>CM060613.1:42062190-42662190 GCA_030578255.1 Tiaroga cobitis
TCTCATAGAATATTTTATTTTACTGTCACCTTTAATTTGAGATTTGATTTGGAAGTGTATTGTGGAAAATGCGCTACAGCATAATTTAAATTGAATTGAAAACTGGACTAGACTATTCAAACAGAATTATTAAAATAGACGAGAATCTCAAGCAGTCAAACTTGTTTTTCTGTTAAAAAACAAGGAAAGCTGGACAGCCTCTGAATTCGTTCCTTTTGTCCATGTTCCACCAAAGCTGGGCTGTTGATCTTATAAGATCCCTAGGCCTAGAGTACTCACTTTTTCATCTCTTTTTCATCAAAACAAATATGTCAACCATTAGATGAGAAATATTCCTGTGAGAAATATTCTAAAGAAAAGATGTTTATGCAGTTTTAAGGGCTACATATGTTAAAACAAGCAACAACATTTGCAAATTACATCTTCATTCCTGTTTTTTTAAGGCAAAGGCTACTATTTAGTGCCTAAATAGTATATAATCAATAGTGCACAAAAAAATGTCTAATGGATATTTAAATAATAAATATCCCAATTCAGTTCCATAATTGTGTAATTTACAGTATAGTTACATAAAATGATGTGACTTGAAAATTTGCCTAGTAAGTCTCCTTGTTCTGTTTTGCAGCTTGTTTGTCTCAAAATGCTGATGATAGGAATACTTTGGAAAGTTGCTTGTGTCGTTGAACTGACAGATGGAAAACCGAGGCAAGTTTCTCTGGAAGTATTCAGTCTTCAGATATGTACAATAAATTCAGCACTGACTATGTGATTGTTCAGTTAAGGCTATGTTTACACGGAAACGATCTGAAGAGAAAACGCAAAAGTGGCGTTGCGTTATCACTTTTTATTCTGCGTTTAGACGAGCGTTATGGGTGGGAAATCCGCGTGCATATGGTGACGCAAAAGTGTGTGAAATTCGATCTAGTATGCACTCCAGGCGGCTAGGTGGCAATGTGAAGCACTGCCACACAACAACACCAAGTCCGCGCGCCTGCGTAAAACCTTCACTGTCTAACAGATTTTTGCGTTTTTACCCTTTAGACGGGAACTGGTGGAGCGTTTTTAAGATTTCCACTCTGGAGGGTGGTTTCACTTTTTTTGCGTTTTTAAGCCCCCAAAACGTCGTCGCCGTGTAAACGAAAGGCACATCAGATAAAATATTTTTACATTTTCACCCGCGAGCGTTATCGGGTAAACAGGCCCTAAGACATCCATCATGCTAGAAACTGAAAGTTAAATGTCTGAATTATAACACAACATGAGTTTCACCCATGCGATTTAAACGAAACCATCACATTCACAATTCAACAGTCAAAAATAACTTTTAATTTTCAACAGTCCAAAAATAACTTTCAAAATAACTACAGGGTGTTAAAAATTAACACTGAAGCAGTGTTGAAGTTAATGAGATAATTAAGTGATTATTTAAGTGATGATTGGCCATTAGTGGTGACACCTAATGTTAATAAAGCCTCGTTCACACTACAAGCGACTTTGTTGCTGCAGGTCGCCAGTGGCTGCTGGAGGGCGTTCCTACTACTGGTTGCCTAGTAATGTTTGTGAGTGACATTCACGGATGTACGACAACAAACACGTTTTCTTGCCACTACAAACAAACATTTTGGAAGGAAAAGTCTAAATATAAATGGAATCAGTACATAAAATGCATAATATTAAAGATGAACGAGAAACAGTGAGTGCTCTTTGGCATCGCAGCTATTTAACTGCAGTAAACGGGCAAATACCGGTCTATCTGGGTTCCCGAAACCATTCAGGCACGGAGTGAGTACGGTGAATACCACTGTATGTACACGGAGATATATCATAAATTATAGGACAGTTTCTGACTGCTAAAATTAACTTCTCGTTCAACTTCACTCTTAAAAATAAAGGTGCCAGGAAGAACCAAAAAGGGGGGTTCACAGCGATGCCATAGAAGAACCTTTTTTGGTTCCCCAAAGAACCTTTCACTGAAAGGTTCCTTGAAGAACCATTCTCAAAGGTTCTTTAAAGAACCTATAACAGTTCTTCATGTCACTTTATTAGGTTCTTTGTAGAACCATTTATGAAAAGGTTTTTTGACACCCATAGTAAACAAACATCACTAAGCAAAATTATGTCCAAAAGACGTCTTTTCAACGTCTTTGTCACAAAAGTCGGACGTTGAAAAGATGTCCACTGAGGAGGAGCACGTGTTCTGCACGTCCGATATAGACGTTCATGGACCCTCTTCGTACAAGTTTAAAAACTAGTTCAAATGTGGTCATTGTGGACATATTTATGGTCTCATTTAGACATAATTACTTTGACTATTGCTGTCAGATGATCTTAGTGAGAATTAGCAGAGGTTTAGATGTTGATAATTGTTTCATTTGAAGTGTCACCATTGTGGTGATCAGCGTTTGCTTTAGTTGGGCTCTTGGGCCCCTTTATTTTTACTTTAGCGTTTCTTTGGCTGTTGTAACTGTGTGTTTGTATAACACAATTGATGTTGCAAAGAAGGCCAAGAATATGTAAGACCAGGTGTTATCAGCTTCATGTTGATGATGATGATCACAAAACAAGTATCTAATGTTGTCAGATACTTTGGCATTTCTAGTCGCCTATATCTTTTGGAACTGCAATATTGGTACCAATAGGGTTTATATAACTTATTTAGAGGTGGATAAAAATTATGTGCAAACAATGTTTAGAGCGAATGTATCATCTTGTCACACAGACATCAAGATTTTGCATATGAATCACAACAATGGTGACAATAAAAAAATATTGTCATGCTGCAATGCATGATGGGTAGCTTTGATAGTTCAAAACTCATCATTGATTCCCAAGAATTTTTGTTTTTATTGTCACCGTTGTTGTGAATCATATCCAAAATCTTGATGTCTGTGTGTGACTACATGATAAATTTGCTCAGAACGTGCACATGCTTTTTATACTTTCAAAATATGTTTTATTCTATTGGCACCAATATTGCCATTTCATAAGGTTGGTGGTTATGAATGCCAAATATAACAACAATTTCAAACTAACATTTGTTGCTTTTTTGTGATGATTATGTCATCATCAACAATGAGCTGATAACACCTGATGCTACTTTATCTTGGGTTTTTCTGCCACAAAAATTGTGTTATATAAACACATAGTTACAGCAACCAAAGAAAAGCTAAAGTAAAAATAAAGGGGACCAAGAGCCCAACTAAAGCAAACGCTGATCACCACAATGGTGACACTTCAAATGAAACAAATATCAACATCTAAACCTCTGCTAATTCTCACACTAAGATCATCTGACAGCAATAATCAAAGTAATTATGTCTAAATGAGACCATAAATGATGTAAAAAAAATGTCCACAATGACCACATTTGAACTAGCTTTTAAACTTGTACGAAGAGGGTCCATGAACGTCTATATCGGACGTGCAGAAAACGTCAAAAAAAGACGTCATAAAAACTTTCATTCTGGCTTCTCAGTGGTCGTCTTTTCAACGTCCGACTTTTGTGACAAAGACTTTAAAAAGACGTCTTTTGGACATCATTTTGCTTAGTAATGTTTGTTTACCATGGGTGTCAAAAAACCTTTTCATAAATGGTTCTACAAAGAACCTAATAAAGTGACATGAAGAACTGTTATAGGTTCTTTAAAGAACCTTTGAGAATGGTTCTTCAAGGAACCTTTCATTGAAAGGTTCTTTGGGGAACCAAAAAAGGTTCTTCTATGGCATCGCTGTGAAACCCCCTTTTTGGTTCTTCCTGGCACCTTTATTTTTAAGAGTGTTGCCTCGGTCAGACTCAGCACTGAAGAGTGACGCACTCCACTGACTTTACTCCTATTGGTTGTTGCTCCCGAAAGTCGCTCTTCATTAGCATAAAGTTAAGCAAATCTCAACTTTGTCGCGTCGCCAGACATGCCCCACCGGTCGTCAACGGTCCCGGTCGTGCGTGTCGCCGGAAGTCGCCCGCTCCCCATTGAAAATGAATGGTATCGTGTCGCTTGGTCGCGTGTAGTGTGAACGTTGCTTAAGAAGAATCATTGAAGGAAAGAGAAACAACAAGAACAGAAAAAAAAGAGAAACACAAGAACTACTGACTTCGAGCCATTACACATTATTGCACTTATAGACGGAAATGTTTTATGGAATTTTCCATTTCAAGTCACCATTATGATGGTCAGCGTTTGCTTTAGTTGAGCTCTTGACCCTTTTTTTTATTGTTAGATTTTCTCTGTCTGTTTAAACATTGTACTTATAAAGCACATTTGTTACTGCAAGAGAAAACCTGCTCACAATATGTTTTGATGATGACATTACATTATGTAGTGGCCTGTCTCACGTTCAGAGTCTAAATATTTGACTATATGCTTGATGTCTAATTTTTGTATCGGTGATTGTAGCACTGAGAATCTACAGTTTGAGGTTCAACAGCAATATGAACAATTTCGAAAATACTTTGTCAAGTCATCTTCATTTATATAGCGCTTTTAACAATGGATTGTTTCAAAGCAGCTTTACAGAGATAAACATATAATTTAAGGTAACAGAGATTGTTTTGGCTTTATAGCGGTTTTTGAATAATGTTATTTCCAGCTAAAGTTAATTTTGATTGATTCACCTCCGCCGAAATGATCAGACTTTAAACGCGAACCTGTGATTAACGCTGACGGCGTTCACATGCTCATTCAGAATTGATTCTATAGTTATGTGCTTTTGAAAATACAGTATGTGCGCAGGTTTGTAATTCCATACAACCCATGCCTAAACAAACTACTTGTCTTGCCTATAAATTGATACAGAATTTTGTTTTATCACTTCGGGGTACGCGAGCCGAATTTCAAAACGCTTTATCTGTAGAGTGGGAAAGGGATCCTCCATAGGGAGAGGATAGTTGACACTTCAGCACTGCATTGTCATCGGGTCAAGGCGGATCTCCTTCGTCAGATCTGGATACGGCCTAGATCCGGCAGGCTGCAGGAAAACCTCGGGATAAACAAAGACACTAATATTAACGTAGATGCCATTCTTCTTATGATGTAACGAGTAGACGGAAGGTCATGAGGTCATGAACGCATGAACTAATTGTTCCGCATTTCCCAATGAGAGCATATGGCGCATTTTAGATATATTTTTAAGATGGAAAAATGCAGTTTTACAGATACTAGACACGTGGCTTTCAAAAGAAAGGTTGGTATCAAAGAGCACACCGAGGTTCCTAACCGACGACGAAGACTTGACAGAGCAGCCATCAAGTGTTAGACAGTATTCTAGGTTAATACGTGTGGAAGTTTTTTTTCCAATAATTAGAATCTCTATCTTTTCAGAATTTAGTAGTAGGAAATTACTAGTCATCCAATTTTTTATATCAGCTATGCATTCCGTTAATTTTGTGAATTGGTAAGTTTCGTTGGGTTTTGTAGAAATATACAGCTGAGTATCATCGGCATAACAGTGAAAGCTAACTCCATGTTTCCTAATGATATCTCCTAATGGTAGCATGTACAGAGTGAACAGCAACGGTCCTAGTACTGAGCCTTGTGGTACACCATACTGAACTTGTGATCGATAAGACATCTCTTCATTTACTGCTACAAACTGATAACGGTCAGTTAAGTATGATTTAAACCATGCTAGTGCAATTCCACTAATGCCAACATAGTTTTCTAGTCTATTTAAAAGAATGTTGTGGTCAATGATGTCAAATGCAGCACCAAGATCGAGTAACACTAATAGAGAGATACAACCACGATCGGATGATAAGAGCAAATCATTTGTGACTCTAATGAGAGCAGTCTCAGTCCTATGGTATGGTCTAAATCCGGGCTGAAAATCCTTGCAGATATCATTTCTTTCTAGAAAGGAACATAGTTGTGAAGATACTGCTTTTTCTAATAGCTTTGACAGAAAAGGCAGATTCGAGATCAGCCTGTAATTGACTAATTCTGTAGGAAGTTGTGGTTTTTTAACAAGCGGTTTTATCATAGCCAGTTTAAAGGTTTTTGGTACGTATCCTAGAGACAAAGATGAATTAATGATATTAAGAAGAGGATATATGACCTCTGGAAACATCTCTTTCAGTAGCTTAGTCTGTATAGGATCTAACATACAAGTTGTCGATTTAGATGTATTAACGAGTTTGCAGAATTCTCCCTCTCCTATAACAACAAATGAATCAAATTTTTCCTCAGGGAGACTACAATGCACTCCCTGATGCGATACAGTGGTAGACGGTTGCATAGTTATAATTTTGTCCCTGATATTATCAATCTTATAAGTGAAGAAGTTCATAAAGTCATCACTGCTGTGTTGCTTTGACACTTCTGAGCTTGAAGCTTTCTTTTTCGTTAGTTTAGCCACTGTTTCAAATAAATACCTTGGATTATGTTTATATTCTTCTAATAGGGTTGAAAAATAATCAGATCTAGCAGCTTTTAAAGCCTCTCTGTAAGCAATCGAGCTCTCTTTCCAAGAAATCCGAAATACCTCTAGTTTAGTTTTCTTCCAGTTGCGCTCCACTTTGTGCCCAGAAGCTATTGTGTTTGGACACACAGACATCAAGAATCAGCATATGAATCTCAACAATGGTGATAATAAACAAACTAGTGACAAACAGATCAACTCTGAACATCACAAAACAAGCTAATAAAGTCCTTACAAAACAATAGCAAAATAAAAGCAAACAGGAAAAACCAATGAAAATTACAGGACAATTCAGCTGCATAATTTATTCATGCTGTAATGCATGATGTGAGCCATGGATGCATTTTGATTGGTGGCTCCCATCATGCACTGCAACATGAAGCATTTGTGTGATTGTCATCATTGCTGAGATTCATATGTAGATTCTTGGTGTCTATGTGTGATTTTAAAACATTAAGATTTTTAAAGCACTGCTGGAATTAGCTACTGTAATGAACATGAATAAAACATTTGTATAATCAGTTTATAGTGCAGTTGATCATAGAACAATTGCAAAAAAATGGTCTGTATGGTCAAATTAGGCTTACAATGCTTTTGGGAAACGCAGCCCAGATCATAATTTCTCTTGCCACAACAAATGTGCTTTATGAACACAGAGTTGGAGTGGCCAGATAAAAAATAATATTAAGAAGTAAACGGTCAAGAGCCCAACTAAACCAAACACTGATCACCATAATGGTTACACCAAATTAAACATTCCATAAAACATCACCATCTAAACTTCTGTAAATCTAAATAAGACTGTGTGTAGATGCATGACAGAAATAAAGTAAAACTGGTAATAATAAGTGCAATAACGTGTAATGGCTGGAAGTCAGTAGTTATTGTGTTTCTCTTTTTTCTGTTCTTGTGTTTCTCTTTCCTTCAATGATTCTTCTTATTAACATTAGGTGTCACCACTAATAGCCAATCATCACTTAATTATCTCATTAACTTCAACACTGTTTCAGTGTTAATTTTAAACACCCTGTAGTTGGACCTATATGTACACCAGGAGTGTTAATTTAACACTGGGGATTTTGCTGTGCAGTATGACTTTATTTCTGTCATACATCTACAGAAGTTGTTACGTTTTATTGAAAATGTTTGGTTTGAAGTTACCATTATGGAGATCAGTGTTTGCTTTAGTTGGGATGCTGACCCTTGTCTTTCTAACAGTAGTTTTTCTCTGGCTGCCTGAACTTGCCTGTTCTTTCACTAATCTCATTCAGAGTTTAATTTATCAAATCCTGTCATTAGCACTCTTTGAAACTGCAGTTCCCTTTCGAGAGGTCTCTCCTATTGCGTAAGTAGCTTACGCTACACTCTTAAAAATAAAGGTGCCAGGAAGAACCAAAAGGGGGGTTTCACAGCGATGCCATAGAAGAACCTTTTTTGGTTCCTCAAAGAACCTTTCACTGAAAGGTTCCTTGAAGAACCATTCTCAACGGTTCTTTAAAGAACCTATAACAGTTCTTCATGTCACTTTATTGGGTTCTTTGTAGAACCATTTATGAAAAGGTTTTTTGACACCCATGGTAAACAAACATCACTAAGCAAAATGATGTCCAAAAGACGTCTTTTCAACGTCTTTGTCACAAAAGTCGGACGTTGAAAAGACGTCCACTGAGGAGCCAGAATGAAAGTTTTTATGACGTCTTTTTTTTTACGTTTTCTGCACGTCCGATATAGACGGTCATGGACCCTCTTCGTACAAGGTTAAAAACTAGTTCAAATGTGGCCATTGTGGACATATTTTCAATCATTTATGGTCTCATTTAGACATAATTACTTTGACTATTGCTGTCAGATGATCTTAGTGAGAATTAGCAGAGGTTTAGATGTTGATATTTGTTTCATTTGAAGTGTCACCATTGTGGTGATCAGCGTTTGCTTTAGTTGGGCTCTTGGTCCCCTTCATTTTTACTTTAGCTTTTATTGGGCGGTTGTAACTGTATGTTTGTATAACACAAATGATGTTGCAAAGAAGGCCAAGAATATGTAAGACCAGGTTTTATCAGCTTCATGTTGATGATGATGAAATCATCACAAAACAAGCATCTAATGTTGTCAGATACTTTGGCATTTCTAGTTGCCTATAACTTTTGGAACTGCAATATTGGTACCAATAGTGTTTATATAACTTATTTAGAGGTGGATAAAAATTATGTGTATACAATGTTTAGAGCAAATGAATCATCTTGTCACACAGACATCAAGATTTTGCATATGATTCACAACAATGGTGACAATAAAAAAAATATTGTCATGCTGCAATGCATGATGGGTAGCTTTCATAGTTCAAAACTCATCATTGATTCCCAAGAATTTTTGTTTTTATTGTCACCGTTGTTGTGAATCATATCCAAAATCTTGATGTCTGTGTGTGACTACATGATACATTTGCTCAGAACATGTGCACATGCTTTTTATACTTTCAAAATATGTTTTATTCTATTGGCACTAATATTGCTGTTTCATAAGGTTGGTGGTTATGAATGCCAAATATAAAAACAATTTCAAACTAACATTTGTTGCTTTTTGTGATGATTATGTCATCAACAATGAGCCGATAACACCTGATCCTACTTTATCTTGGGTTTCTCTGCCACAACAATTGTGTTATACAAACACATAGTTACAGCAACCAAAGAAAAGCCAAAGGAAAAATAAAGGGGACCAAGAGCCCAACTAAAGCAAACGCTGATCACCACAATGGTGACACTTCAAATGAAACAAATATCAACAACTAAACCTCTGCTAATTCTCACACTAAGATCTAAGATAAAGTAATTATGTCTAAATGACACCATAAATGACGTAAAAAAACATGTCCACAATGACCACATTTGAACTAGTTTTTAACCTTGTACGAAGAGGGTCCATGAACGTCTATATCGGATGTGCAGAACACGCGCTCCTCAGTCTTTTCAACGTCCGACTTTTGTGACAAAGACGTTGAAAAGACGTCTTTTGGACATCATTTTGCTTAGTGATGTTTGTTTACCATGGGTGTCAAAAAACCTTTTCATAAATGGTTCTACAAAGAACCTAATAAAGTGACATGAAGAACTGTTATAGGTTCTTTAAAGAACCTTTGAGAATGGTTCTTCAAGGAACCTTTCAGTGAAAGGTTCTTTGGGGAACCAAAAAAGGTTCTTCTATGGCATCGCTGTGAAACCCCCTTTTTGGTTCTTCCTGGCACCTTTATTTTTAAGAGTGTATGGGAAAACTCCTTTTCTCGAGAAATATTGAAGCCTTTATGTAAAACGCATTGCAGCTGCACAGCATACAGCAATGAGCGAGGCAGCTCGGTCATTGGCTGTGCTGCGGCAACTGCACGAACCTATGACGGGGCGACTCTGAACCCGCTTCCAATGAGCGTGCTTCGCGCCCGCGCGCGTCAGAGCCCGCCAAGATGGGCGTGGCCAAGTGCTATATATTGGGCGCCCCGTCGTCTGAGTTCTTTAGATTTAATCTCCTTCAGCAAAGACCTTCTCTTCGCTGGATCCTCCGGATTTCTTGGAGTTCTTTTCTACAGCAGGACTGCTTCGAGGACGCCGGCGCCTTCAGCCGCCTTCAATCGCCTTCTGCTAAGCCATCCGGCGCGCATCATCTAATATCCTTTACAAAAATAGAAACTACAGTGTTCGCCTCCGCGACACTTCTAAAAGAGACAAATTAACTGGGCGTTGTTTCAAATGCCTTCCTGCGCCTCGTGTCGAGGCCCTCTTCAGGACGGGGATCGTCACATCATTTGCACCCGCTGCTTGGGACCGGACCACGCAGAGGCTGCCCTTACTCGAGGCGGATGTCCCGAGTGTGACGCCCTGGGCCTCACCGAGCTGCGCGCTCGCTTCGCCGTTTTCACCGCGAAAGAGCCCACCTCCACCGTGCTGCCATCCCCTCTGGTCGAGCCGCGCAAGAAAAAGCGCCGCTCACAGAGGCCGCCAGAGCACGCGGTTTGCAGTGACGTCACGCCGGGCCAATCCCCGCGTGCTTCACCACCACCCGAAGACTCCCCGCCGCCAGTCCAGTTCACACAGGCGGACCAGCACCCCTCCAGCGGAGCGATGGGTCTCGTCTCGTTTGGCGCGTCAGGGGATGACGACGAAAAAGATGTCAGCCTTTCCTCTGATGCTGCATCCGACGACTGGCCGGGCTCGTCCTTCGACCCCGCGCCATCGACATTAGCGGGCACAAGCGTGGGCTCCAGCATGGATTCGGAAATCATCCGCATCCTGTCTAAGGCCGTGGAAGACCTCGGGCTCGATTGGTCTTCCCCGGAAGAACCCGCCCGCAGCCGACTGGACGAGTGGTTCCTGCAGGGGCGCCGACAGGCCCCTCGGCAAAGGCCCTCCCCTTTCTTCCCGGAAGTTCACGACGAACTCACGAAGTCGTGGAAAGCCCCACACTCCGCTCGCCTGAAGCTCTCTTTTTTTTTTTTGTCGCTCTCCTCGGTGGACGGCGCGAAAGAAAGAGGCTATGAGGGGACTCCGCCCCTCGAGGAGGCTGTGGCCAATCACCTGTGTCCACCCTCCAACGCTGGATGGAAAGCCAAAGCTTCTCATCCCTCGAAGCCTTGCCGGTCTACTTCAGCTCTTGCCGGTCGCGCATACGCCGCCGCCGGCCAAGCTGCATCAGCGCTTCACTCTATGGCTGTACTCCAGGTGTTTCAAGCTAAACTTCTCCGCAGTATGGACGAGTCTGGACTGATCCTGAGGCATTCAAGGACCTGCGCAGCGCCACCGACATAGCGCTGCGAGCCACAAAAGCCACCGCCCAATCCATCGGCCGTGCTATGGCTAACCTAACTGTCCTTGAGCGCCATCTGTGGCTAACGCTAACAGAGATGAAGGATGCAGATAAGGCGCCATTCCTCGACGCGCCTATCTCCTATCTCTGGCACCCCGTACATTCACTAAATGTATGGATGCAGCACTTTCCCCCCTGAAACAGCGGGGAGTGCGAATACTAAATTATCTCGACGATTGGTTAGTCCTAGCACAATCAGAGAGCCAGTTAGTGACACACAGGTCTTGGATTATCAGTCATCTGGAATGCCTGGGTCTAAGAGTCAATTTGGCAAAGAGCATGCTATCCCCCAGCCAGAATATTTCTTTTCTGGGAATAGTGCTAGACTCAGTGCAGATGACGGCGCGCCTCTCATCAGAGCGCGCGCTCACTATCCGGCGCCTTGCAACATCGTTCAGAGCGGGCGCGCGCGCCCCCGTCAAGCGATTTCAAAGGATGCTCGGTCTCATGGCCTCGGCATCAGCTGTACTCCAGCTAGGTTTGTTGCATATGCGTCCTCTCCAACGCTGGCTCAAAAGCCGTGTCCCCACTCACGCGTGGCGATCGGGCCATTTTTTAATCAGAGCAAATCACGGCTGCATAAGAGCCCTGACGCCCTGGAAAGCTGTCGACTGGTATCAGTCCGGCGTGAGCTTGGGCGTGAGCACAAGGAGGAAAATAATCACGACAGATGCCTCCAAAATAGGTCGGGGGGCCCTTTACGAGGGCAGGCCTGTCTCCGGCTTGTGGTCAAACCCGGAGAAACGCCTACATATAAACTGTCTGGAATTGAAAGCGGTCGCTTTGGCTCTCAGAGCCCTGCTACCGTACCTGAAGGACGAGCACGTTCTAGTCCAAATGGACAACATGACGGTAGTCTCGTACATAAATCGTCAGGGCGGACTCAGATCGAGCTCCTTGCACTCGATGGCCAGGGAGCTCCTCCTATGGTCCCAGCGCAACCTGCGATCGCTGAGAGCAGCGCATGTGCCAGGTGTTCTGAACCAGGGAGCGGACATGCTGTCCAGAGACAAAATTCTTCCAGGGGAATGGTCTCTCCACCCCCTGACGATTCAGTGGTTATGGCAAACCTTTGGCAGAGCAGAGGTCGACCTCTTTGCCTCCAAGGAAAACGCGCACTGCCCTCTCTTCTTTTCAAAGAGCACAGACGCGCTCGCCCAAATCTGGCCGAGCCGCCCGCTGTATGCCTTCCCTCCGGTCGCGATGCTACCTCAGGTCATCAGTCTGTTCAGGGAGGAGAAATGTGCAGTGCTCCTGGTAGCCCCACTCTGGAAGAATCAGACGTGGTTTCCAGAACTGATGCAGATGATGCAATCTGCTCCATGGCCGATTCCGCTGAGGATGGACCTCCTCAGGCAGGCCAACGGGATGATCCTCCATACCCGCCCCGATCTGTGGGCCCTCCATGCATGGCCCCTCAACGGGTTCCCGGGAACCTCCCCAGTGGAGTGTTGAGAACCATCACTGAGGCGCGAGCGCCCTTTACAAGGTGCTTATATGCCCAGAAATGGAAGGTGTTCAGTGACTGGTGCAAATCCAGGAACCTGAACCCTGAGACATGCGAAGTACCGAGTGTGCTCGTTTTCTTACAAGAGCTGTTGGAGGCAGGACGCACCCCCTCCACGCTCAAAGTATATGTGGCTGCCATAGCGGCATCACACGAACCTGTAGAAGGACGCACACTAGGGAAAAACTACCTAGTTGTTCGTTTCCTGAGGGGCGCCAGGAGGATAAATCCCCCACGCCCCCCCTCAGTGCCGATCTGGGACCTGGCCACGGTCCTGGACGCACTCAAAAGTGCCCCGTTCGAACCCCTCCGAACTGTGCACCTTAAACAGCTCTCGCTCAAAACTGCTCTCTTGCTGGCTCTCGCCTCGGTCAAGAGAGTGGGCGACCTGCACGCGCTGTCATCAAAGTGCTACCTGCCCGGAGTTTGGACCTAACGACAGGAGAGTTGTCCTCAGGCCAAAACACGGGTATATTCCTAAGGTGCTCTCTACACCCTTCAGAGCACAGCTGATATCTTTGGCCGCGCTATCGTCTCCAGCAGACGAAAGCGACGCTAATTTACTCTGCCCGGTCAGGGCGCTCAGAGTATATGTGGAACGTTCTGCCCTGTTCAGACAGACAGAGCAATTGTTCGTATGCTTTGGCGGCCGCTCCAAAGGTCTCGCTGTTTCAAAGCAGAGAATATCGCGCTGGATAGTTGATGCTATAGCGCTGGCTTATGAAGCCAAGGGCCTTCAGTGCCCCTTGGGCATCAGAGCTCACTCTACGAGAAGTATGGCCTCCTCGTGGGCGTGGTCGAGTGGGGTACCCATTCAAGATATTTGTGCGGCAGCAGGCTGGGCCTCACCGTCAACATTGATCAGGTTTTATAACCTACAGGTCCCCTCATTGCACTCCAACATACTGTCGGTCTAACTATGCATAGGCTGGAGTGTGTACATGCTGAGCATTGTCTCCTCCCTTATAGGATCCGTCTCTGACTGACTTAGAGGTTTTTCATGCATGTCAGTACATAAAAATGTGCTTGTGTGTTTCTCTGGACGCCCATTGGGTCGTTCCACATTGTCCCTTATAAAGCCCGCCTTCGGCCGGCTCGCTGGATAATTGCTTTGCTTAAAGGCTCAGGCATCTGCCTCCGGCTTAATAGAGCGAAGTCAGCACGCACGGCGTTTTACATGGTGTTCCCATAGCGTAAGCTACTTACGCAATAGGAGAGACCTCTCGAAAGGGAACGACTCGGTTACTAACGTAACCTCTGTTCCCTGAGAGGAGGGAACGAGTATTGCGTAAGCTGCCGTGCTTGTGCTTGGTCAGTTCGCTTCAGTCGATTGAACCTAAAGAACTCAGACGACGGGGCGCCCAATATATAGCCCTTGGCCACGCCCATCTTGGCGGGCTCGAAGCACGCTCATTGGAAGCGGGTTCAGAGTCGCCCCGTCATAGGTTCGTGCAGTTGCCGCAGCACAGCCAATGACCGAGCTGCCTCGCTCATTGCTGTATGCTATGCAGCTGCAATGCGTTTTACATAAAGACTTCAATATTTCTCGAGAAAAGGAGTTTTCCCATAGCGTAAGCTACTTACGCAATACTCGTTCCCTCCTCTCAGGGAACCGAGGTTACGTTAGTAACCGAGTCGTTATCAGTTACAATGACTTTTTTTTTAAAACACATCATGCACAGCAAAAAAACAGAGCTACACTGTCTTGTAGAAACACAGAGATATCAACAATCAGCATATGCATCTCAACAATGATGGCAATAATAACAATTAAACAAAAATATTCATGTGTAGTGGGACTTATTGTGGCTTTATAATTAAACTGATGTGCCAGTGGTAGTGAGGGTCCAATCACAAACAGGAGGGACAGTATAAAAAGGAATTGTAGGCACCTCTTGCGTGTGCTTGCCATCTGAGTCGTGTCATTGCTCGGGGACCGCCCCTTCTGTTTTCGTTGCTGTTTCCGCCTTTGAGGTAGGTGCTATTTGGCTCATTAGTGAACACAGATATGGGAGCTTGTATAAACGATTGTGTCGTTCTTAGCTTCAGGATAATTCGCGGCTGTTGGCGGCCCCGGCTCTCCCGTTACATGCCTCTCTTGCAGTCCCGTGCCGCCTGATGCTTGGAGGTAACGTATGTGTGCGTTGGCTAATTAGTTAGCGCCCCGATGTGTGATGTGGTGTAATAACTGTGTGGGTTATAGCGGTGGGGATAGCTCGCTGTGTGGGCTCTGGCCGGCGGCTGCTCTCCCTTTGCATGTTCCTCTCGCATTCCCGTGCTTGTTCGGTGTGGCGTGGATGGGCGTCAGTTTCTGAATTAAAGGTACGTGAAACGTCCATTTTGTGCAGCGCCCATTCTGTTATATATTGCAAATACGTTTATGTTTGTATTTTAGGAGTAATAGATGTTCTGCGCGCCTGGTGGGCAACGCTGTGTGACGCTGCTGCTTGTATCTTCAGATTATTTACAATAATAACTCTTCCCCACGCGTGTGTGCACAGCCTACGTGTTTTATGGGACGCTTGTCTTTCAGTGCGTGCCACTGTGATTGTTGGGCGTTTTTTTTTACTAACTAGTCTTTCAAGTTGTGTGTTTGTTTGTTATCTTTATTTTTTTGTGTATTTTCATTTGTCATTGGTTTCATTTTTCATTTGGAGTGTTCTGATTGTTTTGTCAGTGTTTTTGCAGAATTGTGTTGTGTTTTGCGGTCTGATTTCCCTCAAATGTGCTGGTAGAAGGTCGGGGAGGTTAATAGAAACCCAGTGGTGACATCAAACCCTGATTTTCCTTTTTTTGTAATGTTTTTTTTGTTTACTTGTCTAAATGTTTATTATGTGTGCATGTTGGAGTAAGTGTCTTGTGAGTTGAGACCCGTAGTAATTTTTTACTCTGGTTACAGGAGCCGAGGCTTCAGGGCAGGCCACTAGTAGGCCTTACGTGCGGTGGTGGGCTCGTCACAGAGTGCTGTACTGGACTGGATTGCAGTGTGTGTTGATGCTTGTGCACGGGGGGTTGAGAGTGATACAGAAGCTTTGTGCGCACTGATATTTGGGTATCTGCCGTTAAGCCTTGGCCACCTTTATCTCTTGGTCTCTTTTGTGGTGAATGCTGATGAACCAGTTCTTTCTTAATGTCCTTGTTTTAAATGGTTGTGAGTATTAAAATAAAACTTTTGTATATTTAGTATCCACGTCTCTGGCCTCCTTTGACAATCACGTTCCTGTGTGTCTTTTGTGTAAAACATTAAATCTTTAGGATTAATAATTCCCTGATAAACAGGGTGGCGTAGTCGAGTCCCGCTACATTCTGGCGTAGTCAGCAGGGTAGTAGAATTTCTTCGTGGGGCTGAGACGTGGATGCTGATTGTTATCTGGGTAATTGTTGACTGTGTACATTGTATGAATGCATTAGTGTTTGTTTGTTTTTTTTCTTTCCGTATTTTTCAAGTATAGTGTTGGAGACAAAGCAGCAGCGTCATTTCAGGGGATTTGGAGCATTCCAACCGCTGTTCTCCATATCGGTGCCATTGCTTACAGAGGTTGCTCTGGTAAGTTAAAAAAAAAAAAAAAAAAAAAAAAAAAGAAATTTAAAATGGAGGAGGAAATGCGGGAATTGAGGGATCTTGTTGCTCAGCTGAGGGCAGATAATGAGAAGTTGCGTCAAGACCAGAGCCGAGCTGCTCCTTCGAGTCCAATAGCCGGCCCCTCTAGAGAATCTTCTGTGCCCCCTGCTGATCAATCAGTGAGTGGTAGTGCTACATTAACTGAGCGGCTCGTGTTTATCCCAAGGGATCGAAAATGTCCAATATTTGATGGTAGGCCGGGTATTGGCATAAATGATTGGATAGAGGAGGCGAAAGCCTGTATAAGAACACGTCATCTGTCTGTGGCTGATCAAGCGTTTTTTTCTATTTGATCATTTAACAGGAGAGGCACGTGAGGAAATTCGGCATCGCCCTACTGCTGAGCGCGGAGACCCAGAGAAAATTTATTCAATTTTGCAAGAGCTGTATGGTTGCTCCCAGTCTTATGTTGCCCTACAGGAAGCCTTTTTCTCTAGGAGACAGCGGGATGGGGAGACTTTGTTGGAATTCTCCCTGGCCCTGATGGGTCTCCTAGAGAAAGTCAAACAGAAGTCCCCTACAGCCATGTCAAATGCGGAGGTTTTATTGAGGGATCAATTTGTAGAATATGTTTGTGACGTTTCCCTTCGCCGTGAACTAAAACAATTAGTTCGCCGCCAGCCCCATTCTACACTCTTAGAGGTGCGGAGCGAAGTCATCCGATGGGAGAGGGAGGGAATGCCGGGTGGAGCAATGGGTCGAAGTCTTTCCGTGCCTGCGGCACATGGCTTTCAGTACGAAGTACAGGGAGGTGGTAGCTTGCCTAAAAACTCTGAAATGCGAGAGCTGAGAGAAATGCTAAAGTTACAACAGGAGCAGTTAAATCAGCTCACACAGAGTTTTGCCCGGTTACAGGGCCCCCATTCTCGTACCCAGCCTTTTCGGGGTGGGGTCGTTATTTGTAGGCGGTGTCAAAAACCAGGCCATTTTGCACGGGAATGTGGGGAGGAACGTGTCATGTCCCGGTTGCCGGTGCGTCCTCACGTTGATCCAGCAGTTGGGGAGGGTAGGCAGTCGCGATCTGATGCGTCGGAAAACTGATTCCCGCCGTGCTGAAGAGTCACAGCTCGGTTGGGGAAAAGGCAGACTCCGACGGTAAGAAGCTTAATTCTAGTTCAAATTTAATGTCCCCCTGTCCACATTTGGATGTTTCAATTGTTGGTGTGTCAGTCCCTTGTTTAATCGATACGGGTTCAATGGTGTCAGCCATTACGGAAAGTTGTTTTGTTCAGCATTTTGAGTCACGGGGTCAAGAGCAATTGAGGTCATGTTCATGGTTGCAGTTGAGGGCCGCCAATGGTCTTTCCATCCCATATATTGGTTATATGGAGTTGGACGTTGAGCTCTGTGGAAGGATGGTGACACGATGTGGGGTGCTGGTGGTCAGGGATCCTCCTGGTGGCCTGCGCTCTCGAGTCCCTGGTGTGTTGGGGATGAATGTACTCGGGCGATGCTACCGGGAGCTCTTTGGACACCATGGCCCTGCTTTGTTTAATTTTCCCCCAGTTTCTTGTGCGCCACTTTCAGTTTTCCAAGCCTTGCAACACTGCCACCAAGGTAGTGAGCAATCATCCGTTGATACGACTAGGGTGAGGGTGCGCGGTCCTCGGGCATGTCGCGTCACAGGCGGTACCATTAAGTTTGTTGCAGCAACTTGTGCAGAACAGCTGGCAGGTAGTACAGTGCTGTTTGAGCCCTCTGAGTCAGGGTTACCTGAGGGGTTGTTAGCCTCCCCCGCTTTGGTGCGAGTGATTGGAGGCTCAGTGTATGTGCCAGTGGTTAATATAGGCACTTCTGATGTCCTGCTTTTTCGCCGTCGAGTACTGGGTACCCTCGCTAGAGTGCATGTTGTTAGTTTGCCTACGGGCATTACTGAAGTTAGACCTAGTCAAGTCAAGTCAAGTCATCTTCATTTATATAGCGCTTTTAACAATGGATTGTTTCAAAGCAGCTTTACAGAGATAAACATATAATTTAAGGTAACAGATTGTTTTGGCATTATAGCGGTTCTTGAATAATGTTATTTCCAGCTAAAGTTAACTTTGATTGATTCACCTCCGTCGAAATGATCAGACTTTAAACGCGAACCTGTGATTAACGCTGACGGCGTTCACATGCTCATTCAGAGTGGATTCTATAGTTATGTGCTTTTTAAAATATGTGCGCAGGTTTATAATTCATACAACCCAGCCTAAACAAACTACTTTTCTTGCCTATAAATTTTGATACAGAATTTTGTTTTATTTTATCACTTCGGGGTACGCGAGCCGGAATTCACAACGCTTTATCTGTAGAGTGGGAAAGGGATCCTCCATAGGGAGAGGATAGTGGACACTTCAGCACTGCATTGTCATCTGGTCCAGGCGGATCTCCTTCGTCAGATCTGGACACGGCCTGGATCCGGCAGGCTGCGGGAAAACCTCGGGATAAACAAAGACACTAATATTAGCGTAGATGCCATTCTTCTTATGATGTAGCGAGTACATCAAGATTTAAGGGAAGTGTTCCCAGTTCCGGCTGACCTAATCTATGCAGCCTAACATTGAATTATAGAAGTCTATAGTGTGTTATGTGTATGCTAGGTCAAAGAGATGTGTTTTTAGTCTAGCTTTGAACTGACAGAGTGTGTCTGCTTCCCGGACAATGGTAGGAAGACTGTTCCAAAGTTTTGGTGCTAAATAGGAAAAGGATCTACCGCCTGCAGTCGATTTAGATATTCTAGGTATTATCAACTGGCCGGAATTTTGAGATCGCAATAGACGTGAAGGACTATAATACGTTAAGAGCTCGCTCAAGTACTGCGGAGCTAAACCATTTAGTGCTTTGTAGGTAATCAACAATATTTTAAAATGTATACGATGTTTAATAGGGAGCCAATGCAGTGTTGACAGAACCGGGCTAATATGGTCATATTTCCTGGTTCTGGTAAGAACTCGAGCTGCGGCGTTTTGAACTAGCTGTAGTTTATTTATTAAGCGTTCAGGGCAACCACCCAGTAGAGCATTACAATAATCTAGCCTTGAACCTAGTACGGCTAGTGCCTATTCCCAGGGTACTCACGTAGCCAGTTCCACTGTTCCAGAGCAGATTGCCGCGCTGACCTTATCTGCATTGCCAGAGTTAGAACAGGAAAGGGTCAGGACCTTGCTTGGTAAGTATCAGATGGTGTTTTCTGAACATGATGGTGATTTGGGGTGCACCAGTCTCATCTCGCATGATATCCCAGTGCTAGATGACATTCCCGTACGGCAGCGACATCGCCGTGTTCCTCCTTCTGAGTACGAGGTTGTTAGGGCCCACATTAATCAGCTGTTGGAGTCTCAGGTAATCAGGGAGAGTTGTAGCCCGTATGCATCCCCAATTGTGTTAGTTAAAAAGAAGGACGGTGGTCTTCGCCTGTGCGTGGACTACCGTCAGTTAAACGCCAAGACTAGACGAGACGCATTTCCCTTACCCCGTATTGAGGAGTCGCTGGATGCGTTGACAGGGGCCTGTTGGTTCTCTACCATGGATTTAGCTAGTGGGTACAACCAGGTCCCGGTCACAGAGGGGGACAAGCCTAAGACCGCTTTTTGTACACCTTTTGGGTTGTTCGAATGGAACCGAATGCCGTTCGGTTTGTGCAATGCCCCCTCTACCTTCCAGCGACTTATGGAGAGGATATTCGGGGACCAGCAGTGCCAGTCGTTACTTTTATATCTGGACGATATCGTGGTGTTCTCCACCTCTATTGCTCAGCATTTGGAGAGGTTGGAGCTAGTTCTGGACCGGTTGGAGCGGGAAGGTTTAAAGGCTAGGCTGGATAAGTGTGCTTTTCTCCAGCAGGAGGTGAGATATTTGGGTCACGTCATTTCGTCTAGGGGAGTAGCCACCGACCCAAGTAAGATCGAGGCTGTGGCCCAGTGGCCTCGTCCATCTAGTGTCACAGAGTTACGGTCCTTCCTGGGGTTCTCCAGCTACTACCGGTGGTTTGTAGAGGGGTTTGCCAAGGTGGCTGCCCCTCTGCATAAGCTGGTAGGGGAGTTTGCCGGTGTAAAGGGTAAACAGACAGGAAGGAACTTTGAGAATGCCTGGAGTGAAAGATGTCAGGTGAGCTTTGAGGGGTTGAAAGAGAAGCTTACTACCACTCCAGTTCTTGCGTATGCGGATTTCTCTAAACCCTTCATCTTGGAGGTGGACGCCAGCTACCAAGGTTTGGGGGCAGTTCTCTCCCAAGAATATGAAGGTAAGGTAAGACCAGTGGCATATGCCAGCTGTAGTCTACGCCCCACTGAGCGCAACATGTCCAATTATAGCTCTATGAAGCTGCAGTTTGTTGCACTCAAGTGGGCCATGACAGAAAAATTCCGCGAGTACTTGTTGGGTAGTAAGGTTGTAGTATTTACAGATAACAACCCCCTTAGCCACCTGACCTCCGCAAAGCTTGGTGCCACTGAGCAGCGTTGGGCTTCTCAACTGGCGGCCTTTGATTTTGACATTAAGTACCGCTCAGGTAAGAGTAACAAAAATGCAGATGCACTTTCACGGCGGGACCCTTTGGATCCTGGTGTGTTAGACGGGTTGGTCCCAGGCTCTGCAATTCCTGAGTCATTGCGGTCATTGGTCGGGTTGGAGTCCGCTGAAGTAGTGACCCAATGCGTGGTCTCTACGCTTCCTGGTTACTCAGCTGGTGAGTTGGGTTCGCTGCAAGAAGCTGACTCGGTTATCCAGGAGGTGTTGCGATTCTGGAGACGTGGTACTCGCCCGAGCCCTGCTGAACGACGCCGGCTGACTAAGGCAGCCCTAACGTTGCTCCGTCAGTGGGACCGTCTGGTTGAGCAAGACGGTACGCTTTATCGAAGGGTTTACTGCCCTGAGGGTAAGGAAGAGATGTTGCAACTGGTATTGCCCGCGGTCTTGAAGCCAGAGGTTTTGAGACAGTTGCATCAGCAGCATGGACATCAGGGCAGAGAGCGCACACTTGAGCTAGTGAGACAGAGGTGCTATTGCCCGGGATTGTCCTCTGAGGTGGCAAGCTGGTGTCAGGAGTGTGACCGGTGCCAGTCAGCCAAGGACACCCAGCCACTTGCTCAGGGATTTATGGGGAGGTTATTGTCATCTAGGCCAAACGACATCCTCGCTGTGGACTTCACCGTTTTGGAGCCCACACACTCTGGCATTGAAAGCGTCTTGGTAATGACTGACGTGTTTAGTAAATACACCCTGGCTGTTCCAACAAGGGATCAGCGAGCCGAAACGGTGGCCCAAGCACTGGTGACAGAATGGTTTTATAGATTTGGCGTTCCGGGCCGTGTCCATTCTGACCAGGGTCGAAATTTTGAGTCCCTGCTAATCCGTCAGTTATGTAACCTCTATGGTGTGGAGAAGTCTCGTACGACCCCCTATCACCCAGCTGGCAATGGCCAGTGTGAACGCTTCAATCGCACGTTACACAATCTGTTGCGCACACTGCCAGTGTCCAGGAAACGTGATTGGGTAGCTTGTCTTCCCCAGGTAGTGTTCAGCTATAATAGCACTCCTCATCAGTCCACAGGGGAATCGCCTCACTTCTTGATGTTCGGTCAGGAGCCGCGATTGCCCGTGGATTTTTTGTTGGGGAGAGAGCCACAGCCAAGAGAGGGTAGTGTGCATGACTGGGTTTTGGAGCATCAAACCAGGCTACAGGTAGCCTTTGCAGGTACACGTGAACGGTTGCAGGTGATGGCCGACAGGCGCAAGGCCCATCACGATCAGCATGTCCGAGATGAACAACTGGTGGAGGGTCAGCTGGTGTACCTCCGGGATTATGGGGTAAGGGGCCGTCACAAAATCCAGGACCTGTGGAGCCCAGTGGTTTATCAAGTGACGAGGGCACCTAAGGAGGGTGGTGTAGTATACACAATTGCGCCTGTAGATGACCTTACCAAGACCAGGAATGTGCACCGTTCACTGGTAAAGAGTCGAGTCTGTAAGGACACTGGGCCTGCGGACCGTGGTAGTCCCTTCCATGACCCAGTTGTGGACACATCCTCGGTGGGTGAAGACGAGGATGAGGGGGATCTGCTGGCTGTGGTACAGGAGCCGGACCGACTCGCTGTTGAACTAGAACCGGGAGGGCTGGTACCTGAAATGGAGCTGGGCCAGCAGGAGTGGATAGATCCTGTGGGACCAGTTCCTATGATGGAGCCAGGACAACTGGGTCCAGAAGGAAGTATGGCCAGTACGCAGGGACCCCAGCCTGAGGGCCTGCCTGGGGCTGATGAGGTTGTCTTGCGTAGAACGAGACGTGTAACTGCGGGGCTCCATCCAAATCGACATCATCTTCCCCGTTCGGTGGGAGAGACGGGTGGGGCCTCTCTTCAGCAAATACAGGGTATAACAGGCATTTTTAGGCCATGGGATTAAGTGGTTTGATTTGGTTTTGGGACCGTCGGGGCGACGATCCGAGTGTGGGGGGTAGATTGTAGTGGGACTTATTGTGGCTTTATAATTAAACTGATGTGCCAGTGGTAGTGAGGGTCCAATCACAAACAGGAGGGACAGTATAAAAAGGAATTGTAGGCACCTCTTGCGTGTGCTTGCCATCTGAGTCGCGTCATTGCTCGGGGACCGCCCCTTCTGTTTTCGTTGCTGTTTCCGCCTTTGAGGTAGGTGCTATTTGGCTCATTAGTGAACACAGATATGGGAGCTTGTATAAACGATTGTGTCGTTCTTAGCTTCAGGATAATTCGCGGCTGTTGGCGGCCCCGGCTCTCCCGTTACATGCCTCTCTTGCAGTCCCGTGCCGCCTGATGCTTGGAGGTAACGTATGTGTGCGTTGGCTAATTAGTTAGCGCCCCGATGTGTGATGTGGTGTAATAACTGTGTGGGTTATAGCGGTGGGGATAGCTCGCTGTGTGGGCTCTGGCCGGCGGCTGCTCTCCCTTTGCATGTTCCTCTCGCATTCCCGTGCTTGTTCGGTGTGGCGTGGATGGGCGTCAGTTTCTGAATTAAAGGTACGTGAAACGTCCATTTTGTGCAGCGCCCATTCTGTTATATATTGCAAATACGTTTATGTTTGTATTTTAGGAGTAATAGATGTTCTGCGCGCCTGGTGGGCAACGCTGTGTGACGCTGCTGCTTGTATCTTCAGATTATTTACAATAATAACTCTTCCCCACGCGTGTGTGCACAGCCTACGTGTTTTATGGGACGCTTGTCTTTCAGTGCGTGCCACTGTGATTGTTGGGCGTTTTTTTTTACTAACTAGTCTTTCAAGTTGTGTGTTTGTTTGTTATCTTTATTTTTTTGTGTATTTTCATTTTTCATTGGTTTCATTTTTCATTTGGAGTGTTCTGATTGTTTTGTCAGTGTTTTTGCAGAATTGTGTTGTGTTTTGCGGTCTGATTTCCCTCAAATGTGCTGGTAGAAGGTCGGGGAGGTTAACCCTCTGAGGTCTAAGGATTTTTGGGGTCCTTGAGGTGTTCTGACATGCTCTGACATGTGTGCTTTTTTCAGTTATTTATAAACATGTTAATGGCAAAGGTGTAAATTCACTCAATATAGCACAAACGGAGCTACCGGAATTTCTCAGCAACAATTATGAAACATGTTTGTATTTTTGAGAGAATATTGCTTATGCATGGTTATTGAAAAAACTAAAACTTAAAGTGTCTGAAATAAGGCCACAAAACACATACTAAATATGTGTCCACAAGACTTTTGACTAATCAGTGTTGTTGCCTAGAATTTTTGCTTCAAAATGATCTGAAAATCATCCTGCCTAATCATTTACACAAACACATACACTGATTTAAATTTTATTAGAGACCTTTGGTTTGGAAAGGCAATATGCGTGGAGGCGTGTTCACACCTGAGAAGACAAAGGCCGGATAATGTGCCGCATAATGAGCTGCATATTAATTAGCCCTTTCACACAGGTGTGTCACAGGATCCCAAAGAATGCAAGGACAAAAGAAATGATCTATATAGCCTATACATATTTTACAATTAGAAATTGTAACCAATTACAAATAGGTTACAATTACAACAATAATTACAATTTTAACAATATTTCAAGTGTATTTCTGTGTAAAAACTATACATTTTATCATACGTATTAAAAAAGGGTAAGGATTCATTAGTTTGAATATTGGAACAAACACTATAATAACATCTTAGTTGATAATTCAATATACCTACTTTATTTTTGACAAAACATCATACTATAGTATATTTAACTATGAGCAGAAATTGGTGAACAAAAGCGTACCTATTTAATGTGACAGTAGTCTTTTTTTTTACAGTCAAAACTTTATAATCTATCCAAAACTAATCACAAAACCGTGTCTAAATATTCATATTTAGTATGTAATATATTGTGTATGATATATTAGTATATACATGTGAATTTGCAGCTTGTTGCTTATTCAGACATTTTATTTCAACATATTTCAGTCTATTTTTACTCATCTTAGTAGGCTATAGCAATATAGTTTGTATGTGTTGTTCATGTAAACATAACGTTTACTAATGTAGGTGCGAGAGTGAATGAACGGCACAGACACGCGCTGTATAACTGTAGTAAACAAAGCGCGCGCGCCTTTGCCGTTCACTCATCATTTAGCCTACACACAGACACGCAATTCATATTTAAACAGTCTTTTTGCGGTTTACAGTCCGACAAATTCAATATCACGATTAGAACAAAGCACTAGAATAAATGACTTACTACATCAGCTGGATCCGTTGCTCTTCGAAATGAAACTACCAGCACTTCTGGTACATTTTCCAAGATTAGATAGTATTATTCCTCACAGCGAAAGGATACGCTGTGTCCACAGCTGTACAAGATACATACTAAACACGATGTGTTTTATAATCCAGCTGGTGGGCGTTGGCATGTTTGAACGGCTCGTCTTAGATCATTTGCGTTTGAATAGCGCGCGCTCTCCGTGGGCGTGGCACATTAACGCGTAATTAGGTGTAATGAGCTGGAAAGAAAAATACTGACATCTCTCTCTTTTCATACAGATTACATAAGATGAGAATATTAGTTTTTTTATATAAATTCATTCATTTAAAAGAAGAGAGTTCAAGCTTCATTATGGAAAAACACTCGTGCCTGTATGACAAGTATTCGCGGAATTAAAAATAATCTTAGGACGCGTTTCAGAATGGACTTCACTGACAGAGAGAAGGCAGAACGCGCATCATGTTTGTTTTTCTTTATTTGGCGAAAAGCACAACACTTTGTTTTTATTGTGAGTATCCACAAAAAAAATAGACACTTATCAGGATCTAATGATGTACAACACTTAATATGTTAGATCAAAATCAACAGAGTGTTTTGGGTTTCTTTTGCACTGATAAGAAAAAAGCGAGACGCGACCTCAGAGGGTTAATAGAAACCCAGTGGTGACATCAAACCCTGATTTTCCTTTTTTTGTAATGTTTTTTTTGTTTACTTGTCTAAATGTTTATTATGTGTGCATGTTGGAGTAAGTGTCTTGTGAGTTGAGACCCGTAGTAATTTTTTACTCTGGTTACAGGAGCCGAGGCTTCAGGGCAGGCCACTAGTAGGCCTTACGTGCGGTGGTGGGCTCGTCACAGAGTGCTGTACTGGACTGGATTGCAGTGTGTGTTGATGCTTGTGCACGGGGGGTTGAGAGTGATATAGAAGCTTTGTGCGCACTGATATTTGGGTATCTGCCGTTAAGCCTCGGCCACCTTTATCTCTTGGTCTCTTTTGTGGTGAATGCTGATGAACCAGTTCTTTCTTAATGTCCTTGTTTTAAATGGTTGTGAGTATTAAAATAAAACTTTTGTATATTTAGTATCCACGTCTCTGGCCTCCTTTGACAATCACGTTCCTGTGTGTCTTTTGTGTAAAACATTAAATCTTTAGGATTAATAATTCCCTGATAAACAGGGTGGCGTAGTCGAGTCCCGCTACACATGCATCATCACAACAGCCAAAAACAGCCTCCTCTTGGTTTATTCTTGCCATAATAAATGTGCTTTATAAATACACAGTTACAGTAGCCAGAGAAAAACTAATGTTAAAGAGTCAAGAGCCCAACTAAAGAAAACACTGATACTTTTTATGTACTTCTCAGAAATATACTTAAAATTGCACTGACAGAAAAAGTCTATGTATATTTGGCCTATACTTGTAATCAGTCTTTTGACCGTGATATGCTTACAAGTATCATCGGAGTCATTATAATATAAAAACTCCCAGCATGCATTGCAGCATGATGTATGTCACCATTGTAGAGATTCATATGCTGATTCTTGCTGTCTGTGTCTAAAAAAAGGAAAAATTCCTGCAATGTATTTAAAAATCCAAATTTAGAATGTCTGATCTGTGCCAACAAAATAATGTTGGAGAAAATGTATCAATATAAAATAACTAGTTTTGGTCAGGGATAAGACAAGTGATTTATTCTACTTCATGGTGCTGAAAACTATATAATCTGATCATCTTTGTTTCTGGCATCCTACACTCTTAAAAATAAAGGTGCCAGGAAGAACCAAAAAGGGGGGTTCACAGCGATGCCATAGAAGAACCTTTTTTGGTTCCCCAAAGAACCTTTCACTGAAAGGTTCCTTGAAGAACCATTCTCAAAGGTTCTTTAAAGAACCTATAACAGTTCTTCATGTCACTTTATTAGGTTCTTTGTAGAACCATTTATGAAAAGGTTTTTTGACACCCATAGTAAACAAACATCACTAAGCAAAATTATGTCCAAAAGACGTCTTTTCAACGTCTTTGTCACAAAAGTCGGACGTTGAAAAGATGTCCACTGAGGAGGAGCACGTGTTCTGCACGTCCGATATAGACGTTCATGGACCCTCTTCGTACAAGTTTAAAAACTAGTTCAAATGTGGTCATTGTGGACATATTTATGGTCTCATTTAGACATAATTACTTTGACTATTGCTGTCAGATGATCTTAGTGAGAATTAGCAGAGGTTTAGATGTTGATAATTGTTTCATTTGAAGTGTCACCATTGTGGTGATCAGCGTTTGCTTTAGTTGGGCTCTTGGGCCCCTTTATTTTTACTTTAGCGTTTCTTTGGCTGTTGTAACTGTGTGTTTGTATAACACAATTGATGTTGCAAAGAAGGCCAAGAATATGTAAGACCAGGTGTTATCAGCTTCATGTTGATGATGATGATCACAAAACAAGTATCTAATGTTGTCAGATACTTTGGCATTTCTAGTCGCCTATATCTTTTGGAACTGCAATATTGGTACCAATAGGGTTTATATAACTTATTTAGAGGTGGATAAAAATTATGTGCAAACAATGTTTAGAGCGAATGTATCATCTTGTCACACAGACATCAAGATTTTGCATATGAATCACAACAATGGTGACAATAAAAAAATATTGTCATGCTGCAATGCATGATGGGTAGCTTTCATAGTTCAAAACTCATCATTGATTCCCAAGAATTTTTGTTTTTATTGTCACCGTTGTTGTGAATCATATCCAAAATCTTGATGTCTGTGTGTGACTACATGATAAATTTGCTCAGAACGTGCACATGCTTTTTATACTTTCAAAATATGTTTTATTCTATTGGCACCAATATTGCCATTTCATAAGGTTGGTGGTTATGAATGCCAAATATAACAACAATTTCAAACTAACATTTGTTGCTTTTTTGTGATGATTATGTCATCATCAACAATGAGCTGATAACACCTGATGCTACTTTATCTTGGGTTTTTCTGCCACAAAAATTGTGTTATATAAACACATAGTTACAGCAACCAAAGAAAAGCTAAAGTAAAAATAAAGGGGACCAAGAGCCCAACTAAAGCAAACGCTGATCACCACAATGGTGACACTTCAAATGAAACAAATATCAACATCTAAACCTCTGCTAATTCTCACACTAAGATCATCTGACAGCAATAATCAAAGTAATTATGTCTAAATGAGACCATAAATGATGTAAAAAAAATGTCCACAATGACCACATTTGAACTAGCTTTTAAACTTGTACGAAGAGGGTCCATGAACGTCTATATCGGACGTGCAGAAAACGTCAAAAAAAGACGTCATAAAAACTTTCATTCTGGCTTCTCAGTGGTCGTCTTTTCAACGTCCGACTTTTGTGACAAAGACTTTAAAAAGACGTCTTTTGGACATCATTTTGCTTAGTAATGTTTGTTTACCATGGGTGTCAAAAAACCTTTTCATAAATGGTTCTACAAAGAACCTAATAAAGTGACATGAAGAACTGTTATAGGTTCTTTAAAGAACCTTTGAGAATGGTTCTTCAAGGAACCTTTCATTGAAAGGTTCTTTGGGGAACCAAAAAAGGTTCTTCTATGGCATCGCTGTGAAACCCCCTTTTTGGTTCTTCCTGGCACCTTTATTTTTAAGAGTGTATGCAACTATGTATGTGGTACTAAAACCACAAACTCACATAAAAAGGCAAGAGTCAAACTAGACAACTAAACGAAACACTGATCACCATAATGGTGACCATTTCCAATAAAACATCGTATAAAGCTCTGTTAATTCTCGATAAGAACTTATGTAGACGTATGACAGAAATGAAGTCAGTCTGGTCTGTAATAAGAGAGATTTAATGTCTTTTCATTTGATTTCATCTAAGGCTGCAGTTGGAAGTCAGTTGTACAGTAGTTCTTGTGTTTCTCTTTTCTTCAGTGATTCTGATCGGTATCATCTGGTGTCTTCAAGGTTGGCAATGAAAAATAGTTGTGAGTTCTTAATTCATCTTTGATGTCTTTTGTTTAAATTTTACTTATTTTTTTGTGTGCTATTTGCAGTTGAATTTTAAGGAATTCGTTTGATTAATTCTAACTCAATATTTGTTTGTTGAATTTAATTAATAATACTGCTTGTAATCTGTTGCCACAATATTATTGAGTAGATATAGTGTATTATTTTTACACCCTTTAAGTTATATGATTAAATACATATTTAGAATCTTATCTGTGTTGGTTGGTTCTTTCTGAGCCAGTAATGAGAAAAGAAACGGTTAAATAGAAGACAGGAGAATCATGTGGTATATTACCATTTTGTTATAGTTTTTGTTTTCATCAGCAAACAAATGTTCTGCACAGAGAGTTCAGATGATGTCCCAGACAGCAGAGTGCACGTGTGCAGTCAGACTCATTGACCTGTTGTCCAAACTCAGCTTCACACAGCCATGAAGAAGGCACAAACTCGTGTGTACATTACGCATCCTCTTGGCACACTTTCACACGCTACCCAGCCAACGCTGCCATGATCCTGATGTTGTGATGCCACTGGAATGCTTTGCTTTTGCCCTTCTGAAGCTACACACCAACATCAAGATGCTCATAGGTCTGTCTGGTTTGCTGGCTTGATCCAGCTTGGCTGATGTGCAGGTTTAATGCATTCCAGCCGCTAGATTGCATGGACTCAGAAGCTTCCCAGATGTGCTGGCTTGCAGTGTTGTGGAGCCACAGCTGTACAAGAGAAGAGTTCACATCGATGATTTGGGTGGGTCTGACATTTAGCTCTCAAGCGTCTATTTGGTAGGAGTTTTTTAGACAGCGGTCTTCCCCTTCAAATAGACTTACAGGTTAACGTTTTGGATTTAACTGACATCTGTGTGTAAATATGATTCGTATGAACAGGCTCCTGTTGAATCATTTATATTGAACAATGTGATTCTTGAATGTGCATTGAATGAGATATTTAATGCAACATAAAATGCAGAAATCACTTTAAAACTACTTAAAAATATAGATTATAAGGCTATTTAATGAAAGTTATTTTTGGACTGTTGAATTGTGAATGTGATGGATTAGTTTAAATCGCATCGCTGAAACATGTTGCGTTATAATTCAGACGTTTAACTTTCAGTTTCTAGCATGATGGCACAGCAAAATCCCCAGTGTTAAATTAACACTCCTGGTGTACATATGGGGACCTATATGTACACCAGGGGCCGTATTCACAACGAATTTTAAGGCTATAAGTAGCTCCTAACTGGCGAATTTAGGAGCAACTCCTAAAAATAATGGGCGTGTCACTCGTAACTTTAGGACTCCTAATTTTTTTGACTAAGAGTAATTCACGAAGCATTTTAGCCCTAAAAGTAGCACCTAAGCCTTGGACAGCTTAAAAGAAGTCGAGAGGACTCCTAACTCACTAAGCCCTATTCACAAACCGCTTTGTGGCATTTCACGTTGCGATGTTTTGAAATGCGTATGCGGCGGCTACAGGAGCTTCCAATCGCGAGGGAACAATTTTGCATTGTAGGCATAACTAGGGATGCAACAACGCCACCAACAACAACCAAAACTACTCACTGCATGTAAACTAATTGTAACGTTTCATTGTGAATCAAATTAAAATGTTCTTCTCTTTGCAAACGTATAGGCAGAGGCATATAGTGACAGATTAATTCAATAATGTTGCAAAGATATTGCATCAATCCATATGTTTCATTAGGCTACTAGGCTATTTGTTTTTCCTTACTCTTTATTCATTTAGGCTATTAGTTCAGTTATTCATCATCTTCCATCCTTCGCACTACTTGTGTAGCGCACGCATTCTCAGACCTGTCACCTGTCACTCATCATTATAGGGGAGGTGTTTGGAATCATTCCCGCGTTACAATCATCAGCCAATCAAGGTGGTCACTTCAGTCAAGCTCGTGCATGAGTAATGACGTCATCCATAGCAACGAAGACTCACTCTTAGTTTAGGAGTTGTGATTTTTCTTTACTAAGAGTAGGTCTGAAAGGCGTTGTGAATAACTTTTAAGAGAAAACTCCTAGCTAAAATCTTTTAGTGCGATTTAGGAGTACTCCTAGTGGTAAGATCAAATGCTTTGTGAATACGGCCCCAGGAGTGTTAATTTAACACTGGGGATTTTGCTGTGTGGTTAATAATAAGTGTAATAATGTGTAATGCTGGAAGTCAGTTGTAGTTCTTGTGCGTCTCTATTTTCTGTTCTTGCGTTCCTCTTTCCCTCATGTGATTCTGCTTATGAACAGCAGGTGTTCATCACTAATGCTCAACAATTACCTACATATTCACTGAATTCTCTCACTACAAAGAGTAAAAAGTTACATTGAAGGTGTCGTCAATGTTACTTTTTACTCTTTGTAGTGTGGATTTAAATGTAAGGTTGAAAGGGTTAATGGTGTAAGATAAAAAAAAAACACCCATGAAATGTATTTTAACAGTGATAAACTAAGTCATAAAACAGGTATATACTGGCAACACTGTTTCCAGTAGTTTCCTGTAAAATTAAAAAAATTTGGGTCGCCATTGTGCTGAAGAGTAGAGCCTTGACTTCAGTCCAGGGGAAGATCTATAAACATGGATGATATACAGCTAAATGTTGCATTTCTTTTGTGGTCTCAAATGATATACTAGGTTTATAGTAATACTTTGCTCACATTATCAGTGTATTAAAAATATTAGTTAATACATTTAAATGACAGTTGGTCAATTTAAGGCAGTCGGTTTCTGCAAATGAAAGTAGTTAACTTGAGTTTTAATGTAGTGCATGGTATGTTTACAGTAACAAACTGTAAATTAGATTACAGTAAAGAACCGTACAATTAACAGTAAATTACTGGTAAGGTCTAACAGTGTGGACCAGGGGTGCCCAATCCTGCTCCTGCCAATCGACTGTCCTGCACAGTTCATCTCCAACCCTAATCAAACACACCTGAAGCAACCAATTAAGGTCTTTAGGATGCGTGATTTTTTTTCCCAAACCACTTCAGTGGAAATCCCGCCCTGCAGCTGATTCTAAAGTTTTCATTGGTCATGTCAATCACTGTACTGATTGCCTACACCAAACACTGATCCCTAAACCTACCCGTCACTGTAACCTAAACCAATGAAATCGGCTGCCGGGCGGGATTTCCGCTGAAGTGGTTTGGGAAAAAACTTTAAAATTAAAGGCAGGTATGTTTGCTTAGGGTTGGAGATGAACTAGAGCCCTGCACGGGCCTCAAATCTAGGCCCTAGCCCGGCCCGTATCCGACAGCTCATTAGAATGATCAGCCAGAGTCCGACCCGAGCCCGTTAAAAAAAAGAAAGAAAAAAAAAAGAAAGAAAAAAAAAAGATACACAGCCTGCCCTATGTTGCAGTCAGTAAAACAGATATGTTTTGTTCTCAATGGCAAAGTATTTACCGGTAAGTTTATTTTCATTTCTTTATAAAGTTAATTTAGAAAAACGTTTTGTTTTTTTATGACGACCAAGCAGCCGACAGTGAGTTAAACATGTTTGATCCATTTATAGCCTCTCAAATCAACACTTTACTTGGCTACAATAAAATCCATATATATAAAACAACTTAAGCATATCACACAGACAGTTAACGTTTGTTTAAACGTTTATTGTCATTTTTGAAAAGCTGAGGCAAACTGGTCTGCTGCAACAGCGCTCGCAAACTACATGAGTTTATACAATACAATGCAGAGAATGCAATCTAATAAATTACATTAAAAACAAACATGCAGGTTATCTTACCCCAAAAATCAAGTCTTCACTACAGAACATGGCCATTCTTATTTCCAATAGTTTCCAACAGACTCATGAAGATAAAGTCCAATCAAACAAAAAACAACCTCCTAACATGGCTAAGAGCAGTCTCAGAGCATCGTAAAGAAAAAGCACAGCATCCACACTGGAAGGTTTTAATCCAGTCGTACTTTTTCCAGCTGCGCTGAAGTCACGCTCGCTACCGGGACACTAAACACAGAACGAGCCGGTCACGCGAATCTCAGATCGCGCCGCCGGGAAACCTGTGTGCGTGTGCTTGAGCAGACTGTCATGTGTCAGTCATGTCAGTGTGATAGGTTATAAAACGTCTTTCTATGTTTGCTTTTCAATCGTCATCTTCTCATATTTTATTTTAATTAATGTCTTAAATAGGCTATAAAAAAAGATAAGCCTAAAACAGGCCCGAGGCCCGGCCCGCGTGTGAACTATGACGTGAAAATTGGCCCGAAGCCCAGCCCTAGAAGCGTAAATAAGTCGGGGCCCGTCGGGCTCGGGCTAAAATGCGGCCTCTAAGATGAACTGTGCAGGACAGTCGATCTGCGGGACCAGGATTGGGCACCCCTGGTGTAGACTATACTTTTAAATAATAGTAATAATTCATTACATTTATATAGCGCTATTCTTGGCACTCAAAGCGCTTCACATATGGAAGGGGGAATCTCCTCAACCACCACCAATGTGCAGCACCACCTGGATGATGCGACGGCAGCCATATTGTGCCAGAACGCCCACCACACACCAGCTTACTGGTGGAGAGGAGACAGTGATGAAGCGAATCAGTATATGGGAATGATTAGGAGGCCATGATGGACAGAGGCCAAGGGGCAAACTTGGCCAGGATGCCGGGGGGTTACACCCCTACTCATTTTTGAAGGACATCCTGGGATTTTTAATGACCACAGAGAGTCAAGACCTCGGTTTAACGTCTCATCCGAAGGATGGTGGACTTTGACAGTATAGTGTCCCCGTCACTACACTGGGGCGTCAGGACCCAAATAGACCACAGGATGAGCGCCCCCTACTGGCCTCACTAACATCTCTTCCAGCAGCAACTCTTCCCAGGAGTCTCCCATCCAGACACTGACCAAGCTCAGCCCTGCTTAGCTTCAGTGGGTGACCAGTCTTGGGCTACAGGGTGATATGGCTGCTGCTTTTATGGTGTTTTTGTCTTTCATATAGTAAATTAAAAAGCAGCACTTTACTTGAACATTTCTTCAAATAATATCCGATAAGTATTACAATACTTGTTTGAAATCATCTTCTAATAAGATTAAAGGTGCAGTGTGTATTTTTTAGCGACATCTAGCGGTTCAGTTGCGGGCTCAGCTCACTGCTCACCCCTCCCTTTCAAAGAAGCTACGGTGGCTAAAATGGGACAAACATATCGTCGTCTGAGGCAGCAGGGAATAGCCAGAGTAAGCCAAGAGTGTGTAACAGTCACTGTTTCTGTACCACAGTCCATTAAACCACATCATGGATAAAGTTTACAAAGCCATAGTCAGGTGAGGACCAAGGGTCTTAATATATAATATAATAATAGTAATCAGCTGATTGTCTCACAAACGTAACCAGCACATTTGAACCGCATCCCCTAGACACCATTTACTACACACAATAGGTTTTTTTTCTCTGATTTTGAAAACTCTTTGCGATCGACTGAAAATGCTTCCAAGATCGACTTGTCGACCACGATCGACGGGTTGGTGATTCCTGATACGTTACTGTTTTACGGTCAATGACAAGAGTACTAATCAGCTGTCTCACAAACGTAACCAGCACATTTATCCCCACATAGCAAAGCCATAACACAGCGAGGGAGAAGAACTAAGTTACATGAAACAATCCAACTACATATTTTACACCACTGACAAGGGAAAAGTCACTACTCACGGTGTTTATGGCTTCTAGCTTTCTACTGCTTCTCTTTCAAGGTAGTGACGAAACGCGCTCTGTAGCGCTGTGTGTTCTCGTTCGGCTACGGTAGAAACATGACGTCACAATATGTCGACCTTCATAGAAGGGGGTGTCCGCGGTTATAAATGTCTCATTCTAAGGTAATAAAAACATTACGGTTTATTAAGTAAGTTCTTTATACACCACTGAAAACATAGTTATGGATGTCATATTCCATTTCTGTTAATAGATACTCAAATTGTTTACACATGGCACCTTTAAACTCAAAACTGAAATCACCGAAAAACTTTTTAGTGTTATTGAAACAGTGCTGCTGTGCTGTTGAGTAATTCATAGCGTGCAAACGTTTTCTCAAGCATGCAACAAGGACAAGAAAGATATGCATTGCTTTAATAAAATGATACACTCACATCAACTATTGATTATGATTTTTTGAAGTGTAAACAAGACTTAAAAGTTACAGCCAGACTTACACTCTTAAAAATAAAGGTGCCAGGAAGAACCAAAAAGAGGGTTTCACAGCGATGCCATAGAAGAACCTTTTTTGGTTCCCCAAAGAACCTTTCACTGAAAGGTTCCTTGAAGAACCATTCTCAAAGGTTCTTTAAAGAACCTATAACAGTTCTTCATGTCACTTTATTAGGTTCTTTGTAGAACCATTTATGAAAAGGTTTTTTGACACCCATGGTAAACAAACATTACTAAGCAAAATGATGTCCAAAAGACGTCTTTTTAAAGTCTTTGTCACAAAAGTCGGACGTTGAAAAGACGACCACTGAGAAGCCAGAATGAAAGTTTTTATGACGTCTTTTTTTGACGTTTTCTGCACGTCCGATATAGACGTTCATGGACCCTCTTCGTACAAGTTTAAAAAATAGTTCAAATGTGGTCATTGTGGACATTTTTTTTTACATCCTTTATGGTCTCATTTAGACATAATTACTTTGACTATTGCTGTCATTTGAAGTGTCACCATTGTGGTGATCAGCGTTTGCTTTAGTTGGGCTCTTGGTCCCCTTTATTTTTACTTTAGCTTTTCTTTGGTTGCTGTAACTATGTGTTTGTATAACATAATTGTTGTGGCAGAGAAACCCAAGACAAAGTAGCATCAGGTGTTATCAGCTCATTGTTGATGATGATATAATCATCACAAAAAAGCAACAAATGTTAGTTTGAAATTGTTGTTATATTTGGCATTCATAACCACCAACCTCATGAAATGGCAATATTGGTACCAATAGAATAAAACATATTTTGAAAGTATAAAAAGCATGTGCACGTTCTGAGCAAATGCATCATGTAGTCACACACGGACATCAAGATTTTGGATATGATTCACAACAACGGTGACAATAAAAACAAAAATTCTTGGGAATCAATGATGGGTTTTGAACTATGAAAGCTACCCATCAATATTTTTTTTATTGTCACCATTGTTGTGAATCATATGCAAAATCTTGATGTCTGTGTGACAAGATGATACATTCGCTCTAAACATCGTATACACATAATTTTTATCCACCTCTAAATAAGTTATATAAACCCTATTGGTACCAATATTGCAGTTCCAAAAGATATAGGCGACTAGAAATGCCAAAGTATCTGAGCACATTAGATACTTGTTTTGTGATCATCATCATCATCAACATCAACATCAACATCAAGCTGATAACACCTGGTCTTACATATTCTTGGCCTTCTTTGCAACATCAATTGTGTTATACAAACACACAGTTACAACAGCCAAAGAAACGCTACATTAAAAATAAAGGGGCCCAAGAGCCCAACTAAAGCGAACGATGATCACCACAATGGTGACACTTCAAATGAAACAAATATCAACATCTAAACCTCTGCTAATTCTCACTAAGATCATCTGACAGCAATAGTCAAAGTAATTATGTCTAAATGAGACCATAAATATGTCCACAATGGCCACATTTGAACTAGTTTTTAAACTTGTACGAAGAGGGTCCATGAACGTCTATATCGGACGTGCAGAACACGTGCTCTTCCTCAGTGCACGTCTTTTCAACGTCCGACTTTTGTGACAAAGACGTTGAAAAGACGTCTTTTGGACATCATTTTGCTTAGTGATGTTTGTTTACTATGGGTGTCAAAAAACCTTTTCATAAATGGTTCTACAAAGAACCTAATAAAGTGACATGAAGAACTGTTATAGGTTCTTTAAAGAACCTTTGAGAATGGTTCTTCAAGGAACCTTTCAGTGAAAGGTTCTTTGGGGAACCAAAAAAGGTTCTTCTATGGCATCGCTGTGAAACCCCCTTTTTGGTTCTTCCTGGCACCTTTATTTTTAAGAGTGTAGAGGCTTATATCACTCTGCATGGAAAAGAATTGGAAAGATATTTATTGACTTCACTGGTAAACAAAACTATTTCAAATGCAACATCAAAAGGATATTTCATCATCGTTTATGAAAATGCTTGGATGACAAAATGAGTTGTCATAAAATAATTCTGTATGATGTTTCCAGCACTCCAGTCTTTCCAAAACATCCTCTTTACAGTGTATTTCCACTTTCCCATGATTCTGCAGTGTCTCACTTCAAGCTAACGGCACTAAAATCTGAGAAATCTCACGCACAGGGACGGAGACAGAATCATTCTGTGTTTGTTGCTGGAAATGCTCCAATTCTCTGGTCCACTAGGGTCATACATGTTTTCGCCGTGCTTGTGATATTATACAGACATTATTGCATGTGTCTGTGAGAAATATTGGAAGGTGAAAGGTCTGGATGAGCTCTTTATTAGCAGGTATATCTGGGAGCATTTTAAGCTACAAGGCGGTTTGCTAATTCCCAGTGTAAACGCTGTTCCACAAGGTATTCAACGCTGCCTCGTTTTGGCTTCTAAGACAACATTGCTTCATGAACAAGACAATCCCAGAATGCAAAGTTCAATAGAAAAAAAATTACCTCCGATTGTGTATTGCGGTGGTTACACTGAAAATATTTAGTCTGTTCAACTTTGAAAATGTACTTCATATGGTAACATCTACAAAACCAGTTTTGTTGAAATGAAATAAATGATTAAAAATAACTGATTACAACTGAGTTTAAGCAACCAGAAAAACAAGGTTTTACTGAAGCATGACTGTCAGTAGATTTAACCTGATTTCTCCAAGGTAAAACTTAAGTTTGACATAATCTTTTTTGTTCTATATGATGAAAGTCCATTTCCACCTTGATGTAAATACACTTAAAAAACAAATTCATTACCCTTAATTTGATTAAAAAAACTTTTACACACAACATAATGTAGTTTATTCAAAATAAATCAGTTTAGCTGGATTAACAGTGTTGTTCATCAATGTGCACAATGTGTGGTGTTTATACTCAGTCCTGGTGGGCCACTGTCCTGCAGAGTTTAGCTCCAACTCGCCTCAACACACCTGCCTGAAGTTTCGGTAACCTATTTATTTCGATAGTCCACTTTAGACATTCTACTAACTATAAGTAACTTTGCAACTACATGTCAACTAACTCTCATTAGAGAATTAGTAGACTGTCTGCTTAATATCTGCTAACACTTTATTTTGATGGTCCCCAAACAGACATTCTACTGAATATAACATTCTACTTGGCAACTACAAGTCAACTTATTCTCCCAACCCGAACCCTAAAACCTAACCTACTACAGTCTATACTCTAATGAGAGTTAGTTGACATGTAGTCGAAAAGTTACTTATAGTTAGTAGAATGTCTAAAGTGGACTATCGAAATAAAGTGTAACCGAAGTTTCTAGTAAGACTTTGATTAGCTGCTTCAGATGTGTTTAATTGGGGTTTGAGCTCAGCTTTGCAGGACAGTTGCCCTCCAGGACCAAGTTTGGATACTGTATCTCTGAGCATTGAGTGTGTTTGACATGAAGTTGCTACTTAGGTACACAGCAAAAACTCCAGTGTTAAATTAACTCTCCTGGGAGTTTATATGGCTCCAGACTCAGTGTTAAAATATGAGTGTTAAATTAACACTCAAGAGTGTTAAAGTTAATGAGCTCATTAAGTGATTAATTGTGTGATGATTGACTAATATTGAAGACACCTGATGTTAACAAGCAGAATCACCAAAGGAGAAAATCTAATTTTTTAAGACACCGTTATGGAGATCAGTGTTTGCTTTAGTTGGGCTCATGGCCCTTAAATCGTTAAATTCAGTTTTTGTTTGGCTGTTGTATCTGAATTATAACTGCCAGGTGAACAAAGAGAAAAGTTGACCAGGTGTTGTTTGTTATGTTTTGACATAATCATAATTTGACCTGAATATCAAATCTCTATTAAAGAGTTATGTCTACCTTGTTGATTACATCAGACCTGTGATTCTACAGCAAATGATTTTCAGTATTATCAAAATAATCCAAAATATTTCTTAAAAATTGTTCTGATAAAAAGACTTGGGAGTTTACTGTAATTAGACACACTGACATCAAGAATCAGCCTGTGATTCTCAACAATGGTGACAATAATAAAGCATGTTGCAGTGCATTCAGGGTGCCACCAATCAAAACACATTCATGGCTCCCATCATGCATTGCGGTATGAATAAATTATGATCTGAATTGTTTTAGTAATTTCCTTTCCCTAATTGAATATTCTGTCACCATTGTTAAGATTCATACACTGATTCTTGATGTCTGTGTGTGCCTAAAAGAAAGATTTTGTTTTATCAGAACAACTCTTAAGAAATCCTTTAGATTATTTAGAAAATTCTGGATCTTTTGCTGTAGAATCATATTGACACCCTAAGCAACAATATACATTTAAGTCAGAGATTAGACTCTAAATGAGTTCAGTGATTCAGATCAAATTATGATTATGTCAAAACATAACCAACACCACCTGATAAACATTTTCTTTGTTCAACTAAAGTGAACACTGATCACCATAATGGTGTCTTAAAAAATTTGATTTTCTCCTTTGGTGATTCTGCTTGTTAACATCAGGTGTCTTCAATAATGGTCAATCATCACTCAATTAATCACTTAATGAGCTCATTAACTTTAACACTCTTGAGTGTTAATTTAACACTCATATTTTAACACTGACTCTCCTGGGAGTTTATATGGCTCCAGACTCAATTTAACTCTGGAGTTTTTGCTGTGTAGACAGCAGAATAAGTCCTTCGTACATGTTTTGGAATTTATTATTTCCTGTCTTAATCATCCCAATGCATTAGTTCAAAAGTTGAGAAAAGATATAGCGTGATCTTGACCATCTCAGTAGTTCCAAAAGCAATTGGGGTTTTTCTGGCTAAGCCGATGGAAAAAGTATGTGGCATTATTTGCATTTAGAAAGACGTTTGTTATATTTCTCTAAATCTTTCCTGGAAAAAAAATTGCAGCAAGCAAGCAGCAAGAACATTATTGTTTGATTCTCCCAGAGGGGATTTGAGCTATTGACTGATGTTTCCACTGACAAAAAGAGTGTTAATATGTCTCCATAATAATGTGGTCTAAATGAAAAGCACATAGGAATGCACTCTTCTAAGACAATACAATACAAAAAAGGGTAATAAAGTGTCTTTAGAGTATAGTCTTACAACATGGGAAAAAATGTGCATGGTTAACGTTAAGCAGAAAGACCATTTTGTTGGGTATTATTGCCCATGAGAGTTAGACATTTTAACAAACCCCTGAACCAAAATATTACAGCATCCTTTGGTTTGTGTTACAGATCTTTTACAGTTGTTGCAACATTGGCTCACTGTATCTTCAACTTTTGAACTGATACTTTCAGCACTTGTTGATGACTGTCTTCACTGTGTCCCATGGTATATTTAACGTAATAAAACATTGCCAGATTCACTTTGATCTTTTTCGGATAAAACTAAATGCCGTTTAAGTGGTGCTCACTGTACATTTCACTTTAGAAATGTTGCAAAACACACAAGAAACAATATCTTAATAACATCACTGCAGAAATGTCGGCAAATGTGTTGTGATTTAGTTTTTCCAATGACCTAGATTGTGTTATAGATCAGGCAGCTTGTTGAAGAGAGATGTGCTTTTATTTTTCAGAATGATCATACTTATATTTTTTTCACCTGGCAGATAATTGTATTTTAGAGATCTTGAAATGAAATTGTAAGGGAATATAAAGAAACAGTAACATTCACTTTAAATTCTCCACAAAAGAATTACTCAGGCACTGCACACACCTGTGGGTAATGCATATGCTTGTGCTGTAAGAGCCATTGACTCTTGGATATGCTGGTTTGAGTCTGGACTGTGTCATATTCTGATCCCATTTCCCAACCCTCTCCCTCCACATTCCTGTCGCTAGACCATTGTTCTATAAGTAAAGGCACAAAAGCCCATAAAAGACATTAACTTTGACCTCTCTGGGGACTGCTAATGTAAGCATCTGTGTAGCTTCTGCGTTCTGACCTTCTCAGTTCAACCAGGGATTAGGTTTCCTGAAGGGAATCTACTAAAGAGAAAGAGGGAGATGGTGGAATGACAGAGTATCTAACCCCGTTTACACCTGATAGAAGAATGCATTTTCAGTGATCACAAGTGGTCAGCCAAGATGCATTGCTGTTACCACCATCTATTAACATGCATTTCACATGTGTCTCATTTAACCAATTGTGATTTAATAGATCATGATCTTCAGAAAAATGAGCCACCTAACATGCAGCACAATCTATATCTCCCACTGAGCAAAGGTACGTCCAAAAGACTTTGTCACATTGAAAAGACGTCCCCTGAAGAGCTAGAATTAAATATTTTTTTATGTCTTTTTATCTATCTTTTTATCATATCTTCTGAATGTCCGATATTGACGTCCATGTGACTGCTGTACAATGTTAACAACTCTTTGTTGATGTATTTTTAATGACTTCTAACCCGTACGAACGAAAATATATTTCCATATATTTACGATCAATATATTATATTTTGTAAATATGCTGAAAAATGTATGAAATAATATATTGCATTACTACAATGTGTTATATATTACAATACATTGAATAATACATAAGGAATTGCAGTTTTTTTTATATATTTACACTGTAAAATGTAATTAGTTGAATGTACTTAGAAAACTATTGCCTTCAACTTTTAGAAAATGCACAATATCCAACATATCATCAGTGTTTCTTGGTCTTCTGCTGGACTGAAGCACAGGCTCTACTATTCAGCACAATGGTGACCCACAAAACGCAGACTCTACATACCTAACAGAGGTTTAGATGTTGATGATTTATTGAAAATAATACAATTGTACAGTTACCATTATGGTTTTCAGTGTTTTCTTTAGTTGGGCTCTTGACTCTTGAGCTTTAGTTCTTCTCTGGCTGCTGTAACTGTGTTTATAAGACACAGTCATTATTAGGGCTGTGAATCTTTGGGTAGTGAATCGATTCGATTCACGATTCATCGGTTTTCGATTCAAGAATGATTTTTTGCAAATTCAGAAAGATTCACATTAAAATTAAAACTCGCAAGTACGATGTCAGGCACTGTAATTTACTCTGGCCCCCTTCCTGTACGCAGGAGTGATGAGATAGTTAGCCGATTGGCCTCACTGAACGGTTGGCTGTCGAAGTGGTGTCCGCAGAATAATATAAAATTCATAGACAATTGGAAAAGTTTTTGGGGCAAGCCTGATCTGTTGAAAAGAGATGGTATCCATCCCTCCTGGGCTGGTGCTGCTCTTCTCTCTAGTAATTTGGCTAGTCTTAGAGATAAAACATGACAATCTGGGGCTCAGGTCAGGAAGCAGACAGACTGGCTAAACCGACCGTCTGCTAGCGGCCTCACGTCACCAAGGTCAGATAAATCCCATCACATAGAGTCTCTTTCACCTAGATGTCATCATATAGAGATTGTGTCTGTTCCCCGAATTTGGAAATCCAAAAAACGTCAGGTTAAAAATTTAATTGATGTTCAACCAATAAAAAACAGATATAATACAGATGAGCAAATGATAAAGCTTGGGTTGCTGAATATTCGATCCCTTACTTCAAAATCTCTCATAGTTAATGATATGATTTCAGATTATAAACTTGATATGCTGTGTTTGACAGAAACCTGGCTAAAACCAAACGATTACATTATTTTGAATGAGTCAACCCCACAAGATTACAGTTATAAACATGAACCTCGTCTGAAAGGCAAAGGGGGAGGTGTTGCTGTAATTTATAGTAATATTTTCAAAACCACTAAGAAATCTAGCTTTAAATATACTTCTTTTGAAGTATTGGTGCTTAATGTAAAAATATATAGTGTAAACGATAAATCACATTTGAGAATTATGCTGGCTACTGTATACAGGCCACCAGGGCACCATAAAGATTTTATCAAAGAATTTGCGGACTTTCTATCAGAATTAGTATTGGCTGCAGATAAAGTACTAATTGTTGGTGATTTTAATATACATGTAGATAATGAAAAAGATGCATTGGGATTGGCATTTAAAGACATTGTAAACTCCATTGGAGTTAGACAACACGTGTCAGGACCTACTCATCGTCGTAATCATACTCTAGATCTAATATTATCACATGGAATAGATGTTGATGCCGTTGAAATTCTGCAGCAGAGCGATGATATCTCAGATCATTATCTAGTCTCATGTAAATTACATTTAGCCAAGGCTGCAAAGCCGACTCCGTGTTATAAATACGTTAGACCTATAACTTCTGCCACTAAAGATTGCTTTATCAATAATCTTCCTAATCAGTTTCATCATCTCAGCATCCCGGATAGCTTAGAAGAACTTGATATTGCAACAGAAACGTTTAACTCTCTCTTTTCCAGCACTTTAGACGCAGTTGCTCCGTTGCGCTTAAAGAAGATTAAAGAAAATAGCCCAACGCCGTGGTACAACGAGCACACCCGGGCCCTTAAGAGAGCAGCCAGAAAAATGGAGCGCAACTGGAAGAAAACTAAACTAGAGGTATTTCGGATTTCGTGGAAAGAGAGCTCGATTGCTTACAGAGAGGCTTTAAAAGCTGCTAGATCTGCTTATTTTTCAAACCTATTAGAAGAAAATAAACATAATCCAAGGTATTTATTTGAAACAGTGGCTAAACTAACGAAAAAGAAAGCTTCAAGCTCAGAAGTGTCCAAGCAACACAGCAGTGATGACTTTATGAACTTCATCACTTATAAGATTGATAATATCAGGGACAAAATTATAACTATGCAACCGTCTACCACAGTATCGCATCAGGAAGTGCATTGTAGTCTCCCTGAGGAAAAATTTGATTCATTTGTTGCTATAGGAGAGGAAGAATTCTGCAAACTCGTTAATTCATCTAAATCGACAACTTGTATGTTAGATCCTATACCGACTAAGCTACTGAAAGAGATGTTTCCAGAGGTCATATATCCTCTTCTTAATATCATTCATTCATCTTTGTCTCTAGGATACGTACCAAAAACCTTTAAACTGGCTATGATAAAACCGCTTGTTAAAAAAACACAACTTGATCCTACAGAATTAGTCAATTACAGGCCGATCTCGAATCTGCCTTTTCTGTCAAAGATATTAGAAAAAGCAGTATCTTCACAAATATGTTCATTTCTAGAAAGAAATGATATCTGCGAGGATTTTCAGTCCGGATTTAGACCGTACCATAGTACTGAGACCGCTCTCATTAGAGTCACAAATGATTTGCTCTTATCATCCGATCGTGGTTGTATCTCTCTATTAGTGTTACTCGATCTTAGTGCTGCATTTGACACAATTGACAACAACATTCTTTTAAATAGACTAGAAAACTATGTGGGCATTAGTGGAATTGCACTAGCATGGTTTAAATCATACTTATCTGACCGTTATCAGTTTGTAGCAGTAAATGAAGAGATGTCTTATCGATCACAAGTTCAGTATGGCGTACCACAAGGCTCAGTACTAGGACCGCTGCTGTTCACTCTGTACATGCTACCATTAGGAGATATCATTAGGAAACATGGAGTTAGCTTTCACTGTTATGCCGATGATACTCAGCTGTATATTTCTTCAAAACCCAACGAAACTTACCAATTCACAAAATTAACGGAATGCATAGCTGATATAAAAAATTGGATGACTAGTAATTTCCTACTACTAAATTCTGAAAAGACAGAGATTCTAATTATTGGACAAAAAACTTCCACACGTAATAACCCAGAATACTGTCTAACACTTGATGGCTGCTCTGTCAAGTCTTCGTCGTCGGTTAGGAACCTGGGTGTGCTCTTTGATACCAACCTTTCTTTTGAAAGCCACGTGTCTAGTATCTGTAAAACTGCATTTTTCCATCTTAAAAATATATCTAAAATACGCCATATGCTCTCATTGGGAAATGCGGAACAATTAGTCCATGCGTTTATGACCTCAAGGCTAGATTATTGTAATGCTCTACTGGGTGGTTGCCCTGCACGCTTAATAAATAAACTACAGCTAGTTCAAAACGCTGCAGCTCGAGTTCTTACCAGAACCAGGAAATATGACCATATTAGCCCGGTTCTGTCAACACTGCATTGGCTCCCTATTAAACATTGTAGGTAATCAACAATATTTTAAAATTTATACGAAGCACTAAATGGTTTAGCTCCGCAGTACTTGAGCGAGCTCTTAACGTATTATAGTCCTTCACGTCTATTGCGATCTCAAAATTCCGGCCAGTTGATAATACCTAGAATATCTAAATCGACTGCAGGCGGTAGATCCTTTTCCTATTTAGCACCAAAACTTTGGAACAGTCTTCCTACCATTGTTCGGGAAGCAGACACACTCTGTCAGTTCAAAGCTAGACTAAAAACACATCTCTTTGACCTAGCATACACATAACGCACTATAGACTTCTATAAATTCAATGTTAGGCTGCATAGATTAGGTCAGCCGGAACTGGGAACACTTCCCTTAAATCTTGATGTACTCGCTACATCATAAGAAGAATGGCATCTACGCTAATATTAGTGTCTTTGTTTATCCCGAGGTTTTCCCGCAGCCTGCCGGATCCAGGCCGTGTCCAGATCTGACGAAGGAGATCCGCCTGGACCCGATGACAATGCAGTGCTGAAGTATCCACTATCCTCTCCCTATGGAGGATCCCTTTCCCACTCTACAGATAAAGCGTTGTGAATTCCGGCTCGCGTACCCCGAAGTGATAAAATAAAACAAAATTCTGTATCAAAATTTATAGGCAAGAAAAGTAGTTTAGGCTGGGTTGTATGAATTCTAAACCTGCGCACATATTTTAAAAAGCACATAACTATAGAATCAATTCTGAATGAGCATGTGAACGCCGTCAGCGTTAATCACAGGTTCGCGTTTAAAAGTCTGATCATTTCGACGGAGGTGAATCAATCAAAGTTAACTTTAGCTGGAAATAACATTATTCAAGAACCGCTATAATGCCAAAACAATCTCTGTTACCTTAAATTATATGTTTATCTCTGTAAAGCTGCTTTGAAACAATCCATTGTTAAAAGCGCTATATAAATGAAGATGACTTGACTTAAAATTCCATGCGATTCGATAAATTCGATTCTTAATTTTTTAAGCATATATGCATTCATAGGATTATTTAAATGCTTCCCCCAATGGGTCTTAGTCAGGGTGTGAATTATACAGCTGCCTTCGGGAGTCAGAGAGTTGGAACAAAACAAAAAAAACAACGACATTGTGTCTATTGTTAACGTTAGTTCATGATAGTTTTTAATGAATCTATTATTATAAGAAATATTTCCAAAGCCTATAAATTAGCATTTGTAGAAATGTAAACCAAGATTTAAAAAGGCTTTAAAAGTATTGTTAGTTCATCATGCTAACTATTTTGTAGGATAGTGTTAATGGACAGGGGAGAGCGGGGCACAACCTAACACATTTTGGTTTTGGCTCATTTATTAAAAAAATTATTAAGTTATACTTTTTTTTACACAAGCAACATACACATCTCTGCTACAAATGAACACTTAAATTTTTTTTCTAGGAGCTTCCATTTTCGTACAGTTGCACTGAAAGTGACAGAAGTGCAAATGTTACAACCTACCCCATATGCGGGGTTAATTGTAACAGACAGAGGGGTTAGTTGTAACACTTGTGTGTAACACACATAATTCAGTACTATTTTATTTGTATAGTTTGATATTGTTTGTGCATCTGTATAGATAGATATCCATACATCCATGACCCATCCCTCATCCAATCATCCTTCTATAATGGATCAATATCATGGATAGAGACATAGAAAAGGGCTGCACAGTTTTGCAATAAATAAATAAGTAAATAAAATGATCAAATATTGTAATTGCAATTGAATTAGATTTGTGTGTGGCAGCTGCATGTAAAATTATTATTAATAATAATAATAACAGTAATAATAATACAAATGAGCTTAAAATCTAAATTGAAAGGGTTTATTGCATTAAAAACAGGCCATATTTTTAATAAATAAACAAGTGATCAATGCATAGTAAACTAAATTTTAAACATTTTAAATTCCAACATTGTTTGTGAAAGTCCAACAAAGTTAAAAATATAAATAAATACTCAAACCTGAAAAGTTGTGTGGCTCCCTGTTTTCATTTGATTATCATTGTACACTTGGCGGCTTAATTGTAACACCCCGCTGTGTAAAACATATTTTAAGCCTAGCTAACAGTTGCTAGGAGTTGCTGACATTTTTTTAAACGGTGCAATGTTTTAGCAAACAAGACAGTGATTAAGGCAATATAAAGTTAGATTTGGAAACGTACACACCCAACTCAGAAACCGAAAAAAACCTAAGATGAAAAAAAAATTACTTGCATGGTGTCAAAACACTCTTTGTCCAGTATCTTCATGAAATATTATCAAAACTTTCCACAAATTCGCGGGAGACCGTCTTCTGGCAGCGAGAGAAAAAGAGCGGAAACACAACCTGCTTTGACTAACTACACAGCAAAAACTCCAGAGTTAAATTAACTCTCCTGGGAGTTTATATGGCTCCAGACTCAGTGTTAAAATATGAGTGTTAAATTAACACTCAAGAGTGTTAAAGTTAATGAGCTCATTAAGTGATTAATTGAGTGATGATTGACCATTATTGAAGACACCTGATGTTAACAAGCAGAATCACCAAAGGAGAAAATCGAATTTTTTAAGACACCATTATGGTGATCAGTGTTCACTTTAGTTGGGCTCTTGACCCTTAAACTGTTAACTTTAAAATTTGTTTCTCTGTTGTATCTGAGCTAAAACTGCCAGATGAACAAAGAAAATGTTTATCAGGTGGTGTTGGTTATGTTTTGACATAATCATAATTTGATCTAAATCACTGAACTCATTTAGAGTCTAATCTCTGACTTAAATGTATATTGTTGCTTAGGGCGTCAATGTGATTCTACAGCAAAAGATCCAGAATTTTCTAAATAATCTAAAGGATTTCTTAAGAGTTGTTCTGATAAAACAAAATCTTTCTTTTAGGCACACACAGACATCAAGAATCAGTGTATGAATCTTAACAATGGTGACAGAATATTCAATTAGGGAAAGGAAATTACTAAAACAATTCAGATCATAATTTATTCATACCGCAATGCATGATGGGAGCCATGAATGTGTTTTGATTGGTGGCACCCTGAATGCACTGCAACATGCTTTATTATTGTCACCATTGTTGAGAATCACAGGCTGATTCTTGATGTCAGTGTGTCTAATTACAGTAAACTCCCAAGTCTTTTTATCAGAACAATTTTTAAGAAATATTTTGGATTACTTTGATAATACGAAAATCATTTGCTGTAGAATCACAGGTCTTATGTAATCAACAAGGTAGACATAACTCTTTAATAGAGATTTGATATTCAGGTCAAATTATGATTATGTCAAAACATAACAAACAACACCTGGTCAACTTTTCTCTTTGTTCATCTGGCAGTTATAATTCAGATACAACAGTCAAACAAAAAATGAATTTAATGATTTAAGGGCCATGAGCCCAACTAAAGCAAACACTGATCTCCATAGCGGTGTCTTAAAAAAGTAGATTTTCTCCTTTGGTGATTCTGCTTGTTAACATCAGGTGTCTTCAATATTAGTCAATCATCACACAATTAATCACTTAATGAGCTCATTAACTTTAACACTCTTGAGTGTTAATTTAACACTCATATTTTAACACTGAGTCTGGAGCCATATAAACTCCCAGGAGAGTTAATTTAACACTGGAGTTTTTGTTGTGTATGTAAAAGGTCCGTGTAACATTTAACCCCGCGTTAGGTTGTGCCCCGCGCTCCCCTACACAACCTTAAAGTGTTCCTGCTGGTAGGCCTACATTAAACATCCTTCCATTGTGAGACTAAAAATACCATGAACTTTCCCAACTAAACCTTAACTAACTTTTCCTCATGGAATAGCTACTCTTTGTTCTCTTTATACTCAACATTTTCCTTGTGATTCTGAAAGTAAACGCGCCCGGGTGTCTAAACTTGTGCTATATTAACGATTATGAATGCAACTTTAATGCGCATCTGATTGATGGATAAACCACACACTCTTATTTCAGTGTAATTAATGATGTAGTTATTTCATTGGTTTTCTTCGTACATTCAGTTTAACGACATTAAATTACATTTCATTCATCATTCATAATTAATCGGAAGCGTGTGCACAGTGGCGTCATGCCCATTCAAAGTGAGGGGGCACGTGCCCCCTCAGATTTTTCCTCCCTGATAATTTTTTTGTCACAACTTTATTCCTATTATGCTCCATAATTACCAGAGCATATAACGACTCAAATGTATTCTTCTGGATGTGTAATAAATTTGCTTTTGAATTTGAGCTTACAGTTCTTTCATCAACCTGTCTTTTACATAAACTTACAAAATAGATACTTTAACTTAGTCCTTAAACTTAGTCCATGCAACGAACGCGTTATTTCATAGCAGTGCCCGCGCAATGGCAGCTTTATCAATAGCTTGCTTTCTCGATAGAGATCTGTCATCTGCTCATGTGAACACCAGTGGCTGTCCTGAGGAGAGCTCAAACATGGACTGCTCAAAAATCAGTAGATGAGAGCTATATGGGACAGAGCGCAAGCGAAATCCAGTGAAAGATGGTGAAGAGTGCAGCGAGTATGTGAAGGAGAGCTGTGAGGACGCGAAATGACGCCGCACAACGCCTCATTAATTTGCGCATGTTGTCATTTAATGTTTATATGTTTTAAAGCACTGAATCGCAAATTATTCGATTCTTAGCATTTTAAATCGAATATTGGCCGAAATAAACGATCCACGATTCAAAATACATGTTTCAAGATCAATGCATAAGCATCGTCAGGATTTGTAATCGATGCATCGAGAAAATGAATGAATCGTTACACCCCTATGGCTCAAAAAGCCAAGTGAAAATCTGGGGAAAATCTGTGTTTATTGATAATATGTTATTGTATTATTATATGTTATTGTTAATTATCCTGAGTCTAAATCTCATCCTAAGATTTATCACAGATCATAAGTGTGTTAGATGATAAAATGCACTTAAAATATTATATTACAAACACTGTGAAACTATTATGAGCTGTTCTCCAGACACTGAACACTATAATGGTAACTGTAAAATTATATTGTTTTCAATAAATCAACATCTAAACCTCTGTCGATTCACAATAATAACTTCTGTAGATGTCTGACAGCAATAAAGTCAAACTGTTGGAGTAATAAGTGAAGCTGGTAAAGCTGTTTTTGTTGTTTAACACTCCTCTGCTGAGATCTTGAGAGATCTGTAAGTGTTTAATGTTCTGTTGGGATTTAAAGGGTTTCTGTTGTGTGAGTTTTGTGGGTCACCATTGTGCTGAAGAGTAGAGGTGTGCTTCAGTCCAGCAGAAGACCAAAACACATTGATGATATGATGCATGTTGCTTTATTTAAAAGGCATTTAACTATTGCAGTGACGTCTCTTAAGCTCTGTAAGTTGATGTGTTTTTATTTATTCAGTTAAGTTTCAGTTTAACAAATGCACATAAATGTTCAGTCTATCATTGTACTGAAACTCTTTTGTATGTTTTTATATTAGAATCTTACGACTTTGAGTAAAACATCCTTGAGAAATTTAAAGCAATTGTTTTTCTCATGTTTTCAAAGTACACTCAACTAATTACATTTAACAGTGTGAATATATTGTATATATTTTTTAAATATGAAAAGCGGAAATTCTTATGTATTATTCAATATACTGTAATATACAAACAATATATTAACGCAATATATTATTTTATTTAATATATTTACACGTATATTTACACCATATAATATATTAATCATAAATATATGGAAATATATTTTCGTTCCGTGAGGGTGGCCAGATGAACATGAGCTTGCGGGTTTAAGTGGACTAAATGATTGAAGTCACCAATCGTCACCAGAGAGAAATCTGTTGTTTCACCAAGGTCCAGTTATGACATTTTGATCAAACATTACCAGGTCAAAACATACACAAACATGACTTGTTCACAATAAGATCAACAACATGCATCTAGAAGAAAGGGAAGATAGAAGGGAATTTTAATTTAATGCAGACTTTAAAGGAGTCGTGGACCCAAAAAATTTAATGATGTCTATAAACGGACTACACTTAAAGCAGAATTAAAGTCATTTGAAATTCTCTGCCTCTGCTACAGCTCTCAAACACCATTTGACCTCTCCAGGAGCAGGGTTGCACACACATTATGAACTGGGATTGTCCTTTTTGGAGTTTGACAGTCATGGTTAATATAAACTGTTGTGTGGATAAGAGGTGCATAAAAAATTCTTCACAATTTCTCCTTTTGTGTTCCATGGAAAAAACAGCATTCAGGTTTGGAAGAACTTAAGGGTCAGTAAATAATGACAGAATTTTCATTTTTAGGGAAACTATTCTTCTAAGATGGAGAAGTCTCAAAGAGAAGCAAAGGAGAGTGATGGGTATCCAGAGCCTCAGCGTGTGAAATAAAGCCTTCACACACACACACACACACACACACACAATGTAAATCTACAGCAGGCAGTGTCTGCTTTGCATCTGGTGTGTGTGTGTGTACTTATACAGCTGCATAAAGTACATTATTAGCTTTTCAATCAATCCCGGTCTTTCTCTCTGGACGAATTTTCTCTAGAACATCAGTGTGACAGGAACCGCACAGCCAGAGCAACAGTAAATGTTTGGTGCTGTTTCACATTCAACATGTTGACACAGCTGGAGATTTATTGGGGCAGTTGAGCTTAAACACAATACTTAGGATCTAAAGGCCTGCAGCAGCTGGTGTGGAACAATTGAAAGTTTTCATGAATACAGTCAAAGTCTATCGACTTTAAATAGATTTCACATTTCATAGCTGTGGCGTGCTGTAAGACTCCTGACTCTGATTAAGGCCCTTGTGCTTTGATTCATTAGTCTTTATTTACAAATCTGCATTACTGCTACAATCTCAAAAGCACTGAAATATATCCAGTGATGTCGTGTCACATAGTCCTAAAGAGAGAATGTCTTTTCTTTTTTTTATTGCAAAAACACACCACAGTAAACATTCTAACATTTGTATTACTTTTCTACCCTCAAGAACCGTTGGGCTCTTTAATTTCTAAAAGGAGACTATTTGACTGCATAGTAACACTGATATCTGTAACTCTTTTGTATGTTTTTATATTAGAAACTTACGACTTTAAGTAAAACATCCTTGACAACTAATTACATTTTACAGTGTAAATATATGGTAAATACATTTTTCAATATATGAAAAAATAATTTCCTTGTGTATTATTCAATATATTGTAATATATAACACAATATATTAACGCAATATATTGTTTCAAATATTTTTCAGTATTTTTACATCATAGATGGAAATATATTTTTGTTCTGTGAGGGACACCTCCTCCTTCCTCCACATGCCAGCACTGAAAAAAAATTTAAGTTGGTACAACAAAATAAATCTTAGTACTAATTTCCACTAGCTTTTTCTTGTTGACTCAACTTTTGTAAATAACAGTTTTACGAACTGAAAATAAGTTGTCTGTGACACAAAAAAAAAAAAAAAACGTTTAGTTGAGTCAACTTGACATTATTTTTTTTCTGGAGAGGTGCAACTATTCTGTAACAAATCATTTGTTGTTGAGCCAATTCAACATTTTTTGTCTGATGGAATTTTTTTATTGAAAATCATTTGGTCATCACCATTTTGGTGATGAGCGTTTTCTTTGGTTGGTCAGTTTGGCTTTTTGTGTGAGTTTGTGGTCTTTGTAACAGCGTTAAGAAAAACATACAATTTGTTGCTAAGAAAGAAAGAAAGAAACCAAGATGATGAAGTTTTCAGCCTCATAAGCTAGAATAAATCCCTAATCTTATTTCTGACCATAAGTGATTTTTTTTATTAATATTTAACCAGTAAAACTTTCTTGCAGCAGATTAGACATTCTGAATTCTGAATTTTTAAACATATTCTGGGGAAAAAAAGTCTTTTGACACACACTCAGAGACATCAAGAATCAGCATATGAATCTCAATAATGCTGACATGTTTCATGCAATGCATGGTGGAAGCCATGATTTTAATACTATGGTGGCTCCCAGCATGCATTGTGGCATGAAACATGTCAGCATTATTGAGATTCATATGCTGATTCTTGATGTCTATGTTTGTGTCTAAAAAAATTCCCTCGATGTATTTAAAACTCAAAATTCAGAATATCTAATCTGTTGCATAAAAGTTTTGTTGGTAAATCTAACATTTTATTCACAAATAACATATTTTGATCAGCAAGAAGAGTAGTGACCTATTCCCTTTTTGATGCTGTTATCTAGGTCACCTGATAATTTTTTATGGCTTTCTATGCAACAAAATATATTTTGTTAAACACTGTTACAAAGACCAAAATCACATAAACGTCAAGAGTCAAACTGACCAACTCAAGGAAACGCTCATCACCAAAATGGTGACCAAATATTAAAAAAAAAAAAAAAAAGCTACATCTGAACCTGTTTATTCTTCATAAGAACTTCTGTTTCCAATAGACAAAAAATGTTGAATTGGTTCAACTACAAAAGATTTCTTACAGAATAGTTGCATCTCTCCAGAAAACAAATAATGTCAAGTTGACTCAACTAAACTTTTTTGTGTGTGTGTGTGTGTGTGTGTGTGTGTCACAGACAACCTATTTTCAGTTCGTATAACTGTTATTTTATACGAATTAGTCAACAAAAAAAAGCTAGTGGAAATAAGTACCAAGGTTTTTTTTGTTGAACGAGATTTTAAGTGTGGATTTTTGCTGAACCAACACAACAAAATCAGACATTTAAACTTACCCTGATCTTCAAACAGAAGGAGCTGAATGAAACATCCTGAATGATCATGTCACAATCTGACCTGTATTGCAGCCTAGAATCATATTCTCACCATGTTTCTTCATTTGGCCGGAGGAGAACTGCTGAGCCTGGTTTCTCCCAAGGTTTTTTTTCTCAACTTCTGTTCTGGCACGTGATGGAGTTTGGGTTCCTTGCCACTGTCGCCTCTGGCTTGTTTACTTGGGGTTTATAAGGCACTTAATATTCAATAGTATTGATTTGACTGCACTGACATTTTTGGATGAGAACAAAACTTGAACTGATTTGAGCTGGATGATGACATCACTGTTTTCTTCAGAGCTGCTTTATAGCTGAATTGACTTCATAATTGACTAATTTTGCAACATCAACACAGTTCAATTGGTTTAGTACGGGTCAATTACAGACTTGAACTGAAATTTGAATTTGCCTCATATTTTGATGAAGTTTGATCGTCGTTGATCGTTTTTTCCCGTCTATTACTGTAAAACTTATTTAAAACAATATAGTGCATATATATAGTGCACGGCTATATACAATATAGCCGTGACATATAGTTACATTAATTAATGTATGTAGTTCAGTGCAAGAGATTCACATTTTTCAGTGAATTTATTTTTTATTACTAATTCAGGAAATACATGTTAAAGTTTTTTGCGTTTAACTTCAATTAGGATATTTTACGGTTTTTGTTTGGCAACCGTAGCTGATTTTTTTTTTTTACATTGTGGATAAGGCTCAGTTCCCTTTCGAACGGTCACTTCGTATTGCGTAGCTATATGCAGTGAGGAAACTCCTTTTCCTCGATTTACTGAAGCCTTTATGTAAAGCGCATTTGCAGCTGCACAGCTAGAACATGAGCGTCTGGATCGCTCATAGGCTGCGCTGCGGTCACTGCATATACAATGGCGCGGGCGCCTCTGACGTGCAACCAATGAGATCACTCTGCGTCATACACATCAGAGCCCGCCAAAGGGGCGTGACCTCAGACTATAATAGTCCCCGAATTCGCCATTGTAGCAGATTTTACTCCTTCAGCGACAAACTTCACGTCTCTTTTATCTGTACGAGCGTTGTTTCAAATGCCTTGTGTCAAGACCTGCGCCACGTGCGGATGCAAGCTGCACGAGGCGGACGAACACGCTAACTGCATTCCATGCCTGGGACTTCACCACGCGGAGAATGCACTGTCTGCCGGCGGATGTGCGCCCTGCGAGAGCATGCCTATCTCCGTGCTGCGAACTCGGCTAGCCCTCTCCCGTGATGGCGACGCCGCCTCTCCCGCGCTTCCCTCTCCGGCCCTACTTCAGCCGAGAAAGAAGAAGCGCCGCAGCCAACGGCAACCGGAGAGCATGGATGTTAGTGAACGCACACGTGGCGGGCCTTGTCTCCTTTGGCGGGCCTAGCGAGCACGACGACAGCCTGTCTATCGCCGCGTCTGAGGAAGAATGGCCGGGCTCTTTCGACCCCGTCATGGCTTCCCAGCCAACGCCCAGCGCCTCAGCTACCAGGACTAACTCCGACGTGGAAATGCTTCGGATCCTGACGCAGGCCGTAGCGGACCTCGAGCTCGAGTGGGCCGCACCCGCTGAACCCCCTCGAAGTCGGCTGGATGGCTGGTTTCTGCCGGGGCACCAACAGGCCCCTCGTCACAAGCCAGCGCCATTTTTTCCCGAAGTACACGAGGAGCTTACCAAAGCCTGGCGCACTCCTTATTCTACACGAGGCCCCGCAGTTTTCGCGACGCTCTCCTCCGTGGAAGGAGCAGCGGAAAAAGGAGTCATTGCCGCCCCTCGAAGAGGCATTGGTCGCTCATCTCTGCCCGAACACAGCTGCTAGCTGGCGAACTAGAGCTGTTCATCCTAACAAGCCGTGCCGTAGCACTTCAGCCCTCGCTGGACGCGCGTATTCCGCCTCCGGTCAGGCTGAATCGGCCCTGGACACGATGGCCGTGCTGCAGGTTTACCAGGCCAAACTCCTCCAGTCTATGGACGAGGCTGGCCCGGACCCTGAGGTCTTTCGGGACCTTTGAAGCGCCACGGACCTGGCCTTGAGAGCTACCAAGGCCACAGCACAAGCTATCGGGAGGAATATGGCGAGTTTGGTCGTGCTCGAGCGCCACCTCTGGCTTACCCTCACTGACATTAAGGACGCGGAGAGAACGAGGTTCCTCGACGCCCCAGTATCCAGCACTGGCCTCTTCGGCCCGGCGGTGAAGCGGTTCTCGGAAAGAAACACCGAGGCACAGAAAGCGTCCCAGGCCATGCGTCACTTCCTGCCTAAGCACTCTAGCTCGGCGTCGAGTGCTCACAAGCTAGCCCCGTCGACGCCTCGGCCAATAAAGCCCGCGAAACAGGCCTCTCAGCCCCGCCCTGCGGCTGATGCCCAGCGCCAGCCAAGAGCAACCAAGCGATTCCCGCTTCCCCGACGCCAAGGCCCGAGACAAAGCGCCGCGCCCCACACAGCGCTGCCAAAGTCGTCCTAGCACGTGGAGGAAAGAGAGAGGGCACGGGTCCCGCACTCACCGGACCACCCTCGAAGAAGCCAACAAAACTTCCCACAGCCCCCTGTTCAGTTCAGGCGGCTGGGGATTTTATTACTGCAAACAGGCCCGCAATAGTAAGCGCGTTCTTACAAACAAACACCGTTTTCACGGCGACCCAAATAAAGCACAAAAAGACCATGTTTCACAAATACAACACATGGGTTCACTGTCCCCCTTCATCAGGCGGCCCCTCCCCCGTTGTAATACTGACTTCCCCACACGCAAATGCTTGTACAGTCAGTCCAATACTCAATGTGTGCACAAATCACAATATAAGGGTATCAGGTCCCCCTTCACTAGGCGGCCCCTCCCCTGTTGTAACACTGACTTCCCCACAAGCAAATGCTTGTACAGTCTGTCCAATACTCAATGTGTGCAAAAATCACAATATAAGGGTAACAGGTCCCCCTGCATTAGGCGACCAGCCCCAATCGGTGTGTCAAGCCCTAGCCACACGGGTTCTAGCCTGGCAAGCTATCCCCGGTGTGTCGAGTTGGGTCATAAACACTATAAAGCGAGGTTACTCGCTCCAATTCGCTCGCAGACCCCCAAAATTTCAGGCGGTTCTCGAGACTTCGCGTGGGTCACATGCTTCGCACCGAAGTACAGAATCTTTTAGCAAAAGGGGCGATAGAATTAGTCCCCCCCCCCCCCCCCCCCCCGCGCTAAAACATATGGGTTTTTACAGCCGCTATTTTCTGATTCCGAAAAAAGACGGCGGTCTCAGACCCATTCTAGATTTGAGACATTTGAACAAAGCTCTCATGAGGCAGCCGTTCAAAATTTTAACTATCAAACACATGCTCGCGCAAGTGCGCCCGGGGGATTGGTTTGTCACCATGGATCTGAAAGTTGCTTACTTTCACACTCAAATAAATCCTTGTCACAGGCCATTCTTGAGATTCGCCTTTGAGGGCCAGGCTTATCAATACACCGTTCTGCCGTTCGGTCTATCTTTAGCACCCCTCACGTTCACGAAGTGTGTGGATGCAGCGCTTTCTCCTCTGAGACATCAGGGAGTGCGCGTGTTAAATGATCTCGACGACTGGCTGGTGCTGGCACAGTCGAGAATCAAGCTATTAGCTCACAAGGATTTGATTCTCGGCCATCTAGAATACCTGGGTTTCACAATCAATGTTTCAAAAAGCAAACTAACCCCCAGCCAGAGCGTGATCTTTCTGGGCACAGTTTTAGACTCGAGAGCTATGACAGCGCGACTCACACCAGAGCGCGCGCTCTCAGTGCGAGCGCTTGCAGGCACTTTCAGAGCGCGCGAGCGCGCGCCACTGAAGAAATTTCAGAAACTGCTTGGTCTCATGGCAGCAGCATCGCCAGTACTCCGCTTGGGATTACTGCGCATGCGCCCGCTGCAGCATTGGCTGAAACGCCGGGTGCCAACTCACGCATGGCAGTCAGGCAACTTGCGCGTTACGGTGAATCACGGTTGTTTAAGAACCCTGATTCCCTGGCGGGCTCAGAACTGGTACCACAAGGGGGTGACAATGGGAACAATTTCCAGGAGGAAAGTGGTTCTTACAGATGCGTCCAACCTGGGTTGGGGAGCGCTGCACGAGGGCATGCCTGCATGGTCGAGCACAGAGCAGAGCTTACATATCAACTGTCTAGAGATGAAAGCAGTTGGGTTGGCCCTGAAGGCATTTCTGTCGAACCTCAGAGGTCACCACGTTTTAGTCAGCACAGACAATATGTCAGTGGTGGCCTACATAAATCGCCAGGGGGGCATCAGGTCAGGAAACCTGCATGCGATGGCGAGAGACCTCCTCTTATGGGCACAAACCAACCTGAGCTCTCTGAGAGCAGCGCATATCCTAGGCGTCCAGAATGTGGGCGCGGATATGCTCTCACGGGGCAACACTCCCCTCGGCGAGTGGTCCCTGAACCCACAGACGGTCAGTCTGATATGGAAGGTGTTTGGCGAGGCTGAAATCGACATTTTCGCCTCGAGAATCAACACCCACTGCAAATTGTTCTTCTCGAAGAACAGGGCCCATGTCTGGCCCAACCGTCCCCTTTATGCCTTTCCCCCCGTTTCGATGATTCCACAAGTCATCAAACGGGTCAGAGAGAGCGGGTGCCCAGTCCTTCTGGTGGCCCCTCTCTGGAAAACCAGACCGTGGTTCCCCGAACTGGTTCAGTTATCGGACACAATCCCATGGCCTGTCCCACTGAAGAAAGACCTCCTCACACAGGCAAACGGGACATTGTGGCATCCGAGACCCGATTTATGGGCCCTCCATGTTTGGCCCCTCAACGGGTACCCAAGGACCTTCCTGAGAAGGTCTTAAGCACCATATCTGAAGCCAGGGCCCCATCGACTCGGCGCCTTTATGCTTCAAAATGGTCGGGTTTTTCCAGCTGGTGCTCGAAAAATCATGCTGACCCAGAGTCATGTGAGATATCTGTGGTTCTCATTCTTACAGGAGCTGCTGGATGCGGGTCGCTCCCCGTCCACGCTCAAAGTGTATGTGGCAGCCATAGCAGCACATCATGTTCTGGTGGCTGGCCAGTCACTGGGAAGAAACGACCTGGTCGTGAGATTCCTTAAAGGTGCTAGGAGAATGAACCCCTCCAGACCTCCGTCTGTGCCGTCTTGGGACCTCTCCACGGTTCTGGGGGCTCTGAAAGGTCCGCCTTTTGAACAATCGGTTGATCTAAAACCTCTCTCGCCGAAGACCGCTCTCCTTATGGCGTTGGCATCTATCAAGCGAGTGGGAGATCTCCAGGCGCTCTCTGTGAGCCCTGCATGTTTGGAGTGGGGTCCAGATGACTCCAGAGTCATCTTCAAGCCCAGACATGGTTACGTTCCTAAAGTGCTCTCAACACCGTTCAGAGCACAGGTGGTGACGTTATCAGCCCTCCCTCCTTCTGCAGAGGATGGAGAGGTTAATCTTCTCTGCCCTGTCAGAGCGCTGAGAATCTATCTGGAGCGCTCTGCGTCTTTTAGACAATCAGAACAGCTTTTTGTCTGCTTTGGTGGTAGATCCAAGGGGGATCCAGTCACTAAGCAAAGACTGTCTAGATGGATAGTGGATGCTATTTCTATGGCTTATACTGCAGCGGGTCAAGTTTGCCCTATAGGCATCAAGGCCCATTCGACCAGAGGTATGGCCTCGTCATGGGCTTGGTCATCTGGCATTCCCATTAGTGATATTTGTGATGCGGCCGGCTGGTCCTCGCCTTCCACATTTATGAATTTCTATAATATGGAAGTGCCTTCCCTGCAGGCGAAGGTGCTTTCGGTATGATTAAGACCCGTCGGTGGCCGGTCTTGTCATATATTACTGTGCACCATCACATTCACATATATATATATATATATAAAACCCGCTGCTGGCCGGTTGTATTCATGCATAAACCCGCTGTTGCCGGGTAGATTTACATATATAGAAAACCCGCTTTTGGCCGGTTATATGAGATATATAAAACCCGCTTTTGCCGGTTATATTCCGTACATATATAAACCCGCTTTGGCTGGTTATAATTTCATATATAAACCCACTTGATTGGTTGTATGTTCCTATACTAATAACCCATGACAGTGTCTGGGTTCATTGGTGTAGTAGGTTGGGTTATTGCTAACTGAGGTGTATTATTTAGACCTGACGGTGTCTGGTCTATTTATACATGATTATGCGGTTATGACTTGTTCTGTATGCTCAGGGGTCCTGAGTTGCAGTGGCAGCCAGTTACCCAGTGCGGCGTTTTGCATGGCGTCCCCACTGCGTATAGCTACGCAATACGAAGTGACCGGTCGAAAGGGAACTACTCGGTTACTCACGTAACCTCAGTTCCCTGAGTTAGGGAACGAGTATTGCGTAGCTAGCCACACTATAGTAACATGGCAAGTTGTCGCTTCAGTCGTTAAACCTGCTATAATGGCGAATTCGGGGACTATTATAGTCTGAGGTCACGCCCCTTTGGCGGGCTCTGACGTGTATGACGCAGAGTGATCTCATTGGTCGCACGTCAGAGGCGCCCGTGCCATTGGATATGCAGTTGCCGCAGCGCAGCCTATGAGCGAGCCAGACGCTCATGTTCTAGCTGTGCAGCTGCAAATGCGCTTTACATAAAGGCTTCAGTAAATCGAGGAAAAGGAGTTTCCCCACTGCGTATAGCTACGCAATACTCGTTCCCTAACTCAGGGAACTGAGGTTACGTGAGTAACCGAGTAGTTTTGGGGTTATCTGGTTTACTTAAGGCTGAGAATCGGTACTAAAAGGGGCTGTAGTTAAACCATCGTAACCACAAATTAACCATGGTTTTCAGTGCATTTTTTCGTTTAGTTTTTTACATCACAAAATTTTTATATCCACTGTAATTGCAACTTTTTCAGACTTTTCATTTTTACACCCCTTATTGCTGATTGGCTGCAAGGGTGTTGTGCTGTTCCGCCTAAACGGTCCGATCCACTTTTAATTTCTCCTATTTACAAAGCCAGGACTAATGTACAAACACAATATTTTTTTCAACACAAACACAGAGCAAATATCTAGCAAATATTCACAAAGTAATTTGTTTGGGTGTTGATATCAATTTTCAACAGTTTTTTTTTCAGGAATCCCTGAATGCACCAGTGTACAGAATGTTTTGACTTCTCTTTTGCTCCTTAATTTGATATGTGTAACTATGATTTGCCTTGCCGGTCGTCCTGCTGCAGGGTAAATACAGCTTAATTTCACACCTCTTAATCCAATTTCACACTGTTCACGGGGTCATGAAGAGAAAGACTGTTGTGCCACAATCTCTCTTTCCCCATTCAATTTTCTCTTTCTCCCTCTCCACTCTTCCACCAAATTAGTTTCCATCCTGAGGCAAGAGGTTAGTGTTTTTTTGGAGACACGGGGCTGGTTGTGTGGTTTCCCACGTGTGGGAAACTGGAGAAAGTAAACACTTAAATGAAGGTCAAGTGAGCAGGATACTGGTGAGGCCAAAGCAGGTTAGTTCTCAGATTTAACATGCTCTCACATATAATGAACACACATGACACTTCAAACAAAAGTGTAATATTGATTGTAAATAATGTCCCTTGAACTGGCCTTCAACCCTGTAATATTCAACCATTGAAACACACACACACACAAACATGTGGGAAAATATGATTTCACTTGAAGTTTAGCATTGACCCCTTGAAGTGAAATTAATAACATGAAGAATCCTGTAATTTCCAGGCATAAATGGCAGTTTCCTGAGAATGGGCCAAAAGTTACCCAAAGTCTTTAACAGCATTAATTTAATACACACAAAATACAACACACAATTACTTATTACCTCAAATAACTGCACTGTGTGTAGGCAAGGGACATATCTTTTGGCCTATAAGCTGGAAATATCTTTTCAGCCTTTAACGTTAGCAGTAAGGAATAATGATATGGACAGGAGAGCAGAGGTCAACACAGGAGCGTAGAAGCTAGAGGAATGCTAACAATGCTAATTGAACATGTAATTCACCTTGACACTCCAACTGTCTAAAGCAGTAACAATAAATGTGAAAATCATTGTTCAATTGTTTGAACAACTGTGATTTTTACTTAATTTTCAATATCAGGACAGAAACAGATGTAATCATTTATGTTGTTCAATCTGCAATATGGACGTTTGCTGTATAAAAAAAAATGATCAAGTAAGTTCATAAAAATAGTGTTCTGCCTCTTTACCCTAATTCTCAAAGGTGCTTATAATGATTGATTTACAATTTGTGCTATTGGGTCAGATTTCGGACAACACAGTCACAGTGACTTTTATTTATAGCAACTTATAAAAACGTGAAAATGTGCTCAGCAAATTTTAAGCTGCTACTGGAATGTAGATTAAGGTATAGAGTGTGTTGGATCAAATTTTACTGAAACAAACTGTACTTAATCAACAGAGGCATACAAACTACCTGAAACACAGCACACCAATGCTGATTTCACATGTATTGTGTGTATACTCCAAAAGAGAGATGTGTGACGCAGAATAAGAATAAAGATACTTGTAATAGATCATCAAGAACATGAACACTACACATTAAATGGGGGGTGAATGAACTGCACTTTCTCCTACTCTCATTAAACACAACTGAGGTGCCCTTCAGCCAGGCATCTAATCCCCAATCGCCGGGCGTCACAGGAAAAATGGCTGCCCACTGCTCCGGGTGTGTGTTCATGGTATGTGTGTGTTCAGGGTATGTGTGTGTTCAATACTCACTTCTGTGTGTGTGCACTTGGATGGGTGAAATGCAGAGCACAAATTCAAGAGTATGGGACACCATATTTGGCAACACGTCATGTCACTTTTTTCAATTTAAATACTCTGAGAATGATCATCAACAAAATAGGGAACAGGTGTGAACTAATAAGAAACCATGACAACAAATTAATTAACTAAAACTCATGCAAATGGAGGCAATGACAGGAGGATGGGCTCTGGAGGAGGATAAGGAGCAGGCAGAGGGAGACCCCTAGGAGATGACCAGGGAAAAGATAAAAGTGTGAGGAGCCAGAGGATGACATGATGAAGGCCCACGGTGAAACTGATGGATGGGGAGCCAGGATGGAGTCAGGAGCCCGACCGAGAGAGCTGGAAACGTGACCATACAATCTCAGAAAATAAAGTACATAATTGTACCTTTAGGGGTACAATGGCTTGTCCCTGGGGCTGTACCCTCAAGGGTACAGATTTTGTATCCTTGGCATAGGGTACATATTTGTACCCTTGTGCCAAAACTTTTTATTTCCTTTATTTCAAGGTTATTTCAAGGCTACTCAAATATAAGTTAAAATCTACCTTAAATAATTAAGGTATCATTAAAACCTTTAAACAACATCTTAAACAATTTTTGTAAATGGCTTAGCAGAGTCTGTCTCTTGATATTGTACTCCAGACTCAAGAGTGTTAAAATGGTAAAATATGAGTGTTAAATTAACATTCAAGAGTGTTATGCTACGTTCACACCGGACGCGAATAGCGCGTCAAATTCGCGTCTACCGCGTCTAGTTTGACGCTTGACCACTTTGTGTTAATTCGCGTGTCAATGGCGAAATTGACGCGCGTAAAAAAAAAGTTTGAAGCGAAATTTACGCGCGTCAGAGGCGAAAGTTTCGAAACCCGTCGGCGGCCATCTTTTTAGATGTTTATCTAGCATTAGCATTATTCGAGAGAGTCACCGCTCGTATATGCTCTGGAGAGCAGAAACAGCTGCTTGGGGACATCGTCGCTGTACTCGGGTCCACCAGACCCTCCGGAGGGTTTCAGGAGTTTCATCATTTGTTCCAGGAGCTAGGTTTGGTGGACCTAACGGTGAGGACGCTGACGAGGACACCGTAGGCCGTGTAAAGCCTCGGCCTCGAGTGGTCGCTGCCTGACGAGCCCGCGCTCTACAGCCCGGCGCGAGGTTCACCCTCGCCCGCACATTTATTTGATAATAAATGGAGCCAGCCTCCAAAAGTGAAACCTGTCCTGTGATTTTTTTATTTATTATACACTATGTGTTTGTTGTTTTTACATTAAAATAATAATGTTTCATATAATCTAAAATAGATACGGAATAAATAGCATTCAATACAACATGAGTACTATCTCTCATATATTAAAATCGAGTTTTTATGTGAAAGATTTGCTTTGTTGTGCATTAGAACCACACCAGACATTTTAGTAATATTACAAAATAATTTATTAAAATAACAAACTTTCACTTCACCACGTGACAGCAGCAAACAGGCTCCTGATTGGTTAACGCGGCGCGAATTGACGCAGAAGTTCAAATTTTTCAACTCGGGCGGCAGACGCGAATTCGCGTCAAACGCGTGAATGCACAAACGCGTGAACGCGTGAATGCACAAACGCGTGAATGCACAAAGCGTAACGTGCTTCCGCGCCAGACGCTTCAATTCGCGCCATTCGCGCGAACTTGACGCGCGAATGAGGCGTATTCGCGTCTACCGCGCCGCGCTCTACGCCTCATTCGCGCCGCAGGGATTTTTCACGCGCGTAACGCGTCTTTGCATTGACTTAACATTGAAATCATTCGCGCCTGACGCGCTATTCGCGTCCGGTGTGAACGTAGCATTAAAGTTAATGAACTCATTAAGTGATTCATTGAGTGATGATTGACCATTATTGAAGACACCTGAAGGAGAAAATCAATTTTTTTAAGGCACTGTTATGGTGATCAGTGTTTGCTTTAGTTGGGCCTTAAACTGTTAACATCAGATTTTGTTTGGCTGTTGTATTGGAGTTATAACTGCATGATGAACAAAGAGAAAAGTTGATCAAGTGGTGTTGATTATGTTTTGACAATCACAATTTGTCCTGAATCACTGAACTCATTTAGAGACTTAAATGTATATTGTTGATTCCAGCATCACTGTGATTCTACAGCATAAGATCCAGAATTTTCGAAATAATCTAAAAGATTTCTAAAAAGTTGTTCTGATAAAACAAAATCTTTCTGTTAGTCACACACAGACATCAAGAATCAGTGTATGAATCTCAACAATGGTGACAAACAGAATATGCCATTAGGGAAAGGAAATTACTAAAACAATTCAGATAATAATTTATTCATACCGCAATGCATGATGGGAGTCATAAATGAGTTTTGATTGGTGGCACCCAGAATGCACTGCAACATGCTTTATTATTGTCACCATTGTTGAGATTCACAGGCTGATTATTGATGTCAGTGTGTCTAAATAAAATCCAATTTCAAAGTCTTCTGATCGGAACAACTTTTAAGAAATATTTTGGATTATATTGAAAACGTTGAAAACCATTTACTGTAGAATCACAGTCTGCTGTAATCAACAAGGTAGACATAACTTTCTAATCGAGATTTGTAATTCAGATTAAATTATGATTATTTCAAAACATAACCAAGACCATCTGATCAACTTTTCTCTTTGTTCATCTGGCAGTTATAACTCAGATACAGCAGCCAAACAAAATCTAATGTTAACAATTTAAGAGTCAAGAGGCCAACTAAAGCAAACACTGATCACCATAATGGTGTCTTAAAAAATTTGATTTTCTCCTTCAGTGATTCTGCTTAACATCAGGTGTCTTCAATAATGGTCAATCATCACTCAATGAATCACTTAATTAGCTCATTAACCCTCTGAGGTCTAAGGGTTTTTGGGGTCCTTGAGGTGTTCTGACATGCTCTGACATTTGTGCTTTTTTCAGTTATTTATAAACATGTTAATGGCAAAGGTGTAAATTCACTCAATATAGCACAAACTGGGCTACCGTAATTTCTGAGCAACAATTATGAAACATGTTTGTATTTTTGAGAGAATATTGCTTATGCATGGTTATTGAAAAAACTAAAACTTAAAGTGTCTGAAATAAGGCCACAAAACACATACTAAATATGTGTCCACAAGACTTTTGACTAATGAGTGTTGTTGCCTAGAATTTTTGCTTCAAAATGATCTGAAAATCATCCTGCCTAATCATTTACACAAACACATACACTGATTTAAATTTTATTAGAGACCTTTGGTTTGGAAAGGCAATATGCGTGGAGGCGTGTTCACACCTGAGAAGACAAAGGCCGGATAATGTGCCGCATAATGAGCTGCATATTAATTAGCCCTTTCACACAGGTGTGTCACAGGATCCCAAAGAATGCAAGGACAAAAGAAATTGTCTATATAGCCTATACATATTTTACAATTAGAAATAGTAACTAATTACAAATAGGTTACAATTACAACAACAATTAAAATTTTAACAATATTTCAAGTGTATTTCTTTGTAAAAAGTATACATTTTATCATACGTATTAAAAAAAGGTAAGGATTCATTAGTTTGAATATTGGAACAAACACTATAATAACATCTTAGTTGATAATTCAATATACCTACTTTATTTTTGACAAAACATCATACTATAGTATATTTAACTATGAGCAGAAATTGGTGAACAAAAGCGTACCTATTTAATGTGACAGTAGTCTTTTTTTACAGTCAAAACTTTATAATCTATCCAAAACTAATCACAAAATCGTGTCTAAACATTCATATTTAGTCTGTAATATATTGTGTATGATATATTAGTATATACATGTGAATTTGCAGCTTGTTGCTTATACAGACATTTTATTTCAACATATTTCAGTCTATTTTTACTCATCTTAGTAGGCTATAGCAATATAGTTTGTATGTGTTCATGTAAACATAACTTTACTAATGTAGGTGCGAGAGTGAATGAATGGCACAGACACGCACAGACTATGGTGGGGCCGAGGGAGCGTTGAGCCAAGGTGGAGCCGATGGGTCGGGGGAGTCGAGGTGGAATCTGGGGCTTGGAAGCTTGAGATGAAGCTGAGGGATCCACAGGCCAAGGCAGAGCTGATGACTGGGACTGGACGACGAATACTTTGTGCTGGGCTGAAGCTGCAGAGACAAAGCTGCTGCCACCGACCTGGTCAGACTCCACACTAGGGCTGTCAACGAATATTCTATTCTAGTTTAAAAAACAGAAATTCGAATGTGAAAATTTATATTCAAATGTAGAAAAAAAAACGCCCGCGGTAGCAGAGGCGCGGCTGTCTGCTTTACGAGTGGGTGCGCTGTCCCTGAGGGATCAGGGACAGGCCACAGGAGAGTCGCACTGGCACAGCGTCCCTGCTGAAAGTTAACTTTGCATGGAAGATGGCAGAGAGTGCAGAGCCCAACTCGACCGCAGCAGAGAAAGTGATTTTAACCCCCGAAAATCTAAAAAGCCATGTCTGGAAGTACTTTGGATTTTGGTCTGTAGAAGGTAAAATTGTGGAGCCGTGAGATAAAGTAGTATGCAAGCTATGTAAGATACAGTTAGCATACCATTCAACCACTAGCAACATGAGTTCACATCTCGAAAATTTGCACCCAAATGAGCATGGCATAATGTGTGGAACTCTAGCTAAACAGTCGCGTCTTGACACTTATTTTGCACCGCCCGCCACAAGCTCTTTGTCTGCAACACGACAAGAGGCCATCACACAGAAATTAATTTCGTTCATTTGTAAGGACATGAGACCGATCAGTGTCGTGGATGGGGCAGGCTTCAGGGAGTTCTGTCAAGCAATGGAACCGAGGTACTGTATCCCTAGTCGTGAAACAGTCACCAATAGAATCGTAGAAGTGTATAACAGCACCTCTGACAAAATAAAGGAATCAATCAAAGACAAAGATGTGGCTCTTACCACGGACGGTTGGACATCCCTAGCGACAGCATCCTATGTTACAGCAATGGCCCATTGGATTAATGATGACTGGGAAATGCTTAACAATGTGCTAAAAACAAAAGAGCTTAAAGTAAGCCACACTGCAGAGAAGGTAGGCGAATGCATTCAAGAGATCCTGGACGTTTTTGGCAAAGGGGATCTGTGATTGCCATCACAACGGACAATGCCACTAATTATGTCAATGCAGTGAAGAGACATCTTCAAACGGTAAATATACCATGTGTGGCGCACACAATAAACTTGGCTGTGCGTAAAGGGCTCGGGGTCAGAGCCATTGAAATCCCTGTTAGTAGGCTGAAAGTGGCGGCCTCACATTTCAGCAAATCTTCTGCCGACAGCTACCTCCTTCAGCAGAAACCACAACTTTTGGGATTGAAAACCGAGAAGCTGATTAACGATGGAACAGCACATATGAAATGATCTGCCGTACATCGGAGCAGCAAGCAGCTGTGTCTCCTGTCATCTTCGAGAAAAAACTGTCAAGAATGGAGCTGACCACAAGCGAATGGTCCCTAATAGAAAAGGTGAGCATAGCGTATGAAATATGCACCGTAATAGGCTGGACAAATGCAAAACTGTCCTAATCTATTTTTTTTAATAGGTAGAATGATGGCCCTAATATACTTTGTGTGAATGTTAATAAGCTGGACAAATGCAAAGTAAACCTATCCTACTATCAACGCATTATATTTACTTATTTATTGCAGATGCAAGAGGTCCTTAAACCCTTTAAAGTGGCAACAAGCGAACGCCAGACAAACCAGAACCACCTGCATTGTCAGAGATGAAGACAAAGATCGCCACAGATCTGGAGAAGCGTTATAGAGAGGAAAAGGGCGCATTTATGCTGCTTATCAAAGCGAGTTACCTGGATCCACGCTTTCATCGCCTCGTTCATTTGAAAGAGGAGCAGAAACGGTAGGTGCAGGTGGCTAAACTGGAGGAGATGAAACAAGTGAATGTGACAGGGGGAGGCACAGGCAGTGAGGCCGCTGCCGAACAGCGCCGTGGTCAGCAGCCTGCTGAGAAAACTGCATGAGTCTGCTGCTTCAAAAAGAGATGTCGATGTATGAACAAGAGTCTCCAATACTTGCTCAACCAAATCCTCTCATGTGGTGGAAAACTTTGGGCTCTGGGAGATACCCTCACGTCGCCCAGATGGCAAAGAAATATCTTTCAATTCCCGGATCCTCAGTGTGCTCTGAACGCGTCTTTTCCTCCGCTGGGAATATAGTAAATAAAAAGAGATCAGCGCTGGCCCCTTCAAATGTGGACTCTCTTTTGTTTTTTTGGGCAAATAACCTGTAAGCCTTCAGGCCTAAGACCCGATGGTGACAGTGCACTAAAAAGACAATGGAATACATTTTTTTCCCCCTTTTATTAATAAAAGCACCAAGAATGTATAGCCTTTTTCGTTTTTAATCGCACTTTATTTTTTATGAAACTCAGGGTAAAAGTTATTTGTTGTCACATTTCTCTGAATTTTCAAATATGTTTAAACTTAAATAAACTACATATACAAGTAGTTATGTCCCTTTGTATTAATTTGTCCTGTTATTGACAAAATGCGCGTCATTGACAAAATGCGCGTCCATTGACAAAATGCGCGTCATTGACAAAATGCGCGTCCATTGACAAAATGCGCACCAGGTATTCGAATATATGAGTCATTTTTTAGCAATTTTGACAGCCCTACTCCACACTGTGCTCAGGCTCCGGGACCACATTGGCCTCTGGAATATGCTCTGGGTCTTGCTTCGTGGCCTGCTCATGCTCAAAGTCTGCGGTGGGCTCATTAATGGGGCAGACAGCGAATGGAGTTCCACGTTGAACCAGCACCAACTCCACATAGTCTGCAAAGCTACCTCAAGGACCATCCACGGGCAGGTGCGCCTTCAACCCCTCGTTGAGGGCGGTCGCATAGCAAGTGGTAGGGATAGTCGTTTAGGCACACAAGATCTAGGAAGTCCCGTTGTTTGATCCTCAAGGGTGTGATCACCCTGTTCCAGCAGGAGACAAACAGCAGGAATATCCATTGCTATTCACGCCGTTTCATCTGTCATGTGTGTATAATCCAAAAGAAAGAATGATTTAAATACACTGAGAATGATCATTAACAAAATAGAGAACAGGTGAAAACAAATCAGAAAGCATGACAACAAATGAATGAACTAGAATTCATGCAAATGGAGACAATAAGAACAAACAGAACAAGAGAATGCAACTAAACAGAACAAGACATGAACGTGACAGCTGAAAGACTGGCTGGCTAGTTTTGAAAGACTATGTGAGACCGTTTCAAGCGGGATTCAATGGGGAGGCGCTAACAAGGACACTAAAGACCGCAGCTTCTAGCATCAGTCGCTAGCGCACCTCTTGAGGCCAGGGGAGTGATGTTTACAAGCACAGCTCTTACTGGCCTATGTCCGTTACACATACTAACTCAAGACATAAAGTAATGTTATCATCATGTTAGCTTAAAACAGTTTACAGTTTCCAAAAAGTACCCATGACCTACTACTTCCAGAGAGATTCTGAAGTGTGCATGCGATCGAAACTTTACTATCCCCTCCCTCAGGCCCTGAAAGGGGATTATTTTTCCTTGGCAAGAAGGTATTTAACCCAGTAGTGCTTTCTGGTGGTCTGGAGCCAAGAAACAAAACTAAGACTATCAGTTATTAGTACACTTATTCATCCTGACTGTAACCAGGATTGCCAACACTCATGCACTTGGTGTGAGACACACTTTAAGGCTCTGTCTCACGCCCTCACACTGCCCAACTAAATACCATGCCAAATAGCAACCGCAAAATAAATTCATAAGTGTGCTCATAGGATTTTCCCACCAGCAAGTGGCTTGATTTGTCTTGGCTTGGATTGATGATAAAGCAATGAGATTCTACACCAATCAGTCAAACTTCTTGACTACATAGCAAACCTATTGAGAAAAACTCAAACTTCAAGAACACATATTCGTAGAGTCTTATTTGGGCTGGTTATGGCATCAGGTGCAGAGAGAATGCATATTGTGTGAATAAGGTACTTGAGAGATACAGTCCCCATATTCTTATTTGTATATTTCTATCTTGCAAAACAGTTTTTCATATAGCAAGGGAGTCCCAGTTCAAATTCAAATATGTATCTGAATGCGCAACAGAGAACAATAGCACAATAATTTAGACTAGAAAATGCATTTTCATGCATCATTTCATGCATCAAATTATGCAAGAAATTATATTTTAAATAACTGTAATGGGATCTTAAAAAAGATTCACTTACATTCTATAGGAAAAAGTAAACAACACTGCATTCCTGTTAACACTGCATTTGATTTTGTTCTTAATATATCATAATACATATTTTAGTTATTTTTATATACACCTTTTTCCCACACAAGAAATCTGACTGATTGGTAAATTGTCAGAGAGATCATATTAGGTAGCTACAGCTAACCAGTGCAAGTTTCTAAAAAGTGCATCTAATACAATATTAAGCTTAAGCATTTGGGTAAATTGCAGTGTAGAGTTTGAGAAATTAAAATGTGTTGGATCCTTAAACCTCAAATAGGGGCATGTTATTAATATGGCCCATGTCATCAAAACCTCACTCAAGCTAGGTTACCAAATCTGGCAACCCTGCTGCACACAGGACAAACCTCATTAAATCAGTGATGATTTTATCACCCTACTGAGAGGCACTTGTGCATATTTCTCAAGGTGAGAAATCCATTATAGTCTGTTTGAACCTGAAAAACAACCAGAAAGTATAGATTACAAGATGATAAATACTCAAAACTGACAAAAACGACATCATTGTTTTCACAGGTGAGGTCCTGTTTGTTTAGCTGAGAGGTTTCTGTTACACTATATACACACTATCGATTTATCCATAAAATTATATAACTATGTTGCAATCAAATGTGGAATGTAAACAAGCAGCATACAAATGCAAGAAGATTATCAAACACATGCGTAATCAAGTGACAAGTTATGCGTGAGACTTTCCCAGAGTCTAAACATAAAAGCCTGTTAAAAATGTGTACTTGCTTATTGAAAATGTGACAATGTTTAAATGGTCCTCTATTAAGCCATAATAAAACCATAAAACCAAAATAAAGGCTTGTCAGGAACCAATCCTGGTTTTCTGAACTATTCCTCAGGGATACATACACAGGAATGCACCCAGAAGTACTGGGATAGGGGGCCGGGGGCTTGAGTTTGGGCCCTATGCTACAAATGACCTCAACTAGAACACCATTATGGAGTAGAATACACAAAAATGTAAATATGCTTTGAAGTTCCTATAACAATTAATATGCAAAATGTCTAGCCTAGTCAAAGTTTAGAGGTTATATTAAAAAGTCATTATAACACAATTAAATACAGGATGTGCTCTCTTTCGATTGAGAGAAGATCAAAACCCTAAAATAACAATAAGTGCATACACTTCTGTTGTCCATTTGCACACACGCGTCATTTGGATTAAGGCATAAATATTTAATGTGTTCTTTGTGACTTATATTATTTAAATGTTTAATTATATTCATTTGATACATTTACTTCATAGACATCCTTCTCTGATTTTTCCATTCTGCACTCTGCTCTGTTGTTGGTGTTTCTGTACTGTACACGGTAAATGGTATAGGAGCCTTTTAATGAGTGCAAGTACAAGTAAACGAGCGCAGTGCATCCCTATTCAAAAAATAATTTGAAAAAACAGTTATTGAGCAAGTACATAATAAATCAGTTTTCAAAACTGTTTTCCTACCTTACCCTGATTCGCCATGTTAAGCTTATAAAAATTATAATTTGAGCTGTCAGGTGTAATTTTGTGGGAAATGTCAGTTTGAGGTCATTCGTCTTTGTGTGGTTACGTCACATCTGTAAACATAAAGAAGAAGACTCTGCTACTATATGGTGTGTGTTATATTGTAGTTACAGTGTGTTGCCTATATAAAATATTCAGGCTTTTGTGGATTTCCTTGGCATCTAAACCAGGTACAGAAGGAAACCCGATTCCTGACCACTCAATGTCCATGGATCATGGTTCTTTGGTAAGTTGTAACTGTCGAGTTTAACTGTCTTAAGCAGATAAATGTTTGTTTTACTCCTGTTTTCACAGTTAGTGCCAGCCAAGCAACAGGATGCTCTGGCACTCAATGCACGTCAATGTATACTCTCTTTAAAAACGCTAATAATTTCAAGAATGGAACGATAAGATTCAACTATTTGTTTTCTTTGAACATGAAAATAAAGAGGGTTATCTTGCCTTCCATGTGTCTGTTTTCTTTTCATAATGTAAAGACTCAGAGGCTTCATCGTACCAACAGTGAACTAATAAACCTTCTCATCTTGTAAATCTCCCAGATGAAAATGATGGAATCGTGCAGATGTCTGCTCTAGTACCACCACGGGAACACATGCTCATGGCTTCAGAGACAGACATCCCAAGACCCTTTCTTATCTCAGGGCATCAGTGCGATTTGTGTCTGGAAGGGATATGAAATCAAAGGCCCAGGATTTTCCAAATTACTTAAAAATACATGCACTCTATATTGGGGGAATTTGACCTCAGCTTGAATTTTACAGTGCTGGAATTACTGAGTAACAGCCTTATCCAAGAAAGAGATACAATTCAAGAAAAACTAGGTCATCTAGTGCTCCTCAAGTGTGGAAATATGTGAAATATGTGATGACTTTATCTCTAACGTTAATTAAATAAAGGGAAACTTTTATGTTTTGAGCGGCCCTGACAGTTCACTGTTCATTCAGAATCACTCAAGACAACCATGACTTTTTGCTATATTACACCAACAGACAAACCTACTCGGTTACTCACGTAACCTCAGTTCCCTGAGTTAGGGAACGAGTATTGCGTAGCTATACGCAGTGGGGAAACTCCTTTTCCTCGATTTACTGAAGCCTTTATGTAAAGTGCATTTGCAGCTGCACAGCTAGAACATGAGCGTCTGGCTCGCTCATAGGCTGCGCTGCGGCAACTGCATATCCAATGGCGCGGGCGCCTCTGACGTGCGACCAATGAGATCACTCTGCGTCATACACGTCAGAGCCCGCCAAAGGGGCGTGACCTCAGACTATAATAGTCCCCGAATTCGTCATTATAGCAGGTTTAACGACTGAAGCGACAACTTGCCATGTTACTATAGTGCGGCTAGCTACGCAATACTCGTTCCCTAACTCAGGGAACTGAGGTTACGTAACCGAGTAGTTCCCTTTCGAACGGTCACTTCGTATTGCGTAGCTATACGCAGTGGGGACGCCATGCAAAACGCCACACTGGGTAACTGGCTGCCACTGCAACTCAGGACCCCTGAGCATACAGAACAAGCCATAACCGCATAATTATGTATAAACAGACCAGACACCGTCAGGTCTAAATAGTACACCTCAGTTAGCAATAACCCAACCTACTACACCAATGAACCCAGACACTGTCGGGGTTGTATATGAACATACTACCAATCAAGTGGGTTTATATATGAAATTATAACCGGCCAAAGCGGGTTTATATATGTACGGAATATATCCGGCAAAAGCGGGTTTTATATATCTCATATAACCGGCCAAAAGCGGGTTTTCTATATATGTAAATCTACCCGGCAACAGCGGGTTTATGCATGAATACAACCGGCCAGCAGCGGGTTTTCCAGAGAGGGGCCACCAGAAGGACTGGGCACCCGCTCTCTCTGACCCATGTGATGACTAGTGGAATCATCGAAACGGGGGGAAAGGCATAAAGGGGACGGTTGGGCCAGACATGGGCCAGCGCGTCCCTGTTCTTCGAGAAGAACAATTTGCAGTGGGTGTTGATTCTCGAGGCGAAAAGGTCGATTTCGGCCTCGCCAAACACCTTCCATATCAGACTGACCATCTGTGGGTTCAGGGACCACTCGCCGAGGGGAGTATTGCCCCGTGAGAGCATATCCGCGCCCACATTCTGGACGCCTGGGATATGCCCTGCTCTTAGCTCTCAGAGAGCTCAGGTTGGTTTGTGCCCATTAGAGGAGGTCTCTCGCTGACCTGATGCCCCCCTGGCGATTTATGTACGCCACCACTGACATATTGTCTGTGCGGACTAAAACGTGGTGACCTCTGAGGTTCGACAGAAATGCCTTCAGGGCCAACCCAACTGCTTTCATCTCCAGACCGTTGATATGTAAGCTCTGCTCCGTGCTCGACCAGAGGCCGGATGCAGGCATGCCCTCGTGCAGCGCTCCCCAACCCAGGTTGGACGCATCTGTAAGAACCACTTTCCTCCTGGAAATTGTTCCTATTGTCACCCCCTTGTGGTACCAGTTCTGAGCCCGCCGGGGAATCAGGGTTCTTAAACAACCGTGATTAACCATAACTGCAGCGGGCGCATGCGCAGTAATCCCAAGCGGAATACTGGCGATGCTGCTGCCATGAGACCAAGCAGTTTCTGAAATGTCTTCAGTGGCGCGCGCTCTGAAAGTGCCTGCAAGCGCTCGCACTGAGAGCGCGCGCTCTGGTGTGAGTTGCGCTGTCATCGCTCTCGAGTCTAAAACTGTGCCCAGAAAGATCACGCTCTGGCTGGGGGTTAGTTTGCTTTTTGAAACATTGATTGTGAAACCCAGGCATTCTAGATGGCCGAGAATCAAATCCCTGTGAACTAATAGGTCGATTCTCGACTGTGCCAGCACCAGCCAGTCGTCGAGATAATTTAACACGCGCATTCCCTGATGTCTCAGAGGAGAAAGCGCTGCATCCACACACTTCGTGAACGTGCAGGGTGCTAAATATAGACCGAACGGCAGAACAGTGTATTGATAAGCCTGGCCCTCGAAGGCGAATCTCAAGAATGGCCTGTGACGAGGATTTATTTGAATGTGAAAGTAAGCATCTTTCAGATCCATTGTGACAAACCAATCCCCCGGGCGCACTTGCGGGAGGATGTGTTTGATAGTTAACATTCTGAACAGGGGGCTGTGGGAAGTTTTTTTGGCTTCTTCGAGGGTGGTCCGGCGAGTCCGGGACCCGTGCCCACTCTCTTTCCTCCGCGTGCTAGGACGACTTTGGCGGCGCTGTGTGGGGCGCGGCGCTTGGTCTCGGGCCTTGGCGTCGGGCAAGCGGGAATCGCTTGGTTGCTCTTGGCTGGCGCTGGGCATCAGCCGCAGGGCGGGGCTGCGAGGCCTGTTTCGCGGGCTTTGTTGGCCGAGGCGTTGACGGTGCTAGCTTGTGAGCACTCAACGCCGAGATAGAGCACTTCGGCAAGAAGTGACGCATGGCCTGGGACGCTTTCTGTGCTCGGTCTATCTCTCCGAGAACCCCTTCACCGCCGGGCCGAAGAGGCCGATGCTTGATACTGGGGCGTCGAGGAACCTCGTTCTCTCCGCGTCCTTAATGTCAGTGAGGGTAAGCCAGAGGTGGCGCTCAAGCACGACCAAACTCGCCATATTCCTCCCGATAGCCTGTGCTGTGGCCTTGGTAGCTCTTAAGGCCAGGTCCGTGGCGCTTCGAAGGTCCCGAAAGACCCCAGGGTCCGGGCCAGCCTCGTCCATAGACTGGAGGAGTTTGGCCTGGTAAACCTGCAGCACGGCCATCGTGTCCAGGGCCGATGCAGCCTGACCGGAGGCGGAATACGCACGTCCAGCGAGGGCTGAAGTGCTACGGCACGGCTTGTTAGGATGAACAGCTCTAGTTCGCCAGCTAGCAGCTGTGTTCGGGCAGAGATGAGCGGCCAACGCCTCTTCGAGGGGCGGCAACGACTCATAGCCTTTTTCCGCTGCTCCGTCCACGGAGGACAGCATCGCGAAAACTGCGGGGACTCGTGTAGAATAAGGAGTGCGCCAGGCTTTGGTAAGCTCCTCGTGTACTTCGGGAAAAAATGGCGCTGGCTTGTGACGAGGGGCCTGTTGGTGCCCCGGCAGAAACCAGCCATCCAGCCGACTTCGAGGGGGTTCAGCGGGTGCGGCCCACTCGAGCTCGAGGTCCGCTACGGCCTGCGTCAGGATCCGAAGCATTTCCACGTCGGAGTTAGTCCTGGTAGCTGAGGCGCTGGGCGTCGGCTGGGAAGCCATGACGGGGTCGAAAGAGCCCGGCCATTCTTCCTCAGACGCGGCGATAGACAGGCTGTCGTCGTACTTGCTGGGCCCACCGAAGGAGACAAGACCCGCCACATGGGGGGGGGGGGGGCTGATCTCCCTTGAACAGGACCGGAGATGAAGGAGCTGGAGAGAGTGAGGCACGCGGGGATGTGGCCGGCGTGCGTTCACTAACATCCATGCTCTCCGGTTGCCGTTGGCTGCGGCGCTTCTTCTTCCTCGGCTGAAGTAGGAACGGAGAGGGAAGCGCGGGAGAGGCGGCGTCGCCCTCACGGGAGAGGGCTAGCCGAGTTCGCAGCACGGAGATAGGCATGCTCTCGCAGGCCGCACATCCGCCGGCAGACAGTGCATTCTCCGCGTGGTGAAGTCCCAGGCATCGAATGCAGGTAGCGTGTTCGTCCGCCTCGTGCAGCTTGCATCCGCACGTGGCGCAGGTCTTGACACGAGGCATTTGAAACAATGCTCGCACAGCGGGCTTTGACGTGTATGGCGCTGAGTGATCTCATTGGTCGCACGTCAAAGGCGGCCTCGCCATTGGATATGCAGTTGCCGCAGCGCAGCCTATGAGCGAGCCAGACGCTCATGTTCTAGCTGTGCAGCTGCAAATACGCTTTTCATAAAGGCTTCAGTAAATCGAGGAAAAGGAGTTTCCCCACTGCGTATAGCTACGCAATACGAAGTGACTGTTCGAAAGGGAAATGTATTAACACCAACCCGGGACAGTTTAAATGTTTTAGTTTCCATCAAATTTGAATGTATGACTATGTAGTGACTTTTACTTTTGCCAATCCAAAGACGCTAAGTAATGTAGTGATTGGTACTCTCGTGCATCAGATTACCACCTTCCCCCTCTCTTAGTTTGAGGCAGTTGGTCAGCTGATCTATCTGAAATATTGGTGAGATTGCTAACTTGTAGAGCCTCTTCTGTATTATCAGCACAAGGAAGACACAAGTGTAATAAAATATTTTTATTAACAACTAACAAAACTACTAAATGGGTACCATGAATGATAAAGGAATAAAGTGCATAAGACTCTGAACTGTTGTTTCTCTAAGGTGAATAAGATGAAAAAGTTAATAAGGTGAAGAAGTTCATTATGCATCAAACAAATAAATTAAAGATTATTTGTTATCAACTATCATCAGCTATATTACCTCTAATGTAAATTAGAAAATCCTATACTGATAAGAACTTCCGCTTTTGTCTTTCTGGCATGGAGACTCGGGACATGCTGTAGTCATTACTGTCTCGCTGTGCAGTGATTGGCTGCTGGCATCAGAGGCGACACACACAGTGTGGCCCACCCTTCTTTCCCCTGTGGAACTCATTTGCATAAACCACAAAGTTGGAAGGCTTAAAAGTGTCTTTAAAGTTTTACCAATGCATTCCACACTTTCCAAGAAGCCCTGTCATTCCCAGGCTTGGTACTAGAGATCTTCTTCTTGCCAGAGGCATCTGGCTGTTGTCCTAGCATCTTTATCTGATGCCGTTGGACAGTTTGTTTGTGTTAGTCCACTAAGATCTAATGAAAATGTAGCAAACCTTTGTCCACTGTTACGGACAGAGAAGGGCCCGGCCATGACCCTGGAATGTGCTGTTTGTCACGGTCTAGGACTCTTATTTTGATATTCTGTTGTGTTTCCCTTAAGTTCAAGTTTTCCTGCTTTTTAGTTTTGTGCTGTGTTCGAAATCGCCCTCTATACCCTCATTCACTATTTCCTACATTACTCCACTAATATAGTCCACTTAAAGGAGTGAATGAAAACGAGGGAATTTGGACACTGAGTTTGCCAGAAGGCCTGCCACTTTTGCATTGTTTGTGCTTGCTGTTTTATCATAATAATTTGAAACGTGACAAACTGGAAGCTCCAGTATCAATGACAAGATTTATCTTGAACTCTGACATGGAAACTAGCATATAAACCTTAATTAAACAATTTAATAACAAAGGGAAAAGGAATTTATACCTGTATGATATTAATAAGTGTATCAATAAATAATCATCCAGAATTATAGCCACGTTAATAATGTTTGTAAGAAACCAAACCGTTTGTAAATCCGTCAAGATTTCAACGAGATTAGAGTATTTGTGTTTGTGCTGATCACTCATCTTACATCAGGTACCACAGAGCCCGCCAGAAAGCTTGCCTGTGACAAGATGGCCACCGGTGATGACGATAGAGACTCCGCCGTAAGATATCTAGCCTTTATTATGGATATCTATGGTTGAGAGTAAATCGGTTGTACACTCAGTATTGCGGTGCATTGTGGGATTGAATGAGTGCACTCAATAACTTCCACTATGGTTTCAGACACGACTATAAATGGTTGTCCCCTTAAATAGGGAACATTGTTTCTGATCATGTCCCTGTTAGTTTCTATAGTTACTTCTGATTATCAGCTGTGTTTACTATTATGTCCCTCATATATACTCCCTGTTCTGTTCAGTCCTCTGTCGGTTATTGTCTTTCGTAATGTGTTTATCTCTAGTCTGTTATCCTACGTCCATTATTAAAGTCCATTTTGATCATTCCCTTCTCGTGCGTGTTTCCTGCTACTCCGACACGTTACAGAATAACCGGCCACTCAAAAACGAGTATAAAGAAAACAAAACTATGGACTCACCAGCACTGCGTCTCCTCCTCCTCCTCCTCCCCGAAAACCAGAACATGTTGGAGTACTTGAGCTGGATGCTCCGACATGGCTGCGAACCCAAGACAGCCACCGAGGTCAACCCAGAACCAGAACCAGAGCCAGATAACATCAAAGCCCCGGAGTCTACGCATGCGGATCAGTCCATCTCAGAGCCAGGAGCGGACCTAAACCTCATAGATCTGTGGGCCGTGGATACAGTTCCCACCCAAATCCCCAGCCTCGAATCCTCGCCTTCCTTCTCCGGTCCTATCCGGAGATGATTTTCTTCCGCCAATGTTCGATCCTTATTTCCTGGTCCCATCTCCCCCGCTGGTTACGGCCAGTCCCTGGATCCACTGTTGTCGTCTTGCTCCGCGGCTCTGCCCCCGGCGCTAACTCTGTAAGGTTCGTCAGCTTTGCCTCTGGCTTCTCCTCCACCAGCTCGGCATGCGGTCGAGTCCCCGGCTGCACCTCGGGCCTCCAGGCCCATGTCTCCACCTCGGCCTGGCAGCCTGTCGGCTCCGCCCCGGCTCTACGTTCCCTCATTTCCTCCGTGGCCCGTCTGCCCTAGGACTCCTCTGGGCTCCCTCGTCCATCTGGTCCAAAAATCCTAGGATCAAGTACAAAAATGAAGGAATGTAAGGAAATAAAATAAAGTAACCCTTTAAAAGAGAATTTGCACACTATCCAGCTACGTTTATACGCGGCTATTTTCATAAACGGACATTTCACCCTCTCCGTTTTCAAAAATAACATTGTGCACACCTGTCAGTTTTCAGAAAAGTGTTCGTTTACACGAACCCGTGTATATATGCCGTCATGAGCATGGCAAACCTATAGGTGGCAGTGTAACGAGAAGCTCAAGCCCACGTTAGCCAATCAGAATCCCGAAAATAGCAACAATACCTCGACATGATAGAGCAGCTGTATTTGCAAATGCAAACAGACGAAAAGGGTTTGCACCAACATAAATGTGACTGCTACTCTGAATGCACCCATGATCACCAAAGCCAAAATTAAATGTATACATAGGTCGCACTTTTGACGCAGGTGCAAGTTCTGTCGCATACTGTGACGTCGGCTGCCTAAAACTCAGTTTTTATCCGTTTACATGCAAACGTGCAAACTAAATTTTCCAAAATCTTCACTCTGGCCAGAGTTTTTAGAAAGAATCGTTTTCAGAGGCGCATTTCCGACTGCGTGTAAACGAAGGGCACAAACGAAGGGAAATGTCTCAGTTTTTCAAAATAACCATGTACATGTAAACGGGGCCTAAATATTCTGCAAGACTGTGAAATGCTATGTCAAAGATGCCCAGATGGTATACTCTTTCCAGTGGATTATGGAAGTGTTTATCCCTACATCGTCCACGATGGAAGAGAAGTTTACAACAGTCCTCTTTCAATATTTCCAGTAGTAGAAATTAGATGAGCCACCTAAACTATGAATTTGAACATTTTTGGAATTGATCTAGATGCTAGTGTTTACATGTTAACTGAAGCAGCATCACTCCACCCATCATCCGTAAACACTGAGGTCATCTCGTTCATTCAGCACAAGTAAACACACATGTGAACAAGTAGATAAATACAAGCGTAATTAAAAACCTGCGCTTGCTTATAAGACCAGCAGAGAATATCCTGAGGTTTTCTCTATGAAAGAAACTTCTGATTCAATACTGAATTAATATTGTGTTCCTGTAGCTCATCTGGTGACTTATTAAAAAAATATGGTTCAACTGATTTGACTGACAGGTTACTACATAACCTGCTCAAAAACATACCACATCACCGTAACCAAAGTTAGTTTGTGAACTTATGTTAACATTAAAAAGTTATTAAATGTTGTGTCTTTATCCCATCACAAGCTTTAAAGTGCATATAATGTATATATGTTATTACTTATTATTAGTTAATATTATTATTTTATGGTCATAATCCAAAGTAATTATTAAGAGACTATTGGTGTTCAGTGATGTATATTCTGAATGGCTACAGTCCTTCTTCTGAAATTCCAAAGTAAATTGGTGAGATTGCAGTATTATTATTGATATATTCACAGAGCGATTATAGCTTGTGTAGCAGCTGATGTTGATATAGACATCTGACTGTTATAACAGGTTGAGGCAGCATGAAGGACAGCTTGAGAAGTAAACACCTTCAGTCCGTTGATTCTGTCATCATGTGTTTACCCTCATGTTGTTCCAAACATGCATTACTTTCTTTCTTCTATGGAATATAAAAGATATTTTGAGAAATATCTCAGTGCTTTTTTGTCCATTCAATAGAAGTCAATGGCCACCAAAACTATTGTGTGTTCTGCAGAAGAAAGAAGATGTCACAGTTCATGGGTCTGTGTGTTCATCCTTGCATGTGTTGTGTTTCTGTCAGTGGTCAACCTCACCTGACACTCATTATCTCTCTTTACCGTGTGTTGCTGTTCCTCGCTGCCAAGTCTGTCATCTACCACCTGCTGTGTCAACATCTGACCATCACTCTACTGCGTTTTCTGAATTTATTTGTACTTTAAATAAACTCTCATTTATTCAATGTAGAAAAAGCAGGGTTGCTTTAACCCAAATTTGGGTCAAATATGGACAAACCCAACCGTTGGGTTAAAATTTGAATTTAAAAATGTATCCCAACTGATGGGTTTGTCCATATTTGACCCAGATTTGGGTTGAAACAACCCAGCATTTGTTAGAGTGTTGCATTCGCTACTGGGTCCCGTACTTATTACGTGACAGAAAATCATACAGGTTTGGAATGACATTAGGGTGAGTAAATGGTGACAGACTATGAACTATCCCTTTAAAACATGTCAGATCCTAAACTTGGCATTTTTCTTCTATTTTACGTTTTAAGTTTGAAACAGCATGTTTCAATAAATTATTCGAAAAGAGCAAAACCCCCTTTTCCAAGATCTCTCCCTTAAAGCAACACTAAGTACGATTTTTTACCTTAACCCTAAAACAGGCAACATGTCTCAATAGATACATCGTTTTTATTGTCTTTTTGGGGGCATAAGAACAATTTTTTCATCAAATTCTTTTATCACTTATGACAGCCTGGTCTGTCTTGAGTATGCTGGTCACATGATTTGCTTCACATTTTTTGTGATCAATTAGTCAGCCTGACCTAAATCCAACATGGCTGCCAGTGGTGCAGAACATTCAGATTTTGAGATAAGTAAATATATATTAAACTTACTTTTCTTCTGAAAAAAAAAAAAAAGAATACTGCTAACATTAATTGTGAACATTGTCTTAAGGTGCTGAAGGAGAAAATTAAGTAATATGTTGTTCATGTTGTTATTTAGCACGTTTTGAAATATATGCGTCTCATGAGACACGTTGCCTGTTTAGGGTATAAAAAAGGGATACAACTAGCTCTATTTAAAATGCACTATTCAAACTTAAATTATTGTAATTCAAGAATGCTTTGGAATATAGACCTAATTTTGGTCTTGTTTTAAAGAAATCACTCAGCAGATTATTGCTGAACTGAAAGCACTTTAAAAAAAAGTTTAAATCTTACATTAAATCAAATATACTATACTTAATATTTATTATTTTTTATAAAATATGTATTTTACAAAATATTTTTTACTATGAAATTACTATAAAATCAAAGCCATATATCTAACCAAGTTGTGTTCCAAATTTGAAGTTGAGATCACAAAAATCGAAGTTCCCATGAGATTTTGTTTAGGCGTAATACCAAAAATAGCCACCGGGTAACTTACATTCCATTGAATTTAATTGTATGCATTCTGCCATAACAAATTAATAAAATTCTGTCCAAATATCACTTCTGTCACAAAATATGAACATTGAGAACATTAAGACCTTTCTGACACAACTCCAAAAGATATCAAAAGATAATAAGATAATAAAATCCAAAAGATATCAAATTTTTAAAAAATTATTTTGGATATGTTTTATTTAAGTCCAGATGATATAAAAAATTAAAAGAAATTATTTTTTGATTAGCATTTTCCACTCTTGCCTGTTTAAGGGTTAAAATAATGTTTCCAAAATCATTTCAGTGGTTCATCAATTCGTAACAGGGTGAAAGGCACTTCTGGATTCGCTTATATATCTGCTATATCCACGCTATGTAAGATTGCCAGATCGGGTCACGTTTCTGTAGTTCTAATGAGACATAAAAAAAATATACAAATTTGACTTGCTTTACGTCAAGCGTTACAATAGTCATTATTTTGTTTTTCTTCGTTTCTGATGTCGCAATACATCCTACTTTCATGAAATCATGCAACATACTCTACCTTGTCTAAACAGCAAGCGTGCGTGCGACAGTCAGATGCGCTAGGCTAAATTATTTACGACAGCGGTAATGGACAATTCTGCTTCCAACCTGTAGGGCGACCGCAGAGGAAAAGTTACTTGGTGTTGCTTTAAACATTTTGAAAGAACAAAAAAAAAAAACAAGCTAGATGTTTTTGGTGGAATGAATGTTACCAGAGGAAGAAGAGAGAATGAATAATTATATCTACCATAATGATGTCCAAAGGAATCATATGCATTGAGCGAAACACTGCAAGAAGAAGAATCTCTGTTGTCATTGTATGCACACACAACAACGATAAACAGTATAACTAAAGAATATAAATAAACTATATGAATTAAATCAATAAAAATAGTAGTGCAGCTCCAGTATAATGTTATAAAGTGAGAGTGCGAGAGTACTGTAAAAAAACAAAAGCAAAAAAAACAAAACATCAGTATTACACATATGTTTGTAATTGTAATCAATGTTCACAGAAAACCAGTATGAAACCAGTATAAAGAGTATATTATCAGGGTGAACAGTAGAAACATTAATGCAGCAGCAGTATACTGTTATAAAGTGGTAGTGCAAGAGAAAGGGTTTCTGTTGTGTGAGTTTTGTCACCATTGTGCTGAAGAGTAGAGGTGTGCTTCAGTCCAGCAGAAGACCAAGACACATTGATGATATGATGCATGTTGCTTTAGTTTATCTAAAAGGCAATAATTATCTAATTAATAATTATTATAATTATCGTCTGCGAGAACACTGTTGAAGTGATTGTGAACAATTGCAAATGATTTCAATATTTTTTTTGTCAATGTTGGTCTCAGTCTGGCTGGGGAGATTGTAGGAATTGATAGGAAAAGTAGAACGGAAAGAGAAACGGGTAGTGTAAATAAGCAATCAATGTTTATAAGAGGAACAGATGGAAAATAAATAATAGATATTGTTAAATCATTTAAAAATAAGAAGTCAACTGACTGGAATGATATGGATATGTGTGTGGTAAAACATATTATCGAGTGTGTTGAGAAACCTCTAGTACATATATGTAACTTGTCTCTTCAAAAAGGTTTATTTCCTAAAAAAATTAAAATTGCCAAAGTCATACCCATATATAAAACTGGGGATAGACATACTTTTTCAAATTATAGGCCTGTTTCTTTGCTTTCACAGTTTTCAAAAATATTGGAAAAATTATTTTATACAAGATTAAACGATTTTGTTATTAAATACAACATATTAAGCAAAAAACAATATGGGTTCAGAAGTAATAGAACAACAACACATGCATTAATAGAATTTGTGGAGAAAATATCCAACGCAATAGACAATAAACAATACACAGTTGGGGTATTTTTAGACATTAAGAAAGCATTTGACACGGTTGACCACGCCATATTGTTAGAGAAATTGAAAAAATATGGAGTAAGAGGGGTAGCCCACTCTTGGATAAGTAATTACTTAGAGAAAAGGCATCAATATGTCCAAATAGATAATTGCAAGTCACAAATGGTGCAGGTAACAGGTGGGGTTCCCCAAGGCTCTGTGCTGGGCCCATTGCTTTTTTTGTTATACATTAATGATATATGTGAGGTTTCCAAAGTATTACAACTGATATTATTTGCTGATGATACAACCTTATTTTGTTCTGGTGACAATCTGAAACAACTTTTGGATACAATGGGAAAAGAAATGGCACTGCTAAAAAAATGGTTTGACTCGAATAAACTAACGTTAAATATAAGTAAAACAAAATGTATTGTGTTTGGCAATCATTCAACTAATACAATAGGTAAATTAATGATTAATGAAGTTGAAATCGAAAGGGTGTCAGCTAATAAATTTCTTGGAGTAATTATAGACAAAAACTTAAATTGGAAGTCCCATATATCTTATATTAAGAACAAGATCTCAAAGTCAATTGCAATATTATATAAAGTTAAATATTTCTTAAATGAAAAATCACTATATACTTTGTATTGTTCCCTTGTGGTTCCATACATTATTTATTGTGTGGAAGTATGGGGAAATACATATAACACAAATACCAATCCAATATTTATGCTTCAAAAGAGAGCAATGCGAATAATAAAGAAAACCACCTATCAGGAGCCAACAAATTCCCTTTTTATTGAATTAAAGGCTTTGTTTAAAGAATTAGTAGAGCTAAAAACACTACAAATCATGTATAAAGCAAAAAACCATCAATTGCCAGAAAGTATCCAAGGGTTGTTCACAGAAAGAGTATGCCAACATGACTGTCAGAAACCAATCAGAGTCCACATCTCACACCACACAACGATCACTCTCTCCTGAGTTCTAATCACCTGCACCTGTTCCCAATCAGCAACCAGCTCAATAAAAACACCCAGTTCACATTCAATCTTTGTCAAGTCTCCAACAGGAACAGACGCTTTACCACTGTTTCACGAAGTCTCTGATACAACCTGTCCTTGTATCGTATCGTAACGTATACTCACCTGAATTATACTAACATCTGTGTCCTTGTTCTGATGTTCCTAGAAGCTTCAACTGTATCCGGGTCTCCTGAGTCCTTGTATTCCTCCTGAGTCCCACTCGCTCACAGCTGCATCTGAAAGAGAAAAGACAAATCATCACCAAACTGTGTTAGTTTATCATTAGATAAACTGAAGAGGATCTGCTCACCTGGAATCCTTCCCGCACAGTAATCTTCACCGAATTCACCTCTAAACTTTGAATATTCTCGCCTTTGAACTTGATGCACTGAAATAAAGCTTTATGTTGATTCACTTACCTCAGTCTCCGAGCCTGTATCCTGACAGAAGACTTGACCAAAACCAAAAGAGGTGAAGAAAATGGATTCCATGCGAACCTCAGGCACGGATACAAACTCTATTCAACCTACCGCCGCTGCAACAAATTCCATACAAGTCCCCGCTGCCCCGGCGAACCCAGTGCTACCCCCAGCCAGCGCTTCCGTAAACTCCGCTCCCTCTATTGCTTGCTTCGCTAGTCCACAGTCGCGCCCAGCGCCATTCTCCGGTCGGGCGGAGGATTGCAACGGATTCTTATTGCAATGTTCACTTGCGTTGGAACAACAAGCCCAACTATATCCCACCGAGCGATCGAAAGTCGCTTTCATTATCCAACAATTATCTGGAGCAGCTTTGAGATGGGCTGAGGCATTGTGGATGCAGGAATCCACTGTGATGACATCTGTTCAGGAATTTGTAAAACACTTCAAAGAAGTTTTCGAACGTCCAACTGAAGATTCCTCTGTCGGTGATCAATTGTTGCAGTTGCGTCAAGGAAAGAAGACAGTTTCTGAGTATTCTTTAGAATTTCGCACTCTAGCCTCCAACAGTGGGTGGAATGAAAGGGCGCTCATCTCAGTTTATCGCCGTGGGTTGAATCCTGCCCTGCGTCTTCAATTGGCGATTTATGATGACACCTTGGGAATAGAGAAATTCATCCAGCAGGCTATTCGTGTGCAGCAAAGATCTCAGAACTGTTATCAAGATACTATGCTATGTCACTCTTCTTCTCCTCAAGTTGTCATGTGTTCTGCGTCAGAAGATCCATCTGAGAAGATGCAAGTCGACACTTTCCGACTTTCCCAGGCAGAACGCATTCGCAGAAAGGAGTTGAAATTATGCATGTACTGTGGGGCCAAGGGTCATTTTAGACTCACCTGTCCCATTCGACCAGGTCGGCTGACGGTAAGCTCCGTTCAAGACAACTCCATTATATCAACACCCCTTACAATTCCTGTAATCCTGAAATCTCGAAATATCCATGTATCTGTAACAGCTATCATCGACTCTGGGTCAGCAGGGAACTTCATTTCAGGACAGCTCTGTAAAGAACTCAACCTCCGGAAGATTGACACTCCCAAGCCCTACTCCATCTACGCCGTAACAGGTGAGCTGATTAACAAAGGACATGTCACATCCCAGATAACACCCATCCAGTTATGGATTGAAAACGTACACCATGAAATGTTCGAACCTTTTGTTCTACAGAATAGTCAAACAGACATAATCCTAGGTCGCCCATGGTTAATTCGTCACCAACCCACCATAAATTGGCAGTCTGGTGAGATCACTAGATGGGGTTGTCAGTGCCCGCTTAATGAAATTCCACATCCTAGCTCTTCCTGTGTTCAACCACCTGAAGTTCTAAAAGTGAATTCCACATCCATCGAAAGTCCCACAGAAAACCTATCCACGAGTATTCCCTCCTGTTACTCCTCATTCTCTGACATTTTCAATCCAGTTACTGCCTCCAACTTACCTCCCCATCGGCCATGGGACTGTGCCATTGATCTGAAACCCGGAGCATCCATTCCCAAGGGTCGAATTTATTCCCTGTCAATTCCCGAACAAGATTCCATGCGAAAGTACATAGAGGAAGCCTTGGAACAAGGTTACATCCGTCCTTCCACATCACCTGCTGCGGCTAGTTTCTTTTTTGTGCCCAAGAAAGATGGGGGTTTAAGACCATGCATTGACTACAGAGCCCTAAACCAGATCACCGTGAAATTCAGTTATCCACTGCCCCTCATCCCATCAGCTCTGGAACAGCTCAGGGAAGCTAAAATTTTCACCAAGTTGGATTTAAGGAGTGCATACAATCTGGTCCGAATTAGGAAAGGGGATGAGTGGAAGACGGCTTTCATAACTCCTGCAGGACATTATGAATATCTGGTGATGCCGTATGGATTGGTAAACGCCCCTTCCGTCTTCCAGAGCTTCATGGATGAGGTACTCCGGGATTTCTTGGGAAAGTTCGTGGTGGTATATATCGACGATATTCTTATTTTTTCCAAAGACCTAGTTGAACATCGACATCATGTATCTCAGGTACTCCAAAGACTCCAAGAATTCACTCTGTTCCTAAAGGCTGAGAAGTGCTCTTTCCATCAAACCAGTGTCGAGTTCCTGGGATATCAGCAGTGGAAATGAATAATCGGAAGACGGAGACCATCCTGTCCTGGCCTACTCCTCAGTCAGTTAAGGAACTTCAGAGATTCCTCGGTTTCCCAAATTTCTACCAACGATTTATACATCAATACAGCCTTTTGACAGCTCCCCTGACCTCCCTGCTAAAAGGAAAACCCAAGACACTTCTTTGGACCCCAGAAGCAGACAGAGCTTTTGAATCACTCAAGGCCGCATTCACCGTTGCACCATTACTCCATCCAGATCCGGAAAAGGTATTTGTGGTAGAAGTGGACGCCTCCACTACAGGAATAGGAGCGATTCTGTCCCAGTACTCTGAGGATTCCTCCAAAACCATACCCTGTGCGTTCTTTTCTAGAAAGCTATCAACTGCAGAAAGCAATTACGACATAGGAAACCGGGAACTCTTGGCTGTGAAACTTGCCTTGGAGGAATGGGGGCATTGGCTAGAGGGGGCCAAACATCCGTTTCTAGTAGTTACCGATCACAAGAACCTTCAGTATTTAAGAGATGCAAAGAGACTGAATCCACGTCAGGCTAGATGGGCACTGTTCTTCACTCGTTTTCATTTCACAATCTCATATCGACCAGGATCCAAGAACACTAGAGCAGATGCTCTTTCCCGTATCCATGCCCCAGAAAGTCCAGTTGAAGAACCCGAAACCATCTTACCTGAAAGGTTATTTGTCAATCCAATCCATTGGGAAATCAATGAACAACTGCTAGAAAGGTCACAACAACAACCCAGAGTCCCAGGATGTCCCCCCGGCAAGATTTATGTGCCTGAAGATTTTCGTAACTCCTTGATTTCATCGGCTCATTCCTCGGTGGGCACAGGTCATCCCGGAATAACCAAAACTACGTCCACTCTCCAACTCTTGTATTGGTGGCCCAACATGCAACAAGACATAACCACGTTTATCCAAGGATGTATTCCCTGTGCCATGTCCAAAGTTCCACGACAGCTGCCAGTGGGTAAACTGATGCCCCTTCCTGTCCCACATAGACCTTGGTCACACATTGGGGTAGATTTCGTTACAGATCTTCCTGTCTCAGAGGGTAACACTTGTATCCTCGTAGCCATTGATCGGTTCTCCAAGGCGTGTAAGTTAATCCCCCTGAAAAGTCTTCCCACAGCCTTCGTCACGGCAGAATTATTAATGGAACATGTTTTTCGAAATTTCGGTATCCCAGAGGACATTGTGTCCGACAGAGGACCTCAATTCATCTCCCGGGTTTGGCGAGCATTCTTCTCTATGCTGAATGTGACTGTAAGTCTCTCATCAGGGTATCATCCGCAAACCAACGGCCAAACCGAACGAAAAATCCAAGATGTTGGACGATTCCTGCGTACATTCTGCCACTCCAACCAGAATATCTGGAGTCGGTATTTGATTTGGGCAGAATACGCACAAAATTCCCTCAGAGAGGCATCTACAAAGTTAACTCTGTTCCAATGTGTGTTGGGTTACCAACCTCCTTTGTTTCCTTGGTCCGGTGAGTCCTCCGAGGTGCCAGCGGTTGATAAATGGTTTAGAGAGAGTGAAAAGGTCTGGAATCAAACTCATCATCACCTTCGACAAGCAATAAATCGCCAACGAAACTTCGCAGATGCCCGTCGCCGTCAGACACCTGAATACCAACCTGGACAACTGGTCTGGCTTTCTACGAGAGACATCCGTCTACGTCAACCTAGTCGTAAACTTAGTCCCAAGTACATCGGACCATTCCCCATAGAAAGACAGATCAATCCAGTGACCTATAAGCTTCGACCCAGAATGTCTCGCCAATTATCGGCCTATTTCTCATCTTCCATTTTTGTCTAAGGTGCTAGAAAAAGCTGTTTCTGTGCAGTTACAGGAACATCTACAATGTCACTCATTGTTTGAAACATTTCAATCTGGTTTTCGTACTGCCCATAGCTCAGAGACAGCACTGTTGAGAGTAACTAATGACCTTCTTATTTCTGCAGATTCTGGTTCCCCCTCTTTGCTCATTCTCCTTGACCTTTCAGCGGCTTTTGATACTGTAGATCACCACATCCTCCTAAGTCGTCTCCACTCTGACATTGGTCTCCGTCATTCCACACTGGACTGGTTTACCTCTTACCTCGCTGACAGGACAGAGCAGGTTCGCTTGGGATCTGCTAGGTCCAGAACAGCCCCGGTCACTTGTGGTGTCCCCCAAGGATCTATCCTATGTCCTTTACTTTTCATTCTATACATGCTGCCATTGGGTCGTGTCATCAGCCAATACGGTATCTCTTTTCACTGTTATGCTGATGACACTCAGTTATACCTGCGAACTGACTCAAACCTATGTGCTACTCCGGACCTTTCATCATTATCTGCTCTCCCTTCAACTTCTGCTTCATCTACATCTTTAGCCCTTTCTAACTGCCTGCAGGACATTAAGGCATGGATGAGTCAAAATTTTCTCCAGTTAAACAGCTCAAAAACCGAAGCCATACTACTCGGCACCCCTCATCAGGTAAAGTCATCACCTATTACCACTATCTCTTTCTCTGGTCAAGACATCTCCCTCTCAGCTATTGTTACCAACCTCAGCGTGAAGTTTGACCCTCAACTGACCTTTGCAAATCATGTCAAACATCTGTATAAAACCTGTTTTTTTCATATCAAAAACATTTCAAAACTCCGCCCCTTTCTCACTTTCTCTGATGCAGAAAAACTCGTCCATGCCTTAATTTCCTCCAGGCTTGATTATTGTAACAGCTTACTTATTGGTGTATCAAGTAAACCCCTCCAAAAACTCCAATTTATTCAGAACTGTGCTGCCCGAACTCTGATGAAGGCACACAAATACGAACACATTACTCCCATTCTTCAGAACCTTCACTGGCTCCCCATAACCTCAAGAATTCAATACAAAATCGCCCTCATTACCCATCTTTGCATCCATAACAAGGCCCCGCAATACCTCAAAGATCTCCTTACCCCTCAATCTTCCACCCGTAACCTCCGGTCCCTAACCGCAAACCTTCTCCATCAGCCACGCTCAAGACTATGTACCATGGGAGACCGAGCTTTCTGCTGTGCTGCCCCTCGCATCTGGAATTCCCTCCCTGAACATCTGAGAAAACCCCAGTCGGTGGACAATTTTAAAAAAGAGCTAAAAACTGTTTTGTTCAGGCAGGCTTTCCTAAGTGGTCCTTAGGCTTTATTATTATTTTTTCTTTCTTTTTATGTATTTTATTGGTTACTGATTTTAGATTGTTTTACTGTGGTTTCTGTAGCACTTTGAGATTATTTTATGAAAAGTGCTTTATAAATAAAATTTATTATTATTATTATTATTATTGTCTCCCGGCTCAGCAACGAATCCATTCCACGTTCCATGTCTCTCTCCTGAAACCGCATCATCCAGCGGTGTCTAGCGCAGCTACAGAACCAGCTCCGGAGGATACTCCCACGATACCTCCTATTGAACCAGAGTCCATCTATTCAATAAGAGAAATATTGGACTCCCGACGTCGAGGTGGTCAGCTCGAGTATTTGATAGATTGGGAGGGATATGGACCAGAGGAGAGATGTTGGATACCCCGGAAGGACATCCTTGATCCTGATATGCTCCTTGAATTCCACACTCAACATCCAAGCAAACCTGCACCACGACCCAGAGGTAGACCCCCGCGACATCGGGGTCCAAGGTCCGCTGGTGCGGACTCTGGAGGGAGGGGTAGTGTCAGAAACCAATCAGAGTCCACATCTCACACCACACAACGATCACTCTCTCCTGAGTTCTAATCACCTGCACCTGTTCCCAATCAGCAACCAGCTCAATAAAAACACCCAGTTCACATTCAATCTTTGTCAAGTCTCCAACAGGAACAGACGCTTTACCACTGTTTCACGAAGTCTCTGATACAACCTGTCCTCGTCTCGTAACGTATACTCACCTGAATTATACTAACCTCTGTGTCCTTGTTCTGATGTTCCTAGAAGCTTCAACTGTATCCGGGTCTCCTGAGTCCTTATATTCCTCCTGAGTCCCACTCGCTCACAGCTGCATCTGAAAGAGAAAAGACAAATCATCACCAAACTGTGTTAGTTTATCATTAGATAAACTGAAGAGGATCTGCTGACCTGGAATCCTTCCCGCACAGTAATCTTCACCGAATTCACCTCTAAACTTTGAATATTCTCGCCTTTGAACTTGATGCACTGAAATAAAGCTTTATGTTGATTCACTTACCTCAGTCTCCGAGCCTGTATCCTGACAATGACTGAAGGGGAACCTGTATTTTTAAAAAGAACCAAGTGAGGACCAATGCAAAATACCATTGTATCTCAGTTAAAGGTGTACATTTATGGAATAACTGTCATGAGGAACTAAAAATATGTGGGACACTTAGTAAGTTAAAGAAACTATTTAAAAACAATGCAATGAAATTATATGAAACAATTTAAAGAGTGATAAATGAATAAGCTGTTTTTGTTGTATTCTAGAGTGTGAAAATGAATTGCATAGGAAATACTTGGGTTTTGTATTCTCTCTAGATTTGTTTGTCAACATTATATTGATGCAAGACCATTTTTATTTTTATTTGTTTAAAATATGAGATGTTTTTCAAAAAGGGTAGGCATTATAAGCAAGAGCTTCAGCCTACACCTGTTTCAGACAGAAGTAAATATGCTGTAGTTTGTCAGCTGAGCTGTGTGTAAACTAAATTGTCTGTCTGAAATAAACCACAATGTCAATGTCAACAGCTCTCTGCTTCCCGTGTCTAACATCTCTCGGCTCTCACATTACTTACACATAAAAACACAATACACAAAAAGTAAAAAAAGTGGTTTGTTTGCTGAGCCTCTGACTGCATCGGAGCGCTTATCTTGGCGGCCATCTTTTCAATGAAAGAGAATTAAATGAATGAAAGCTATAAAAGAAGGATATAAAGAAAGACAAACTATTCATAGTGCCAGTAATGTGTCAGGCCAATGGAAAGATGAAAGTAGAGGTCAGTGAATCCAGATGAGTTAGATAACGCTGCTGCTTTCCTCAACATTTTATGAAAGATGTTTGTTGACTGCTCTGATACTGGTCAGATATAAGTGAAGTTGAACATTTCTAACTGAGTATGAGAGTCAGTAAAGGAACCAGGAAGATGCTCAAATTTCTGTTATGTAAGCCGAGTAACAGGCGAATGCTTTCTCGACAGCTTTCTGGAACCCAAGATCTTTGTGACCTCCAAGTTCTCCAGCCCAGTCACACAGCTCTCATATAAAACTCTCAACCAGGCCGTCAAATCGAGAGAGTCTTGTTTGTTTTTCTTCCATGTGAGTTTTAAATGCATCCCAACCTAACCATGAGCTCAGCCAAAGGGGAGAAGACTGGGAAATTTAAACCTCTATAAATTATTTTCTAGAAAATATATCAACGATGGCATTTTACTTACCATGCAAATTTAATAAAAAACACATGCATAAATCCATGCACAGACATACACAAGTTCCATACACCTGAATCAATCATCAATCAAGTCAAAGTTTAGTTAGCATTTTAAACTTAAAGGGATAGTTCACCCAAAAATGAAAATTAGCCCATGATTTACTCACCCTCAAGCCATCCTAGGTATATATGACTTTCTTCTTTCAGATGAACACAATCGGAGTTATATTAAAAAATGTCCTGGCTCTTCCAAGCTTTATAATGGCAGTGAATGGAGGATGTCTGGGTATATTTTTTGGAAGTCCATCAAAGTGCATCTCTCCATGATAAAAGTGCATCTATCCATGATAAAAGTGCATCTATCTGTGATAAAAGTGCATCTATCCATCATAAAAGTGCATCTATCCATCATAAAAGTGCATCTATCCATCATAAAAGTGCATCTGCTGGGCAACCGCGCTCGTCATTACGTCGTGCGGTGAGTTCAAGTGTTGTTCTTGTGGCGTTCAAATATGGATATTTTTCTTACGCTTCACTTCAGAAGTCCTTTATTAACCCCCGCTGAGCTGTTTCGAGCACTTTTATCACGGATGGATAGGCACTGATGGACTTCCAAGAAAATATACCCATTCACTCCCATTATAAGGCTTTGAAGAGTCAGGGCATTTTTTTTTTTTAATTCCGATCGTATTCAGTCATATACACCTATGGCTTCAGGGTGAGTAAATCATGAGCTAATTTTCATTTTTGGGTGAACTATCCTTTTAACAGGATTTATAGGTTTACAAAGATTTAATCCTGACATGCTTTCCAGGTATCTTAGTCTAGAAATGACCTTCGGCTTAAGGCTCTAGGCTCTAGTCTGACTTTCGAATGACCTTCAGCTCTTGGCTCTAGTCTAAACACTTTTTATGCGCTTTGGCCGTTCGTTTACACGACAACGTTTGGCTGTCTGAAAACACAAAGTTTTGGAAACGGGTTTCAAAGTGGACTTTTTTGAAAACGTTCTCCATGTAAACAACAAAAACATGAATCTCTGAAGACGATGACGTCATGCACATGCGTATTACGTGTTCAGTCTATAGTGTTTCATCGCCATCTACTGGCCTGGGTGCAGAATACAGCGTTTTTAGTTGTTTTCGCGGATCCTTGTGAATGGGGATCATTTAGTCTGCACACGGAACACTCAAAGGAAAAATGTATCCGTTTTAAGCATATCTTTGTTGTGTAAATGTAGTAACGACAACGTACCCTAAAAAGTGGACTTTGTGGGAAAATGTGTCGCCCTTACTTTGTGGTGGCTTGAAATTCCCAGGGTAAACACGTTTACACGTCGATCAGTTGTCCAGATATCGGATATGTGTCTGATTTAAAACCACATTTGGAAGCGGCTCAGAATTGATGTGAAAAAATCGGATCTTGTGCAGATTTTTGTGTTTACACGTGCAAAAAAATCCGATCTGAGTCAGATGGGAGTAAAAAATTGGATATTTTGTGCCAGTGTAAACGCAGCGAAAGGGTTTAAAAACCACAGGAAAGTAGGGAGTGGAATAAAACAATGTCTTATATGACATTCCACAACAAGATATTGCTTCCTACCTTTTGGTTGAGTTGGGGAAGTGTCTGATGCCTACAATACTGTCTAGGTTGCACACTAGGCTTTGGAGAGAGCTAATATGTGCTGATTATATTGACACAAGAACAAAAAGAGCTGGACAGGATAAGGCATCCTGATGGAAAATAGTGAGATAGAGAAAGATAGAGAAGGGTGGAGGGTAGAAGGAAATTATAAAAAAAAAAAAAAGGAGGACTAGGAAAATCGATGCCAAAATATGATATACGCAGTGAAAAATATCCAAATGTCTCTTATTGCATCAAAGTACTGGGAACAAGAACACTGATCACATTGTATCCAACCAATGATCCACAGCACAGTTTCTCTTTTCCCTCTTTTAAAGCCATTGTGCGTTTCTCCTGCATGGGTCCATGGCCAGAGGTGCGGCTTTATATCGCTGTGCATGAATGCAGTGACAAAAAGAAAATCATGTTGAGTCAGACAACTTTTCCAGCACAGGGAGGATGGCTAACCTTTGCTTTCCACTTTCTAGAGCTCACAGAGCCAAAACAAGAAGTGAAATAGTATCTAACTCTTGAAGTTCTTCAGATCTTCCAGGCGTTGACAGGGTCTGCCAGAGTTTAGAGAGGGGTGCCAAAAGCAATAGCAGGCACCGTGGCAAACAGAATCCCCTCCAACCAGACCGTTCGCCCGACGGACAAGTGGAGAACTGGAGGAGGGAAAGAGAAAGGGAGAGTTTCCTCTTCTAAGTGCACTAAAGTTAGATGAATGTGAGTGCCTTTCACAGAGTGCAGCGAGAACTCACGAGAACATCAATTTACCTGCAGAAGGATAAAAGATCCTCCATTAAAAGGAGTAAAAAATAGGAAAAGAAGACGAAAAACAAGAGGCCTTTTTACACACCCCTCAAACAACGTTTCTCTTTTCCAGCTTCTGACATCACCTTGCCAGGCAACACCTGGAAGCGTTTACCGTCAAATATGGGGTTCTATACAAAACTCATTTACACACTCTAGTGCCGGGCCAACACATCAAGCCAGTATCATCAAGGGCACAATTTTTTAGAAGAATGAATGTAAACAGAGCAAAAGCTGCACCCTTCGGCCTGTCGCAGGAGTTCTCCCGCCGTCCACACAACAGGGCTCTGTGTTCGGCTCTGAGAAGCTGAGGCTTTAATGCCGAAATCACAATAATGCTGTTTTGTTAGAGACCATAAAGTCTCTGGTAACTTCATGTCAACTAACAAGCATAAAGTTTAACAAGCATAAAGCATAATGCTATCATGCTGTATTTATCGTGATGATTAGAAATGATTATGCTCTTAAACAAGCAATCAGCAAATTGCTGATCTCTTGCTTGGTCCAAAAAGTTGATGCTGCTCCAAAGAGCCTTAACCTCCTAAGACCCGAGTTTTGGTCAGAGGTGGAAAGTCCAGGGGTCAGAAAGTAAAAGTCCTGCCACATTTCTATTCCACCCACAGCAAAAACTCCAGTGTTAAAGTTAATGAGGTAATTAAGTGAATAATTGAGTGATGATTGAGCATTATTGAAGACACCTGATGATAACAAGCAGAATCACTGAAGGAGAACGTCACATTTTTTAAGTCACCATTATGGTGATAAGTGACTGCTTTAGTTGGGCTCTTGACCCTTTATTCTTTAATTTTAGAAGTTGTTTGGCTGATGTCCATGACTTATAACAGCCAGATGAACAACAAGGAAAGCTGATGTGCTGTTGTTGGTTATGTTTTGACATAATCATCATTTGTAGATTTTAACCTTTTGATTACACAGTATAACATTTTCAGAAATTTAAATAATATCCGAAAGATTTCTTAAAAGCTATTCTTTTCTAATTACTTCATGGGCACACAGACATCAAGAATCAGCCTGTGATTCTCAACAATGGTGACAATTATATAGCATGTTGCAGTGCATTCTGGGTGCCACCAATCAAAATTCATTCATGGCTCCCATCATGCATTGCGGTATGAATAAATTATGATCTGAATTGTCTTAGTAATTTCCTTTTCCTAATTGAATATTCTGTTTGTCACCATTGTTGAGATTCATACACTGAATCTTGATGTATGTGTGTGCCTAAAAGAAAGATTATTATTTATTTATCAAAACAACGTGTAAGATATCATTTGGTTTATTTTGAAAAATCTGGATATAATGTTATAGAATCACTGTGATGCTGTTATGATCATTATACATTTAAGTCAGAGAGTAGGCTTTAAATGAGTTCAGTGATTCTGGTCAAATGATGATTACGTCTAAACATGATCTACAACATCTGGTCTGATCTGATCTCTTTATTCGTCCAGCTGTTAAAACAGCCAAACAAAATATTTAGATAAACATTTAAAGGTTACCTGCCCAACTAAAGCAAACACTGATCACCATAACGGTGACTAAAATATAGATTTTCTCCTTCAGTGATTCTGCTAGTTAACATCTGATGTCTTCAATAATATCTCAATCATCACTCAATTATTCACTTAATTATCTCATTAACTTTAACACTCTTGAGTCTGGATCCAAATAAACTCCCAGTAAAGTTCATTTAACACTGGAGTTTTTGCTGTGGGTGTAATAAAAATATGGCAGGACTTTTACTTTCTGACCCCTGGACTTTGTGATGTCCACGTATGTGGACAACCAGGTCTGAGGAGGTTAAATCCTTCACGTCATTGTTGGATTCTGCGTTCTGGGAGTGTGTTTGAAGGCCCACTGAAGTGCCTTGGATCGCGCAGCTTTGTTTGATGCGTTGACATCATTTCCACTGAAACAGAAGCTGAGGCAGGACATATTGAGTGGCTCCTCCCCCTTTACAAATAGCCAATAGCGTTTAGTTTAGTTTAGTTTAGTTTAGTTTAGTTTACCTGTCAAGTACGCAGGTCGTACTTGACAGCCCCATTGAAGCAAATCCGAGCGCTGATGATACAGTAGATTCAATAGTAGAGGTGTTTATAAATTCTAGCCATTTCATTCTTAATCAACGTACAGTTGGAAAACGGGATAAAACTCGAGCGTTTGAGCAACCGAACACACATCTCCAACACATTTTGCTCTGTCAACGGTCGCTTTGGCCAGGTGGTGTTTACAGCATAAGGGGCGGAGCTTCAGATTCTAGAGAGCATTTGATTGGACAGAAGGTGTGATGAGGAGCTGATGTCATAAAAATCCCTGATCCATTTTAGCGGAAGTGATAGACTGTAAGTTTTGAATGCTTGTATCCCCTAAATGCAAATTTGGTCATTGTTATGGAACACATCAGCTTATTCATAACCTTAATGCTAACACATTCATACTAAAAGCTAAAAAACGTACATTTTGATTTCAAGGGGCCTTTAACTTTTTCCTACCCTTATTAAGTAAATGGGGTATGAAACAACGTTTAAGAGAGTACAAGGTCTTAAATGCATCATAAGACATACTGAAGCTCATATGATATTATATATTATATGATATTATATCCAGTGGCGTTATCAGCACCCAGACACTAGCAGACAACATCAAACTGCCTGTCGTTCCATCTATACACAGGGCTCGGCAATAAGCAGCGTGAAAGACGCTCGGGACTGTTGCGACGTCGCGAAAGTTTATTATTTTCTCTCGTTTTTAAGTCTTGTCAATTTAACGATTCAACGATTTTTAACCATTCAGATTCAAGCACAGAGAGAGTCGTCTGACAGCAGCTCACGAGTGCTGAGTCGAGTGCTCTTACGCGTCTTCTTGTGCTTAAACACACAACAGAAGTATGTTAACTGCTGCTGGGGCTGGTGAAAAATACAATATAATTATTCATATAATTTTGGCAGGGCAAGTAAAACTTGAAAAAATCCTAAGCGCTGAGCCTTGATGCATGTCCATTGCACACGTTTGAATAAAACAACTTAAAATGCATTTATCTTTCTGATAAAACATGTAAAAAAAAATATATAATAATAATAATAATAAAAAACAGGCGTCATCATTATAAGTAAAACGGAAATGCCCAAGTGAAAGTTATAAAGTCTCAACAGAAATACATTTGTGGATATTTCTGCAGACTTTGTGATGTAAATTGCTGTAATAATTAGGATATTTCACTGATATATCTGCACTCCTCCGCTGTAATGACACCAAAGGCCGTCTCACGCTGAAAGATCATTTGAAAACAGCCTTCATTTCACACCCCCTGGTTTGATCGTTCTGAAGCGGGGTGTCTCCATCATGTGAGATGTGAGGGTCACAAGGTCAAGTGTAGCGACGGGTTTCCTGACCTTTGTCTAAATGACGGCTTTTTACAATGTACATAAAGGGAATAGCAGGTGTTTTTTAAAAGCCACTCCATGAAAGATTTCGTTTCAGCTCTTTGTCTTATCTATTGAAACATATCATGTAAAAATGGCAGGGTTAAACATGATCTTGTTATGGAGAAAAGTTATTATAATTATAGTTATTAATTATAGCAGCCTGCTGTGACTGAGTCAATCATTTTATTTATAAACTGAAAATGGTCAATACTTCTATTAATATTAAGGTTCAACATTTACTAAAACGAATTTACGTTTTATTAAATCTACGTGCATGTTTTGAAGGATGTGTCAAGTGTATCTTTCGCATCCCCCAATCACCCACAATCCTTTGCACACATTCAAATCCATCAAAAGAACTGGCGGACAATCAATTGACACTGAGCTTGTTCAATGTCATAACATAATACAAGACAAAAAAAGTATGCTGTTTTGATTAAAGATTACGAGGGCACATGAATTTAAATAATAATGATGTGCAAAATCATTTATAATAAACATTGGAATATTCAATGAAAATAAGGATTGTTCATAGAAACATTATGTAAACTACCCTCCCGTCTTCATTACGTCCTTAAAGTGGTGCATTTGAAAACAATACCATATGAAAAGAAAATGTTCCTGAATCCAGCAGTCGAATCCTGCATGTGTCCACACACACACACACACACATCCGGCACAACAGCACTGCTAAAGACATCATGTTTAGATGTGGCACACCAAACGCAAATCATGCTAAAGCTCCACTTCCCAATGTACGGTGTGTTTTTATGTATTTTTGGGGGGGGGGGGGGGGGGGACAGCTTAATGAATAATCCAGACACCTATCAACCTTTTTATAGGTTTATATCAGGAAAGGCATCCAGCTGGCACTAGTTTCTGGGGCGGAGGACAAAGCTATAGAAAGAAACAGCCATTAAACCCCACCCGTCTATTATAATCACAGGGATTGTGGGAAATGAGGGACAGAGGCGTTCGCCTGGAGCACGAGCTGAGCTCTGCATGCGACAGCTTTTCTGTTTCTTAAAGTGTGTAAGAGGCAGATCAGACTAAAGACTGCTGACACATGACTGACACATGACTGAATTACTGGCACTCACAAAGCAAGCCATGATTAAAAAATAACCCTTTTAAAAGCGTACCTGAGTAAGGGGTGACACTCTGGTTTACAAGTGACTGTCAGGATCAACGTTTATTTGGTCAGTGATTAATTTTTTGGCAATATCTAAAGTCCACAAACAATTGCATTATAATGCAGCACTAGGACTCAAATTATTGTATTTTTTTATCTTCATTACACTTGTTATTATGCCAGTAATTAATCAGTAATATAGCAATAGTAACTATGAAGTTTAAAATCAGTAAAGGGAGATAGAAACACAACCTAAACGTCATGAAGTCTTACTGCTGAAGTGGTGTAGCTCGTCAACAACACCAGCTTTCGGAAAGCATGAAAAAAAATCATTGTTTTAGAGAAAATAGCTAACTGCACTAAGCGCTACAAACGACAAAAGTGTGCTACATTTAAGCCAACTTCATATGCCGTATTTGTTTTAATATAAATATTATCTGTTATTAAGAAGTAAAACTGTTTTGTTTGGAAATACCAATGATAGGATTAATTTCTTGTTAGTTGTAAATGGATTGTGGATAAATATCTAAATCCAGAGTTGTTTGTAGTTTGTGTTCGTTGTATCGCGTTTTAATGCTCCAAATGATTCGGTTCGTGAATTTCCAGGTGCACAAGTTTTTTTATAGCAAAAGTATAGTAGGCTAACCATGATTTTATTATGCATTTTCTGTAAAGCTGCTTTGAAACGATGTGTATTGTGAAAAGCGCTAATACAAATGAATGTGAATTGAATTATAGTAAAGTGTATCAAACACTTTTTTGGTGGATTGATTATCATTTGTATGACCAAGTCAAGTCAAGTCATCTTCATTTATATAGTGCTTTTAACAATGGATTGTTTCAAAGCAGCTTTACAGAGATAAACATATAATTTAAGGTAACAGAGATTGTTTTCGCTTTATAGCGGTTCTTGAATAATGTTATTTCCAGCTAAAGTTAATTTTGATTGATTCACCTCCGTCGAAATGATCAGACTTTAAACGTGAACCTGTGATTAACGCTGACGGCGTTCACATGCTCATTAATAATTGATTCTATAGTTATGTGCTTTTGAAAATATGTGCGCAGGTTTGTAATTCCATACAACCCATGCCTAAACAAACTATTTGTCTTGCCTATAAATTTGATTCAGAATTTTGTTTTATTTTATCACTTCGGGGTACGCGAGCCGGATTTTCAACAACGCTTTATCTGTAGAGTGGGAAAGGGATCTTCCATAGGGAGAGGATAGTTGACACTTCAGCACTCTATTGTCATCGGATCCAGGTGGATCTCCTTCGTCAGATCTGGATACGGCCTAGATCCGGCAGGCTGCGGGAAAACCTTGGGAACAAAGACACTAATATTAGCGTAGATGCCATTCTTCTTATGATGTAACGAGTACATCAAGATTTAAGGGAAGTGTTCCCAGTTCCGGCTGACCTAATCTATGCAGCCTAACATTGAATTATAGAAGTCGATAATGTATTATGTGTATGCTAGGTCAAAGAGATGTGTTTTTAGTCTAGCTTTGAACTGACAGAGTGTGTCTGCTTCCCGGACAATAGTAGGAAGACTGTTCCAAAGTTTTGGTGCTAAATAGGAAAAGGATCTACCGCCAGCAGTCGATTTAGATATTCTAGGTATTATCAACTGGCCGGAATTTTGAGATCGCAATAGACGTGAAGGACTATAATGCGTTAAGAGCTCGCTCAAGTACTGCGGAGCTAAACCATTTAGTGCTTTGTAAGTAATCAACAATATTTTAAAATGTATACGATGTTTAATAGGGAACCAATGCAGTGTTGACAGAACCGGGCTAATATGGTAATATTTCCTGGTTCTGGTAAGAACTCGAGCTGCTGCGTTTTGAACTAGCTGTAGTTTATTTATTAAGCGTGCAGGGCAACCACCCAGTAGAGCATTACAATAATCTACCCTTGAGGTCATGAACGCATGAACTAATTGTTCCGCATTTCCCAATGAGAGCATATGACGTATTTTAGATATATTTTTAAGATGGAAAAATGCAGTTTTACAGATACTAGACACGTGGCATTCAAAAGAAAGGTTGGTATCAAAGAGCACACCCAGGTTCCTAACCGACGACGAAGACTTAACAGAGCAGCCATCAAGTGTTAGACAGTATTCTAGGTTATTACGTGTGGAAGTTTTTTGTCCAATAATTAGAATCTCCGTCTTTTCAGAATTTAGTAGTAGGAAATTACTAGTCATCCAATTTTTTATATCAGCTATGCATTCCGTTAATTTTGTGAATTGGTAAGTTTCGTTGGGTTTTGAAGAAATATACAGCTGAGTATAATTGGCATAACAGTGAAAGCTAACTCCATGTTTCCTAATGATATCTCCTAATGGTAGCATGTACAGAGTGAACAGCAATGGTCCTAGTACTGAGCCTTGTGGTACGCCATACTGAACTTGTGATCGATAAGACATCTCTTCATTTACTGCTACAAACTGATAACGGTCAGTTAAGTATGATTTAAACCATGCTAGTGCAATTCCACTAATGCCAACATAGTCTCTAGTCTATTTAAAAGAATGTTGTGGACCACAGGTTTCCTACAAAAAAACATGGGTAAACTATGGTTATTGTTGTAAAACCATTGTTCATTTGTGGTTGGTATAATTACACTCACCTAAAGGATTATTAGGAACACCTGTTCAATTTCTCATTAATGCAATTATCTAATCAACCAATCACATGGCATTTAGGGGTGTGGTCCTGGTTAAGACAATCTACTGAACTCCAAACTGAATGTCAGAATGGGAAAGAAAGGTGTTTTAAGCAAATTTTGTTGAAGTTGAAGACTGGAAAAATGTTGCCTGGTCTGATGAGTCTCGATTTCTGTTGAGACATTCAGATGGTAGAGTCAGAATTTGGCGTAAACAGAATGAGAACATGGATCCATCATGCCTTGTTACCACTGTGCAGGCTGGTGGTGGTGTAATGGTGTGAGGGATGTTTTATTGGCACACTTTAGGGCCCTTAGTGCCAATTGGGCATCGTTTAAATGCCACGGCCTACCTGAGCATTGTTTCTGACCATGTCCATCCCTTTATGGCCACCATGTACCCATCCTCTGATGGCTACTTCCAGCAGGATAATGCACCATGTCACAAAGCTCAAATCATTTCAAATTGGTTTCTTGAACATGACAATGAGTTCACTGTACTAAAATGGCCCCCACAGTCACCAGATCTCAACCCAATAGAGCATCTTTGCGATGTGGTGGAACGGGAGCTTCGTGCCCTGGATGTGCATCCCACAAATCTCCATTAACTGCAAGATGCTATCCTATCAATATGGCCCAACATTTACAAAGAATGCTTTCAGCACCTTGTTGAATCAATGCCACGTAGAATTAAGGCAGTTCTGAAGGCGAAAGGGGGTCAAACACAGTTTTAGTATGGTGTTCCTAATAATCCTTTAGGTGAGTGTATATTAACAATGTTTTTTTTTGGTTTTGGTTTTATTTGTAGTAAAACCATGGTTTATTTTCGTGTGTATGTGGATTTCATAACACGAGAAGTGTTAGGTTCATGTCATTCATTGCATCTTCAAAAAAAAAAAAAAAAAAAACTAGAGGAGACAAGATCATAGAGTTATAGAAGCATCTGAGAACCAGGAGACTATTTGATCTTTATAATCTCAATGCTGTCTAAAAGAGACAACACTGAGAAATATGGCGAGAAAAGGCACTGATCCAGCACTGAAATCACTGAAACCTTTGGCACTAATTTCAATAAAATTCCAATGGACCGACATCATCTGACTAACCCGAAAAACCTGGAGCACACACACCTGACCTGAACCGTGTCGCGCAGATGAGCTCCAAACATAGCTATCATTGATCAATCCTCCATTTCAATTCATTTCAACTCATCTCTTCCATGAGCACTTAAAAGGTTAGTTCACCCCATAATGTAAATTCTGTCAGTAATTACTCGCCCTCATGTTGTTCCATCACCGTAAGAGATGTTCGGAACACAAATTAAGATATTTTTGATTAAATCTGAGAGCTGGATCACTCCTCCATAGGCTTCTAAGGGATCGAAATTGGCCGGCCCAGAAAAGTTATTAAAGACATTGTTAAAATAGTCCGAGTGACTACAGTGGCTCAATCTTAAGTTTATCAAGTGACCAGAATACTTTTTGTGCGCAAAAAAACAAACAAAAATAAGGACTTTATTCAACTATTCATTTCCTTCTCTGTTGGCCTCGAGTGAGTTCACGTAGTGGAACAGCGCAGCGCTTCTGTGTTGTACGTGACGTGACCAGCGTCGGTCAATAGTGAGCCTGGCAAGTTTCGATCCCTTAGAAGCCTATGGAGGAGTGAGACAGCTCTCAGATTTAATCAAAAATATCTTAAATTGTGTAGCGAAGATGAACGAAAGTCTTACGGGGTTGGAACAACATGAGGGCGAATAATACTGACAGAGTTTACATTTTGGGGTGAACTAACCTTTTAAAACCTCATCGTAAAAAAAAAACGATGCCAATCCCTCCTTATTCTATCTTAAAGGTGCTCTAAGCGATGCTGGGTGACGTCACTTCTTGTTGACGTTCAAAGTATTGTCAAACAAAACGGAGGCTAGCTAGACCTTCCCTCCTCCTCATCCCGTCCCTTCCCCTGTAGTTTTACTGATTCTTCTTTCAAGGTGTAATGTCGCCAAGTGAGATAAATGCTTTCATATAATGCTAAAAAAATAGAAACATTACCAGAAAAACACAATAAAACGTTTCGCCACCTGAGGTTATAACTTTAGCTCCCATACCAGGACGCAATAATAGCAAGATAACGTTAGCTTCAAATTTAGATAAAGTTGTCAATAGGTTATGAATGAACATTCAATTTCATAATAAATAGTTGGTGAAAACTATCATTCACACAAACTGTCGCCCTACTGTGAGTTTGCTTGATTATTTACAATAGAGATCGATAGCTAGCTGCTAGAAACCCATATGTTGTATTCACCAAAGTTAGCGCTGACTGCATTGTTCTAGCTAATTATATCCTTGTGTGTGTTAGGTGAACATGAAAGTCCATTTAGAAAAACCAAACTGGATTTACCCTGTCCAGCAGAAACAGAGCTAACGTTACCTGAATGTCGGATTGGAAGCCCTTCTGCCGGCGGAGTTCTCACCACCTTTCAAAGGCTTTTCCAATGTAAATTCGGGCATGCGTTCCTTCTCCTTTTCCCTCTTCTTTGTATTTTTGCAATCTGTTCATCAGAACGTCGTCTCTTTGGTTGAGTGTCGGCCATATCAAACTTAAAGAGTTAAAATTCTAACTTCCCTCTTCATGTTTCTCTCCTCCACACCCCCCATGTACGCTCACTAACCCCACCCCCAGGCTGGAACACTGTTTGTTTTGTTTCGTGGAGCGGGTTGCCGCAGTTTGTTTTTGTTGCTGTTTGTGGAGCCTGGGCTGTCTACAGATACCGCATTTTTTTACAGTGTGTTCAGGGGACAGGCAGCTAGCGGATAGTGAGGAGATGTTTGCTGTATGTGACAAAAAATGTTTTGGCCTAAAAACGCGTGACATTGCTTAGAGCACCTTTAAAGGGCTACTCCACTTTTTTTGAAAATAGGCTCATTTTACAACTCCCCCAGAGTTAAACTGTTGAGTTTTACCGTTTTTGAATCCATTCAGCCGATCTCCGGTTCTGGCGGTACCACTTTTAGCATAGCTTAGCATACATCATTGAAGTGGACAAGACCATTAGCATTTCTCAACAAAACAAAAGACCAAAGTGTTTTGATATTTTTCCTATTTAAAACTTGACTCTTCTGTAGTTACATCGTGCACTAAGACCGACGGAAAATGTAAAGTTGTGATTTTCTAGGCTGATATGGCTAGGAACTATACTCTCCTTCCTGCGTAATAATCAAGAAACTTTACTGCCGTACCATGAGCGCAGCAGGCGTAATGATATGACGCAGGGCCTGAAAATAGTCCCCAGCTCGGTAACTTCCAACGTGACCGGGACTAATGGTGCGTTCACGTGCCATTTACGTGCTATTTACGGTAAATACCAGAAGCCGACGTGGAAAATGCACATGAACACCCCCTCATGTGGTATTTTCCACTAGGCAACTCGTAGAATATTTTGATGCACGAGTTGCCGAGATGAGATAACCTTTGACCTTTTCAAAATGTCGGAGAGCAACGCGAGAGTCGTGAATGGTAAAAATATGTACTTTTCATAATCTAGAAAATATACAGCATATTATTTTACCGTTTGAGTTTTGATAAATAATTTTCTTGTCTGTAGCAGATGACTTAAGCAATCTAAAATAGTTTTAGCTAAATAACAGGTCTGGATCTCCATCTTTTTACCACATTACGACAACAAAAGCACTTGAACGCAACACACTGGTAAATACCAGATCACAAGTGGAAAATATCATATTTCCCATAGCACGTGAACGCACCATAAATGCCTGCGCCTGCTGCACTCATGGTACGGCAGTAAAGTTTCTTGATTATTATGCAGGAATGAGAGTATAGTTCCTAGCCACATCAGCCTAGAAAATTGCCACTTTACATTTTCCGTCGGTCTTAGTGCACGATGTAACTACAGAAGAGTCAAGTTTTAAATAGGAAAAAAATCGAAACACTTTCATCATTTTTTTTTTGGAGAAATGCTAATGGTCTTGTCCACTTCAATGATGTATGCTAAGCTATGCTAACAGTGCCAACTAGAGTAAAACTGAAGCTTCGTATTTTAATTTCTTTTTTTTTTTTAAATAGCATAAATTTGTAAGCAACTGCTAGTAAAGTTATTGAAAAATTATCCTCTAGTTTCAGTCAAAATTACACCAAATTCTGGTCCTAAAATGTTTCTAAATTCACTTCTTTGTCCACATGCTTTTTTCATCCAGCAGGATGATCTGATCACATCTCTCACGTCACATGACTCGAGGAGTCACTCATGTCCACAGCACAAACGCGTGGGACGGGTTACATGCTGACACTTATACTAAAGGTTCTGGGTTCATTTTAATCTACTGTACATGTGAGCATTAATAATAGTAATGTTTATCTTGGCAAACACCCCTAATAAACAAGAAGACTCTGACAGGTTTCTTGTTCTGATGATATTGCAAAGACACACCAAGATTGACCACATATAAAAAGGAACAACAATTATAAACAGCCCGTTTCAGAAAATATAAGACCGTTCAGGATTCTGGGTCAAGAAGACAAACACATATGTGTGCTAGCCTGCCCTCCAGTGGCTTCATGCGGTGTTCAGGGGCGTACAACCCAAAGCAAGAACAACGACGAGAAAGAATCAGCTTTAATAAATGAAATGGTCAAAGAAGAAGCAGTTCAGAAGAACAGGAGAGTATCCAGATACTGTAGTCTGTGATGAGAGTGTGTGTGTGGTGTGTGTGCGTGCGTGCGTGCGTGCGTGCGTGCGTGCGTGGAGCGCCTCAGTCCAGCGCGAGTCCCTCGGGAAGCTCCACCACCACCGGAGCGCATTCATCCAGATCCGCATCGAAGTCCCAGCGGAACTTTTTGGTCAGATGGACTTTAAATTTTTCAGCTCTTTTCCGTAATGTGCCGTCGACCCCTGGGCTGCTAGCGAACTGGAAGAAGTCCTGGAGGGCACCAATACGGGAAACAGAGACTCACAGTTATTAGTTGCTTACATTAAAAAACACACACTGTTTGACAAATGCATCGTGAACGAGAGCTAACCCGTCCAGCTCCACACCGGCCATTCACAAACTTATTTTTTTTGTCAGCTGAACCCATTTGACCTAAAATATTTACTTGAAGTAATATTTCAAACATTTTACTGAACAATTATTAATAATTAAACATTCACAACTTTACAGTTCTCTGATGTCTGTGATGGCCACTGAAGTGAAAGTAAACATTATATTTTTTTTTTGTTGATTTTTTTATTTTATTTGAAATATATATGCGTCACACATCCGCGGGTGCGTTGGAGAGAAGTTCAATATAAACCTCTGCACACTTACACAAACTTGCATTATTATTAAGAAATGTTATTAGAAACGTTTTGGTTTGATTTAGATTTTTAAATTATTTATTTATTTATTTCAATTTTACATGTTTATATTTTAACTAATTATTAGCTATCCATCAACTCACAAACCCATGGGAAACATTTATGAAACATTATATGAATAAACGTGATATGAAACCTCTAGAAAACTAACCAAACAATTTTGGTGACATTGAAAAATTGTTTCAGAGGTGGAACAAATTATTACAATTCTTTCGTTTCTTCAAAATATTGCGTACTGCACAATGAGAATCTGTATTAAAGGAGTAGTTCACTTCGTGAAAAGAAATGAAGGTTTTTGAGGAAAACATTCCAAGATTTTCTCCATATAGTGACTTCAATGGGGTCCAACGGTTTGAGGGTCCAAACTGCAGTTTCAGTGCAGCTTCAAAGTCTCGACACGATCCCAGACGAGGAATAAGGGAGCTTTCTGGGTAAAAACTATAGAAATGTTAAATTTTTTTATAAAATGGCCGATGGTTTCACTAGATAAGACTCTTATTCCTCGTCTGGGATCGTGTCGAGACTTTGAAGCTGCACTGAAACTTACATTTAGACCTTCGACCCGTTGGACCCCATTGACGTCATTATATGGAGAAAATCCTGGAACGTTTTCCTCAAAAACCTTCATTTCTTTTCGACTGAAGAAAGAAACACATGATCATCTTGGATGGCGTGAGGGAAAGTAAATTATCAGGAAATTTTCATTCTGAAGTGAACTAAAAAGGGTTTCTTTTGATTTAATGTTGACTTTAAGATGACCTAAATGCTCATGTTCCACTTCTGTCGTAGTTGAGGCTGGGATTCATGTGGAGCGCACCTGAAGCGTTGAGGTGAGGAAGTTGTTCTGGGACACGATGTCCACGAAGAAGTCTGGAGGGATTTCTCCCAGCTGGTGGTAGAGCACGGCGACGAGGCCGAGGTACAGGTCCCGGCGCTCCCGCATGGCCTCCTCGCAGCGGCACAGCAGCGCCAGCAGGCTCTTCCAGTGCTCGAACGCCTCGTACACGTTCCCCAGCAGGAAACACACGAACGCAAACTGCAGCTCGCCTGCACACAGCATGATAGATTTAGATCTGTGTTATTGGGTCATTTATGACTAAAAACACCTCTAGTCAAAATAACCAGCCTACAAAAACATACTTATAAATCTCTCATTATGCTTTTATTGCCAAATATTGGATTAAATCTTTTTGTCAACTAGATTTCTACCTAATTTGGTAAACAATAACCATCCTTTTAAACAGCTTGTAAATCTCTCGTTATGCTTTATTATCACCAAACACTGGATTCTATTTTTAATGCGAATTTTGGGATATTATATATTTTTTAAAAATGCTGGATGGAAATGCCAAGATAATTCTACAAATGCTCATTAGAAACATATGAGCTCAATTGAGGTGGACACAATTTTCATCCGATAAGAAGATGTGTGTATAAACTATGATAGAAACACATTTACTGAATAAATCCCTCAATGCACTACAAAAAAGATCTTTGCCTCAGCAGAGGCTGTGATTGGTTAACTGGACTAACCAGCAGACCAATGGCATCGCAGCACCTCTACTGTTGGTTTGGTGGCTCTGAAACGCCCGAGTCGAAGTGTGTGATCAGAATAATTTGGTGTAATTCCCCCCAGAAGCGTCTCACACGAGTGTGTTCACAAACACCAGCATCTCAGCGCTAGACAACATGACAGCGCTTATCCCGTCTCGTCTGTCATTAGAGCCAGTTTCTTCCCAGATTGCATCCGGATATTTTGCGCCACTTTCCCAGGAAGTGACGATTTTGTTCTCTTGAACACATGGGATGGAAACACTGCTTTATTCGAAAATGTTTTATGCGATATTCCAATTTTGCGCACAACTTAAATTTGCAACTTTGTACGGAAGCACAGCTATTACTGAAGCTGGACTGTGACGCTATTTCCTTCTAGAAACAAACTTTGTTGCATTATTTTCCTGTTATCTCTTTAAAGCTGCTTTGAAACACTGTGTTGTAAAAAGCGCTATATAAATAAAGGTGACTTGACTATTGAGGTGCATGAGCTCAGATCAGTGAGGCCTACGATCAATCAGATCCTAATAGAAATACAAAACCTGTGCTAATTGAAAGAAAACACGTTGACAAAAAGATTGAATCCAGTATTTGGCGATAATAAAGCATAACCAGAGATTTACAAGCTATTTTAAAGGATGGTTATTTTTGACCAAACTAGGTAAAGGATTTTCTGCACAGCACAAGGAGAACTGGTGCATGCATCAATAAAGACTAGGGCTGTAACAATACACCCTGTCACAATATACCGCAATACAAAAATGAAACAATATCGTGGATAGTGAATATGTATTGTGTATAATTTACCATAAATAAAAAAATCAAGTTTACAGTTATAGTGTCACTACTACATTAAACTACTGTAATATAATGTTGAATATAATGTATAATAATGCAATGGAGGAATGTGTATGTGTGTCCTGATAATGCCAAATGTCTGATGTTAGCAGTATTTTAAATATATCTAATCAGTGAAGGAGTGCAAGCATAAAATAACTCTGTATTTTCAGCTTCAGAATCATGAATATTGTTATTCTGATGTCTCTATTGTCCTGTTCATTGGGTTTCCAGCACCAAGTCCAAGTCTAATCATTCACACACACAATGAAATACCAAATTTACCATTTTAATCTACAGTACATTTTTTGTTTACCTTTTATCATATGTCTTACTTAGAGGATCGCAATAATATGGTATCGTGAGTTCAGTATCGTAATATGTATCGAATCGTGACATGAGAGTATCGTTACACCCATAATAAAAACCAATGACAACACATTATATCACAGGACAACAAGACCTGAAGGTTTAACAACATGATGTAAACTGAACAGCAACCAATGCTCACCTAGTACATCGAGCGGCTGCTCTTTATAATGTCTCTCGAGCACGCAGTTGAGAGAGTAGGTCCAGTCCATGCTGTACTGAGTGATCTGAGCCGGGGTCGCCCCGGGAGGGTACGCCTGTTCGGGGATGTGGGAGAACCGCAGCTCTGTGCCTTCCCTGTGCTTCATCCGGGGCAGCCGCTCCAGGCCCTCCTTCATGCTCTGGCACTCCTGATCGAGTCGGGGCAGGTTCTGCTCGGCCCGGTCTTTAGTGTGGGTCAGCTGCAGTTCTGGGATCACATCGCTGAAGGAGCACACGCGCCCGCTGAGGGGCTGGAGAGCGCTGGCCACCTCCTGACTGAGTCGGTCCGTCAGCGAAACCCACTTCCGGAGGGTGTCGTAGGGATACGGGCCCAGATACCTGTCCAGCTCCCGGAGATTGGCCCGTACGCGCTCCACTTCCTCCGGGCTCTGGGAGATCTCCAGGTCATCTTCAGCCTGGTTCCAGTGGGCCACAAGCACCTCGCGGGGTTTCAGGGACAGGAACAGGCCAGTTTTGGGGCTGATTTCCCCACAGGCTCCACTCGTGCTGACGGAGCAGTAGTGGAGGAAGTGGAGCCCGGGAGGAATCATCTTCACCCCGCGGAACCGGGGGCCCAAAGTCCAGGTTTTGTAGTCGAGCCCCAACTCCGTTCCCTCAGGAACACCGAGTAAGACAAGAGTGGCTCCTTCTTCAAATAAGCCCCGGGCCAATTCAGGGTCCATCTCAGTTCCTGCCATGTCTGTGTAAAATACTGATCACACACAACATTACTGTAGTAGATATTAGTTACATGTGACTGGAATCACATTACAACGAATGATAACCATTTCAGATATTGTCATTTGTCTACGTCATAAGAGATCATTGTGTCAGCTCTAAGAAAGTTGTGCATTAAAAACTAATCAATTTTATGTATGTACAGAAAGTTCATTATCGATGACTCTTTGGCAAGAAATATATTCAGTTGGCCAAATATGGACTAATTTATGTCAGATTTAACATCAGAAGTCAATGAGTATGAATAAAAAGTTTTAGCTTTAGCTTCTTAAATACAATTTAAAAGACATTACATTAATACAATATTAAGGTATAGCACTGTATGAGTAAGCTAGAAAATCTGTTTCCATAACGATGTAAATACTTAAATAACCACCAACAGCACAACTAGTGTAAAACATGAATATGTTGTAAAGAGCAAAACAGAAAACTCATAATACCAAAACAACAGCGCTCAGTCACAAATCCAGCATTTCTGCGTGAACGCCATGTGTGAACCGACAAGAGGGAACCTCCGCTGAAAGGCAAAATAAAAGCCCTACTTTCCAGTTCAACACAACATCCATCTGCAGCTGACAAAGTGTGTCACCCTACAAGTTTAATAGGGCATTAAACGCATTTATTCCTCGTCCTCCGTTAAAGTGTCATATATAAGTCTATCAGAATTGTACAACTGCTATTTCTCAAGAAAAGAAGACATGTTTGTTGTAGACTTTTACAGCAACACATTCGCTGCTCTTCGTCGGACACTCCACAGCTTCCGGTTACACCGCGAGCGGGTGTGAATGTAGTGGGGCTTTTATGACTGAATAGTGTGGATTTAGCCTCGATCTGCTTGTTCTGCGAGTGTCTGCAGTGATCAGTAGTGTGAATTCCTGCGACAGAAGAAGAGCGATGGGCTTCCGCAAGAAGAACAAGAGTCCCCCCGTGCTGAGCCACGAGTTTTTCATCCAGAATCACGCGGATATGGTGTCGTGTGTGGCTATGGTCGTCCTGCTGGGACTCATGTTCGAGGTCTGAGCTCACTCCTAAACACACACCACAACATCTGTCATCAGTATTGAATCTGTATCATACACACCAGAACATCTGTCATCAGTGTTAAATGTGTATCATGCACACCAAAACATCTGTAATCAGTGTTAAATCTGTATCATACACACCATAACATCTGTAATCGGTGTTAAATGTGTATCATACACACCATAACATCTGCAATCGGTGTTAAATGTGTATCATACACACCATAACATCTCTCATCAGTGTTAATTGTGTATCATACACACCATAACATCTGCCATCAGTGTTAAATGTGTATCATACACACCATAACATCTGTAATCGGTGTTAAATGTGTATCATACACACCATAACATCTGTAATCGGTGTTAAATGTGTATCATACACACCATAACATCTGTAATCGGTGTTAAATGTGTATCATACACACCATAACATCTGTAATCGGTGTTAAATGTGTATCATACACACCATAACATCTGTAATCAGTGTTAAATGTGTATCATACACACCATAACATCTGTAATCAGTGTTAAATGTGTATCATACACACTATTACATCTGTAATCAGAGTTAAATGTGTATCATACACACCATAACATCTGTAATCAGTGTTAAATGTGTATCATGCACACCATAACATCTGTAATCAGTGTTAAATGTGTATCATACACACCATAACATCTGTAATCTGTGTTAAATCTGTATCATACACACCATAACATCTGTAATCAGAGTTAAATGTGTATCATACACACCATAACATCTGTAAGCAGTGTTACATGTGTATCATACACACCATAACATCTGTAATCAGTGTTAAATGTGTATCATACACACCATAACATCTGTAATCAGTGTTAAATGTGTATCATACACACCATAACATCTGTAATCAGTGTTAAATGTGTATCATACATACCATAACATCTGTAATCAGTGTTAAATGTGTATCAATTACACACCATAACATCTGTAATCAGTGTTAAATGTGTATCATTTACACACCATAACATCTGTAATCAGTGTTAAATGTGTATCATGCACACCATAACATCTGTAATCAGTGTTAAATGTGTATCATACACACCATAACATCTGTAATCAGTGTTAAATGTGTATCAATTACACACCATAACATCTGTCATCAGTGTTAAATGTGTATCATACACACCATAACATCTGTAATCAGTGTTAAATGTGTATCATACACACCATAACATCTGTCATCAGTGTTAAATGTGTATCATACACACCATAACATCTGTAATCAGTGTTAAATCTGTATCATACACACCATAACATCTGTAATCGGTGTTAAATATGTATCATACACACCATAACATCTGCAATCGGTGTTAAATGTGTATCATACACACCATAACATCTCTCATCAGTGTTAATTGTGTATCATACACACCAAAACATCTGCCATCAGTGTTAAATGTGTATCATACACACCATAACATCTGTAATCGGTGTTAAATGTGTATCATACACACCATAACATCTGTAATCGGTGTTAAATGTGTATCATACACACCATAACATCTGTAATCGGTGTTAAATGTGTATCATACACACCATAACATCTGTAATCGGTGTTAAATGTGTATCATACACACCATAACATCTGTAATCAGTGTTAAATGTGTATCATACACACCATAACATCTGTAATCAGTGTTAAATGTGTATCATACACACTATTACATCTGTAATCAGAGTTAAATGTGTATCATACACACCATAACATCTGTAATCAGTGTTAAATGTGTATCATGCACACCATAACATCTGTAATCAGTGTTAAATGTGTATCATACACACCATAACATCTGTAATCTGTGTTAAATCTGTATCATACACACCATAACATCTGTAATCAGAGTTAAATGTGTATCATACACACCATAACATCTGTAAGCAGTGTTACATGTGTATCATACACACCATAACATCTGTAATCAGTGTTAAATGTGTATCATACACACCATAACATCTGTAATCAGTGTTAAATGTGTATCATACACACCATAACATCTGTAATCAGTGTTAAATGTGTATCATACATACCATAACATCTGTAATCAGTGTTAAATGTGTATCAATTACACACCATAACATCTGTAATCAGTGTTAAATGTGTATCATTTACACACCATAACATCTGTAATCAGTGTTAAATGTGTATCATGCACACCATAACATCTGTAATCAGTGTTAAATGTGTATCATACACACCATAACATCTGTAATCAGTGTTAAATGTGTATCAATTACACACCATAACATCTGTCATCAGTGTTAAATGTGTATCATACACACCATAACATCTGTAATCAGTGTTAAATGTGTATCATACACACCATAACATCTGTCATCAGTGTTAAATGTGTATCATACACACCATAACATCTGTAATCAGTGTTAAATGTGTATCATACACACCATAACATCTGTAATCAGAGTTAAATGTGTATCATACACACCATAACATCTGTAATCAGAGTTAAATGTGTATCATACACACCATAACATCTGTAATCAGTGTTAAATGTGTATCATACACACCATAACATCTGTAATCAGAGTTAAATGTGTATCATACACACCATAACATCTGTAATCAGAGTTAAATGTGTATCATACACACCATAACATCTGTAAGCAGTGTTAAATGTGTATCATACACACCATAACATCTGTAATCAGTGTTAAATGTGTATCATACACACCATAACATCTGTAATCAGTGTTAAATGTGTATCATACACACCATAACATCTGTAATCAGTGTTAAATGTGTATCATACATACCATAACATCTGTAATCAGTGTTAAATGTGTATCAATTACACACCATAACATCTGTAATCAGTGTTAAATGTGTATCATTTACACACCATAACATCTGTAATCAGTGTTAAATGTGTATCATGCACACCATAACATCTGTAATCAGTGTTAAATGTGTATCATACACACCATAACATCTGTAATCAGTGTTAAATGTGTATCAATTACACACCATAACATCTGTCATCAGTGTTAAATGTGTATCATACACACCATAACATCTGTAATCAGTGTTAAATGTGTATCATACACACCATAACATCTGTCATCAGTGTTAAATGTGTATCATACACACCATAACATCTGTAATCAGTGTTAAATGTGTATCATACACACCATAACATCTGTAATCAGTGTTAAATGTGTATCATACACACCATAACATCTCTAATCAGTGTTAAATGTGTATCATACACACCATAACATCTGTAATCAGTTTTAAATGTGTATCATACACACCATAACATCTGTAATCAGTTTTAAATGTGTATCATACACACCATAACATCTGTCATCAGTGTTAAATGTGTATCATACACACCATAACATCTGTAATCAGTTTTAAATGTGTATCATACACCCCATAACATCTGTAATCAATTTTAAATGTGTATCATACACACCATAACATCTGTCATCAGTGTTAAATGTGTATCAATTACACACCATAACATCTGTCATTAGTGTTAAATGTGTATCATACACACCATAACATCTGTAATCAGTGTTAAATGTGTGTCATACACACCATAACATCTGTCATCAGTGTTAAATGTGTATAATACACACCATAACATCTGTAATCAGTTTTAAATGTGTATCATACACACCATAACATCTGTAATCAGTGTTAAATGTGTATCATACACACCATAACATCTGTAATCAGTGTTAAATGTGTATCATACACACCATAACATCTGTAATCAGTTTTAAATGTGTATCATTTACACACCATAACATCTGTAATCAGTTTTAAATGTGTATCATACACACCATAACATCTGTAATCAGTGTTAAATGTGTATCATACACACCATAACATCTGTAATCAGTGTTAAATGTGTATCATACACACCATAACATCTGTAATCAGTGTTAAATGTGTATCATACATACCATAACATCTGTAATCAGTGTTAAATGTGTATCAATTACACACCATAGCATCTGTAAGCAGTGTTAAATGTGTATCATACACACCATAACATCTGTAATCAGTGTTAAATGTGTATCATACACACCATAACATCTGTAATCAGTGTTAAATGTGTATCATACATACCATAACATCTGTAATCAGAGTTAAATGTGTATCATACACACCATAACATCTGTAATCAGAGTTAAATGTGTATCATACACACCATAACATCTGTAATCAGTGTTAAATGTGTATCATACACACCATAACATCTGTAATCAGAGTTAAATGTGTATCATACACACCATAACATCTGTAATCAGAGTTAAATGTGTATCATACACACCATAACATCTGTAAGCAGTGTTAAATGTGTATCATACACACCATAACATCTGTAATCAGTGTTAAATGTGTATCATACACACCATAACATCTGTAATCAGTGTTAAATGTGTATCATACACACCATAACATCTGTAATCAGTGTTAAATGTGTATCATACATACCATAACATCTGTAATCAGTGTTAAATGTGTATCAATTACACACCATAACATCTGTAATCAGTGTTAAATGTGTATCATTTACACACCATAACATCTGTAATCAGTGTTAAATGTGTATCATGCACACCATAACATCTGTAATCAGTGTTAAATGTGTATCATACACACCATAACATCTGTAATCAGTGTTAAATGTGTATCAATTACACACCATAACATCTGTCATCAGTGTTAAATGTGTATCATACACACCATAACATCTGTAATCAGTGTTAAATGTGTATCATACACACCATACCATCTGTCATCAGTGTTAAATGTGTATCATACACACCATAACATCTGTAATCAGTGTTAAATGTGTATCATACACACCATAACATCTGTAATCAGTGTTAAATGTGTATCATACACACCATAACATCTCTAATCAGTGTTAAATGTGTATCATACACACCATAACATCTGTAATCAGTTTTAAATGTGTATCATACACACCATAACATCTGTAATCAGTTTTAAATGTGTATCATACACACCATAACATCTGTCATCAGTGTTAAATGTGTATCATACACACCATAACATCTGTAATCAGTTTTAAATGTGTATCATACACCCCATAACATCTGTAATCAATTTTAAATGTGTATCATACACACCATAACATCTGTCATCAGTGTTAAATGTGTATCAATTACACACCATAACATCTGTCATCAGTGTTAAATGTGTATCATACACACCATAACATCTGTAATCAGTGTTAAATGTGTGTCATACACACCATAACATCTGTCATCAGTGTTAAATGTGTATAATACACACCATAACATCTGTAATCAGTTTTAAATGTGTATCATACACACCATAACATCTGTAATCAGTGTTAAATGTGTATCATACACACCATAACATCTGTAATCAGTGTTAAATGTGTATCATACACACCATAACATCTGTAATCAGTTTTAAATGTGTATCATTTACACACCATAACATCTGTAATCAGTTTTAAATGTGTATCATACACACCATAACATCTGTAATCAGAGTTAAATGTGTATCATACACACCATAACATCTGTAATCAGTTTTAAATGTGTATCATACACACCATAACATCTGTAATCAGTGTTAAATGTGTATCATGCACACCATAACATCTGTAATCTGTGTTAAATGTGTGTCATACACACCATAACATCTGAAATCAGTGTTAAATGTGTATCATACACACCATAACATCTGTCATCAGTGTTAAATGTGTATCATACACACCATAACATCTGTAATCTGTGTTAAATGTGTGTCATACACACCATAACATCTGAAATCAGTGTTAAATGTGTATCATGCACACCATAACATCTGTAATCTGTGTTAAATGTGTGTCATACACACCATAACATCTGAAATCAGTGTTAAATGTGTATCATGCACACCATAACATCTGTAATCTGTGTTAAATGTGTATCATACACACCATAACATCTGTAATCTGTGTTAAATGTGTGTCATACACACCATAACATCTGAAATCAGTGTTAAATGTGTATCATACACCCCATAACATCTGTAATCAATTTTAAATGTGTATCATACACACCATAACATCTGTCATCAGTGTTAAATGTGTATCAATTACACACCATAACATCTGTCATCAGTGTTAAATGTGTATCATACACACCATAACATCTGTAATCAGTGTTAAATGTGTGTCATACACACCATAACATCTGTCATCAGTGTTAAATGTGTATAATACACACCATAACATCTGTAATCAGTTTTAAATGTGTATCATACACACCATAACATCTGTAATCAGTGTTAAATGTGTATCATACACACCATAACATCTGTAATCAGTGTTAAATGTGTATCATACACACCATAACATCTGTAATCAGTTTTAAATGTGTATCATTTACACACCATAACATCTGTAATCAGTTTTAAATGTGTATCATACACACCATAACATCTGTAATCAGAGTTAAATGTGTATCATACACACCATAACATCTGTAATCAGTGTTAAATGTGTATCATACACACCATAACGTCTGTAATCAGAGTTAAATGTGTATCATGAACACCACAACATGTTATTGAAATTTGTAATCTTATAATAACATGATGGTCACATTTTAGGATCTTTTTGACTAATATTACACTAATAACATGACCATCTCATAATGTTATGTAAATATGCATTAGTTACACAGGCATTAGTTAATTAGTGGGTTGAATATTTCAGCATTTCCAGTCAAGACATAAAATCTTAATATAATTGCTTTATTACAAGCTGGTGTCCACATCCCACTGAATGCAAGTGAAAGTTATGTTAATAGTTTAGCTAAATGCACTAGACATGCTAAATGATCTAAAATCAAGTATGTCAGATAATGGAAAGATGAGTGACTTCCTCATTACAGTCTGACTCTAATGGCAGAGACGGATATATTTGACCTGTTCAATATTCTCAACTTCCTCTCAACTTAAACTTCCTTAAAAACTATATTCTAAACTATAACAACTTTCTATAAAAATCGAGTCTCTGTTTCTGTACTAATATTGCTGCAGTTTGTACTAGAATGGCACATATATTTGATGTGGTGCTGTAAATATTGTGGCTTTTGCTATTTGTTTGTGTATGATATACACATATGATTTTTCATATGATTTTGTTTTATTGCAGGTGACAGCAAAGTTCGCCATCATGTTCATCACAGTCCAGTATAACGTCACGCAGAGCCTGGAAACAGGTACGGCTAGATCTGTCTGTAATGCTGAGTGACGAGCATCGGGGGTCCAAGCTGACACACACGTGACCACAACTGACTAACTCGAATGTCTGTGGGTGAACACTTCAACCATGTGACTGAAGGATTCAGAGTCAAACGTTTGGATTCTAGTTCCTGAGATTAGAAGTCTTCTCAGGAGACCGGGTTCAAAACTGGGACGCGGGTCGAGGGTGATAGTGGGAGCTTCGTGTCTTGGGTAATAAAAAAAGAAGGGGGAAAAAAATTTGCTTTTACCATATGGACCTGAAAAGACCCGATTTTTTTTTTTTTTAATATGCTTTTAAACCCAAAAATAAACATATTTTTCGTTTAACGCTATCTTATTATTTAAAACAAATATACATTGATTAATTTTATGACCGTGTTTTGATGGCCATTCGCCCCTCTTCTCTGTCAGTCTGCACTTCACTGTGGAAATGCTGCACAATTCTGGATGAAGTCAAAATTATTGTTTTTTGTTTCAAACTGAGATCACAAACCTATGGAAGCTTGTTTCCGCCACAGGATGAAAAATAATAACAGTAATTGCGACTTTTTTTTAACACAATTGTGAGTTTACATCTCAGAATTGCATGATATAAAGTCGCAATTTTTGTGTTATAAAGTAAAGTTGTGAGATATAAACTTGCAATTCTGAGAAAAAAGTATTTTTTTTTTTCCTTAGAATTGTACTTTATAATTTGCAATTGCGATTGGGAGAAAATATGTCAGAATTGCGAGATGTAAACTCGTAATTCCGTGTTATAAAGTCAGAATTGTGAGATATAAAGTCGCAAATGCGAGAAAGAAAGTCAGAATTGTGAGATAAAAAGTCGCAATTGTGAGATAATAGGTCGCAACTATCTTTTAAAATGTTTTACTCTGTGGTGGAAACAAGCTTCCATACGAATCTTCCACTATTCTGAATAGACAACTAAACTAAATCATCTAGAGGTTCTGACACAATATTAAGAGCTGCAGTCTATTTAAAAAGGCTTAATTAATTTCAATGAATTATTTTAAAGACATCGGTTTTAATGAATGATTCATAAATGCTTCGCTTGTTTCACTACTGGATGAATCGCTTTTGAATGAATCTTTTGGACCAGAAAATGCTTTTTAAAAATGATTTATTTCTTATTTTAAATGAGCTTTTGTTCCCGCAGACCCGTGTGAACGGGTGTCTTTTACACAGTGTCATCTTTACACAAAACAGTCTTTAGTTCATCGTTGTCGCGTGTAAACGCACCCTTAGTGAAAGTGTAAATTCATTATAGTGACCGTAAAAATATTTCTTTATTTATAAAATCATTTTTGTGAGGAGTCTACAGACGATACAGTTATTCCAGCTAACGGAGTGTGTTTTCCTGCCGTGACCTTTCACCCCTCGCCCAGATGCCATCATCCGATGAGAAATGTCAGTGTGTGTGACGAGGACATCACAGGTCCTGCTAATCCTCCCGTTAGTGAGAAGTGTGTCTAGACGAGCTGCACTGCGTAGACCCCTGACGAGTGCGCATGAGTGTGTGTGTGTGTGTGTGTGTTTAAAGGAGCACACGTTCACTGTGTGTGTCTTGGTTGCTTCAGATGCAGAGGACAAGCCTGAGCCGGTGAACCTCTACAGGTACGGCCCGCGGGACATCGCCACGGTGTTCTTCTACCTGCTCATCGCCGTCATCCTGCACGCCCTGATCCAGGAGTACGTCCTCGACGTGAGTAACGCCTCGTACTCCGCCCGTGAGAGAACAGCACATGTTTAACGCTGTGTTTCGTGATGCTCTTTAGAAAAGCTCTGTTTCCTCTCAGGACATCAGGGCTCAGTAGAGGAGAGCGCTTGGGTGCAGTACACACACACACAAAAACACACACACACGTCATGTCTCTGTTTCCTCTCAGGACATCAGGGCTCAGTAGAGGAGAGCGCTTGGGTGCAGTACACACACACACAAAAACACACACACACGTCATGTCTCTGTTTCCTCTCAGGACATCAGGGCTCAGTAGAGGAGAGCGCTCGGGTGCAGTACACACACACACAAAAACACACACACACACACACACACACACACACACACACACACACACACACACAAAAACACACACACACACACCTGTTTTCAACATTAATAATACATGTTTCTTGAGCAAATCAGCATATTGTAATGATTGCTTAAAAAAAAAAATGTATAAGTCACAATATTACAGCACTGAGTAAATCTCTTTCCACACACACAAAACATTTTGCACTTTTAAAAGTAAAAAATAAATAATAATTCTATTAGAAAACACATTATTAGTGTATTGTACCAATTGCACTAATGAGTGAACAGTTTAACTGAAAACATAGACATGAAGTGTGTGTGTGTGTGTGTGTGTGTGTGTGTGTGTACTGCATCCGAGCCCTCTCCTCTAATGAGCCCTGATGTCCTGAGAGGAAACAGAGACATGAAGTGTGTGTGTGTGTGTGTGTGTGTGTGTGTGTGTGTGTGTGTGTGTGTGTGTGTGAGTGTGTGTGTACTGCACCCGAGCCCTCTCCTCTACTGAGCCCTGATGTCCTGAGAGGAAACAGAGACATGAAGTGTGTGTGTGTGTGTGTGTGTGTGTGTGTGTGTGTGTGTGTGTGTGTGTGTGTGTGTAAACTAAAGATGCCCCAATAGAAACATTTTGTCATATAACCGATAATTCTTTATATTTGAAAGCCGATAATCGGTAATTGGGCGATAAATCTAAATCCAAATTTTTATATAAATTCGAGAGCCTGATTACAAAAACAAAGGTCTCAACATTAAAATCTAAGACCCAAGCACACAGTTGTAATGTTCTCATGATAGTGTTATGAAGCCGATATGACAGGCTTGCGCTGCACATGTTGCACTGAACTGTATTTTGAGTGATTTCGATCATATTTCAAGCGATTTAAAAGCATCATGTTGAACGGTGCGCATCTGAAGCGTCTCAGCTGAAGGAAATAACACATAATTTATCGCCTTTAATATATCGGACACATCTTCTTATCAGGCCGATAACGATAACATTGTAAATGATCATATATATGGGCCGATACCATATATCCTGCATCTCTAGTGGAAACCATACATTTTTCCAGGATTGTTTAATGAATAGAATGTTTAAAACAATAGTTATATGAAAAAGAATCTTTTGTAACATTTATAAATGTCAATTTAATGTGTCCTTGCTAAAACAGTAAGGGATAATCCATGTCTTGGTGTGCGTTACACTACTGTAATGCACGACGTGTTGTGCACATTTATATATTTTATGCAAAAATATTGTGATTTTGTCCGTGACTTCTTACCATTTCAGGCTGTAAGACTTTGCCAGACTTATTTTATTCAACAAAGAGTCTTGAAACCAATTTGAATGGTGTGTGTACACACTCGAATGGCAGTAACCCGATTCCTTTCCCTTAGAAAATCAATCGCCGGCTGCACCTGTCCAAGACCAAACACAGCAAGTTCAACGAGTCGGGACAGCTGGCCTCCTTCTACCTGTTCTCCTTCGTCTGGGGCGTCAGCATCCTCACCAATGTGAGACGGCGGGACATCACCACTCACTTATCCTACACACACACACACACTCACACACTCACACACACACACACACACACACACACACACTAACGGACTGTGGTTTTCTGTACACAGGAGGAATTTGTGACCAATCCGACCTTTCTTTGGGAAGGCTATCCTCATATCCACATGGCGTGAGTGTTGAATCATGTGACCACTTCATTCTAACGGCCTTTAAAAAAATGTGTCCAATCGCTGATAAAAGTATCAATCAGACACATGATTGAGGCATCTGACAGCGAATGTTAGCGGTAAAGTGCTCATTCAAATCACTAACGCCAAGTATGCACAATAGTAATAGTGATAATTTCTCTAGCAATCCTGTAATGTTAGTGCTTTATATCTGTTAAGTCTAGGGTTGGGTACCGAAACGCGGTGCCAATAGGGAACCGGTTCCGACGTAAACGGTAGTAACCAGACCGAATAAGAACGAAAATTTCGGTGCCTGATATCGGTGCCTGAGTCTCTGTGTCATGAGGCGCACACACGCAAAGTCTCTCGCTCTCTCCCTCGTGCGCGCACTATACGGTTTGGAGCACAGTCTGTTCTGTCTCGCATGCGCGCTCTTGCTCGCTCGCTCTAGATTCCGGGAGATTTTAACTAATTTGCGGGCATCAGGGAGCCGTTATCAATATGCGGGAGACTCCCGGAACGTCTGCTGATAGCGAGGGGATTAATGAAGATGCCGAAGACAAAACGCTCCAAGGTTTGGCTGCATTTCACGTGTACAATTACGCGTCAGAACGCCCTCTAGGTGATGGCGCGGGCGCCGCCTTGACGCTCTTACGTCATCATATTTTATTAGCGCGCGCATCATCTGCTCCTCAGATTTCTCTGCCGAAAAAGGAAGCTTGTCGGCAGGGCGAGGAGTTTGGCAGCGAACGCAGCGCCTCGTTCCCTATTCAGAGAACATGGGTTACACCAGTAACCAGAGACGTTCTCTTTCATTGGTTTACTCAAAGCTGCGTAGCTAAGACGCAGTGGGAACGAAATACCAAACTCGCCAAGCTAAGCGCTGCATAACAACTCATCAACTCATCTAACTTCAAGCAGACAAAACAGGGGAACCTGTAGCCATGTCGATATTAGATTACCCTGATTGTAATCTCTATTAATCTCCAGTATTATTACATTGTTTGATACAATATTGTTTTATTTGATATTATGTAAATGTGAATTTTTATTTATATTGGTTTATTTATTATTACCATACGTTACTTGTATTTATATTGTTTAAAGATTTAAGTTACTATTGTGTCCAGTTTGGCCCTGTAAATAAAAGGGTATTATTTTTTGACAAAGTGTGAGCGGTTTCGTTTTCTTAAGTACCGTTTCAGGCACTGTTTAAGCACCGGAACCGTTTAAAAAATACCGAGTAGGTACTGGTATCGGATAAAACCCAACCGATACCCAACCCTAGTTAAGTCCAAGTCTTAGAGAACAGAACAAACTGTTACAGTGAAACATCCTTTTCTTCATTTTGACCCGAAACTCTTTTTTTTTTTCTTTTTTTTTTACAAATTGAGTGTTCATCAGAGGGGTCCAAGACCCCAGGACTTTTGTTGCACTTGAACCACGAATACACACAAAAAATAATTGAATGGATTCGAGGAGTTTTGTGGTTAAAATTTTAAAAAGTAACAGATCCTTCACTTGCGGGTCAAATTAACCCCGTTGGGTATTAATGTAAATCGAGGAATGCTTCAGTACACACAGAAAAACCTAAAAATGCTAAAACTTTACCAAAAAATTATTTTATAATGTCCACATGTGTGTCTGAATGCATACTGAAGGAGCTGACTTTAGGACCCAGAGGATCAGCTCATTTACTCCATATAGAGCTATAAGGCCATCTAGAGTCATGAAATATCATGCTATATTATTATTTTCCACAAGAGGTCAGCAAAGACACACAATGTAATAGTAAATAATAATACGTTTATTTTATATAGCACCTTTCAGAATACTCAAGGTCGCTTTACAATAAAGTACAAATAAACATGACATAGAAACAATAAAAATAAATTGAAAAATGTAAGATATTTAGAGCTGAATTAGAAGGGTTATGCATGAAATTGTGAGTTATTTTAAATTTAAGTTAAAAGAATGTGAGGAATGTGCTTAAATTACTATTTATTTATTATTTATTGATAAAATGTAGTAAGTTAGAGGTAAATAAAATAAAAAAGCAACAAAATCTCCCCCAGAAAAATAGAAAAAATATTATCATAATGAAATAAAATAAGCTTTCTGGCCAAAAAAGAAAAAGTCTGACTCTCGGGCTTCGGGTCATTTTGACCCGCGAGGGAAAGATACAAAGTGCGAGAGAAGGAAGTGTTCAGCATCAGTTCATTCCTATACACTATTCAGAAATACAGTTCTCATCAGCTTTAGTAGAAGATATGAACATTTATCTGTTTTGTTGTTCAGTAAACTTCAATAAACAGTCAAATACATTGAGCACAACATTGTCCATTTGTGATTATTGCAGGATCTTAAATGCCTTGTAATTTTAACTATCTAAAAACAATGAACAACTGTTCAAATCCCATTCAGACAAACATTGTGCCCTGTTTTCTGACAGAAATCTGACAATCCTCTCTCTGTCTCTTAGTTTCCAGGTGAAGTTCTTCTACATCTGCCAGATCGCCTACTGGCTCCACGCTCTTCCTGAACTGTATTTCCAGAAAGTGCGAAAGGTAAGGCTTCGGTCAGGTGTGTGTGGTTGAAGCTGCTATACAATATGGGGAAACACTTTACAATAAGGTTCATTAGTTAATGTATTAATAACATGAACTAACCATGAGCAATGCATTTGTTACTATATTTATTAATCTTTGTTAATGTTAGTTAATACAAATACAGCTGTTTGTTGTTTGTTCATATTAGTTCACGGTGCTTTAACTAATGTTAACAAATACAACCTTTGATTTGAATAATCTATTAGTAAATGTTGAAATTAATATTAACACATTAACCCTCTGGGGTCTAAGGTGTTTTTGGGGTCCTTGAGATGTTTTGACATGCCCTGACATTTGTGCTTTTTTCAGTTGCTTATAAACATATTAATGGCACAGGTGAAATTACTCTATTTAGCACAAACAGGGCTACCATAATATGTGAGCAACATGTATATCCATGTTTGTATTTTTGAGAGAATATTGTTTATGCATGGTTATTGGAAAAACAAAAAAATGTGAAATAAGGCCACAAAACACATACTAAAGATGTGTCCACAAGACTTTTGCCTACTGGATGTTGTCGCCTGGAGTTTTTGCTTCAAAATGATCTGAAAATCATCCTGCCTAATCATTGACATAACACAATAGATTCTTTTAAATTGTGAAAAAAAATTTGTTTGGAAAGGCAATATGCGTGGAGGCGTGAATGGCCCAACCCCCTCATGAATAATTAGAGGATTTTCACCTGAGAAGACAAAGACCCGCATAATAATGAGCCTTTCATTCAGGTGTGTCACACAAGAAAGAATGCAAGGACAATATATATACATACACACACACACACACACACACACACACACACACACACACACACACACACCTTATATATATATGTGTGTAATCAAAATATAAATGAAAGTCAAAATCATATTTTTAGTCATACCTGGAAACAAATCCTGTTTAAATAGGTTATATTGGCCATTCTATAGAATTGGTTCAAAGTTAGAGTTGGAAACATCTTGAAAAGAAAAGTATTTTTCCATAAATGTCTTTATAAAGTATTATTTTTTAAAGTAGGCCAATACATTTTATCATACATATTTCAAAGTTAACCCTCTGGGGTCGGCAATCACGCCGGTGTGATCTGCTCACTTTTTTTCTTATCAGTGCAAAACAAACTCAAAATACTTTGTTGATTTTGATCTTACATATAAGTGTTACACATCATTCAATACTGTTAAATGTCTTCTTTTTTTTGTGTACACTCTTATTAACATCAAAACCTTGTGTTTTTGTAAAACAAATAAAATAAACAGGGTGCGCTTTCAGCTCACACTGTCTCCTCAAAAATCTTTCTGAAACGCGTCCGAAAAATGAACTGTAACTCAATAAATACTTGTCACAGAGACACGAAAGATGTCTCTTTATGAAGCTGAAATTCTCTTCTTTTAAATGAAGTAACTTATATAAAAAAGCAACTATTCTCAGTTGATGTAATCTGTATGAAAAGAGAGAGATGTCGGTCTTTTTCCTTTCACCTAATTATAGCGTATGACGTGTTAATGTGACCACGCCCACTGAGAGCGCGTGCTATTCAAACGTTAATGTTGAGGCAAGCCATGAAAACGCCCACATCAGAACGCCCTAACCTTTATCTCGTCTTGCTGCGCAGTGAGGAATAATTCCTGGAAAAGTTAACTCAGTTACCTGTTTCATTCGAGGAGCACGGATTCAGCTGATGTAGTAAGTCATTTATTCTTAAGTGCTTTGTTCTAATCGTGTTATTGAATAGTGTCTGTAAACTGCACAAAGACTGTTTAAATATTAAATGCGTGTCTGTGTGCGAATGAATGGACGAATTCACAGACGCGCGTGCTGTGCGTTCATTCACTCTCGCTCCTACATAAGTAAGACTACTGAGATTTGTTCTAATCGCAATATAGAATAGTATCTGTAAAACCAAAAAGACTGTTTAAATATGAATCGGGTGTCTGGGTGTGTGAACAAACGAACGCACAGATGCATAGCCTACTGTTACAGACGAAATAGATTAGAAAGTTTTTACTATAAAATAGACATCAAATAAGCTTTAGTTAGACAGTTTCTGCTCATATGTTAAATATATAGTAGCCTATGTTTTGTAAAAAATAAACTAATCAACTGTTATCCAATGCAAGCTTATAATAGCCTACTTTATATGGAAAAAAATTAATTTTCAAGATGTTACCAATTCTATACAATGACCCATATAACCTATTTGACCAGGATTTGTTTCCAGGTATGACTAAAAATGGGTTTTTGACTTTCATTTATATTTTGATTATATGAAGAGTTCAGATGCAAAAGCCTCTTGTGCCATTTGAAATTTTCTTCTAGAATGATAATTTTTATCAAGCTTGTACATTTTAAGTTCAGTAATTTCACTTAAATGACAATTATTAGGTAATCTTCATTGCCATTTAAGTGAAATTACTGAACTTAAATATACAAGCTTGATAAAAATGATCATTTTAGAAGAAAATTTCAAATGGCACTTAGAGGCTTTTGCATCTGAACTCTTCATATATATATATACACTCACCTAAAGGATTATTAGGAACACCTCTTCAATTTCTCATTAATGCAATTATCTAATCAGCCAATCACATGGCAGTTGCTTCAATGCAACTGCAAATGGTCCTGGTCAAGACAATCTCCTGAACCCCAAACTGGATGTCAGAATGGGAAAGAAAGGTGATTTAAGCAATTTTGAGCGTGGCATGGTTGTTGGTGCCAGACGGGCCGGTCTGAGTATTTCACAATCTGCTCAGTTACTGGGATTTTCACGCACAACCATTTCTAGGGTTTACAAAGAATGGTGTGAAAAGGGAAAAACATCCAGTATGCGGCAGTCCTGTGGGCGAAAATGCCCTGTTGATGCTAGAGGTCAGAGGAGAATGGGCCGACTGATTCAAGCTGATAGAAGAGCAACTTTGACTGAAATAACCACTCGTTACAACCGAGGTATGCAGCAAAGCATTTGTGAAGCCACAACACGCACAACCTTGAGGCGGATGGGCTCCAACAGCAGAAGACCCCACCGGGTACCACTATATCCACTACGAATAGGAAAAAGAGGCTACAATTTGCAAGATCTCACCAAAATTGGACAGTTGAAGACTGGAAAAATGTTGCCTGGTCTGATGAGTCTCGATTTCTGTTGAGACATTCAGATGGTAGAGTCAGAATTTCACGTAAACAGAATGAGAACATGGATCCATCATGCCTTGTTACCACTGTGCAGGCTGGTGGTGGTGGTGTAATGGTGTGGGGGGTGTTTTCTTGGCACACTTTAGGCCCCTTAGTGCCAATTGGGCATCGTTTAAATGCCACGGCCTACCTGAGCATTGTTTCTGACCATGTCCATCCCTTTATGGCCACCATGTACCCATCCTCTGATGGCTACTTCCAGCAGGATAATGCACCATGTCACAAAGCTCGAATCATTTCAAATTGGTTTCTTGAACATGACAATGAGTTCACTGTACTAAAATAGCCCCCACAGTCACCAGATCTCAACCCAATAGAGCATCTTTGGGATGTGGTGGAACGGGAGCTTCGTGCCCTGGATGTGCATCCCACAAATCTCCCTCAACTGCAAGATGCTATCCTATCAATATGGGCCAACATTTCTAAAGAATGCTTTCAGCAACTTGTTGAATTAATGCCATGTAGAATTAAGGCAGTTCTGAAGGCGAAAGGGGGTCAAACACAATTATTAGTATGGTGTTCCTAATAATCCTTTAGGTGAGTGTGTGTATATATATATATGTATGTATGTATGTATGTATGTATGTATGTATGTATGTTGTCCTTTCAATTTTTGCTTGTGTGACACCTGAATGAAAGGCTAATTATTATGCGGGTCATGTGAGAATCACCTAATTATTCATGATGGGGCTTGGACTGTTCAAGCCCATTCGCATATTGCCTTGGCAAACAAAAAAAAGTTTTTCACAATAAAACCCAATTCACAGTTTTATGTGAATGATTAGGCAGGATGTTTTTCAGATCATTTTGAAGAAAAAACACTAGGCAACAACATCCATTAGTCAAAAGTCTTGTGGACACATATTTATTATGTGTTTTGTAGCCTTATTTCAGAAACTTTCATTTTTAGTTTTTTCAATAACCACGCATAAACAATATTCTCTCAAATATACAAACATGTACATACATATTATATCACATATTATCATAGCCATGTTTGTGCTAAATATAGTGTAATTTCACCTGTGCCATTAATATGTTTATAAGCAACTGAAAAAAACACAAATGTCACAGCATGTCAGAACATCTCAAGGACTCCAAAAACACCTCAGACCCCAGAGGGTTAAGGATTCATTATTTTGATATAGCTTGCATTGGAACAAACACTATAACAGTTGATTAGTTTATTTTTGACAAAACATACTATATATTTAACATATGAGCAGAAACTGTCTAACAAAAGCTTATTTGATGTCTATTTTATAGTAAAAACTTTATAATCTATCCAAAACTAGTCAACGAAATGTTGTCATTACAGACACTATTCTATATCGCGATTAGAACAAATCTCAGTAGGCTATAGCAATATAGTTTGGATGTGTTCATGTAAAAATAACGTTTACTAATGTAGGAGCGAGAGTGAATAAACGCACAGATGCGATGTACAACTGTAGTAAACAACATCGCGCGCGCGTCTGTGGCGTTCATTCATTCGCACACAGACACACAATTCATATTTAAACAGTCTTTGTGCAGTTTACAGACACTATTCAATAACGCGATTAGAACAAGAATAAATAACTTACTGCATCAGCTGAATCCGTGTTCCTCGAAATGAAACTACCAGCACTTCTGAGGTAACTTTTCCAGGATTATTACGATAGTATTATTCCTCACAGCGCAGCAAGACGAGGTGAAGTACAAGATTCTTATTAAACTGGATGTTTTATCCAGCTGATGTGGGCGTTTTCATGGCTTGCCTCAACATTTCCGTTTGAATAGCGCGCTCTCCGTGGGCGTGGTCACATTAACACGTCATACGCTATAATTAGCTGAAAGGAAAAAGACTGACATCTCTATGTTTTTTATATAAATTACTTCATTTAAAAGAAGAGAATTTCAGCTTCATAAAGAGAAATCTCTCGTGTCTCTGTGACAAGTATTTACTGAGTTACAGTTCATTTTCGGACGCGTTTCAGAATGAACTTCACTGAGGCAAAATTCGCATCATCTTTATTTCACAAAAAAGCAGAACACTTTGTTTTTATTGTGAGTATACACAAAAAAATAGACACTTAACAGGATCTAATGATGTACAACACTTATAGATAAGATCAAAATCAGCAGAGTATTTTGAGTCTCTTTTGCACTTATAAGGAAAAAAGTGAGCTTGTCGCGCCGGCGCGATAGCCGACCCCAGAGGGTTAATAAATGCTGTAGAAGTATTGTTCATTCTTAGTTCATCTTAACTAATGCAGTTAAATAATGTTAACTAATGAACCTTATTGTAAAGTGTTATCCAATATGGTTCTTGTAATATGCAATTAAATTGAAATTGGGTTTATTTTTGTTTCTAGGAAGATATTCCACGTCAGCTCTACTATATTTGCCTTTATATATTCCACATCACTGGTGCCTATGTCCTCAAGTGAGTGCTTTCTTATGAAGTTATTTAGAGCAGTTCTTCTAAATCATCTGTAATGGTGAGAATGATGACCATTAGTAGGTTTGAAATGAGTCTGAACATCAAACCGGGACTGAGATGAATGCCATGTGTATTTAGACAACTACAACCCAGACTCTTACTCTAAGAAACCTATATGAGTTCACATGTTTTCTGATTGATCATCATGTTTGACGAGTGCATCAATAGGGGTTAATTAGGGGTTTATAGATATGTGTATTTTTGACTGGTTGAAGAGTGAATCTTACTTGTGTGTGTGTGTGGTCTCTCAGTCTCCACCGTTTAGGTCTGGTCCTCCTGGTGCCGCATTACCTGGTAGAGCTGCTGTTTCACGCCTCACGCCTCTTCTACTTCAGTGATGAAAACAAGCAGAAAGGGTTCGTTAACTTCCTATCTTGAGCCCTCAAGTCACTCTGCTTATTTCCACATTGTTCTTGCCTTATAATCTTATAATCATTTTTTTTATAACGTTATATAACGCCTACTTCCTTTCCCCACACACGCTTCCTCTGCAGGACCTTCTTTGAACTGTTAAAGTCCCCCTGTAGTCGATCATTTCATCCCTTAAAACTCATCTTTGATCACCAAAATTACATATTTAAAAGTTTTTTCCGTGAAAAAGAATTTGTCATGTCTTAAAATAGCTTGACTGTAACTCGACACCCTTGCCTCATTTATTATACGTGGTTCTATGAATATGCAGATGAGCCCCGCCTCCACTCACTCACTCAGCTCAGAGATCCACTGGTTGACGATTACACGTTGATCTGATTGGTTACAAGGTCGTTTGTGACGTCTGAAATGCCAGCGATTTCACAGTGTTTTTGAGACTGTCTTTGGTTCACTGCAGTTTTAAGCAGAAAATACTCAGCAATGCTGTCGACTTATGAATCTACACATGGTTTGTCTTAAAGCATATTAAAAGCACCACATAGACACATAAACAACATTAAAGCTGTATGTTCAGCACAGGGGGACTTTAAGACAGTTCTTCTAAGCCAGGGGTGGGCAAACTTTTTGGCTCAAGGGCCACACTGGGTTTTAAAATTTGACAGAGGGCCGGCCTAGTGGCAGATTATACCAGCAAACACATTTACGTGGATACGTGGATCACGTAATTTACGTGGTAAATTAATTTATAGATATCCCCATTTAGCATTGTTATATTTTGGGGTTATTTTTTATTATTTTACTTTATATTTATTTTAATTTTATATATATTTATATTCTTTTTAAATATTGTTTATCCTTAGTATTATTTAATGGGCCTAACAGTAAATTAGAAACAAAACACCAGCAAGTGTACACTTAGAAGAGTAAAAATTAGAGAAGGTTACGTTAATTCAACTTTATTAAAACTCCATATGGTAATCAAATTGCACTTAATACACAAACGTCATACATTTGTGAAAAAATAAAATAAACAAATATACCAATTTATTTTAAGTATGATAAATAAAACGTAAAAAACAAAAGCAGATAAGAACATTCAATGAACAAAACCGGTTTCTGTACATGGCAGAGACGGGAGCGTAGTCGAAAGCCGGGCGATAAAGTTCGGTAACCGGAAGCAGTCCAAGAGACATCTACAAATACAGAGGAGCAAAGAAACTAAATATCAAATATATGTTCGTATAGCGCACTCAAGGTTATGCCCATGCTCCACGTCTTCTTCTCCTCGTTTAGTGTATCTCTGTGGCAGAATTACAGCGCCACATACTGGTCTGGCATGTATACCACATCGTTTTCAGTCGGTTTCAGTGGTTTCGTGTGTACGCATATATTTCTTGAGACGACGCCGTGTTTACAAAAAAAAAATTTAGAACGAGGAAAAACAAAAGCATCGGATAGGGAAAGCTCTGGCTTCGTGTGGATGTGGCCTTAGATTACCATTTTGACCTATCTCATTTATCATTTTATATATATATATAAAATGTTCACCACAGGGGGACTTTAATAAAAATGTCCTGTCCTGTGTTTCTCTCTCAGGTTCACACTGTGGGCTCTGCTGTTTGTCATCACCCGCCTCCTGACACTCACTGTTTCTGTTTTGACGTTCGGATTCGGCTTGTCCCGCACAGATAACCAGGGGTTTTCCTTAGCGGATGGAAACTTCAATGTGCTCACTGTCAGGTAGGACATCTCCCACACGGCTGCTTGCTCGGGGTAATGCACTTTTATTCATTTACTTTTACTAATATAAGCAGTAGAAAGATCTAATATTCTAATAATTAAGTGACTGTAAGACTGGATGCATGCTGGGTAATATCCTAATCAATCATCTTATGTGTGCTGCCGATCTGGCCATTTTTTTCTGCAAGGCTTCAACGGCTGCTAAATGTATTCTCTGATTATGGGATTAAATATGATGTAAGAATCCTAGAGCATACTGTACTTTTTCTCATAGATGCCCTTGGGGGTTACGTTTAACAAAAGTGAGCCTATGAAACCTGCAGATTGCCTACAATAAGTGTGAGGATTATATATATTTTTTAAATTAGGTGGAGCAGTGCAATAATCTATTGTTTAATGAGGAATTTGATGTATACGTTTATTAGTTGGCTGGATAATGCCAAGACTGCTATTATTGTGCTGTTGTCAAACCCTAGGCAAAGTGTGGTGCGATATCAGCCATTTATGAGAACGTATTGGCATAATTGTCTATTTTAAATGTTTTGTATTTTGTGTAGGTTGTTGTATGTTTTCTCTCTAATGGACTGAAAAGTAAATATTGAGAATTTTAAATATGGAGTCTGGAAATAAGTAAATAAAGTTGAATTGAAATTGAATAAGCAGTTCATCCGAAGGATACGGCTATGCCAGTACGAGATGGTGGTTCTGGGGCCGGTTTCACAAAGATAGACTTTGACTGTGGCTTAGATATAGTAGATAGTCAGACTTAAGATAGTCAGAGTCTTAAGTGCTTTGTGCAACGGTCTGATTTAGATTTAGTCTATCAAGTAGGACTACACTGCAATGCATTCTGGGTAAAATAAGACACTTTTCAAAACAAAAAACATGGCGGATCGAGTAAGCGCATTCAGCCGCTCAGTGCAGTTTAGCGGAAAATATGTGTGTGTTGGAGGAGTGTAACAGTCACAAGGACATTTCACTTGGGAAATTTAGCGGAGAATGTAGTAACAAGAAGAAATGTTTAATTTGGACAAAGATTGTTAACAGCGTTAATCCGACCGTTCAGCGGAGCGTTAAAGACATACAGAAAAGATACAAAAACATTGTACAAGATGCCAAAAAAGACATATTTAAGAGTAAATCTCCAAAAACGGGAGGAGGACCCCAAGAGAAACTTAAAGACACTGAAATGCTGATGAATATATATGGAAATGGCCATTTTCCCTTTTCTTTCGGCTGTTTGTAATGTAACTGATTGTTACTGCTGGTTGCCAAGGTAACAGAGTCTTAGACCTAAGTTAGCCTGGGGGAAAGGTGTCTAATTTTTTTGGTCTAAATAAGCCAGGCTGTATTTTTGTGAAATAGTCTAACTTGCATTAGACTAGTCTTTGGGCAAATTTTAGACTTGTCTAACACTATAGACCGGTCTAAAATAGCTTTGTGAAACCGGCCCTGAAGTGTGAATCTACATGACCAGCGCCATCATGTGCTCTGTGAAGTTGGTATGGTCATCATCTGACTTGTGTTCATGATGTCAGGTTTGAATTCTGATGTTGAATAATAACTGGGCGGGATGATGTGGAGGCAGTGTATTCTTAGATCCAGGTCCGCTAGAATTGTATTGGCATTGTGGGTCATCAGGCTTAAACAACAGATAGAGCTGGAAGTCATTACTATAGCAGGTTTCAACGCTGCCATGAGGCTGAATGACTGGTCTCAGTGTAGTTGTGTATATTGCGAACAGGAGAGGGCCGAACAGCGAGCCCTGAGGCATTCAAGGGTTCGCTGGTGTGATGTGACGGTCCTCCACGACACCTTCACTGATCTAACAGGGAGAGTAGAGCTCAAACTGTAGTCATTCTGGTGTTAAATGCTGAGTATGTGTGAGTGTTGGACTGTCCTCTTTCAGGATGACCTGTCTGTCGGCCATCTGCCTGACCCAGGCCTGGATGATGTGGAAATTCATAAACTTCCAGCTAAAGAAGTGGAGAGAACAATCTCAAATCCAGGCCAGTAAGAAGAAAGCTGTCAGCCCGAAAAGTAGACCCAGCAAGAAGGACTCCAGAGGCGAGTCTTTCCTGACAGACATTTTGCATGGAAATTATAATGATAAATTACAATAATCTTTCTAATTATATTACTTTTGTGCAAAATTAGGGGCCAATTTACGCAACACGGTTTTTAACTTACAAAAAAAAAAAGTTTTATAAGGGGTGTAAATCGGACAGTTCATCACGATACGATACGATACGATATCGATTCTCTCAGCCAGCGATACGATATTTGCCGATACCTAAAAAAATTCTGCGATACGATTACGATTTTTGGCAAAAGCAGAAAACTCCACATTTCATGTTTCAGAGTTAAACAAAGCCAAGTAATTGCTATGATACATAATAAAACACTTGGTTAATCTTTGTAACGTTAATCTCCTCAGCTGACATAGTCGCCGGTCAAACTTTGTTGTTGTGATTAGCGTACACGCAATACAGAGAGCTTTTCCCTCACCGCTAACGTGCTGTTTTAGCAAGCTTTGTGAAAAAGTTTCTCCTTTTGTTTTCCTTTTACGCCCAGAAGAAGATATCACGGGTTCATCAAGTTCGCTGAAATCTATCCTCAATCACTTTTAATCAGCTTTGACGAAACTCCTCTCAGCTAGCGTGTCTTTTCAAAGTGACTAGCAGCCTTGTCACCTGACCTGAAAACTGCGCACTGATTCGCTAAAACAGACTTTTCGGGTTGTGTTCACAAACAACAAGGGTGCTTGTCGTTTCTGCTGTAAAACATGAACTCGCGATGCCTTGACAGTGGAAAATACCGGCTTTTGTGACAAAGGGGTCAGTCAATCTTGTCAGGCGTCTATTTCAGCTGAGAAAAGTTACGTGAGAATGTGAAGAGTTTCAAAATAAAGGTACCGTATATCGATATTTTATGTGTGGCATCGATGTCGTGTCGTTTGACGTTTGATAGATGCATCGATCCATATCGATGTATTGTTACACCCCTACACTATGTTTTATGCACTTTGGCCGTTCATTTGCAAGACATTGGCGTTATTGGGACATGAAAATGCAAATTTTTGAAAACAGGTTTAATGTTTAACAAAGTACAAGGTTTTGAAAACGATAATGTTATCATCTTCGTGTAAACTACAAAACTGCATATTTGTGACAACTGTGATGTTCTACATGTTCAGTCTATAAGTGCGCGGTGCTTCTTTTCTAAGTGACAGTGCCATCTACTGGCCATCCAGCAGAATACAGCAATTTCAGCCTATTTCACGGGTCATCCGTGTGAACGGGGGTCATTTTGACAACATTGACAACTGTACACAAACTTAATATATGAACAAATGAACAACCTAAATAATATCATATTATTAGGTGTTCTGAAAACCTATTGTAATTGCTATTTGAAAAAAAAAAAAACCTAAAACGCATCGTGCAGCCCAAACCGTAAGGCCTAGAGACTTGAAACCTGGCCAGGTGGTAGGGCCTCAGTTTGGGGAGAATCTATCAGAGTATGACCCCAATTGGCCCATAGGTGGCGCTACAGCAACCAAAAGTACTAAATTGCTCATAACTCCTAGACCGTTTGACTTAGAATCAAGCTTTTTACACCACTGTGATCCTTGGCTCAAGGCGGTCAAAATGTACATTCAAAATCGATTTAGGCCAGAAAAATTTTCTGCTATGTCCAATTTTGTCCAAAACCTACTTTCGCGAACTAGTCCCTGGTTTTTCGCCCGATCGGAGCCAGACCAGTCTAGGACAATTCTCTGGACTCTCTAGATCAATAATTATCGAAAAAAGTTGAACTTTGCCCTTTGGTTCACTGTAACAGGGTCATTTAGAAAAGGGGGCGTGTCAAAATACACTCAAAAGCCTATAAATCATAAATAAAAACTCAGAACTTCACAAAAATTGATGAGCACATGTGTCATAACATGGTGAAGAAGCATGCAAAGTTTCATAGAGATCGGACCATAGGTGGCGCTATAACTGTCAAAAAGGTCGCCCATTATTAGGTGTTCAAGCACGAAGTGCTGAAAACCTATTGTAATTGCTATTTGAAAAAAAAAAAAAACCTAAAACGCATCGTGCAGCCCAAACCGTAAGGCCTAGAGACTTGAAACCTGGCCAGGTGGTAGGGCCTCAGTTTGGGGAGAATCTATCAGAGTATGACCCCGATTGGCCCATAGGTGGCGCTACAGCAACCAAAAGTACTAAATTGCTCATAACTCCTAGACCGTTTGACTTAGAATCAAGCTTTTTACACCACTGTAACAGGGTCATTTAGAAAAGGGGGCGTGTCAAAATACACACAAAAGCCTATAAATCATAAATAAAAACTCAGAACTTCACAAAAATTGGTGAGCATATGTGACATAACATCATGAACAAGCATGCAACGTTTTATGGAGATCGGACAATAGGTGGCGCTATAACTGTTGAAAAGCTTTAAAACCATGTATTTCCTATGGTAAATTGCCTGTATTGGCTGTAAATGGTCTTTTCCATCTATTATGTCATTGTTAAAATGTATGCTGAATAAAACTTAATGTCTTTTGATGCTTTTGTGCTTAACGGCCTTAAAGGCCTTAACTGCTTGAACACCGCTAAATGCTGCTTGCAGCTTTAATAATATTATTATTATTGTAAAAAGTTTTAATTATATTTGCCGTGTGTCTTCCACCATGTTGAAGAATACGCATCTGAGCATCTAGATAAGTCCCTTCAGATGAGCGTTTGATGCACTTAGAGAAACGTTGTTACTTGTCCGTTTCTCACTGGTGATGCAGCTGGCGGGGATTTCGTTTTTAATGCCTGTTTTTCCTATCACATATTTTAGTAGTCATCATAAATCAGGTATCAATCAAAGGCATAAACACTCAAAATTCATCCTGTGAAAACTGTTTTGAAATTGGACAATGATTTACAATGGAAACGGTACTTTAAAACCTCCCCCTAATGGGCGGTCGCGTTTACTGCACTATTTTAAAATCAAATATTTTTCTAATCTTGACAAAATGTATATTTGGCCTCTGGTTTGTGATATAATGGCAGAAATGTAATAATTTGTGACACAGGATAATATGTTAAAAAAAAAATCTGAGTAATGTGCGTGTCACCTGGTGGCTGTTTTTGGTAAAGCTCCTAAACAAAATCTCATAGGAACCTACATTTTTGTAGCCTGGATGCCAGCTGAACTTAGCTCCGCCCACAACATCTGAGCTCGGGAAGTTCGGTCTGGACTTGATCCGTTGTGAAGCAACTATCCCCGAACCAAAGCTGTTCGGACCAATCAAATTGTCAGGGCGGGCTTTATACGCTGATGGACATGATCAACCGTAACGTAATCATCCACTTCACCAAAGAGCGCTTGGGTTGAATTAGTTTACAACAAAGATGGCCGCCGCTGGAGAACTGAGATGTGTAGATTCAGCCACCTCATCTGTTATAGAAGATGTAGACAGCGCGTTAATTTTAAAAGAGGAACAAAGAACTATTTTCAAGACATTTGCCGATCGTAAAGATGTTTTTGCCGTGCTTCCTACAGGATCCGGTCGATCTAATTGAGAGCAGAGGCATTTCTTCCCTGGTTTGGTTGAAACACGCCCCATAATCACAGCCCAATGGAGCAGACTCACATTCTGACTAGACTAGAGTATGACGATGTCAGGCTAACATTTTTGTCTTATCAACTTCAAATTTGGAACACATCTTGGGTAGACTTAATTTTCCATAGCAATTTTAGAGTCTAAAGAATTTATTTTTTGACAAAATGCCACTACCAGGAACCCTCGAATCCAGACATGCACAGTGGCGTTGAAATTCCTCTGTTTTCCTTCCTAACGCTGTTATTTCTTGTTGGCAGGGGGTTCAGTGAATGGAGTCATGAGGCCGGAGGACAAGACATCGCCCAGAGCCAGAAAAGCTAAAGCCTCGTAAGAGGGAAGAGACCCGAAGTGTGATGCTCTGTTTCCACTCTGAACTTAAGGAAAGAAACAGATTGATAACTGCGAAACGAACCACAAACTAAGGAACTAAGTTGTACGGCATGGTTCAGGTGTAATTTTTCATTTTCAAAAAGAACTATAGATTTATAAGCATTCGTTATATCCATTTGCTCGTGACTTCTGGTAAGAGTGTGAGGTTTTCTGAATGGTTTGTGCTGGACATGAAGAGAGATGTTGCAGTTACTGATCCGCGGGCATCCTCACCTTCAACTCCAGTGTCTGCACAGTGCAAATATCTCTGTGTGTCTTTCTGAGAAGTTAATCCGGGCCTGAGTTTAACACAGTTAACCCCTATTGGCCATCATTTCTGTGCTTCTCATGAAACACCCCGTGTGGATAGAAGCATTGAGTCCCAGTTGTTGACCTCGATCCCCTCAGTGCTTACGCTACGATGAAGCTCAGTCTGAGGTGGCAAAGGACTGGTCACCTGACACATAACACGTCGGTTTCATGTAGCTTTTAAATTACCTTCGCTGTGTAATTCTACATTTAAACACTGGAAGCAGGAACCAATGATTTTATGCTCCGGTTTCAGTGTTTTGCTGAGTGTGAATGTCGTTTAAGGCGAATCTTTTTGTGATTGTTAGTAGTGACGTCAGTTGCGTCAGAGCTGTTTGTAAGGGCTCCCCCTGAAGGAAACCGGTCGGGGGGCGGTGTTTGGGTGCGTCTGTGGACCGTTGTTGAGGTGGTTGGATGATGGCTCCCCCTGCAGGCTTGGATGATCTATTGATTTAAAGGTTGTAATGCCTTTTTTCTTTTTTGCATTTTGCCCCAAGAAGGGTTTCACATGCTAACCCAGGACTATTAAAGAGCCTAAGTTCGGTTTCTTGGTGCTTATTGCTACCATATATGGTAATCGATATAATCCATAATTCATGCCTAATGATATCCCTCCTAGTTTCAGTTGTGATGCCGATTCACTCTGGGGCCACACTAAAGTCTGGCTCTCACCACAGGAGCTTTAGGCCGATCTGCGCATGATTTACCTCTTGTCCATGATACTGGCAAATGGTCGGTCCGATGGTCGGATGATCTGGTAATGTGAGGCGTTTACAGATCAAATCTTAAACCTCCTGATCTGGGGTGTGTTTCCTGTACAACGCCGTAATTCGCTTCTTCACTACTATAGTGCGATGCATCATCATCATGAAGAAATCAACAAGCTCGTCACGACTGTTTCCCGAAACCGTATTGTCGCAAAGTGGTCGTTCAACCATGTTGGTTAATCACGTGTTGGAGTAATAACTACTTTTAACAAATCTGTTGAGATCGAATTAATGCTAGATCTTTTGATATAAATTACAGACATGCATCTGAGGACTATTTCTTTTTTTTCTTAGTTATTTTTCCTTCATTTCCAGATTCAATCATAGTTTCGTTCTTACGCTCTAGAGCACGTTCACACATGCGCAGTCTTTAAAAACGACGCTTTAAATCTCTTGACAAACTAAACGATGTAAATGACATTTGTATGTATTATAAATAAAAGACACAGGTTGCACTGAATGTCAGCTTGCTTATTTTGCTCAAGGTTCAGATTTATTGAGTCCACATGTCATGCAAACAAGAAACTCTGCTTCTAACCACAGCTCGAGATCTGTCGCTCAAACACACAACTCAGCGATGCTGTTCGCGAATGTTCGTTGGAACGATAGTTTCGGGAAACACAACTCGTTGAACTGCTGATAACGACGGAAGTTGCGACCATAGTTGGCTAACTATGCTTTTGGGAAACACACCCCTGGTCGTGGACACATTGGGGCCGGGGCGATTTTAATCAAATATGTTTGATATTTAGGATTTTAGATCCTTTCAGATGAAGTCGTGGAGTCGGTGTGAACAGCTTTTACAGCGCGAGCTGGAGGTGAATCTTCTGTCAGCTCGCTTTCTGATTGGGTATCGCTTCATTTCACGTGAGAAGTCTTCTGTCAGCTAACAAACAACATGTTGAAGTCAGAATTGCGAGATATAAACTTACAATTGCGTGTTATAAAGTCAGAATTGTGGGGGAAAAAACATGCAATTCTGAGGAAAAAAGTAATTTTCCTTAGAATTGGACTTTATAACTCACAATTGACTTTACATCTCGCAATTATGACTTTATATCATGCAATTGTGAGAAATAAAGTCAGAATTTCGAGATGTAAACCCGCAGTTGTGAGACAAAAAGTCGCAATTATCTTTTAAAATGTGTTAGTCTGTGGCGAGCAAGCTTCCGCACTTAACACACCTCACACAACAGGAGGATCTGGCAAGATGATCTGTAGAGCCATCGAGATAATCGGGACTTTACCGAGGATCGTCGGAACGGGAGAAATCGGCCTAAAGTCTCTTGATGTGTGGCTGGCTTAAAGACTTTAATATGACTGTGTAAGTGCGGATTTGATCTTTAATGCAATGAAAGCCAGTCTTGTGGGAAAGGTTTCAAATTATAAAAAAATGGGAAGAGGTTTTGGGTGCAAAATGTTGCAATGTGCATGTGGAGAGTTTCTGTGAGTTACACCTGTTCTTCTACGAGGAGCCTCCTTTCCAACATTGTGGCCTTTTCCCTTCAGTCTGAGTGATGTGTGTGTGTGTGTGTGTGTGTGTGTGTGTGTGTGTGTGTGTGTCTCCTCTAACTCTGAGATCCACGCTAGTGTCTGTCAGCTGCGGTGTGAAGCTCATATGAAACCATACGATTCTCTAAGTGTCCTTAAGCTAACAACAGTAGAAGTTGCGGTCTTTCTCGGTTTAAGCACTATTGAGTTCTCTCTGCGTCTTTGTTATGTGTTTATTAGTGTGATGAGAGATTTTGATCATCTTTATCCTTGTTGAAATGCCGTGAACGTGTGCATGTTGCGATCTGTGAAAGATTTGCCTCGTTGAGAGCGTTTAATGCCTAATAGCAGAAATAAAACCATAGGCCTGGAATCAAAACTGCTGGTCTATTAAACTTCTTTTTCTTTTCTTTTTGTATAATCAAGCATGCAAGCAAGACATAAGCTGCCAGTTCACTTCATTTATTGTGTGAACCCTGCCTTCACACACACACGCATGCTATTGGATTATTACACCGATTCACACACACACACACACACACACACACACACTGTGGTGTATATTAGTTGCCAAATTGATTATAAGGGACTTTCTGCAATGATTTTGTCTGTTCACATTAGAAGTCACGCTTGGTTTGGCTTTAGTTCAGCACATATGTGAAAAGCAGACTCAAAGCAGACAGTTTCTTGAGCATAGATCACACAGAAACGTTCATGGTGACCTTGGTAATGCTCAGAAGTCGTTCTCAATTCAGGGTTTAAACTGCGATCTGTTAGTGATGTTTTGAAATAACACACCTGTACTGATACGCCTCACACATTTTGTTTGTAATGCAAAGCTGATTCCTGAAATTCAAGTTGGTGCTGGTTCTTGTCTAACACATGTTGTGTTTGAGGGCAGGAGGTTTGATAACATAATAAAATCTCCCATGATTACACAGAAGGGTTTGGTTTTTGTCCCAAACCTCCAACTCACCCCCACATCCAACCTTTAGTTCTGCCCTGTGTGGGTCAGGATTTTTCAGAGGAAACTTTTTATTTATTTTTTGTTTACAAGTGATGCTTGGCAAACTTAGGACAAAAAAAATATTAAATAAAGTAATTCACTACTGAATAATTGTCAGATTTGTAAACTATTTTTATAGCGTTTGAAATGTTGAGAGATGAACATTTATTTAGAGCATATAAATATTTTACTGCTTTATGGGTTTATTATTTTTATACTGTGTGGGAGAAGCTTTCTACCATTTCAGTGGGACTGCAAAATGCTAAATACTTCTAGTGACTATAGATATTGTGAAAAGATTCATGCGTTACTGCCGCATACCCTGACTTGTCACTGTTCTTAATTTGGGGAATAAAAAGTTATTAAGACTCTGTAATCTGTATGATAAGTCTTCATTTTGTGTTCTGTTTGAGTAATGGGATTCTGGTGGATAAACACTCACGCTCTCATTGGACTCATTGGACTCTAATGGAGAACTGTGCCGTTTTTGATGTGACTTAATTGTTTTCATTTTGTGTATATAAATGTGAATGGACAAAAAATCGAAATCACAAAATAAGTTTTTACAATATTTGCAATGATCATTCATCATCACCACAATTATTCTGATATCCGTCAAATTAAAAGATGCACCAAAGCCTTCTGAAATATCAGAGACACAGAGCATAAATCAATTTCCCCCATGCTTTACATTTACGCTGTTACTTTTCTAATGCTTGCCTGTATGTTGAGACATATAGTTTTTTTATACATATAAAATGTTATTAATATATATATATGTATATATATATGTATATATATATATATATATATATATATATATATATATATATATATATATATTTATGCAAGTCGTCTGTGTAATGCTTTTTGTATGTTTGTTCTTTGATTAAACCTTTTGCTTAACCCTAGTTTTGATCATTTTGACCCCATGTATTTCTGTTGTACTGTCGAGGTTATTAAAAATACAGCTTAAAATCTCCAGATGACAACATGAAGTTTTGTAAAAGTCAGCAGAATATAACGGTATATAAAGTGTACTGTTGTCTCAAAATAACATGCGAAAGATTTTTTCCTTAATACTACACAAATTGATTGAGCTTTAACTAACAACACACGTCCAGTTAAGGAGAATTCAGTTTATTTTCAAATGACTGGATCATAGTGAAGTTTAACTCAGTCCTAATGTCCTCATTTTTAGACATCTTGATACCATATTTATTTATTTTAGCTCAAGAACTGTGACCACTGATCTATATAATATCATTATATAGATCAGTGACTGTGACGCGCAGTTTCCAGACCGGATGGATTGGACGGCCAACATTTTGTGATTGGTCCATCTCTTGACAGCACGAAGAAAAGTAACTCGTACCATGTGACATCCAAACTGCTGAACTGTGTAATAATTAATACATTCGTTATGCAAAATGACACTGATAAACGCTAACAGCTACTGAATTGGAAATCCGCATAGACAGTAAAAGAAATGGACAGAGCGATCTCATTGGAACTCAGTTGAGACAGTTGAAGCCCACTTTTAGCGATTTTTGAGCACTTCCGTTTCTGACGCGCAGACTCAGACCGACTCAAACTAAGCTTGATGACGTGAGCAACCTGTCTGACAGACGTTAATCTTCTAGTAGCTGTGCGTGAAAATTGCCAACGTTAATCTTGCAGAGACAGGGAACTTGAGCAAAGAGTTCTTTGGCGTGAGTGAGCAGGAGTAAGTATTCCGTTGCTTTTATGGACTCATTATCTATGGGCTTCTCCCTTGATGGGACGTCCCCCCGATTGCCTGCGAGCTTCTCCTCCTGTCTGTACGGTAATTTCTGTACAGCGCGACAGAGAGTCGAGTGGTTATGACGCAATCGTTAGCCTATTTTTACCAAAACTGTTTCTACGGGGCCATAATGTAACATAGAAGGTAATGGAGCCCTTTATACATTGTCGTGTTTCTTTAGAAATAAATAATGGACACATGCAGTCTTTAAACGCCTCAGATGTAAAGTTATTCGCTGTCAAAGTGACGCCAAAATGAATGGGAGTCAATGGAAATGCTAACGCAAGTGAAGTTCTGCTACAAGATGGCGGCACCCGGCCGACTTCAACTTCCGGTCGATGGATTACCCCCTTGGAAATCCGCCATATGGGACCAGGATCATAATTATTATTTTGATCCATTGTACTTGACCAATCACAGACATCTCTCGGGCCGGTAACTCCGCCCACTTGTGTTGCGTTCTTCCCACACACGTGACGTCATCGCTCGGTCCCGTTGGCATCGGAGCTGTCAGTGATCAGATCTTCATCATGGCAGGGATGGAGGTCGCACCGCTGAGACCGTGGGATGATTTTTACCCTGGCCTTGACCGATTCTCCAAACCCGATGTGAAAGAATTAAGCAAATGGAACAACAGAGTCATCAGCAACCTGCTTTATTTCCAGACGAATTACTTTGCTGTCGCCATCGTCGTAATGCTGATTGTCGGGTAACGTTAAGTACATATATTCAATATATAGTTCATTATTCATATTTATTAGTGAATGCATCATTTAATCTGTGTATAAGTTACATAATTTCAAAAGCTTGCATAAATGGCGCAGCCAGCTCGACTAGAGCAAGATATCCTCCATTTAATGCACCATTATTTCAATTCAGAACGTTAAAGATAGGATTTAAGATAGTAAATCAGAAGAACGCCGTATTGTTATCACTAAGAAGTGTGAAATATGTCATGTGCTGTGCGGAATGTGTTTGACAGGGACCCACCCTGTGTCTCAGCCCTCGATCATGTCAGCCTCGCGCAGGCCTTTTGTTTTCCAGCTTTCTGGAATCGGTGAGTCACTTTCTGTGGCTGAAAAAAAGGATGAGAAAATATTATACACGAGGAACAGACTGGATTTATTATTATTAGTAGTAATAATATTAGATCGATTCTACAGATATATGGTAGACTGCAATGAATATGGTTAAGGTTATAGTTTTATCTTATTTATTGATCGAACTCAACTTTTTTTTTTTTTAAGTTGGCTTTTTGGCTTGCTTAGTTGAACACTTAATATTCAACAATATTATTGATCTGCCTGCGTTGACACATTATATGAGAACTGAGCTGGACGATGACATCACCGTTTTCTCCAGAGTGGCTATAAATGAACTAAATTAATAACTTTTTTACAACAAAAATGAACCATTTCTGAACTTACTTAAGCTGGACTTTGACACTCTTTTCTTCTAGATCTTCTTGATAGTTCAGAAACAAACTTTGTTGCATTCTTTTCCTGTTATCATTATAAAGCTGCTTTGAAACAATCTGTACTGTAAAAAGTGCTATATAAATAAATGTGACTTAACTTAAAACAATACAATTTGAGGGGTTTTGCAGTTATTTAAAAAAAAAACTATCAAAACCTTATACAAAGGATATACCAGTTCTGTAAAATTAGCAAGAGGGACTTCTGGAAGATTTGAAATAGTTTTTTTTTTTTAAGTTAGAAAGACAAATAATTGCTCTTCACATTAAAAAAAAGTACATTTCCAATTACAGCATTTGCAGATGACACTGCCTTATTTTTGAAAGATAGGAATGAAATCATTAAAGCAGTGAAATGCATAAAAGATTTTTCAGATGTATCAGGGCTAAGAATGAATATAAGAAAATCAGTTCTGTTTCCTCTTGAAGAATGTTGTTTAACTAACTTCTGTAATATTCCAATTGCAAATCAAGGAGATGTTATATATCTGGTAGTTATATGTAAAGATGAATATCTGCGTAATAATTCAAACTTCAATCCAATTATTAACAAAACTAGTAAGAGGTTTAATATGTGGTTACAAAGGGATCTGTCAATTCAGGGGCGGGTACTTTTGTCAAGAGCTGAAGGAATCTCCAGATCAGTCTATGTGTCGGTATCATTGGATATATCCCCTTAAGTTACCAGAGAATTGGATAAAATGCTTTTTGATTTTATTTGGAAAAACAAGAAATTCACGGAAATCCAAAAGCAGTTGCGAAATGATGACGCACTTCATGCCGGAGCGCGATGCCGGTGTTGGACTAGGTTCTCCGTACCATAAGAAACAGCTGCACGCTTCAGTTCGTGCGCAGACATCCCGCTTTTCCGGGCCTCGGCCTCGTCAGAAGTGTCTGAGCAAAACGCTCTTCTGCTTCGGGCCAGACGCTCCTGACCAAACATCAGTGCAAGTGATGTCGCCAGACCAACGAGACTGTGGTCTAAACAGCCACTATTTACTCGTTCCCAAAAAAGGACGATGGCTTGCGTCCCATTCTGGATCTAAGACCGTTAAACCGAGCTTTGGCGAAACGCTGGTTCAAGATGATCACTGTAAAACAGATCCTCACGCATATTCAACCCGGGGACTGGTTTATAGCGATGGGTTGGAAAGACGTGTACTTTCACCTTCATCGCTCCTCATCACAGGCGTTTTCTGAGGTTTGCGTTCGAGGCGGTCCCTTATCAGGTCAAAGTTCTGGCTTTGGCGCCCTGCATATTTACAACATGCATAAGTGCAGCACTTTCCCCCTCGAGACTCAGTGGGATGCGCATGTTGAACTACTGGGACGGTTGGCGTATCATCTCCCATGCCCAGCAGGTGTTGGAGGAACACAAACGCAGAGTTCTCGCGCGCTTAGTCTGTCAGGGAACATGCCCTAAAGAGCAAGCTTCAGCCCTCTCAGTCCATCACATTCCTGGCAATGATTTTAGACTTTCAGTCAATGGTCGCGCGGCTGTCACCGGAACCAGTTCAGACCGGTTTCAATGCTGCATTTCGGGTGGGTTAGAACAAGCCATGGCTCTGAAGTCTCTCCAGAGACTGATGGGATTGATGGCAGCTGCAGCCCCCGTCCCGTGACAGAGGGTGGTCAGTCACAACAGATGCATCGCTGAGCAGCCCTGTGTGATGGCAGACCGGGCGGGTTTGGTCGGATGCCCAGAGTCAGTGGCATATAAACCGCCTGGAAATGAAGGCTGTTCATTCAGCCCTGCAGGAATTCTGCTGTTTGTGAGAGCATTCGACCGGACAACGCAGCGGTGGTGGCGGCATTCATCGATCGCCAGGGAGGCGCTTTACAGGCTGGAGGAGCATTAAGGTCCTTGCACACTGAGTCCGAAATTCATGTCTGAAATTTTTGCACGTTAAAAAATGAATACAACCTCATGTTTTGTCAATCACGTTTACACACTGCTTTCGGAAAGAAAAAAAATTTATGACGGAAAAATTAGGAGCGGATTCGATTTTCTGCGTTTTTCGCATTCGTAGCAAGCATTTTGAATGGTGTTTTGACAAGTCAGAGCCACCGAATGACGGATACGAAAAAAAGCATACGACAATTTCTGACTCAGTGTGCAAGGACCTTTACTATTGAGGACAGACCAGAGGCTCCATTGGTTAAGGGCAGTTGACACACCGGGCAGGTTGAACCGTCCAGAAAGGGTGTGGAGAATAGAGGCTACACCCTCAGACGGGCGCCTGATGTGGACGTTGTTTGCCGAAGCGGAGGTCGACCTCTTCGCCACGGAGTAGGATACTCACTGCCCTCTCTTCTCTGCCGGACACCCCTGGCCGAAAAAAAGTGTTCTCTACCTGGTCGAAAGCCCTGACACACTCCAGTGATTCTGGCTATTCTGCAAGACCGCCTGGATGGGTGCAGTTCACCCTCTATGTTACAGGTATGTGGCCGCTATTGCCACCTTTCACATCACTGTTGAGGGACAATCAGTGGGCAAACATGCTCTGATAATGAGTTTTCTGCGGGGTGTGGGACGATTAATCCCTCCCCGCCCCTGTTAAATGCCCGTCTGGGACCTGTCTTTGATGCTTAGAGCGATGAACAGCCCTCCTTTCGAACCGCTTCATGCGAGCGAGCTGGAAGTGCTCTCATTTAAGACAGCACCACTCGCGCTAGCGTGTGGGAAGCGAGTAGGGGATATGCAAGCTCTCTGTTAATGGTGCTTGGATGCAGTTTGGGGCGAATGACTGGCTGACACCTAGACAAGGTTATACACAACTCTGTTCAGACCGCAGGTTGTAACACTTCAACAGCTTTTTGTTTGGTATGGGAGTATTAAGAAAGGCTATCCAGTGTCAAAGCAGAGGCTTTCGCACTGGATAGTGGAAGCCATCCGCTTAGCTCGTGTTTCTCAGGAGACTGAATGCCCTGTTGGTGTGTGTGCGCCCACTAATTTGAAATTAACACACGACACGCATTTGTGGGTAAAAATCAGCTGTTGATGGCAACACTGTCAAATCACTAGCCAATTTTACCGGGTTACTTATTATGTTTACTCACTTTGATGGGGAAGTTTGTGTAAGCCAAAGTAAGTCATACTCAACTTGTGAGTCATTGTGATATATCTGCTCATATCTGGCTTACTTGAACACGCCCGTCACTACGCAATAAATAACGGCGTGCTTGGTCATTTGCTTTGAAGCAATAGCTAAGATTTTAAAAAGCTGTGACGTAGTTAATCTGGTTTATTTTTTTTTTACTTTTTTTCCCTTTATGGATAGTAGAAGTTCTGAATGGCCTGTAACTTAAAAAATATGTAGCCAGAGTTAAAAAGTACATTTCAAACCCTGCTTATACCCTCCAGCTGAGACTGCCTGCCCTGTGTGTGTGCATATCACTGTAATAAACCCTTTTAATAGCATATAAAATGTGCCTTCCTAAGCTGATCAGGGGATTGTATATGTTCCCCATCGCATCAGGTTCGACGCAATGTCTTGTTCCACACTCTCTGGGAACCATGGTTACACGAGGAACCCGAGACGCTTTTTCTTAGTGATCATATTTCATACCTGTTGAATTTACATTTTTAAATGAATTTGACAGATAAACACCCTTATGAAAATTAACCATGGTTTTATAATAGTAAAAATGTTGTAACCATGTTTTTTCGTGAATTGATTACCATTAATAATACAGTTTTACTGCAAATACCATGATTAAACAATGGTTAGCAAAACCATGGTTGATTTGTGGTTACCATGATTTAACTACAATAACCAGGGTTTTTTGTTTTTATTTGTAGTAAACCAGGGTTCATTTTCGTAAAAGCAGTATTAAAATATTTGAATGAATGCGCGCGGTAACTGCCTTAAAGAAATGTAACAATGTTTAACATTTAATTTATCTTAAACAGTAACTCCTTAACAGTGTTAGAATACGGTTTTAACAATTAAGAATGTTTGCATACATGTGTGAATTACTTTAGTTAAATTATCTAAAATATTTAATACAAATAAATAAATCTGTTCATTCTGATCTTATTCGTCAGGTCTCACACACCAGCTTTGCTGTAACTAGTTTAGACGAGCACACTGAAAAAATCACAACTAGGTGATTAAAGCACATTTTGGGGGGGCTGGGCACTGGCAGTGGATGTAAATTTTGAGTTGAATTGACATATAAATGGTAATTTAAATATCTGAAAACATAAAATAAATGGTGATCTGATCACCCACATCATGTAAAACACTTTCTGGTAAGGCAAGACTGCTCTGTGTTGCTGAGTTGCGGTGTAAATGCCTTCATCCTCGGAGCCGCATTAAACGCTCTGTGTGTGCAGACACTGATTGCCACATCAGAAGCGCTTCATGCCACCTGGGTGTACATTTGCAGTGAAAATTTGGCACAATCATATGTAACCAGCAAAAATGTAAATGTGCATCATTTGTCACCTACCCTACATCTGTTTGGGGTCTGAGCTGTTACTGTTTATTATTTAACAGCCACATTTCTTACTTTGTGTTAAAACAGAGGGTTAAAGGCCCTTTCACGGCAGGAACGATAACTATAGCTTCCACACCAACAGATTAATGCTGCAGTTTTGACGTCTGACGCTTTGTTTAAATACAAATTGTTCTTAAGGTGTTTCAAATTAGATCGTTCCTCTGTGTTGTTATTGGAATGGCTTGGGTGTAGCCTTCACTATTCTCATAGAAATATAATGATTATTAAAACGTTATCGTTTTAGGTGTGAACAGCCCTTAACACAGTATCCTACTTCTACGGAACAAAAATATATGGGAATATACTGCAAATTATAATGGGATATATTACATAATACATTTCCATATATGGGAAACTAGTGCTTATATTTTTCAATATACTGCAATTTATGCATAGACCATGTATGGCCATACATTAATATATATATATAATATTTATAAATGAAGACAAAAATAGCATTACATGTAATATTCACAAAGTTTTATCCTTTATTGTGTACATATTGCACATACATGTTCCCATATAAATGTGAATCTATGTATGTTCACACATACATACACACACACATTCACGGAATGAGTTACAACAGATTTAGTTCCCAGCATGCTTTGCTTTTGACTGTTAAAGAAGAGCAAATGTTAAAATTAATCCGCAAAAAAATTCCTTATTATTCAATATATTATTCTGTATATTTTTAAATATACTGTTAAACCGTTTAATATATAGGGAAATATATTTTATTTTCATAAGGGTGACGAGTTGTCGGTCCACACCAAATGTGAATTCCACAGTCAGTCTCTCGTTGTCAATACTTGCGGATGAATATACATGAGGTACATCGGCCCAATGAGATTTCAGGATGGATGAGGCTAGAAAACAAGCAGCCGGCAAAATGTAGAAAATAATTACATACAGCACCTTTAACACATTGTAATAATAGCAATACTATTGATGAATTAATGTCATTGCTGTGCATTAAATGTGTATTTTCCAGTTTCCTGAACCCGTTGGGCATGTTTCTTGGCGGGGCCGTTGTGGCTCTGGTGTTCACCGGCTCTGTGTGGGCTGGAGAGAATAAAGCCGTGATCAAGAACTTCAAGAAGAAAAACCCCACCCTGTTCGTGGTGGGTGTGATGGGAATCAGCTACTTCCTGCTGTCCTTGTGTGGAGGAGTGATGGTTTTCCTCTTCGGCATCACATTCCCAATGCTCTGTGAGTACTAGCATTAGATCTGCACTGCCTTATTACAAGTGCACTATCATGCCATTTCTGTTTATGTGTTGTTTATGTCAGGGTCAGGAATAATATTTACGTATTTGTCACCCACTCCAAAAATAAAGGTTCCAAAAGAGAACCAAGCGATGCCACTGAAGTTCCACAGAGAACCTTTCAGTTCTTAAAGGGGTCATATAATGCCATTTTTGTACAAGTTAATATGAATCTTTACGGTCTAAATGAAAACTTTGTAATATACTTTTATTAAAAATTCTCATTAGTATTTTAAGAAAACACTCATTTTACCTGCTCAAAAACAGCTCTGTTTTCAGCACGCTGTTTCAGTGCATATGACTTTAAATGATAATGAGCTTTGCTCACCCCGCCTCTCTGTTCTGCGGGGCGTTTTTGATACCACGCATGTGTGTAGTGTTGCCTTGACAACAGTTGATGGTGTATTTTGGCGAAAGAATGGCAGCTGGAGTCTCTGAGGGCACATCTGTGCAACCATATCAATTTGAACCGGAGTCGGACCCGGAACAAGATGACAGCCCCGAAGAAGTTCGACAATTAAGGCTCGAACAGGACGTTTCTGAATGGTTGGTTAACAATGTCACTTTGATCTATTTTTGTATGTACTGGCAGGGTAACGTTAGAGTTGTGAGATACACACGCTATGTGTTTAACGTTACTAATGTAAGTTATAGGTTAGTTCGTTGACAGATTTATGTTGAAAAATTTTTTTTTTTTTTTTGTAGGCTTGTCAGTGATGCGTGACGTTATCTCAGTGTTAGGTACAACTATCGTGACTGAAACTGACATGAGGTCATGTCAGTAATGATTCTAGCAGTAGTTGAAGGATACCTAATAATTTGTTGTATGTTTAGTGCAGTACGAAAAAATTTTAAGAAAACCTTTAAGTACATCTATAGTATTGTAACTGCATTGATATAGTCTTGATTCATATGCATTTGCATTTTGCAAGATGTAAACAGTATTTTGCTGGCCTGTGTTACCATTCAACTTAATGCAGTTATAACTGTTTTTTGACATTACTTTATTAATCAGTAACATACAAGTAAACCAGGTGTAACTTAGTGTTAGCATGTTAACTGTAACACCTGCGTACACAGTTTTTAATAACACAATAACTATAACGCGTTTTTCATTATAAACGTGGGATTATGAATTATATTGAGAACGTCGTAATGTTACATAGAATACATGCCGTAATGTACCCTGAGTGTAAACATTAGCCACATTCATCGTGAAGTGTGCATGGGATTTGCAAAGATTAATATAAACGTTACACTCACTTCTTCTGGAGCAGGTCCAGCAGGAACACGAGTAGTTGGTACTGATTCCTTTTTCAGTAGCAGCCTCTTAGCAAAACTTGATTTATATTGTCCCTCGTTTAAAAAGCAGTCTGGTGAGAAATGATTTGCGCAAACATGAGCGCATTGACGTTGCTCGTCGGGAATATTCCCTTCATAAACAAAACTCAGCCACTGCGTCTTCAGCGGTTCGGATTTGGGAACTTTAAAATTACTGCTGTGTTCGTTATTACACCCAAGAACCGAACACCACAATCGCTTAGACTCCATTCTGCTCCAGTGTATCAACAATGACGAACTATGATTGACATCTCACTCACGAGCGAGGGCGGGTCTGTGTTAAAACCCTGCTGTCAATCAACAATCGTGGGAGGGGCGTGCGAGCTTGTGACGTCACAGGCTCGAACGGCTCGATTTGAGACAGGGGAAAACATATAAGGAGATTAAAACAAAACCACTGGATGGATTTTTATCATTATATGATGGTTGTGTACAGACACTGTCAACACACATTTCAGTACAATCAACTTGTAAAAGTGCATGTACCATTATATGACCCCTTTAACACAAACGTTTTCTTTCTTAGTGTAAGAACTTTATACTTACAAAGAGCCTTTTGTGCAATGTAAATGTGCATGGATGTGAAAGGTTCTTCATGGAACCATCAATAATGATACTAATAATAACTCATTACATTTATATAGCGCTTTTCTCAGCACTCAAAGCTCTTTCCATAGAGGAGGAAATCTCCTCAACCACCACCAATCAACACCAATAAAGCACCTTTATTTTCAAGTGTGAAGGATTTGTTTATTTTGCAACAGTGTTGGAGATTACCCAGATCAAGTGGTATTTATGTAGAATAATACAGCTCTTTTCTACACCAGTAACGACTGTTGCCATCTCATCTTGTTTGACAAAAGCACATAACTATAGAATCAATTCTGAATGAGCATGTGAACGCCGTCAGCGTTAATCACAGGTTCGCGTTTAAAGTCTGATCATTTCGACGGAGGTGAATCAATCAAAGTTAACTTTAGCTGGAAATAGCATTATTCAAGAACCGCTATAATGCCAAAACAATCTGTTATCTTAAATTATATGTTTATCTCTGTAAAGCTGCTTTGAAACAATCCATTGTTAAAAGCGCTATATAAATGAAGATGACTTGACTTGACTTGACAAAAGTAACTAATTTTACTATCAAATTTGCTATGAAGAACAGAAAAATTCTTCCTCACGGATTTCAGTTTTTCACCCAAAACTAAAAATTTCTGTCATCATTTACTCACTCGTGTCATTCCTGAAGGGCCGTTCACACCAAGGACGATAACTGTAATGATATTGACAACGATAAAGATATAGTTCTAAAAATCATTCTAAATATAAAAGAATAGCAGTGTTCACACCACAACTATAACAGTAACGGCACTGAGAAACAATATCGTTGGAATCACTTTCAGAACGAGTTTTTCCAGCTGATGAATGATAAACACATTGACAGCCAATCAGAATCCGTTCTGCTTCAAAGAGCTCGAGCATTTAAAGCGGCAGATGACAAAACTGCAGCACGCTTCCAATACACAGAACGATATCGTCCGCTGGTGTGAACACTAAATTATGTTTCATAAACAAAGTTCGGGAGGAGTACGTTGAAATGATCTAGGAGGGTGAGTAAATGATGACAGAAGTGCCATTTTTGTGTGAACTATCCCTTTAACCCTTGTATGGTGTTCGGGTCTGTTGGACCCGTTTTCATTTTTTATCAAAAGAAAAATTATACGATTAATTATTTTTTCAAACTCAGACTCATTGGCCTTGGCTCATTTTCTGTGAAGAACATATATGAGAACACATTTTCAATGAAAACACACTGTACACCCCCCCTACACATTTACATTACACATAGGATGTTCGGGTCCACTGGACCCGAGGCTAATACAAGTGTGGAAACTGTAGGTCCTGTGTACCTTTACTCTGTCCTCCTCCTGTCAGTGTGTGTGTGTGTGTGTGTGTGTGAGTGTGAGTTTTGTGTTTCTGCACCTGCCGTTCCCACACAAGGTCACAACATTGTTGCAAAATTCAATTACGGCCACCGTCTGCTCTCACATTCCCGCACATTTTACCCTCTGTCTTGCGGGAACCAATCTTTCTTTTCTCATACTCTATCCCAGCTGTGAATTGGGCACGGGACACAATAAATAATAATAAATAATAAGCTTTGCCAGTGTGGTGAAAATTGTTGGTTCTGTGTACCTTCACTCTGTCCGGGCCTGCTGTTATTGTGTGTGTTCTTTTATAAGGTTTATGAGGACACAAGGGTGTATAATGGGTATTACAACATAATCATGGTTTAGGAGGACAATGTAATGTAGTACAAATAAATAAAAGTCAATAGTTATGAAAAACCTTGCTTAATTTGTAAATTTGTTGAATTTTTCCACTCATATCTTGATTATAATTGATTTTCTTTTTTTATGTAATTTTAGTAAAAAAAATAAACAAAAAAACGAGTAGCACTTTAATTCTTAAATGTGATCTAACAAAGGTAAATAGAAAATATTGACCATATATGCTGTTTATATTGTTAGTAATTGGGATGAAGTAAACATCTGTTGAGTATTTTAACATAAAATTGTTTGATTGTGTTGAATTAAAAACCCCAAAATGCAGCGGGTCCACCAGACCCACGAACACTGGCTGAATAACAAAAATATGAACACCACACAAGGGTTAATGTTGGAGGACCTGAGCTACTAGTTTATATCAGTGAGGGACATTCATTATACAGACCTAACATGATTATTATTTACTCAGGATAGACTCGTGCTGCATGAGTGTTGTGTGTCACTGTGAAAAACAGGAAGAGGTTTAGTAGTGTTTTGCATGTAGCTATGGCAACACAAAACACCATTACCTAGTTACAGTATATTACATTTTAGCACTTGCTGAGAGTAGCAGATCAGATTCTGTGCAACATCCCTGCCTAACGCCACTAATTTACTGCAGGCTGCCCAGAAATAACTGCAAACTAAAGACAAAAAATTAACCAAATGTCTGAACATTAAATTAAAGGGATAGTTCACCCAAAAATTTAAAATGCTGTCAGTAATTAGTCACCCTCATGTCGTTCCAAACCCGTAACACTTTCATTCATCTTTGAACACAAATGAAGATCTTTCTGATGACATCTGAGAGTATTCGAACGATCGCACTAACCGATTTAATTCAGGCATTTAATCACATATAAACATTGATCCGCGAGCATAAAAGGAAGCTCAACCGAACATGCGAACATGACCCACGAGAATGAACCGCATCGGTTCTTGAGGAAGCTCAAACGTGCATGTTCAGTCGAGCTTCTCTTTATGTTTGCTGATCAGCGTGTATATGTGAATAAAAGCCTAAATTAAATCTGTTTATCATATAAAACGATTGAGTCTCTTCAGAAAATTTGGACTAAACCACTCAATACATATGGATTAGTTTTACGATCTCTTTATGAACTTTTTGCATCAAAGTGGAACTGTAGTTGCGTAGCTGTCAATGGAGGGACAGAAAGCTCTCAGATTTCATTAAAACATCTTCATTTGTGTTCTGAAGATGAACGAAAGTGTTACGAGTTTGGAACGACACGAGGGAGAGTAATTACTGACTACAGGGAGAAACAGCAGTTAAAGGGTTAGTTCACCCAAAAATGAAAATTAAGTCATTAATTACTCACCCCCATGCTGTACCAACCCCGTAAGACCTTCGTTCGTCTTCGGAACACAAATGAAGATATTTTTGATTAAATCTGAGAGGTTCATGACTGCTACATAGGCTGCCTAAGGGAATGAAACTTGACGGCCCAGAAAGTCATTAAAGAAAATGTTTAAATATTCCATGTCACAACAGTGGCTCAACTATAAGTTTATCAAGCGACGAGAATACTTTTTATGCGAAAAAACAAACAAAAATAACGACTTTATTCGACTATTCCTTTTCTTCCTTGTAGGCCTGAAACGAGACTTCAAGAGATTTCCACGACGCGCACGCGCGAGAACTTAACTGAAGTAGTTGAAGGAGATCGCAATTCTCGCGCATGCGTCGTGGAAATCTCTTGAAGTCTCGTTTCAGGCCTACAAGGAAGAAAAGGAATAGTCGAATAAAGTCGTTATTTTTTGCTTTGTTTCCGCACAAAAAGTATTCTCGTCGCTTGTCAAGTTTGTCGCTTGTTTTTTGGGCCGTCAAGTTTCATTCCCTTAGGCAGCCTATGTAGCAGTCATCCACCTCTCAAATTTAATCAAAAATATCTTAATTTGTGTTCCGAAGACGAACGAAGGTCTTACGGGGTTGGTACAGCATGGGGGTGAGTAATTAATGACTTAATTTTCATTTTTTGGGTGAACTAACCCTTTAATACAGAGTAGTCGTGCTTCTCTGCTAGCTTTGAGTGTACAGCCTCATAGCATATCATATATTACCATGTGTCCAGTTTCTGTTCATCAAGAGAGGTATTGTTGCTCAAGATTCAGTAGAAGTCTTGTGTTTCGCCCCTGCAGTGATCCTTATCCACGCTTCTCTGAGGCTTCGCAGCATAAAGAACAAGTTGGAGAACAAGATTGAGGGTGTTGGCCTAAAGAAGACGCCCATGGGAGTCATACTGGATCTCCTGGATCAGCAAGAAGAAAAAATCAACAAAATTCAAGATTTCTTGGAGAGCAAGCTGAAAGATTGAGCATGAAACACATCAGTGTCAACCATATTCAGCCAGTTTCTTCTTAAGGTCTTTTTTTGTTTGTTTGTTTGTTTTTTTGTGGTCTTGGTTTGACAACCAAATGACAGAAATGGAAATATCTTTTAAATACCAAAGTATGACAAAATTCCCAAACAATATGTTTTTGTCACGTCACATCACCAAAAAGAATGATAGGAACTATTTAAAATTATGTTTATAGTTCTTGCTAGGACTGTCTATCAAACTATTGTCTTAGCTAGATATCCCAAACTCGTTTCCTTTGTATATGCAGCTTCCATTGACATCTAGTCTGTTTTTGTTTTTATACCAAAGGAATCTGCATAAAGGTGTATGATTTGTAAAGCTTCAATAGATTTCTATAGCCAGTCACTGAAGGCACTTTGAAATATGTATCATCATAGAAATTATAGGTTTGGTTATACCTTATGTTTCCCCTATGGTGAAAGCGATCATCAATCATCTATTGCACATTAATAATTAAAATTAAATGTTTTCACATGGGCTATGATGTCTGAAGGAGGAGTGTATTTATTGCTTAAAAATACAGTTTTGCATGTTTTGTTTATTTTTTTGGCTAACAACCTCAGCAGTGAACAAACCTTTATGCTTCTGATATCATGTAAATGCACAATTACTGTTAGCTCACTGGTTGGAGGGGATTTAATGAATGTGGAAAAGTTTGGGCATGATATGAGTCAGTAATAAAGTAAACAACGGCTTTTGCAGAAATCTGATTCTTTTCTTTCAAAGTAATGCATGGGTGAATTCAGATACAGTATGTTTGGGATTGGTATTTTTACTCATTAACATCCAGATATTTCAAGTGCTTAAAAGAGTTCTTCCCTTCAAATCAGGGTATCAAAGGCAATGTTACCCTTTTATGGTGTCTATGCAGGTTATATTTTGCAGGTAACATTTCTTCACTTCCAATTGTGCAGTGAAACCTTATAGAGGGCCTCTAAGTTAGATCATATATTTGATTTCAAAGCTCATTTGATATTTGCAGATAATGCATGATCAAGTGTTGGTCGCTTAGATAATATCTGGAGTGTGAATTGCTAAACTTGTTTTGTTTTGTTTCCTACATAAGCATGCAATCTCAAGCTGCAGAGCAATTTAAGATGTTTAGCCTAGTGCTAATTTTGAATAAAGGCTTATTTTTCACAGAGAAATATTCTTATCATTTATTATGCTTAAAACAAATTGTGGTGTGTGTGTGTGTGTTCAGGTTTATATTAGGTTTATATTCATAACTTTGTTAGTGGTTAAAGTGGGAAAAACACCAATGCACATTATTCCAAAGAATGTTTGACTTGGTAATCTTTCATCGAAATATAACTTGCTCCTCCTCTGAAATGACTTCCCTTTTTCAGCTGAAATGTTTCTACATAAGGAATACTACTACACAAAGGATGAGAGCTTTCATGCTTTACAACACAGACAACTGCTGAAGTCCTTGTGAAGGGGGCATGCTAACTTGGGATGATTTCAACAACTTCTACTATTACTATTAGTATTATATGTGTAGCATTAATGTAACGGGCTGAAGATGACTTTACTGGTTAAGTTTTTTAACTGTAATCCATACAAAGTACAAACTAACATTTACCTTATAATTGATGCAGTAACTGGATGGTACCAAAACATACTATTTTAGCAGAACCTCATCTTTCCCACTACATTGTGTATTGTTCATGAGAAGAAATATATTGTGTTGTGGGCTAATATTTTGAAGTGTTACATAATGTATGAGAAGAAGGGAAGTAAAGAGTAAATAGGATGGATGAAGCTCACTTGTCATCTCGTGTGCTTAACTTAACTTTACAACTGCAGACAGAGACCACACATTAGCTTACACCTTTGGTCACAAAATTCGGTCTCTTAAATCAAGTCCCAACCCGGGGCGATACTCTGGCTTGGCGAGGGTCAGCATTCCTCCTTGCAACGCCAGCCAGAGCAAGCCAGCTCTCCTGAACCAGAACCCATGCAAATCGAATCCACTCAACTTCCCATGGCTGAGCAACGCCGACTGCAGACCCAGGGGTTATGTTTATATTGCGGAGTAGCTGGGCATGCCATCAGTTCATGCCCCACTCGTCCTCCATGTCCTCTGGTGAGTTTTGTTCAAACTACTTGTATTGATTCCACTACTGCCTCTAATGTGTCTATTTCAGTCACCGTTATCGACTCTGGGTCAGCTCACCTCCAAAAGACCATCAAGGAGAGGAGTTACCAAGCCCAATCCATAACTGGCAAACCTCTGAATCGTAGCACCATTAAGTATCGAGTGGTTCCCCATCCAGTTACAAGTTGACCATCTGCATCGGGAACAAATCCATCTTCTGGATCTTGATAATTCCTCCGCTGGCATCATCCTTGGTTGACTGTGGTTAATCCAACACCACCCTGTACTTGTTGAGGAATGGGGACGTCCTAAATTCAAGTCAAGTCATCTTCATTTATATAGCGCTTTTAACAATGGATTGTTTCAAAGCAGCTTTACAGAGATAAATATATAATTTAAGGTAACAGTGATTGTTTTGGCTTTATAGCGGTTCTTGGATAATGTTATTTCCAGCTAAAGTTAATTTTGATTGATTCACCTCCGTCGAAATGATCAGACTTTAAAGTGGGGGGATGACTGTTATCCATCCTGTTTCCCAGCACTGCCAGCACTGAAAATGCTCTGTTTCAGTCCAACCTGTTCCAGTATATTCTACATCTATTGATAGTCCTCTTGATAAGCAGTCTGTTATGACTGAGTGTTATGCCCACTTCAGTGACATGTTCTGCCCCAAGAAAGCTTTCCAACTTCTGACGCACAGGCCATGGGACTGTGCTATCGATCTCACTCCAGGTGAGCCAGTGCCCAGAGCAAGAATTTATCCACTCTCCGTTTCCGAGCAGAAGGCCATGGAGGAGTACATCCAGCACGCATTCCAACAAGGCTACATTCGTCCATCAACCTCCCCTGCTGCCTCTAGCTTTTTTTGTGGCAAAAAAGGATGGAGGCTTGTGACCCTGTATTGATTTATCGCTCCCACAACATCACCATACAATTCCGATATCGTCCTCTCGTCCTGGCAAAATTTCCTCCCTTGAACACCTCTGTGGCGCTACCATCTTCACTAAGTTGGACCTTCGTAGCGGTTATAATCTTATCCGGATTTGCGAAGGAGATGAATAGAAAACGGCTTTTGTGACCCCTTCAGGCTACTTTGAGTACTGCGTTATGCTGTATGGCCTGGTCAATGCCCTCTCAGTCTTCCAAGATTTTATGCATGAGGTGCTCTGGGATTATCTCCACCAGTTTGTTCTAGTCTATATCGACGACATCCTTGTCTACTCCCGCAGCATACCTAAACACCGCTGCCAAGTTACAGAGGTCCTCAAGAAGCAACGAGAGTTCAACCTGATTCTGAAATGCCAGTTCCATCAGTCTGAAATACAGTTCCTTGATTACAACATTAGTCAAGATGGTGTCTCCATGGACGAGAGGAAGGTATCCACAACTGGTCGATCCCCACTATTCTCTTTTTCACTAATTTCGACTTCCAGATCTCCTATCGCCCTGGTGACAAGAATGGCAAAGCCAATGCTTTATCCCTAAATCCTGCTCCTGAGAATGTTCCTGAAATTCCTGAACCCATTCTAAGTCCCAAGTTGAAAATCAAGCCAGTTTCTCCAAAAATCCTCCGCTGGGGGGTCATCCCCAGAAATCAACGCTACAGTTTCATTCACTCTGCACATTCTTCTGTTGACACTGGCCACCCAGGGGGTAATCAAACCCTCTCGCTGTAACAAGATCGCTTCTGGTGGCCCAGTATGGGCTAAGATGTCAGAAGGTTTGTGAAAAGGTGTACGGATTGCGACAAATCCAAGTCACATGGCCAGCTACCTTAAGGCAAACTCTTTCCGCTGCCCATGCCCAATCGCCCCGGTCACATCTAGGGGTGGATTTCATAACTGATTTGCCAATTTCCAATGGAAATACCTGTATCCTTGTTGTGGTAGATCGAATTTCCAAATCCTGTCGGTTGATTCAACACAAAAGATTACCCACGGCCATGGAAAGGGATGAGTTGTTATTCAATCACGTTTTTCGTCAAAGACATTGACTCAGACTGTGGACCCCAATTCATTTCAAGGGTTTGGACTCCTAGATGTGACCGTAAGTCTATCATCGGGCTACCATCCCCAATCAAACGGGAAGATGGAAAGGAAAGTCCAGAACATCGGACGAGTCCTCCGAACCTTCTGTCATAACAACTAGAACTCTTGAAGCCAGTTTCTAGCATGGGCAGAGTACGCAAAGAATTCCCTCTCCAATTAAGTACCGGCCTGACTCCTTTCCAGTGTGTCAATCCGCGTTCACGAGTCCGCAGTGACGCTGATGACGTAAGACGCTGCTGACGTGTATCTGGTGTGCCCGTGTATTCGGGTTCAAATAAATATGGCTGGGCAAAAAAATGCAAGTCTTTCTCTGTTTCGAAATCCTTGGACATGTTTGCGAAGATTGTTTTGCTTACTCCCTCAGACTGTAAACGAAGCTCGGGAGCACTGATAACACGTAAGCAGCGTCTTCATCAGCAGCGTCACTGAACGCGGATCCACAACAGAACCAGAAGACAAGACATTGCTGAAAAAAGTCGTAGTTTTTGTTATTTTTGGACTAACTAACCCACTGATGTCACATGGACTACTTTGATGATGTCTTTATTTCCTTTCTGGACAAGGACAGTATACCGTACACACATTTTCAATGGAGGGACAGAAAGCTCTCGGACTAAATCTAAAATATCTTAAACTGTGTTCCGAAGATGAACGGAGGTCTTACGGGCTTGGGACGACATGAGGGTGAGTCATTAATGACATAATTTTCATTTTTGGGTGAACTAACCCTTTAATGCTTCGACTCCAGGATTAATTAAGTCAGTCATTAAAGTACAGAAAAAGCAGTTGTTTAAACCACATTAATGCCGTCATTTGACTGCTGTTAAACAGACATGTTGTGCTGCCTCTTCATCCATCTCTTTCTTTGCAGAATCATTTTCTGAAAACACCCACAATTGCTGAAAGAAAAATAAACTAAGAAAATCAAGAGTCAAGAGACCAACTAAAGCAAATACTGATCACCATGATGGTGACTCTCAAAATATTCAACAATTAAACCTCTTTTAATAAACTTTTGATTAAAACAATGTCAGTGATTCTGCTTGTTAACAGCAGGTGATGTTTCAGGAACATTTAACTAACCTTTAAATTGCGTTCTATTAACATTAAAGGGATACTCCACCCAAAAATGAAAATTCTGTCATCATATACTCACCCAAAGAAAGATATTTCGAAGAACGATTGGAACTTTGGCACCATTGACTTCCATAGTATTTTTTTTTTCTACAATGGAAGTCAATGGTGCCAAACAACTGTTTGGTTCCAATCGTTCTTTAAAATATCTTCCTTTGTGTTCAGCAAAAGAAAGAAACTCATACAGGTTTGCAACAACTTGAGGGTGAGTAAATGATGACAGAATTTTCATTTTTGGGTGGAGTATCCTTTTAAAGAAACTGGACATTTTTATGTTCTTGAAATGTTACAAATCAATGTTCCTAGAATGTTTCATTTTGGTAATAAAAATTAAGTTTCCCTTGTATTCCCGATGTACCTCTTTATATGATGATGATGAGGACACTATATGATGCAATAAGTCACTGATTGTGATTGATAATTGATGGATCTTCGCAATGAGTTGATTTTATATATGATTGTTCTTTGAATAGTTTGTTGTCTATGCCTGATGAATGTCATTGGACCGAAACGTTGTGGCAAATAAAACAATTTTAATATTTGTGCCAGGATTGATAGTATGCCGGACATTCTTTAGTTTTTAATAAACATTTAGTTGAAAGAATGTTTCAGGAACATCATAGTAACCTTTTTTTTTTAAACATTCCTTTATGAATAAAACTGGACATTTGAACGTTTCCATAACCAAAACAGAATGTTTAGAAAACATTCTTAGAACAAAAATTTGTTGTGAGATTTATTAAGTCCTTATTGTTCCTCTGTATATTTGTTTCACAGCATGCTGATTTGAGTCCTCACAATGAAAATAACGTGAGTGTGCAAAGTGTATTAATTAAAAGTATGTGCACAATGAATTTATTTTTGTGCACAAAATGTTTTTTTTTATATGATGTCATAGGCTAATATTACCTTGGTGGGCTTTTTAAACACCTATGGGTAAGGGAGTAGTTCCTTAAAAACCCAACTTGACAAGAGTTTCACTGATGTTAATTATGTTTAGAGGTTGTTTTGTTTTTAGCTCAATATACATTAGGGTGTTACGGGGAGTGAACAGAGGAGACAAGTGCAAGTAAAACTGGTCTTTATTGAACAAACAGATAAGCCAGCCTCAGAACGTGGAGGAATATAACAGGAACAAAGTCTCAGTCAGATGAAGTCGATCTCACGAACTCACAGAACCAATGGAAACAGTGCAGGAACAGAAGCGTTGGCAGCGCAGGCTTGCGTGGACAACTCAGAGAAGCACGGTCAGTGTGTGGCAAATCCTCCGTGAAGACGAGACATGAGACGATGAAACGAAGCGAACATCCAACGAAGAACAGACTGAGACCCAAGGAACTGGAACAGGCAAAGCACATCCACAAACAACGATCTGACAAACACAAGACGCATGAGGTGAGTATAAATAGGCACTGGAAATGAGTATCACCTGTCGCTGATCTCCAGGAGGATAATCAGCGACCACGCCCACACACGTGCACACAAACATAAACACAGCGCAAGGAACAGTCAGTGAATTCCTCAACCGTGACAGTACCCCTCCCCCTAGGAGCGCCTCCTGGAGCTCCCAGGAGAGCCTACCTGTTGATTGTAATCATCAATAAGGGACTGATCCAGGATGTCCCTAGCAGGGACCCAACTTCTCTCCTCCGGACCGTAACCTTCCCAGTCCACCAGATACTGAAATCCGCGTCCCCTCCGCCTTGAGTCCAGAATACGATTTACCGAATAAGTAGGTTCCCCATCTACGAGTCGCGGCGGTGGGGGAACCGGGACCGGCGGATTAATGGGAGAATAAAATACGGGCTTTAATTTGGACACATGGAACACGGGATGAATTCTCCTGTACGCAGGATGCAGTTTGAGTCGAACTGTCACCGGACTAATGACTTTGGTGACAGGAAACGGGCCAATGAATTTAGGAGCTAATTTATTCGACACGGAACGGAGAGGAATATTCTTAGTAGAAAGCCACACTTTGGAACCGACGACGTAGACGGGAGGTCTTGACCGGTGGCGATCGGCCTTAACCTTGGTGCGTGCCCTTACCTGGAGCAGAGTCTCACGGGCTCTGGTCCATGTACGGTGACACCTCTGGACGAAGGCGTGAGCGGAGGGGACCGCGACTTCGGATTCCAGGCTGGGAAAAATAGGTGGCTGGTACCCTAAACTACACTCAAACGGTGATAGGCCCGTAGATGACACTGGCAACAAGTTGTGTGCGTACTCCACCATAGAAAGCTGTTGACCCCAGGAGGAAGGATTCTTGGATACCACACATCGCAACATTCTCTCCAAATCTTGGTTGGCTCTCTCGGTCTGACCATTGCTCTGGGGGTGGTAACCCGAGGACAGACTAACAGTGGCCCCCAGTAATTTACAAAATTCTTGCCAGAATTTGGACACAAATTGAGACCCCGACGGACGTGGTCTCTGACAGGGGAGGCCATGTAGACGAAAGACGTGATCAATGACAGTCACCGCTGTCTCCTTGGCAGAAGGTAATTTGGCCAAGGGAATGAAATGAGCCGCCTTCGAGAACCGGTCCACTACGGTCAAAACAACCGTCTTACCTTGAGAGGGCGGGAGGGCGGTGATAAAATCTAGCGAAATATGGGACCAGGGTCTCGAAGGAACAGACAGCGGTTGGAGTAACCCATCTGGGGGTCGATTGGAAGTCTTACCAGTGGCACAGATCGAACAAGCCAAAACAAAACCTCGAATGTCGCGAGCCATCAACGGCCACCAAAATCGTTGCTTGACCAAAAAACTAGTGCGGTTTATTCCTGGGTGGCATGCCACGTTGGAACAATGACCCCACTGGATAACGTCGGACCGCAACCCCTCCGGCACAAATAATCGATTCGGTGGACCTCCGGGCGGAGGCGTTACCCCTTCTAAGGCCGTCTTGACCTTCGATTCGACCTCCCATGTGAGTGTGGAGATGAATAGAGTCTCGGGTAAAATGCACTCGGGAGTAGACGGGCGTGCGGATGGGTCAAAAATACAAGATAAAGAATCGGGTTTGATGTTCTTGGAACCCGGGCGGTACGAGAGAGTAAAATCAAAACGACCGAAAAAAAGGGCCCACCGAGCCTGCCTGGAGTTGAGTCTTTTAGCAGATTGAATGTATTCCAGATTCTTGTGGTCAGTCCAGACTATAAAAGGTACCCCCGACCCTTCTAACCAATGTCGCCATTCCTCCAACGCTAGCTTGACCGCCAACAACTCCCTGTTACCAATGTCATAGTTGCATTCGGTAGGCGACAAGCGATGAGAAAAAAACGCGCAAGGGTGCATCTTGTCGTCTGAGGAAGAGCGTTGGGAGAGTACCGCACCTACCCCCACCTCTGACGCATCGACCTCCACCACGAACTGACGTGAAGGATCAGGGGCTATCAAAATGGGAGCGGAAACAAAGCGGCTCTTGAGGTTAGCGAATGCAGTCTCGGCTGCATCGGACCACCTGAACGTCGTCCTGGAGGAGGTCAAGGCTGTCAGAGGCGCGGCTAGTTGGCCGAAATTACGAATGAAACGTCGGTAAAAATTGGCAAACCCCAGAAACCTCAGTAGGGCCTTACGGGAATCTGGACTTGGCCAATCTACCACGGCCTTAATCTTGTCGGGATCCATACGCATTCCCTCAGACGAGACGATGTGACCTAAGAAAGGAACAGACTGTGCATGAAACGCGCATTTCTCCGCCTTGACAAAAAGCCCATTCTCCAACAACCTCTGAAGCACTCGTCTGACGTGCTGAACGTGTTCCTGGAGAGACGAAGAAAAAAAATCAATATGTCATCCAGGTAGACATATATGAACTGGTCTACCATGTCTCTCAGCACATCATTGACGAGTGCCTGAAAAACCGCTGGGGAGTTGGACAGCCCGAAAGGCATGACCAAATATTCAAAATGCCCCCTGGGGGTGTTAAAAGCGGTTTTCCATTCATCTCCCTTCCTGATGCGGACCAAATGATAAGCATTACGTAGATCCAATTTAGTGAAGACCGAGGCTCCCTGCAACCGCTCGAATGCTGAAGACATCAACGGCAAAGGATAGGTATTCTTTACCGTGATGTTGTTCAGCCCCCGGTAATCAATACACGGTCGCAGGGAACCGTCCTTCTTCCCCACAAAAAAGAACCCCGCCCCCGCTGGAGAAGAGGAAGGTCGAATGAACCTGGAAGTCAGAGAATCAGAAATGTATTTCTCCATGGCCTCCCTCTCGGGAATGGAAAGAGAGTATAACTTGCCCTTAGGCGGAGACGTACCTGGCAGAAGATCTATAGCACAGTCATAGGGACGATGCGGAGGAAGAGAAGCAGCTCTGGACTTACTGAACACTTCCTTCAGGTCGAGGTACTCAGTGGGCACGTTTGACAAATTCACCGGCTCCTCCTGCAAGACAGAACTGGACAGAGACGAACCAGCAGACATTAAACAAGACGCATAACACTCAGTACTCCAGGCGGAAATGGAGTTATGTCCCCAGTTAACCCTGGGGTTATGCTGCACGAGCCAGGGATGACCGAGGACAATAGGGATGGTAGGGGAGTCTAGGAGCAGAAAAGATAGATCTTCGGAATGATTGCCGGAAGTGATGAGTGTTATCTGAACCGTGGAGTGAGATATAGTGGGTAATTCTTGTCCATTGAGTGCGTTGACAGAAATCTTATTGGTGAGGGGTATGGTGGGTATCTGAAGTCTGTGTGCTAGGGTGTAGTCCATAAAGTTACCTTCCGCTCCGGAGTCGATTAGGGCTTGGCAGTGATGAGTCTGAGTTGCCCACTGCAATCTCACCGGAAGGAGGGTGGAAGAGGGTTTCTGGATGGAGACCCCGCCCGACAGAATCCTCTTCTCTACTGCCGGGCTCGCTCTTTTACGGGGCAGTTATTGAGGAAGTGCCCCGAACCTCCGCAATAGAGGCATAATCCCCGGGATCTCCTTCTTTCCCTCTCCTCCCGGGAGAGCCGGGCTCGACCCACCTGCATGGGCTCCGGATCGTTGGCGGGGCTGACCGCACCACGACCACTTGTTTGGTGGAAACCATAATCTCTGGGAATCGGAATGGAACGGTTGCGCTGCTCCAGACGATGCAGGCGAGCGTCCACTTGCAGCGCCAAGTCAATCAATCCGTTGAGACTTACGGGAAGATCCAGGGAGTAAATCTCACGTTGGATGCGGTCAGCCAGCCCATGCAGGAAGACATCCCACTGCGCCTCCTCGTTCCAGCGGCACTCTGCGGCAAGGGTACGAAACTCGATGGAATAGTCAGCGACAGATCCTTCTCCCTGAGTGAGGTCCACGAGCCGACGAGACGCCTCTCTCCCTGCGACTGCTCGGTCGAATACCCTCCTCATCTCTTCCGAGAGTGCCGCGAACGAGGAACAGCATGTTCGTTGATTCTCCCACACCGCCGTCCCCCACAAAGCCGCACGTCCAGACAGCAGGGTAAGTACGAACGCCACCTTTGACTGTTCCGTACTAAATGTCTGAGGCTGTAGGGCAAAAAACATGGAGCACTTAGTCAAAAAGGCTCTGCAGTGGTTAGGCTCACCCGAATAATTCTCCGGCGTCGGTAAACGGGGCTCGTGTGGACGGTTAGGTGCGGGAAGAGCGGGGGGTGGGGGCGGCGGTGGGTTTGGCGCAGTGGGCATGGCCAGATGTTGAATTTGCTGGGTGAGCCCAGACACCTGCGCTACCAACGCCTGGACAGCTCGGCTTGTGGTGGTGAGATTCTCCTCCTGCCGATCCATCCGCGCCGTGTTGTGAGCGAGATAATCCGTGAGTTCGGATGTACTTGCTGCCTCCATAGTGGTCAGATCGTTCTGTTACGGGGAGTGAACAGAGGAGACAAGTGCAAGTAAAACGGGTCTTTATTGAACAAACAGATAAGCCAGCCTCAGAACGTGGAGGAATATAACAGGAACAAAGTCTCAGTCAGATGAAGTCGATCTCACGAACTCACAGAACCAATGGAAACAGTGCAGGAACAGAAGCGTTGGCAGCGTAGGCTTGCGTGGACAACTCAGAGAAGCACGGTCAGTGTGTGGCAAATCCTCCGTGAAGACGAGACATGAGACGATGAACCGAAGATCCAACGAAGAACAGACTGGGACCCAAGGAACTGGAACAGGCAAAGCACATCCACAAACAACGATCTGACAAACACAAGACGCATGAGGTGAGTATAAATAGGCACTGGAAATGAGTATCACCTGTCGCTGATCTCCAGGAGGATAATCAGCGACCACGCCCACACACGTGCACACACACAAACATAAACACAGCGCAAGGAACAGTCAGTGAATTCCTCAACCGTGACATAGGGTGACCAACAGTCCTGTTTTCCCAGGACATGTCCTGTTTTCACGTCCTGTCCTGGCCGTGCTGTTTTTTATAAAGTGATGAAAATGTCCTGGTTTTCAAAAAACTGCTGGGAAAGATCAGCTTTACAGTAAAATATAGATGGGCAAACAAGGAGGATGAGGAAGAAAAACAGGATAAAGAGGAAGAAAACTAAAGATGTAAATATATTTTGTTAGTTCGTTTTTGTACGTTTGTGAGAGCTATTTTTGTTCAATTTGAAGGTATTTCTTTTAGTTATGTATTATTTATATATTTATTTTTCTAATACAGAAGAGACACTATTTATATCATTATTTCATTCATTATTTTTGAAACATGTTGAGTAACCTCTGAGAAGCCTATCTGAATTTGTGTCTTGTAATCGCTTCCCAGATAGCACAAGTCTATTTGATGTGATATTTACACCTGGAAGACGTATTTTAAAGAGTGTTTGCTCATCTGCAAGACGTCTATTGGACGTTTCCTGTCAGATGTCAAATAGACGTTTAGAAGATGTCAGTTTAACATGCATTCTAAATCATTACATCTTAAATACATCTTCTAAACGTCTATTTGACATCTGACAGGAAACGTCCAATAGACGTCTTGCAGATGAGCAAACATCTTTAAAATACGTCTTCCAGATGTAAATATCACATCAAATAGACTTGTGCTATCTGGGTTGTAATATAACAATTTTCTATCCTAGAGGAGGCATAGCCTAATTTAAATGTATTGAAATTAATAAGGCATATTTGAGTAAACTTCGAGTACCATTTGAGTAGGCCTATCTTTGCCGGGCCGAGTGTCCTGGTTTTTGGTAATCAAAATATGGTCACCCTAATATACATATTTATTTTATTAGTGTTATTATTATTATTGTTTTAAATCCCATCGTTGTATCGCATCTATCGGTCTGTCCTGAACTAGGTACAGATTACGGCTTTTAAATGTGAAGAAAATATTACCGGTTCATCACCGGATACTATATAATAACTTTTGATTTGACTCCCTGGCTGTGTTCGGAATCGCATACTTCCCTACTATATAGTAGGGGGAGTAGGCGAGCGAAAAGTACGAATCATAAAAGAGTAGGCGAGAATTACCTGGGTGACGTACTAATTATCGCGAGATTCGGACGTACGTATACTTTTAGTGCGTTCGAATATGCCTACTTTCCTACTATATAGTAGGCGAAAACAGTACGTGAAGGAAGCAGTACGTTCGAAACATCAGTATTCATAAAAGAGTAGGCGGGGAGTTCCCGGATGGCTTACTGCTTGTGCCCAGATTTTTGAGTGCTCAACCGAAGGATACTCTTCTATCCCAGGAGGCCACGCGAGAGGATACGTCATTATCAAACATCACGGAGATCAGCGACGCGGGGGTTTTCAAATGTGAGTAAACACGGTCCCTTGTGTTTAAATCATATGTGTTAAACTACTGTAGAGTAAACGTTTTAACTGTTGAAGGTGTAAAGGAGTTAGACAGTATAGTACAGTTGTGATTTTGCTGTAAAAACATGTTTTATTATGTATACAGGCCAGGGGAGCTCCAGTAAGCATACGTAACGTTATACGTCTCTAAAGTGGATTTACATAACCATATACATCTTAAACACGCTTATTTAAAATGTCTATTTACATCTGAAAGGAAAATATTGTATAAGTATTGCAGATGAGCACATGACAACATTAAAAAGTACTATAACGTTGTGTGTGCTATTATGTAGGATAATTCACTGTTGTCAACACTGTTTACATTAGACAAATGTGCAATAAATAAGGTAAATAAACAAATCTATAAAGTAACTGAACATGTTAAATATTTTATTTGTCCCTTATTACTGTTGATAAACTGAGGAACATTTAAGTTGGATAAAAAAGTGAGTTAAGACATCAGCTACAACCTCAGCATGTAAATGCAGTATTGAGCTTATAAATCACAGAGGTAACGTTAATGTGAATCTTGTCTGTATGTTACAGGGACGGAAGAACACGCATGTGTTTATCCCTGATAGCACACGTACATCACAGAGACGTCTATTTGATGTGTAGGTTTACATCTGGAAGACGTATTTTTTAGAGTGTTTGCTCATCTGGAATACGTCTATAGGACGTTTCCTGTCAGATGTCAAATAGACGTTTAGAAGATGTCTTTAAGATGTAATGATTTCGAATGTATGTTAAACTGACATCTTAAAGATGTCTATCAGATGTTAGTAAACAGCAGATGCTTTCCAGATGAAGTGATCTTTAACAGACATCTTGCAGACGTACATGTGCTATCTGGGATCCGGTGGAGAGAGGCTCATGATGCTGAATGCTGTCATCAAAGGCTTTGAGTGAGTATACTACAGAAATGGATAACAACATCTATTAAATCTTAAATTGTAGTTTATTTGAATTATTGTAATTTCAAACATAGAAATTACAGCACTTTTCTGATTCTTGATTTCTGTGCATTTGCTGCAGAGCTTTTGTGGTGGAGCAGGACCTGCAAGGAAAGATGATGGCAGCATTTATTGGGGAAAAAAGGTTTTAGGGATTTTACTCAAATATAAAGGTCATTTTTGTTATTTTAATACATAAATCAAATGACATTGTGCTGTTAAAATGACTGCTTTTGTAAAATGAAGTTATATGCGGCGCATAGGGGCGCAGCACCATGGGGGGCGCCAGAGCGATGGTAAAATTTTTTTTTTATTAAAATGTAAAAAAATAAAAAATAAATAAATAAATAAATATATATATATATATATATATATATATATATATATATATATATATATATATATATATATATATATATATATATATATATATATATATTGTATTTTCTATATGTAGCTGCTGTTGTGCGTTTCTAAATCATTTCTGCATTTCTTCAATGTTATATAAAATTTTAGAGGACTGCATACCCCTCTGACACTGGGTAGTTGCGCCCCTGCATCAGAATAAAGCCCCAGAATGGGAACCGCTGTGTTGAGATGGCAGTATGTTTTGGGGTTCAGCGCCTGTGCATGCTTGTAGTTTGAATAAAGCTTTGTTCCATGTGTTGTTGACTTGTATATGCATTTGTTTATTGTGATGGTTACTTTTATTTGTTCTTTTACTCATTTATTCATGTTTCTTATTGTTGTCTGTATATAAAATATAATTATTTAATTAATGTATGCATTAATTCATTGCTTGACTAACAATTGATATGTTTCACTGCATTTATCAATATAAATGTATTCATGCATAAGTATGTCATATGACAAAACAAATTACAAATTATATAAAAAAGTAATATATGTATTGACCAATAAGTATTGGTCAGCATTTAATATTATTATTTTGTTTACGTTTTGGGGTGGGCGAACAATGCAGTTCATTCTGAGGTAATATTAATTTTTAAGGAGTGATACTTACATTTTTCGAGTATAAAATCAACAGTTTTCTCCAAAGGAGAGATCTTCAAGCAGCTGCCCGTCTCCTTTGTGCAGACATTACAAACGCAAAGGGAAAACTGTTCTAGGTTGTGCTGTCGAGTTACTGATGAAGTGTTAGTGCACCTGTCGCTCATATAATATAAACTTATAAACATATTACATACAAGATCATGGAAAGATACCATAGTTGTATCTAAGAATGAACAATCATGATGGCAACAGAAAACATAAATATCATTGATTTGTGTACATCATAATATGATATTTATACACAGGAAAAAAGAACAATAACAAGGCTAAATATCTTTAAATAGTTCTTCATAATACATAGAAAAAATGGATGAAAAGAGGTAAATTCATCAAGAAAAAGAGGAAAACTTAAAGGAGAAACTTCTTTGGTATAAGGTATAAAATAAAGAAATTAACAACATGTTCAAGAGATGACGATTTGGGGGTTTCAATAAAAAAAGAAATCGTTATAGGATAAAACTGTCGGTCACATAAAATATAACCACTTAAATCAACCCTAAATGTATTCACAAAATAAATGGGCAGCTGTTTCTTCAACAATACTACCACAAAATGAGCAAGTTTCATCAATATCAAGATATTTACAGATAGATGAATTAAACGTGTCGTTCATATATTTTAAGTTGTTGCGCTTGTGATAACGCGTCGTGGGTCACATGATAACGTCAACATAGCAGATGTCCGGATCGCATTCATACTCAACGAGATTTGGCTATAAAGTTTTGGCTCTTGGCTCTTTTTTGGCTCTTTTAGCGCTCGTTAAGTAAGTACTCGTTGAAATTAAGTACCTCATTGAGTATGCGATTCCGAACGCAGCCCCTGCCTCAGGAAAAAGACGCCCTTTTGACATAGGACTTTTAAGTTGAAAACACTCTTATTTTAGAAGGTGCGTTCCAGGTCGAAGATCTTCCGGTTTACATCACGACAAAAGTCTGTTGTGGCTGGTTTCATTTGTTGGAGGCAATCGGTGTTTCGTCTGCTGAGCTTAACAAAAAAAATCAACATGCCTCGAGTTTATATCGGCAGGTTGAGTTATCATGTCCGCGAAAAAGATATCCAGAGGTTTTTCGGTGGCTATGGGAAGCTGCTGGAGGTGGATCTGAAAAACGGGTGAGTTCATTCATCTGCACGCGACACGAGGGAGGTAACGTTAACAGTTAACGGTAGAACCAGCGTGGAGACAGTGATATTACATAAATCCAAAATACAAATTGTCTGTTTGGTTTTCAGCTGCAACTATTAGGTTAGTATTAAGTTCAAGGTCTAAGCGTTGAGTTGTTAACGTTACATATAACAGGAACGCTAAACTGAAGGGCCACTTGATGTAACCGATATGAATTTGTTTATTTGCAGTCGCTGATTATGCGACATACATACCGGTAGCATAATCAGTGACTGCAAGTAAACAAACCAATATTCGTTTTGGCTGTAAATGTTTTGTCGCAGAAGTGTTCGGCTGATAGTCTCGCCACGTTTACACGCTTCAAGCGCCTCCATTTTCTCGGCCTAGAAACAGAAGTGAAATGAGCGCCATAGATGCAGGCATGAAACGGTCCGCTGTGTTTGGGGTTTCTCATTATCACCGCGTGTGAAATTCTCACACACACACACACAAACACGCACGTCTTGTTTCTCGAGAGAGCCAGTATATTGTTATCTGACTTCTGGGTAAAAAAAAAAATGTTTTACTTTTTTTTTTTTTTCATATAAGTTAGCGCTTTTCTGGCTGTCCATCTTTCTAGCAATGTCTACCAACTAATTTTGGACATGCTAGCTAATTGATAACATCCTAACACCATCCAGAAAACCTGCTAAGTCTCTTTCTGATAGATTACATGGCCTTAAACTTGTAACTTATAAAAACTACTTTTGAACTGAAACGCTTTATAAATCACTTCAAACTTTCTAGCCAGGCTTTCTCAAGCCAATATCAAACTTTTTTTTTTTAGTTGTAATTAGTCAAACACATTGATTGTGCAATAAAGTAGATTCTTGCACTGAATTTGTATGTCAGTAGTAATTTAGTAAATTAATGGCCTGGTGTCACAAATTAGGTTTAGGCTTAGATTAAGTCAGGATTAGGCCTTTTAAGTAGCATTTATAAACGTGCATGCCTTTAAAAAAAAAACATTACTGCTGTGCATCTTGAGACAAAACCATAGCACTGACAAATTTTAAATATGCCAGTACAAGTTATTTTCAGTTAAAACAGCTCAAACATGTATTTTAGTGAATACAGGGGTTAATGTATTAGACTTGATCAAGATGGGGATTACTTTCCATTGGGTTTAACAGCATTCAGAAGGGCTTTTCACACTTGAAATGGTTAACCCTGGGTCATTGTAAACCCTGGGTTAACAATCCTGCTTCATGTTTCACATTGCTCGTAATTTACCCAGGGTTAACAATTAATCCTGGGTATTCATTAGCTGGTGTTTCACACTATGCATTCCTAAACCCTGGGATAATGTCCCTGTCTGCATATTTGCGGTGTGATGTTTGGATGAACACTCCGTGAATGCATTGGCCAATCACAGACATGTATGTTGAGCGTGTGAACGCAATGGCCAATCACAGGCATGTTGAGTGTGTGAAGGCAATGGCCAATCACAGACATGGACAGTGCTGCAGAATTATTTGGCGAGTTGATTTTCTGATACATTTTTCCAAACCACATTATTCTTAACTATTCATTTTGTGCCTAATAATTATGCACACCTGAATTTCATTTTCTTTTTTCATTTTCAGCTTGCATGAACAATTATATATCATCACTTAAAAATGATTAAATATACACAATTAATAGTAGTTAAGATTAATGTGGTTTGGAATTGGTCAAATGTGCCTGAAAAAAATGATGATCAGAAAATCGAAGTGCTTAATACTTCTGCACTGTATGTTGAGCGTGTGAACGCAATGGCCAATCACAGACATATGCACTATATTGCCAAAAGTTTTAGGGCGCCTGCCTTTACATGCACATGAACTTTAATGACATCCCAATTAGGGCTGGGCGATATATCGATATAAAAATATATCGATATATTTTTAAATGCGATATGGAATTAGACTATTTCGGATATCGATATAGTTCAAATATGCGCTGTGATCCTTGCTCCAAGCAAGCTGATCCGGAGCTCTCTGCACTGCGCCCCGCGCGTGAAACTGCGCGCTGCCGAAGCCCCATCCGCAAGCCATCGACAACCCGAAACGGTGTTTCCGCTACATTCATTCTGCCGTGGTGGCCCGCGACACCAAACAGATAGCACACCTACATCTGCAAGATGTCTGTTAAAGATCATTTCATCTGGAAAGCATCTGCTGTTTACTAACATCTGATAGACATCTTTAAGATGTCAGTTTAACGTACATTCTAAATCATTACATCTTAAAGACATCTTCTAAACGTCTATTTGACATCTGACAGGAAACGTCCTATAGACGTATTCCAGATGAGCAAACACTCTAAAAAATACGTCTTCCAGATGTAAACACACACATCAAATAGACGTCTCTGTGATGCTACGTGTGCTATCACGCCGCGGCTGCAGCTTCTCAGTGAGGTCCGATAGTGTGCAGAATGTGCACACTATTGTGTTATTGTTAAAGGGATACTCCACTTTTTTTGGAAATAGTCTAATTTTACAACTCCCCCAGAGTTAAACTGAGTTTTACCGTTTTCGAATCCATTCAGCCGATTTTCTGATATTTAGAAGAATAGTAGTATATGTAATTTTTAGTAATAGTATATGTTTTTTCCTACTATGGAAGTCAATGGGACCAGAAACTGTCTGGTTACTGATATTCTTCTAAATATCAGAAAATCGGCTGAATGGATTCGAAAATGGCAAAACTCAGTTTAACTCTGGGGGAGTTGTAAAATTAGACTATTTCCAAAAAAAGTGGAGTATCTCTTTAAGCCCCACTAAAGGCATAAAAAATATTTGTAAATCACCATAAAGTTTTCGTGCACTATATTCCAAGACTTCTAAAGTCATTGGATTGCATAATGTGAGGTAAAAATGAATATTAAAGTCGTTAAGTTAAAGTTAATGGAAACTCATCTCTCCTCAGTCATTCTCCATTCAGCATTCAAACGGCTCGTCGCGTTCGGTTACGACAGTCACACGATGACACTCTCTTCAAGATCAATGTTCCCACTATTATACTTTATTTGTAGATGCATGTCTATGGTTTGCATAAAATTACTTTTTATCTTGCTGGAGTTTACTGCGCTTTCTTTTTCACCTTGTGGAGCTTTGATTTAAAAAAAGGTACTCCTGTTGTTATACAGTATTTATGTTTACATTTAATTATAAACAAGCGGTGAAGAAACCTGTTCATTATTTATTCATTTGATTTTGCACTTCTTCACTGAAATAGCCGGTTTCAATAAAACTTGGCTACTTGTGACGTCATATTTGGCTTTGACTGAACATTTGCTCTCACTTTGCAGAAAAAATATCGGGATATATTAGGGCTGAAACGATTAGTCGACATTGTCGACAACGTCGACAATAAAAAATTGTCGACAAATATCGTTGTTGTCGAGTAGTCGTTTGATCTAACGTGACCTAATGTAAGGGCGTGCAATATCACGTTTTGACCGCTACGGCGCTGTGGCGCTAGAGTGTAATGCAGCCCTTTACAAATGCTACTGCGGTAAAAGAAAAAACAGCGCGAATTATGACGGAGTGCAAACGAATCCGAACTAGCAAGATTTGAGAAAGTTTCACAAAACTTCAAACCAACAATGCTGTCATGTGCAATACATGCAAGGCGGAACTTGCTTTTCACGGGAGCACAACATGCATGTCGGAGCAATTACAGAGGAAACATCCCGGCAGAAGAGGAGCCGTTGAGAATTGAGTGTTCTCCAGCTGGAGCTAACTAACTAGCGGTAAATCTCTTTATTAGATAATGCAATACTACTAATAATAGTAAGAATATAATCAATAATAATATAATTACAGTAATGTGGTGATTTATTTTGCATAGAATAAAGCTTGATCGAGCTTAGGAGTCAGGGCTGTTTTTATTATTGTAACACTATTAGGTATTAGTCTTATCACTTACCTGTATTTTGTTCCATAATCATGAAGACTTACAAAAGGAGATGTTAGGAAGAATATCATGGCACTTACTTTTTCTTTTTCATACTGTAAATTAAAAGGTGAATGAGAACGTCTCTGTCAGCTCAATTGTCATGTAAAAAAAAAATTGTAATTTTATATTTATAATAATGGTTTGCAGATTAATATTTTACTATTCTTTGTGTCCTGAAGTAAATGACCCTTTTTCTGTTTCAGTTCTAAGAAAAGCAGTGGGCCTATTAAACAATGCTTAGAGAGCATTTGTGTGTGATTTGAGTTGTACCGAATTCTGAAAACTTAGAGAATGACCTGTTTAGTTGGCTCAAAGTTCATTAAAACAACTATTTCAAAAGCTGAACTGATTTTCTTTTTTTTATATTATAGTAAGAATATGTATAACTCAATGTTTTAACTAATTGAAAAAGCTGAATAATCGTTTCCAAACTGACTGATTAGCCGGCAAAATAATCGATGATTAGTCGATTAATCGTTCTAATAATCGTTAGATTAATCGATTATCAAAATAATCGTTTGTTGCAGCCCTAGGATATATACCGTATATCGATATTCAACCTAAATGTATCGGGATATGACTTTTGGTCCATATCGCCCAGCCCTAATCCCAATGTCCCAATCCCAACTCTTCTGGGAAGGCATTCCACAAGGTTTAGGAGTGTGTTTATGGGAATCTTTGACCATTCTTCTAAAGCACAGAGAAGCCCTGGCTCCAAGTCTCCGCTCTAATTCATCCCAAAGGTGTTCTATCGGGTTGAGGTCTGGACTCTGTGCCGGCCAGTCAAGTTCCTCCGCACCAAACTCGCTCATCCATGTCTTTATGGACCTGCTTTGTGCACTAGTGTGCAGTCTTGTTGGAACAGGACCATCCCCAAACTGTTCCCCAAAGTTGGGAGCATGAAATTGTCTAAAATGTCTTGGTATGCTGAAGCATTAAGAGTTCCTTTGACTGGAACGAAGGGGCCAAGCCCTGAAAAACAACCCCACACCATAATCCCCCCTTCACCAAACATATAGTGAGACTATGTGAACACAATAGCCAATCAGAGGTGTTCATAAGAATCTGTTGAACAGCGCTCAAAATGCTAAAGGGAAATACTGGTATCATTACATATTTTTAAATTTCAAAACAAAAATGGACAACACTAAGTTGTACTATAAAGCTTATAATGAATGGACTTTTCAGACTATAAAGGTAAGAATGAAATGGTCTCTTCACTCCAATTGTCGCACATTTTCTGTCACCATTAGACATTTTCCTCTGAAACTGCTGTTTATACAATGGGCTGTGTTTCCGTGAACATACAACACGTGAATGAGGCACGTGATTGGCTGTCGCCTGTCGATTGCACTCTGTCTTTCACACTGTGCACGATAATGCGGGGTGAAGCAGTGCTATTCATGACCCCAGGTAAAAACCAGTGCTAACCCAGCTTCTAAATTACAATTGTGAGACTTTCCTTTACCCCTGGGTTAAAAGCGGAGTTTAGAACAATAACTCTGGGTTGCGCACTGTGTGAAAAGCCATAGGTTTAACCACTGTAAACTGTAACCTACATTGCTTTTTAGCCTAATCAGATCTGTCTTCATAGGTATGGCTTTGTTGAGTTTGAGGACACCCGTGATGCCGATGATGCCGTCTACGAGCTGAACGGTAAAGAGCTGTGTGGAGAGCGGGTCATGGTGGAGCACGCCAGAGGTCCTCGCCGAGACCGCGACAGCTACGGAGGCGACGGCGGAGGAGGAGGTGGACGAGGCGGTGGCGGCGGCGGGGGTTATTATGGTGGCGGCAGTGGTGGAGGAGGAGGAGGTGGTGGAGGAGGAGGAGGTGGTGGAGGACGCAGCAGTAAGTACAATAACATCAGTTGTGTTGTGTCTTATTGCAGAGAGTACTTGGGTTTTAAATGTCTGGAAACCAGATGCTTCTAAGTGGATTTTAAGTGTTCGCATTAAGCAAGAATATATCAGGAAACTTGCTACCCAGTTTTATACTGCTTGCACGTAATTATTTTTCCTTCTTGCGGTTAATTTAACAAGCAATTATTAATTTCTGTATTAGCATTTATATCAAACATCATGCTGTCAATATTAACTTGTGCTGCTGAAAATGCTACTATTAAGCTAAGATGTTTTCTTCCCCTCCTTTCTTTACGTTTTTAGTAGGGGGCTGGGCGATATGGCCAAAAAATCATATTTCACATCCTGCCCAATGTTGCCCTACAAACAATGTAGGGCAATGTTTCATCATTGAAGGCTATGAAAACAAGTATAGTGAATGTAACTATCTAGGCTATGCTATATGTGCAAAAAAGGGCTAAAATCACGTTACATTGTATTGTAACATTACAATAAAAAGTGTTTTAAAGCAGAAGTTAGAATCACTAAATTGAAAATGAAACTAAATAAAAACAAAGCACAGACTAAATGTTAACTGGGAATTATTACACGGCTTTGTGGAATACTTGATTCTGATTGGTCAATAGCGGCATCCAGCGGTGAGTTATTCCCAGATTACAGAAACACAGGCTCATCCGGGTCACTGAAGTCAGCAGCGCTATATGCTCGCTAGGAACGGCTTCTCTTCGTGGAAGTTTTGTGCTTGGTGAGCTAATTAAGTATTAACTCAGTCGAATCAATAATTTGTGTACAGTTATTTAATTATGCCATCCAGTATCGTGGACTCGCTCGCTCTTGTTTCATACAAATGCTGCCGCCATTTTGTGACTATTGTTTTGTACACTGTTAGATTATGAGATGCAAACAAGTATGATTTTAAAACAGTTTAATCTGAAATCAATATATCTTATCCACATAATTATTTATGTGGCGAAATGCTGTGTAATAAGTGCATGACTGTATAGCGTATCTCTTAAATGTCCGTCTAGTTTGAGCTTCCCGCACTGCAACTGGAAGATTTGCGTTTAAAGGCCTAATAAAATATTTCAACTCAGACCAATATTTCAAGTCTAATAATTAAGATAGTTTAAGTGTTAGTGTTTTCAGTGTTTTTTGTGTGTTTTGTTTTACCGTGGTATCGACTACTGTTTGTGGTATCTTGACATCCCTCTTGTATCGTATCGTCTGTGTGGCGGCGCTCATTCACTGAAGGCTGATGGATAGCGGCGACTCTCCTGCATAAGGCTAGTCCTCTCCTGACAGCTGAATGGAAACATTTGCATGACTTTCTGACATTTACAGACTGAAGAAAACGACATCTTAAACGTATTAAAAGCCGCAAGTATCTGTCAGAGCTAGAGTTGTTCCGATACTAGTATAGGAAATGCCGCCGATACCAATAAAAATGCTGGTATCGGCGAGTACTTCTACCCATGTACCGATCCGATACCATTTTCTTAAACAATATCTAGTTATGCACGCTAGCTTTGCATAACGCTGCAAATCGGAGATCAATTCTTCTTCGCTGCTCTAAACAGTGGTTGCTTGTGGCGACACAGGAAGTTGTGCTGTTGCCACAAGCAACCACTGTTTAGAGCAGCGAAGAATAAAACGCGGAGTTTGAGTTTATTGTTCTGGATGACCAGCCGCGGTCAAAACTGAAATGCCGTTTATTTAACAATTGTTTATGGACTTAAAATTATAAAGAGATTATTTTCTTATATTATTCTTATATCATTTTTTAGATTCCTAGATTTATTTGTTGCACTTTTTTTATGCAGTTATATTGTAAAACTAAAATACCTTTTTCAGTTTACAGTATTAGATGTGTGGTTGCATTTTAAGTTCTTTTTCACTTAAGAAAGATAAAGAATATATTGCTGTGAAATGTATGTCAGATAATAAAAATACTCTAGTTCACTGTATGTATTTGTTCATGTTTAATTAAGGGATAAGTCTGAAACACGCCATAAAATAATTCTATCAATTCATACAGTGGTAGTATGAATTGCAGCTGTATAGAGACTGTACACACCCAGGTATCGGATCAGTACTCGGTATCGGCCGATACCATGAGTCCAGGAATCTGTATCGGGAAGCGAAAAAGGGTATCGGAACATCTCTAATCAGAGCGTCTGACGGGGCAAGCAGTGTTAAACTATGCAGTGTTAAACTATACACACGTTAACTATATTACAAGATATTTTAAAACCTTTGATATAAAACATGTCTCATGTTTAGGACAAATTTGATGATTCACTTTCCCCGCAGCAGCAGCTCACTCTGTGTTCTTTTTTCAAACTACTGTATATCAATATAAACCTCATCCTATATCGTTTATAAAAAATATATTGAAATATCGTACAAACTCGATATACCAGACCCAGCGCTAATGTTTAGTAAAGAAACCCAAACCAGCTTCACACAGTTTTCTGGATTCCTCATGTTCTCATTATGTTAATGTAATGTTAATGAAATGTCATCTGTGAACATTAAGCCTTTAGCCCTTTCACATCAGGGCAAGTCATTGCCAGTACTTTCTCAAAGACTGTACTTTGATTGAATTATTCAAATTAGGGGTGTAACAATATACCGTCTCACAATATATCGCAATACGAAAATGCAACATGTATCATGGATAGTTACTATGTATTGTGAATAGTTTACCCAAAATAAAAATTACTGTGTGAGAAATTAAAGCTTTCAGAGTTTTAGTGTCAGTACTACATTAAACTACTGTATATAATGTATGATTATGCAATGGGGGAATATCTGTGGGTCCTGATAATGCCAAATATCTTCTGTTAGCAGTAAAAGTGGCCTACATTATTTTAAATGTCTAGCCAGTGAAAGAGTGCAAGCATATTCATCTTAAATGGGCACTAAGCCTATTAATTTACACACCCAAATACCAAATGCAGTATTGCAATATCGTATTGTGATATGTATCGAATCGTGGCATGACGGTAGCGGTACACCCCTAGTTCAGACTTGTTATATGAAATGTTACACTTTTTATTTTGTTAGAGGGTGTTTTACACCAGTGCTTCTCAAGCCTCATCTTGAATCCCCCCCCAAAGGCACGTTTCGCATGCCTCCCTCCCCGTACGCACCCAGTTCAAGCCTGGCGGCCTCTACTAATGAGCTGGGGACTGTAGTCGGGTGTGTTCGGTCAGGGACGCATCCTAAGTGTGCTGTGGGACAGTCTTGAGAAGCACTGCTTTATACAATGGTGTTTTTTCCCCATATACCATTTATTCTTTCTTCTTGCCTTTTAAGCTTGTGTTCTAGCCCAGTGGAAATTAACCATCAATGTCCATGTTAAAGTTTAATTTGATTTCCAATTTGATTTCCACAATAACAAAGTCCTTGATGTTTCAATTTGAAAGAGTCCACTGGGGGCTGAGGCTGAGTCCAAGTGTCGTTGTGGCTAAGATGACTACCTGACCGGTTTGGCCTTGGCCTCTTCACCTTACAATGTGTGTGTGACCTTTGCCCCTTGATGCTTTGGCTGACCTAACCGGAAGCCAAGATGACAGCAGCCTTTTGCCAATAGACCAGGGGTGATGGTGAGGAATGCCATTAGTTATTGCTATGTTGTCCATATGGAAAGCCTCTAGCCAAAATGTAATAGAAATACCTGAAATGGAGACATTATACGGGCAAGATGTTCATGCGAGGATTTGTGAGCCTAAATATTAGACATTTAAATGTAATGCTGCCTATCAAAATATAATTTTTGCCCTGAACGACCTGGGAACGATTGTCTTGTTGTCAGTCTTATCAGCTTCTCTCTTATCCACATAGTAAAGCCTTTTCTGGGAGGCAACAAACTGCTCTCGAGTCTGAACAGGTTGGCAATAAGCAACAGAGGGCAAATATGACTTGTATCCTCTCGTAGGTTCTAATGTTAATTCAGTGGCGTCCGTCTTTCCTTGATCTCTCTGTCATAACAGGATTTCTTTATGTCCTCTTCCCTGTTCTTCTGAAGGTGGTTACAGCAGCAGAAGCCGCACCGGTAGGGACAAGTATGGTCCTCCTGTTCGCACCGAGCACCGGCTCATTGTGGAGAATCTCTCCAGCCGCTGCAGTTGGCAAGACCTTAAGGTAACACTGGTGATGTACACGAATTAATGCGGGCCGCATTCCCATTTGCATTTTTCAATTCTCACACCATTGCATACAAAGGGATCAATTACACTTAATGGCAACCAGTTTGAAATAACCTCCTTCTGTGAACTGATGTGGCATCATATTATAGAATGAGGCAGAAATTAATTTATTCTATACTGTGGTAATGGCTATGTCGATTGGCATTGCATTATAAATATACATTATCCTTATGAAAATACCCGACATCGATTGAAGAAACCAGATAAACCGTGTTCTGTCGCAATGGTGTTTAATTATCTTCATGTTTAATCCATTAAAATGTCTCTATCTGCGTTTTATTCCGTCTTTGTCCCTATTAGGGATTTCCCTGGAATGTCACAAGTTTTATTATTCCTGTGAGTCTCATTTGTGAAGCTTCTGCGCAAGGGCGCCGTCCGGTGTCGAGTATGAATGAAACAAAAGTTACATGTGAGAGTTAACGCTCCAAAATGCTGACATCGCCCTATTTGGGGTAAAAATCAAGCGGCAACCTTCCAGTCTCTCTTTTGAAACCAACACAGAAGTGACTTAAACTGCAATTGATCGACTGGCCTCTAGAGACAGGCTTTAAGAGAGTCAATCCCATAGACCCCCATGTTAAAAAAAAATTTACAGCCTGGTACAAAAAGTTGTTTTGGTCTATATACCTTAATTTTGCCCTTTATGACAACTGTGTGGGGGGTGACTTTTTATTTATAACTCATCCGTTTAAATTCAATTAAAACTTAAAGTTCTGCATAATTAAGGGCGTGGCCACTTGAGTGACAGGTGGATTGCCACTGATGTCACTACTAGCCGTTTGTCTGCTGTCTGTTAGCGTTGCGTCACCTCAGCTAATCCGCCTCGCTGCACATTTTCTGTTATCCGGGAGTGACGCGCTGCCAAGATGGCGACGGCCGGCTCCGCCCACTTTGGGCTTCAAAAATGCTATTCAGAAACGCTACGTCACAGACACTACGTCCATATTTTTTTTACAGTTTATGGGAAAAATACAACAAAATATTCCTCTCTAATGATATAGATAGTCGAGTATGTGTTTTGCAGTCACAAGCTATGTTGTGCACAGAGGTGAAGGTTGTGTTGCCTTTGCAGGACTTCATGCGCCAGGCGGGTGAGGTGACCTATGCAGACGCACACAAGGAGCGCGCCAACGAGGGAGTCATCGAGTTTCGCTCCATCTCCGACATGCAGAGAGCGCTGGACAAACTGGATGGAACCGACATCAACGGCAGGAAGATTCGTCTGGTCGAAGACAAGCCGCGGCGTCGGCGCTCATACTCTGGGAGCCGCTCTCGGTGAGCGCTTGCTTATCAAGTTTAACCACCAATTATTTGATTTTAATAATCAAGACACTTTAAAGCTTTGCTAGGATTGGGAAATCATCTTGATGGGCACTAGGGGTGTAACGATCCCCTCATCTCATACGATACGATACTGAACTCACGATACCATATTATTGCGATCATCCAAGACATTTGATAAAAGATTAACAAAAAATGTACTGTTGATTAAAATGCTAAATTTTGTGTGTGTAAATGAATAGGCTTGGTCTTTGTGCTGGAAACCCAAAGCACAGGAGAACAGAGACACCAGAATAACAATATTCATGATTCTGAAGCTGAAAACAGGATTATTTTAGACAAATATGCTTGGACTCCTTCACTGACTAGATATAGTTAAAGCTGCAGTCCGGCGTTTTTCCTCTGTCGCCATCTCTGTTCGAAATCTGCAATTGCAGTCATTCGCGGAATTATCAACTTACGTGAGTTGTACTTCGACACCATCGACACGGCACAGCGCAGATGAACACAATGTTTGAGAAGACTGAGGCTGTCAGTCGCTGCCGGTGTGGATACTGACATTCAGAATCACAGATTATTCTTTTTGTAAGTATGACCAACAAAAGATTTTTCACCGGAAAATGTCATCTGAACTAGTAAGAAACATCCACCTTTGTTCTGGTTCAGACATTGCATTTAATTGGCGCTGATTAAATCTAACAATCGCTTATAAGTTATCATATCACGCAAAACCGTGAAAATTATACTTTGTTTCTCAAATTGTTAATGTTAACAACGTCAGCATTGCGTGACTACATGTAATGTCCTTCCGATATGTATCCTTGTTTTCATATGGCCCGGTTGCAGTCTCTTTTTTTTTTTTTTTTTTGTATTCACTCTGTATCAAGTCCGAACGAAGTCTTTTGCATTTTACAGCGGGTGAGTCTGTTGTCACTGGTGATTGTTGTTTGAACCTTTCTGGATGCGCCATCAAATTGATAAGTTTAATTATATCAAGTGCTGTGAGAAAAGGCTATAAATCTCCACCTCCAACATCCTCACACGCAATATAGCCGAGACTCTTCTTTGTGGACAGATGTGTGTGTGTGTGGACAGATGTGTGTGTGTGGACAGGTGTGTGTGTGGACAGGTGTGTGTGTGGACAGATGTGTGTGTGTGGACAGATGTGTGTGTGTGTGGACAGATGTGTGTGTGTGGACAGATGTGTGTGTGTGGACAGATGTGTGTGTGTGGACAGATGTGTGTGTGTGGACAGATGTGTGTGTGTGGACAGATGTGTGTGTGTGGACAGATGTGTGTGTGTGGACAGATGTGTGTGTGTGGACAGATGTGTGTGTGTGGACAGATGTGTGTGTGTGGACAGATGTGTGTGTGTGTGTGGACAGATGTGTGTGTGTGGACAGATGTGTGTGTGTGGACAGATGTGTGTGTGTGTGTGGACAGATGTGTGTGTGTGTGTGTGTGTGGACAGGTGTGTGTGTGTGGACAGGTGTGTGTGTGTGTGTGTGTGTGGACAGATGTGTGTGTGTGTGGACAGGTGTGTGTGTGTAGACAGGTGTGTGTGTGTGGACAGGTGTGTGTGTGGACAGATGTGTGTGTGTGTGGACAGATGTGTGTGTGTGTGGACAGATGTGTGTGTGTGTGTGGACAGATGTGTGTGTGTGTGTGGACAGATGTGTGTGTGTGGACAGATGTGTGTGTGTGGACAGGTGTGTGTGTGTGGACAGATGTGTGTGTGTGGACAGGTGTGTGTGTGTGGACAGGTGTGTGTGTGTGGACAGGTGTGTGTGTGTGGACAGGTGTGTGTGTGTGGACAGGTGTGTGTGTGTGGACAGGTGTGTGTGTGTGTGTGGACAGATGTGTGTGTGTGTGTGTGGACAGATGTGTGTGTGTGTGTGTGTGGACAGATGTGTGTGTGTGTGTGTGTGGACAGATGTGTGTGTGTGGACAGGTGTGTGTGGACAGGTGTGTGTGTGTGGACAGGTGTGTGTGTGTGGACAGGTGTGTGTGTGTGTGTGGACAGATGTGTGTGTGTGTGTGTGGACAGATGTGTGTGTGTGTGTGTGTGGACAGATGTGTGTGTGTGTGTGTGGACAGATGTGTGTGTGTGTGTGTGGACAGATGTGTGTGTGGACAGATGTGTGTGTGTGGACAGATGTGTGTGTGGACAGATGTGTGTGTGGACAGATGTGTGTGGACAGATGTGTGTGGACAGATGTGTGTGTGTGGACAGATGTGTGTGTGGACAGATGTGTGTGTGTGTGGACAGATGTGTGTGTGTGTGGACAGATGTGTGTGTGGACAGGTGTGTGTGTGTGTGTGGACAGATGTGTGTGTGTGTGTGTGGACAGATGTGTGTGTGTGTGTGGACAGATGTGTGTGTGTGTGTGGACAGATGTGTGTGGACAGATGTGTGTGTGTGTGTGTGGACAGATGTGTGTGTGTGTGTGTGTGGACAGATGTGTGTGTGTGTGTGTGTGGACAGATGTGTGTGTGGACAGATGTGTGTGTGTGTGTGTGTGTGTGTGTGTGTGTGGACAGATGTGTGTGTGTGTGTGTGTGTGTGTGTGGACAGATGTGTGTGTGTGTGTGTGGACCGATGTGTGTGGACAGGTGTGTGTGTGTGGACAGATGTGACGTAATGACGCAAAGACATGCTCGAATCTCCCGCGGAAATCCACCAGTACCACTGGAATTAAAAACATTATTACAAGCTTGCCATTTTGAATCGAGCTAAGGCAAGCAGAGTTTTGAACACTGGCTGGTTATGTATTTTGGATAATTTTTATCCCAAAAAAAGCTACGGACTGCAGCTTTAAAATGTAGGCCACTTTTACTGGTAACATCAGACATTATCAGGACCCACAAATATTCCCCCATTGCATTATTATACATTATATTCAACATTTATATACAGTAGTTTAATGTTGTACTCAGGGCTGGGCGATATGGACCAAAAGTCATATCCCGATATATTTAGGTCGAATTTCGATATACGATATATATCCCGATATTTTTTCCTCAAAGTGAGAGCAAATGTTCAGTCAATGTCAAAGCCAAATATGACGTCACAAATAGCCTAGTTTTATTGAAACCAGCTGTTTCAGTGAACAGGTGCAAATTCAATTGAATAAATAATAAACAGTTTCTTCACCTGGTTCATAATTAAATGCTCAGCTGTTCAAATAACAATAAAATGTAAACATAAATCCTGTATAGCAACAGGAGTACCTTTTTTTAAATCAAAGCTTCACAAGGTGGCTGCGGGAAAATAAAGTTTGCAGTGAGCTTTGTTTCGGGGCTGGAGCTTTTTCGCAGTGTTTCCTCTAGGATTTTTTGCAGCTGTGGTGGCAGTGATATTGCCATGGGCCACGCCCCCTTGCCCCAGGTGTTTAAACCTCACCATTCATATTATAAAGTATTATAATATGAAAGGCTCCAATTTAGAGCGCCAAAACGATTATGCGGATCCCGTGCGCAAAATGATGCACTTGAAGCAACGCGCAGTCACGGCGTGCAGCGCTTCACATTTAAAAATGTAAGCACAAAGCGAAGAGATATTTGATGCTTAGTATATTATATCTATGCAACAGTTTATTGAGCCTTTTCTTTTAACAGTTTTAAATTTTAGTTAGTGCGCATGAAGAACAATTCATAGCGCTCTCTACTCCAGTGCTGCAATCTAACAGACACCCGGGGGAAAGAAATATGATTTAGAAAGCGCAGTAAACTCCAGTAAGATAGTCATTTTATGCAAACCATAGACATTTATCTACAAATAAAGTATAATAGTGGTAACATTGATCTTGAAGAGAGTGTCATCATGTGACTGTCGTAACCGAACGCGACGCAGTGTTTGAATGCTGAATGGAGAATGACTGAGGAGAGATGAGTTTTCATTAACTTTAATTTAACGACTTAAATATTAATTTTTACCTCATATTATGCCATCGAATGACTTTAGAAGTCTTGGAATATACTGCACGAAAACTTTATGGTGCTTTACAATATTTTTTATGCCTTTATTGGGGCTTAACAATAACACAATAGTATGCATAACATCGGACTTTACTGAGAAGCTGCAGCCGTGGCGGGATAATGTTTGGTGTGGCGGACCACCACGGTAGAATGAATGTAGCGGAAACACTTGTTCGGGTTGTCGATGGCTTGCGGCTGGGGCTTCTGCAAGCGCAGTGCAGATAGCTCCGGGTCAGCAGCTTGCTTGGAGCAAGATCACAGCGCATATTTGAACTATATCGATATATGCGATATGGTCTAATTCCATATCGCATTTAAAAATATATCGATATATTTTGTATATCGATATATCGCCCAGCCCTAGTAGTACTGACACTAAAACTCTGAAAACGTGAATTTTTCTCTCACAGTAATTTTTATTTTGGGTGAACTATTCACAATACATAGTCACTATCCATGATACATATTGTTGCATTTTTGTATTGCGATATATATTGTGACACGATATATTGTTACACCCCTTCTGGGCACTTTTCACCTCTGGTGTACCACAAGGTTCTAGATTGGGCCATAATTAATTGCTGGTTATTACTTTATAGTTGACCTATTATGCATAGTTCACTTTTTACATTGTAATGTTGGACAAATGTATCTGCAGTGTGTACACAACCACCCTATAATGATACAAATCCATTCACTCCGTTTGTAATGTTCCCCATAAATCAGAAAGTGTCTCTAAATTAGACATTCAGGAATGCACAGTAGAACAGGCCCCGCCCACACCAGCTCTATTAGCATAGCTCCACCCCTGAATGAGCTGCACACAGTCCGCCATGTTTAACTCCTCGCCAGAGCATTCAAGTACATTTATGGTCAAGAGCAGTGAGTGATCATCTGTTTCTCTTGTTTAATTCACATTAACAACATAATGTATATTAGGCCGCTCACTTTAATACACAGGTCTAATATACACATACGACGACTTCCTTTTTTAATGTCTTTTTTCTCTCCCATCTTATCTTCACTGGACAAACAGTCCTGCCTCATACTGAATGCTGCTAAGATAAGAGCTGCAGTATTTACACTTACAGTTGACTGGATATAATGCTGGGATAGGAGTATGTTAAACTATACTTTTCTTTGTCCCCCAGATCTCGTAGCCGGCGTCGTTCTCGTAGTAGGAGTCGGCGTAGCAGCCATTCCCGGAGCAACTCAAGATCTCGCTCAAGGTAGGAATAAATAATGAAAATTGATTTGAAAATGAATGTTTGTTTTTCCTTCAGCTTCTGATTGTCTTTTGTAGGTCTCGCTCTCGCCGACGCCGCTCCCGCTCCAGGTCCCGCTCCAAGTCAGGACACAAGTCTCGCTCCAAGTCTCCGTCGAGCAAGTCTCGCTCGCGCAACCGTAAATCTCGTTCTCGGTCCCGCACACACAAATCCCGCAGTCGGTCAACCAGCCGCAAGTCTCGCTCCCGCTCAGACGAGCGCAAGTCCCGGTCTAAGAGCACTTCTAAAGTGAAGTCAGATCGCGGGCGGTCCCAGGAGAGGTCCGTCAGCAAGAAGTCCAGGAGCAGATCTGCTTCTCCTGTGGAGAATGGCGATGGGGGGCGTCCCAAGTCCAAGTCTGCTTCCCGCTCTCCAACACCTCAGGCTGGGAAGTCTCCAGACAGGCATTCACGCTCCCGCTCAAAGTCTGGCTCACGCTCCAAATCCCGATCCCGCTCCAGATCCAAGTCCCAAGACTAGTTTTAAGTGCCGTCTGAATTTGTTTTTGTTTTTGTTTTTTTCTTCCCCTCCCACCTCTTTAGGAGTCCAGTTGTCCAGGATAGTTTTCTAATGGTAATGATGAGATCCAGGTCCAAGTTATTGCATTAGTTTTAACTTGCCCATCTTCAACAGAGTGAATCATAGCGTCGATATTTTATATACGTACCAATGGCATGAGAATAATTAATTGATTTAATTTAGTGTGCTGCATGTCAATCTTTTTATAAACTATGATCCTCTGTGCTGTGGCTGGGAAAAGCCTCTCTCTCGGCAGTGAAACGACTGGCCACTGCGTCCTGTGACTTAGGAAATGCTAACTGTTATCTGAGTAATCAAGGTTTCCTTTTCTTCATTTAATTGAAAACTGTCTGATTTTGTTTTATTAAAATTTACAATCTATTTCACTGTTGGTGGGGTTTTTTTTAATGCCGTTTTTACCAAATCTCATTGTGAAGGGCTATATTTTTATTTTTTCATTAGCAGATAAAAGCAGCACTTACGGCTCCGTTCACACCAAAGATAACAGAATGCTACATTTTTTCAGCTGATGAATGATAAAAACATTAACAGCCAATCAGAATCCAGCATCCAGAACTGAAGTCTTTAAAGCAAAATATGACACAACTGTCACTTATAAGAGACAGAAGGTTTGCATTGGTGTGGATTCTTGTGGTGAACGGCCCTCAGGTGTTTACGGTTCTATCGTCTGCAATAAAGTGCCGCCTCTAAACCTGAGCTTACTGTGATCAAGCCTTCAGAGTAGATCATGGCAGCTGGTGACCCTCTTCACTGCTGAACCTGGGGCCTCATGTATAAAACTGTGCGTAGAATCCTTACTAAGTGTACGTGCGCCTGAAAGCCAAAAATGTCGTACGCAAAAAAAAATTCAGACTTATAAAACCGTGCGTACGCCAGAACCTGCGCAGAATTCACTTTATAAATCCAAGTCAGCGGAAGATTGTGCGCACATGCGTCTCCACCCCGGAATAACCATATATGGAGATTATAACGCCCAGTTTTACTATGCATATCCTCATCTGCATATCATTTGCATATGATTATTCATCCACATGATAACACGTTTAACGGTACAAGACATTAGGAAAATATGAAATACGGATGTGGCGTCACATTACATTAATAAAAATCATTTAGTAGCCCATCCTTCCCATGTTTTTTAAATAAATAAAATAAAATAGTGCAAATTGCATTTCAGAGAAAGTTTTTCTCAATCTTTTCCACTGGCCAAATAGTATTTTAATTGATTTATATTTTTAATGGAAACAGATAGACCTTGTTGTGCACTATTTGCACGAAACCATTTTCTCAGACAATCTGCCATCATGGTTAACAATTATCTACGTAGTTAACACATTAAAACATAGACAGCATGCCAGCGGAAAAGTGTTCAAAAGCATCACATCCACAACAAATATTTATATTTATTGAATATAAAAATGTTGTAACTTCTCAGTAATGATTTCATGTAGTTTAAGTGTTTAACACCATTAATAAGAATGGCATATTTAATCTAAATGTTTATATCAGAAGTAAAACATAGTTTAAATCATTCATTTATTTATTTAAACTGTTGTTGTGAACATGTACTGTATTTATGATGGACTCATAATGAAGATTTACGGTTTTACTTCATCTGCGTAAGTTTCACTAAACGGCCCAACGCAGTCGCTGGCGCGGATATTTAAGAAGGGATGGATATTTGCATCAAGTGATAGGTTTGGTGAGTGAAATTATATTTGTATTATCTTTCTGTATATGTATAATTTTCTTTAGATTTTCTGTCTAAAAGTGACCAAAAAGACATTTAACTCGAGATCACCATCGGTGTCGCCAAAACACACACTCTTCTAAAAGAGTGCGTACGCACGGTCAAGAGCATCCTTACGGTGCGCACTTATTTACGCCAAGTTTTTTTTAATAAATCCCGATATGTGAGTGGAAATACGTACGCATATTTCTATGCCCATTTTGTGCGTACGCAACGTTTATACATGAGGCCCCAGATCTCTGTCTGCCTAGTTTGTTGCACTGTTGGCACTAGTCGGTCCCTAATCATAGAACCCAGTCGATCTGATTGGCTGTTCAGCCTCAAGAACCAGTGCATGAGAACCAAAACGGTTGCTATCAAAATATTATATATCAGCAAAATTTCACAATTCTCAATACTAACTTTGATACCACAACAGAATGGCTGACTAAATTAAGTTTAAAAAAAAAGTCAATTTATTGAAGACAAGTCAATTTCATTTCATTCATTTATATAGCGCTTTTAACAATGTAGATTATTCCAAAGCTGCTTTACAGTGATAATAGGAAATGAAAGTATCAGATTGTGTTGGCTTTATGACAGCTTCTAGAATAAAGTTATTGTCCAGCTAAAGTTAGTTTTAATTGATTCACTTCCGACGCATCGATCAATAGTTATTAACTTAGGGGCCGCTAACACGACACCGTTTTAATAGAAAACAAGTTCTCTCTCTACGCAAACCTGTGAGAACGCTGATGGCGTGCACATGCGTTATTAAGAGTTCAGTCTATGGGTATATGCGTTTGAATATATGTGCGCAGGCATGTAGTCAGTCCCTAAAAACCCAACCCTCAACAAACTACTTGAATGACCTTAATTTATAATACAGAAATTTTTGTCGCTTCGGCGTAGCCATGTGAACCTTAATTATCCCGGCAACGATTATCTGTACAGAGGTAAAGGGAAGGAGGCCTTCACAGGGAGGGACTAGAGACACTTCAGGACTGCGTTGTCGTCGGATCCTTCATCAGATCTGGATACGGCCTGGATCCGGCGGACTGCGGGAAACCTTGGGATAAACAGAGACTAATATTAGCGTAGATGCCATTCTTCTTATGATGTAACGAGTACATCAGGATTTATGGGAAGTGTTCCCGGTTCCGGCTGACCTAATCTATGCAGCCTAACATTGAAATATAGAAGTCTATAGTGTGTTATGTGTATGCCAGGTAAAAGAGATGTGTTTTTAGTCTAGCTTTGAACTGACAGAGTGTGTCTGCTTCCCGGACAATGGTAGGAAGACTGTTCCAGAGTTTAGGTGCTAAATAGGAAAAGGATCTACCGCCAGCAGTCGATTTTGATATTTTAGGTATTATCAACTGGCCGGAATTTTGAGATCGCAATAGACGTGAAGGACTATAATACGTTAAGAGCTCGCTCAAGTACTGCGGAGCTAAACCATTTAGTGCTTTGTAGGTAGTCAGCAATATTTTAAAATGTATACGATGTTTAATAGGGAGCCAATGCAGTGTTGACAGAACCGGGCTAATATGGTCATATTTCCTGGTTCTGGTAAGAACTCGAGCTGCGGCGTTTTGAACTAGCTGTAGTTTATTTATTAAGCGTGCAGGGCAACCACCCAGTAGAGCATTACAATAATCTAGCCCTGATGTCATGAACGCATGAACTAACTGTTCCACATTTGTTAATGAGAGCATATGACGTAATTTAGATATATTTTTATATTTATATTTCGTCAGGGCGTGAAGAGATATAGAGCTTAGTATCATCATCAGCATGACAGTGAAAACTAATGCCATGCTTCCTAATGATATCTCCTTGAGTCTATTTAAAAGAATGTTGTGGTCGATGGTATCAAATGCAGCACTAAGATCGAGTAACAAGTTAATACAATAAAAAAAAGCTGAAACAATAAAATAAAAAGTGCTTTAAGATTTTCAAGTCTTTTCCCCTGATTTTTAATGTAAGAGTGAGTGCGGCCATTAGTACCTTATGTCGAGACTTCTGGTCTCACCCGCTTCCAGTTAATTTAGCTGTACAACAGTCTGTAATGCTGTGTGTTATTGCAAACTTGTTTCTCATATTTAGGGCCCAAGCCCTGGAAGGTGAGATGGCCTAATGTTTTTCTAAGGATTAGTTTTTTTGTTCAAGGTTTCAGGGGCTTTTAGGACCCTTAACATGTTCAAAAACTCGGATCAGATCAATGAGGCCTACGATCAATATGATCAAAGTATAAATTTCATCTCTGTGAAAAAGAAAGCCTGTAATACTCAAAATAGTTTGTGTACATGAGTGTGTGTGTGTGTGTGTGTGTGTGTGTGTGTGTGTGTGTGTGTGTGTGTCCACACATGCACACGTCCGAGGCCTTTATCTTTGCAAGCACATGTGTACATACTGTATGTGAACATGATGAACATGCTTCTGAACATTAAATGTTTCTCTTGTTTTCGATCTCCCCCATTCATTTTCAATGGATGGTCATTTTTGAGCAATGTAAGCTCAGATCAATCAGTCAGTTTAAAAAATAAATACACAACCTAATTGAAAGAGAACAAGTTGGCAAAAAGATTACATGTGATATTTGGTGGTAATACCAAAACGAGAGATTAATAGGCTAGTTTTTGTAGGCCGGTCATTTTTGACTGGGATCCAAAAGTGTGACTTTGTTCCATTTTGTAAAAGATCAAAGCATTTCAAAACAACCTTCCTGGTTAAACATTAAAGCACACTAGTGTGATAAACAGTGGACGTTTTGTTGTATATTGACAGATTTATCCACAAATAATTCTTTTTTCACTCAAAACCGATGAATGAGCTCAGATCAGTGAGGCCTACGATCAATCAGATCCAAATAGAAATACAAAACCTGTGATAATTGAAAGAAAACAAGTTGGCAAAAAGATTGTAGCCGATATTTGGTGATAATATAGAGTAATGAGAGATTTATTAGCAGTTTTTTGTAGGCTTGTCATTTGTGATGAGTAACACCACAAGAAGGGGGAAAATAGATGTCCATTGAGATAATGTTAACTAGCATTTTCGGGGGAAAGAAAATCCCCTCCGGGTCAAAATGGCTCGAACACAACATGAGGGTAAAGACATAACCTACTGTTTAAGTGAACACTCACCCAGCCTGGCATTTTTTGTGTGTATTTGACCGTTTAGGCCTGATTTGAGAATGATTTGAGACCGCTTGATAAAAATAAAACAGACAATTGTGAATAATATGAAGAATTGACAAACATTTAGCTTTAGAAGACCTTGCAAGGGGAAATTAGCTGGATATATATATATATATATATATATATATATATATATATATATATATATATATATATATATATATATATATATACTGTATGAAAATATTTAAGAAACACTGATAAGCCACAACATTAAAACCACTGACAGATGAAGCGAATAACATTGATTATATATCGGAACAATGGCACCTGTCAAGGGGTTGGATATATATTAGGCAGCAAGTGAACAGTCAGTTCTTGAATTTTATGTGTTAGAAGCAGGAAAAATTGGCAAGCGAAAAGATCTGAGTGACAAGGGCCAAATAGTGATGGCTGGAAACCTGTCTTGTAGGATCTCTAGAACAGCACGTTGGCTGCATAGGCATTGACTCGTCCCCTCGCTGCACTATAGGCAATGAGTTTACAGGTCGAAACTGATTTCAGACACACTTCTGAGGCAGCGTAATGGTTTAATGATCTACAGCAAAATAGAGAGAGCTTTATGTTTTTGGTCAAAAGTGCACATTTACACACAAACTAAAATTTACACCATCTAATGCAACTTCAGACACTATCTTTATTTTTTAGCTCAACTGTCACAGAATGGAAAGCACAGGATTGTGCCAAATTCCCATATATTTCTTTAATCTCCCGATCCTTATTCCACCCTCTATTTTTTCCTCCATCAGTGGTTTGATCTAAGGTTAAAAATTTAATTGATGTTCAACAAATAAAAAACAGATTTAATACAAATGAACAAATGATAAAGCTTGGGTTGCTGAATATTCGATCCCTTATTTCAAAAGCACTTATTGTTAATGATATGATTACAGACTATAACCTAGATGTGCTGTGTTTGACAGAAACCTGGCTAAAACCAAACAATTACATTACTTTAAATGAGTCCACCACCCAAGATTACTGTTATAAACATGAACCTAGTCTGAAAGGCAAAGGGGGAGGTGTTGCTCTAATTTCTAGTAATATTTTTAGAAAAAAATTACTAAGAAGTCTAGTTTCAAATATAATTCTTTTGAAGTGTTGGTGCTTAATGTAACAATATATAGTGTGAATGATGAATCACGTTTGAGATTTGTGCTGGCTACTGTATACAGGCCACCAGGGCACCATACAGACTTCAAATAATTTGCTGACTTTCTATCAGAGTTAGTACTCGGTGCAGATAAAGTCATAATTGTTGGTGATTTTAATATACATGTATGAGAAATGAGATGAGAAAGATGCATTGGGATTGGCATTTAAAGATATTCTTAACTCTATTGGAGTTAGACAACACGTGTCAGGACCTACTCATTGTCGTAATCATACTCTAGATCTAATATTATCACATGGAATCAATGTTGATGCTATTGAAATTCTGCAGCAGAGCGATGACATCTATCATTGTCTAGTTTTGTGTAAACTTAATTTAGCCAAGGCTTCAAAGCCGACTCCGTGTTACAAATATGTTAGACCTATCACTTCTGCCACTAAAGATTGCTTTATTAATAACCTTCCTAATCAGTTTCATCATCTCAGCATCCCAGATAGCTTAGAAGAGCTTGATATTGCGAAAGAAACATCTCTTTTTTCCAGCACTTTAGACACAGTTGCTCCATCGCGCTTAAAGAATATTACAGAAAATAGTCCAACGTCGTGGTACAACGAACACACCCGGGCCCTTAAGAGAACAGCTGGAAAAATGGAGCGAAACTGGAAGAAAACTAAACTAGAGGTATTTCGCATTTCATGGAAGGAGAGCTCGATTGCATACAGAGAGGCCTTAAAAGCTGCTAGATCTGCTTATTTTTCAACCCTATTAGAAGAAAATAAACAAAACCCTAGGTATTTATTTGAAACAGTTGCTAAACTAATGAAAAATAAAGCTTCAAGCCCAGAAGTGTCCAAGCAGCACAACAGTAATGACTTTATGACCGTCTTCACTTATAAGATTGATAATATCAGGGAGAAAATTATAACTATGCAACCGTCTACTATAGCATCGCCTCAGGGAGTGCACTGTAGTCTCCCCAAGGAAAAATTCGATTCATTCATTGCTATAGAAGAGGAAGAATTTTCTAAACTCGTTAAATCATCTAAATCGACAACATGTATGTTAGACCTTATACCGACTAAGCTATTGAAAGAGATGCTTCCAGAGGTCATAGATCCTCTCCTTAATATCGTTAATTCATCTTTGTCACTAGGATACGAACCAAAAACTTTTAAGCTGGCTATGATTAAACCACTTGTTAAAAAAATCGCAACTTGATCGTACAGAATTGGTCAATTACAGGCCGATCTCGAATCTACCTTTTCTGTCAAAGATACTAGAAAAGGCAGTATCTCCACAATTATGTTCCTTTTTAGAAAGAAATGATATCTGCAAGGATTTTCAGTCAGGATTTAGACCGCACCATAGTACTGAGACAGCTCTCATCAGAGTCACAATTGATTTGCTCTTACACTCTTAAAAATAAAGGTGCCAGGAAGAACCAAAAAGGGGGTTTCACAGCGATGCCATAGAAGAACCTTTTTGTACCCCAAAGAACCTTTCAATGAAAGGTTCCTTGAAGAACCATTCTCAAAGGTTCTTTAAAGAACCTATAACAGTTCTTCATGTCACTTTATTAGGTTCTTTGTAGAACCATTTATGAAAAGGTTTTTTGACACCCATGGTAAACAAACATTACTAAGCAAAATGATGTCCAAAAGACGTCTTTTTAAAGTCTTTGTCACAAAAGTCGGACGTTGAAAAGACGACCACTGAGAAGCCAGAATGAAAGTTTTTATGACGTCTTTTTTTGACGTTTTCTGCACGTCCGATATAGACGTTCATGGACCCTCTTCGTACAAGTTTAAAAGCTAGTTCAAATGTGGTCATTGTGGACATTTTTTTTACATCATTTATGGTCTCATTTAGACATAATTACTTTGATTATTGCTGTCAGATGATCTTAGTGTGAGAATTAGCAGAGGTTTAGATGTTGATATTTGTTTCATTTGAAGTGTCACCATTGTGGTGATCAGCGTTTGCTTTAGTTGGGCTCTTGGTCCCCTTTATTTTTACTTTAGCTTTTCTTTGGTTGCTGTAACTATGTGTTTATATAACACAATTTTTGTGGCAGAAAAACCCAAGATAAAGTAGCATCAGGTGTTATCAGCTCATTGTTGATGATGACATAATCATCACAAAAAAGCAACAAATGTTAGTTTGAAATTGTTGTTATATTTGGCATTCATAACCACCAACCTTATGAAATGGCAATATTGGTGCCAATAGAATAAAACATATTTTGAAAGTATAAAAAGCATGTGCACGTTCTGAGCAAATTTATCATGTAGTCACACACAGACATCAAGATTTTGGATATGATTCACAACAACGGTGACAATAAAAACAAAAATTCTTGGGAATCAATGATGAGTTTTGAACTATGAAAGCTACCCATCATGCATTGCAGCATGACAATATTTTTTTATTGTCACCATTGTTGTGATTCATATGCAAAATCTTGATGTCTGTGTGACAAGATGATACATTCGCTCTAAACATTGTTTGCACATAATTTTTATCCACCTCTAAATAAGTTATATAAACCCTATTGGTACCAATATTGCAGTTCCAAAAGATATAGGCGACTAGAAATGCCAAAGTATCTGACAACATTAGATACTTGTTTTGTGATCATCATCATCAACATGAAGCTGATAACACCTGGTCTTACATATTCTTGGCCTTCTTTGCAACATCAATTGTGTTATACAAACACACAGTTACAACAGCCAAAGAAACGCTAAAGTAAAAATAAAGGGGCCCAAGAGCCCAACTAAAGCAAACGCTGATCACCACAATGGTGACACTTCAAATGAAACAATTATCAACATCTAAACCTCTGCTAATTCTCACTAAGATCATCTGACAGCAATAGTCAAAGTAATTATGTCTAAATGAGACCATAAATATGTCCACAATGACCACATTTGAACTAGTTTTTAAACTTGTACGAAGAGGGTCCATGAACGTCTATATCGGACGTGCAGAACACGTGCTCCTCCTCAGTGGACATCTTTTCAACGTCCGACTTTTGTGACAAAGACGTTGAAAAGACGTCTTTTGGACATAATTTTGCTTAGTGATGTTTGTTTACTATGGGTGTCAAAAAACCTTTTCATAAATGGTTCTACAAAGAACCTAATAAAGTGACATGAAGAACTGTTATAGGTTCTTTAAAGAACCTTTGAGAATGGTTCTTCAAGGAACCTTTCAGTGAAAGGTTCTTTGGGGAACCAAAAAAGGTTCTTCTATGGCATCGCTGTGAACCCCCCTTTTTGGTTCTTCCTGGCACCTTTATTTTTAAGAGTGTATCATCCGATTGTGGTTGTATCTCGCTATTAGTGTTACTCGATCTTAGTGCTGCATTTGATACTATCGACCACAACATTCTTTTAAATAGACTAAAAAATTATGTTGGCATTAGTGGAATTGCATTAACGGTCAGATAAGTATGATTTAAACCATGCTATCAGTTTGTAGCAGTAAATGAAGAGATGTCTTATCGATTGTGAGGGACCGAGAAGTCAACAAGGAACACAAGCTTTGGACTGAAAATGGGTTTTTATTTGAACCCAAAAGAAATCAACTTTACAAACTCATAAATTTCTTGCAACAAAAATAAAACAAACAAACAAACAGTCAGACAGTTAGGTCAAAAAACAGTTAAACAAAATGAAACCAACAAACTAAAACTGACCTGCTCAAATGAACAAAGCAACAGCTTATAAAGGAAAGGATGGGCCCATTACAAATTACGAGGGGAAACAATGTAACTACACATTCAACATATAACCTTAAGTAAATCAAAAATCAAACCAAACAAAGATATATAGTAAATAAAGATAAAGCAAGCAAAATGTAGTCAATACCATAAATGTACAACTAAAGTAATCAATTAATAAAAGTCCCCCGGGGCAACTCCCAGCGAATGGTATGTCCTGGCGGAACCAATAACACCTAAATACTCTGCTCCTGCCCGGACTCTAATTTTCGTCACACCAGGATGCGGCTGCTGTGGACTGAAGTTCATCACCGGTAAACTTAAACTCAAAAGAGAAACAAATATAAATAGCAGATACAACGTAACTAATTTGTGTGCACTTCAAATCAGCAACAATGTATAACAATGTGTTGTAATGTAAACATAAGCAAAACTAACAATAAAGAATGAATGAATATTGTTTATACTAACACAAATGTGAATGACAAAATAAAGAAGTGTAAATAAAGATTATTCTTAAATGAATGTCCTTCGTCTAAATGTGTGTTTGTGTGCGAGAGGTGAAACATCAACATTACCACTCTTGTGCAGCCACTACTTGGGCCGTCACATCGACCACAAGTTCAGTATGGCGTACCACAAGGCTCAGTACTAGGACCGTTGTTGTTCACGCTGTACATGCTACCATTAGGAGATATTATTAGGAAGCATGGCATTAGCTTTCACTGTTATGCTGATGATACTCAGCTCTATATTTCTTCATGCCCTGACGAAACTTACCAATTCACAGAATTAACGGAATGCATAGCTGATTTAAAAAACTGGATGACTAGTAATTTCCTACTACTTAAGTCTGAAAAAACAGAGATTCTAATTATTGGACAAAAAAACGTCCTCACGTAATAACCTAGAATACTGTCTAACACTTGATGGCTGCTCTGTCAAGTCAAGACGTGAATAGTATCTGTAAAACCACATTTTTCCCATCTTAAAAATATATCTAAATTATGTCATATGTGCCTTCATGACATCAAGGCTAGATTATTGTAATGCTCTACTGGGTGTTTGCCCTGCACGCCTAAACAAATTACAGCTGGTCCAAAACGCAGCAGTCAAGTCAAGTCATCTTCATTTATATAGCGCTTTTAACAATGGATTGTTCCAAAGCAGCTTTACAGAGATAAACATAATGTTATTTCCAGCTAAAGTTAGTTTTGATTGAATCACCTCCATTGAAATGATCATTTGTTATTAAATTAGAGGCCACTAAGACGACGCCGTTCTCTCTAAACAGACTTTAAACGCGAACCTGTGATTGACGCTGACGGCGTTCACATGCGTTCACATGCGCATTAAGATTTGATTCTATAGTTATGTACTTTTGAAAATATGTGCGCAGGTTTACAATTCCATACAACCCATGCCTAAACAAACTACTTGTCTTGCCTATAAATTTTGATACAGAATTTAGTTTTATTTTATCACTTCGGGGTACGCGAGCCGGATTTTCAACAACGCTTTATCTGTAGAGTGGGAAAGGGATCCTCCATAGGGAGAGGATAGTTGACACTTCAGCACTGCATTGTCATCGGGTCCAGGCAAAGCTCCCTCGTCAGATCTGGACACGGCCCCCAGCAAACAAATTTAGGTTCTGGGAACGTTATTTTTTGGTTCCCAGAACTTTCCTAGAACTTTCCCTTAAGGCGATTTTTTTCTCCGTTATGGCGATCAGTGTTTGCTTTAGTTGGGCTCTTGGCACTTATTCTTTCACTTAAATTTTTGTTTGTCTGGTGATTTATAACAGTCAAATGAACAAAGAAAAGTGTGATCTGATAGTGTTGGTTATGTTTTGACATAATCATGCTGTGATCTGAAAAATGAAACTTATTCAGATGATTTGGATTAACTTGTTAGCAACAGTTTAGTGGTTCTACAGCATATGATAATCCGTATTTTTCTTATAATCCAAAACATTTAATAAAAATTGTTCCGATCAAATTTCTCTCATTTTTATTTAGAAACACAGACATCAATAATCAGCCTGTGAATCTCAACCGTGGTGATAATAATAATCCTTGTTGCCACCAATCACAACTCATTAATGGCTCCCATCATGCAGTGCGGTATGAATAAATAATCATCTGAATTGTCTATGTAATTTACTTTTCCTAATTGAATATTCTGCTCGTCACCATTGTTGAGATGCATTGAGTGAATCTTGAGGTCTGTGTGCCTAAGAGAAAGATTGTTGTTGTTTTTTTTTAACAACTTTTAAGAAATCCATTATACCGGTATTATATCTAAAAATCTGGATATTTATGCAGAATCTTAGTTATGCTGTAACCAACAGAATAAATAACAAACATAAATTTCAAATGATGAATGTCACAATATAACCAATACCATTAGATCACTTCTTTTCTGTGTTCACCTGGCAGGTATAACTCAGATACAACAGCCAAACAAAATCTAAAGTTAATAATATAAGGGTCAAGAGCCCAACTAAACAATGGTTTATGGTCCCTGGTCCCCAACACACATAAAACATTTTTTTATAAACACTTATATAAATTCAGGCGTTAAGGGGTTAACTGACGAGCTGAGCCATATCGCATTAATTATCGCTGGCGATATGTCCTCGATATTAATGCGATATGGCTCAGCTTGTCAGTAAACTACGGCTCTTTGTAGTAGGCCTCCATCTGAAAGCAGGTGAAGATGATTTACTACTAATCAAGGAACCGGCTTTACTGACGATATGCGCATAACAATATCGTGCGATATATCGCCCAGCCCTACCTAAATAACCTACATGGAACGTTCCTATAACGTTCTTGTTTGGTTCCCAAAAAAAAATAACCTCATGGGACCATTCGGGAACGTTAGGGGAACGTTCTGTGTTTGCTGGGTGGATTCGGCAGGCTGCGGGAAAACCTCGGGATAAACAAAGACACTAATATTAGCGTAGATGCCATTCTTCTATGCGAGTACATCAAGATTTAAGGGAAGTGTTCCCAGTTCCGGCTGACCTAATCTATGCAGCCTAACATTGAATTATAGAAGTCTATAATGTATTATGTGTGTGCGTTGGTCAAAGAGATGTGTTTTTAGTCTAGCTTTGAACTGACAGAGTGTGTCTGCTTCCCGGACAATGGTAGGAAGACTGTTCCAAAGTTTTGGTGCTAGAGAGGAAAAGGATCTACCACCAGCAGTCGATTTAGATGTTCTAGGTATTATCAACTGGCAGGAATTTTGAGATCGCAATAGACGTGAAGGACTATAATGTGTTAAGAGCTCGCTCAAGTACTGCGGAGCTAAACCATTTAGTGCTTTGTAAGTAATCAACAATATTTTAAAATGTATACGATGTTTAATAGGCAGCCAATGCAGTGTTGACAGAACCGGGCTAATATGGTCATACTTCCTGTTTCTGGTAAGAACTCGAGCTGCTGCGTTTTGAACTAGCTGTAGTTTATTTATTAAGCGTGCAGGGCAACCACCCAGTAGAGCATTACAATAATCTAGCCTTGAGGTCATGAATGCATGAACTAATTGTTCCGCATGTCCCAATGAGAGCATATGGCGTATTTTAGATATATTTTTATGATGGAAAAATGCAGTTTTACAGATACTAGACACGTGACTTTCAAATGAAAGGTTGGTATCAAAGAGCACACCCAGGTTCCTGACCGACGACGAAGACTTAACAAAGCAGCCATCAAGTGTTAGACAGTATTCTAGGTTATTACGTGTGGAAGTTTTTTGTCCAATAATTAGAATCTCTGTTTTTTTAGAATTTAGTAGTAGGAAATTACTAGTCATCCAATTTTTTATATCAGCTATGCATTCCGTTAATTTTGTGAATTGGTAAGTTTCGTTAGGTTTTGAAGAAATATACAGCTGAGTATCATCGGCATAACAGTGAAAGCTAACTCCATGTTTCCTAATGATATCTCCTAATGGTAGCATGTACAGAGTGAACAGCAACGGTCCTAGTACTGAGCCTTGTGGTACGCCATACTAAACTTGTGATCGATAAGACATCTATTCATTTACTGGTACAAACTGATAACGGTCAGATAAGTATGATTTAAACCATGCTAGTGCAATTCCACTAATGCCAACATAGTCTCTAGTCTATTTAAAAGAATGTTGTGGTCAATTGTGTCGAATGCAGCACTAAGATCAAGTAACACTAATAGAGAGATACAACCACGATCGGATGATAAGAGCAAATCATTTGTGACTCTAATGAGAGCGGTCTCAGTGCCATGGTACGGTCTAAATCCGGACTGAAAATCCTCGCAGATATCATTTCTTTCTAGAAAGGAACACAGTTGTGAAGATACTGCTTTTTCTAATATCTTTGACAGAAAAGGCAGATTCGAGATCCGCCTGTAATTGACTAATTCTGTAGGATCAAGTTGTGATTTTTGAACAAGCGGTTTTATCATAGCCAGTTTAAAGGTTTTTGGTACGTATCCTAGAGACAAAGATGAATTAATGATATTAAGAAGAGGATATGTGACCTCTGGAAACATCTCTTTCAGTAGCTTAGTCGGTATAGGATCTAACATACAAGTTGTCGATTTAGATGAATTAACGAGTTTGCAGAATTCTTCCTCTCCTATAGCAACAAATGAATCAAATTTTTCCTCAGGGAGACTACAATGCACTCCCTGATGCGATACTGCAGTAGACGGTTGCATAGTTATAATTTTGTCCCTGATATTATCAATCTTATAAGTGAAGAAGTTCATAAAGTCATCACTGCTGTGCTGCTTGGACACTTCTGAGCTTGAAGCTTTCTTTTTCGTTAGTTTAGCCACTGTTTCAAATAAATACCTTGGATTAGGTTTATTTTCTTCTAATAGGGTTGAAAAATAAGCAGATCTAGCAGCTTTTAAAGCCTCTCTGTAAGCAATCGAGCTCTCTTTCCATGAAATCCGAAATACCTCTAGTTTAGTTTTCTTCCAGTTGCGCTCCATTTTTCTGGCTGCTCTCTTAAAGGCCCGGGTGTGCTCGCTGTACCACTGCGTTGGACTATTTTCTTTAATCTTCTTTAAGCGCAACGGAGCAACTGCGTCTAAAGTGCCGGTAAAGAGAGAGTTAAAAGTTTCTGTTGCAATATCAAGTTCTTCTAAGCTATCCGGGATGCTGAGATGATGAAACTGATTAGGAAGATTATTGATAAAGCAATCTTTAGTGGCAGAAGTTATAGGTCTAACGTATTTATAACACGGAGTCGGCTTTGCAGCCTTGGCTAAATGTAATTTACATGAGACTAGATAATGATCTGAGATGTCATCGCTCTGCTTATACATTATAGAATACATTATAGACTTCTATAATTCAATGTTAGGCTGCATAGATTAGGTCAGCCGGAACTGGGAACACTTCCCTTAAATCTTGATGTACTCGTTACATCATAAGAAGAATGGCATCTACGCTAATTTTAGTGTCTTTGTTTATCCCGAGGTTTTCCCGCAGCCTGCCGGATCTAGGCCGTATCCAGATCTGACGAGGGAGATCCGCCTGGACCCGATGACAATGCAGTGCTGAAGTGTCAACTATCCTCTCCCTATGGAGGATCCCTTTCCCACTCTACAGATAAAGCGTTGTGAATTTCGGCTCGCGTACCCCGAAGTGATAAAATAAAACAAAATTCTGTATCAAAATGTATAGGCAAGACAAGTAGTTTGTTTAGGCATGGGTTGTATGGAATTACAAACCTGCGCACATATTTTCAAAAGCACATAACTATAGAATCAATTCTGAATGAGCATGTGAACGCCGTCAGCGTTAATCACAAGTTCGCGTTTAAAGTCTGATCTCATTTCATCTCATTTCGACGGAGGTGAATCAATCAAAATTAACTTTAGCTGGAAATAACATTATTCAAGAACCGCTATAATGCCAAAACAATCTCTGTTACCTTAAATTATATGTTTATCTCTGTAAAGCTGCTTTGAAACAATCCATTGTTAAGAGCGCTATACAAATGAAGATGACTTGCTGCAGAATTTCAACGGTATCAACATCTATTCCATGTGATAGTATTAGATCTAGAGTATGATTACAACAATGAGTCCTGACACGTGTTGTCTAACTCCAATTGAGTTTACAATATCTTTAAATGCCAATCCCAATGCATCTTTTTCGTTATGTATATTAAAATCACCAAAAATTAATACTTTATCGGCAGCCAATACTAATTCTGATAGAAAGTAGTGTTGCACGGTGCACCGATACTTCAAAAGTATCGCGATACTCGGAAATTAAAAACCTCACGATACCTAAATTTATTAGTATCGATACTTTTATGAATGACCGCATCCACATTTGTAAGAGACGTATTTCATGTTGGTGTGTGCAACGCACGCTTCCAGTCCCTCCATATGGACGTCTGTGTTTCTCCTCGCACACTGCAGCTGTCATGAGACAAACACTACAGCGAGATGACTGCATGTGCGAGCACTATACACTGTGGCCGCCGGCCAGTAGCGGAGTGGCAATCCGGAGAGTCGGGACTTTTCCCGGTGGGCCGGTAGTGTTTCAAGGCCGCGAGGGCCGGTCTGACTGTTATACTTTGCAAGTACTTAGCAACACCATCCGGCGGCCTGTACACAATAGTCTCTGCAACGGCGATAGATTGAAGCGCGCGTCCGAGTGAAGATGGTGCGCGACTGCGCGAGCCGCAAAAGACACTAGTATCCATGCAACTGATAGCAGCGAAAAAGAGCTTTTGATTTAAAAAACAACAGATTTTAGCGCTAGATCTTATTTAATAGTGAACTAAATTAATTATTTGCTAGTTAACTGGAGATGTTTTTTTTTATTTTTGTATTAGGTGTACAACTTTCCCCCCAACTTTCATAGATAGCATACATAATTTGCAAGCTGCTGAAATAAAGCATACAAAACATCAGCTAAAATGATCTATAGACTATATGATTATAATCATAGCATGTGCATGTTCGTCAGTGATTTATTTATATTAGGTTATTACAGCATTTAAAGAGCACAGACCTACGCAAAGGAGGTGTATGTGAAACACTTTGTCAGAAATACTTTTCCTTTTTTAGGAAAAGTATCGATAAAGTATCGAAATCGCAATTCTTGACTTGGTATCGGTATCGAAACAATAATTTTGGTATCTTGACAACACTAATAGAAAGAAAGCAAATTCTTTGATAAAATCTTTATGGAGCAGCTCGAGTTCTTACCAGAACCAGGAAGTATGACCATATTAGCCCGGTTCTGTCAACACTGCATTGGCTCCCTAATAAACATTGTATACATTTTTAAATATTGCTAATTACTTACAAAGCACTAAATGGTTTAGCTCCCCAGTACTTGAGCGAGCTCTTACGCATCATACACTCACCTAAAGGATTATTAGGAACACCATACCAATTCTGTGTTTGACCCCCTTTCGCCTTCAGAACTGCCTTAATTCTACGTGGCATTGATTCAACAAGGTGCTAAAAGCATTCTTTAGAAATGTTGGCCCATATTGCATCTTGCAGTATCTTGCAGCATCTTGCAGTTGATGGAGATTTGTGGGATGCACATCCAGGGCACGCAGCTCCCGTTCCACCACATCCCAAAGATGCTGTATTGGGTTGAGATCTGGTGACTGTGGGGGCCATTTTAGTAGTGAACTCATTGTCATGTTCAAGAAACCAATTTGAAATGATTCGAGCTTTGTGACATGGTGCATTATCCTGCTGGAAGTAGCCATCAGAGGATGGGTGCATGGTGGCCATAAAGGGATGGACATGGTCAGAAACAATGCTCAGGTAGTCCGTGGCATTTAAACGATGCCCAATTGGCACTAAGGGGCCTAAAGTGTGCCAAGAAAACATCCCCCACACCATTACACCACCACCAGCAGCCTGCACAGTGGTAACAAGGCATGATGGATCCATGTTCTCATTCTGTTTACGCCAAATTCTGACTCTACCATCTGAATGTCTCAACAGAAATCGAGACTCATCAGACCAGGCAACATTTTTCCAGTCTTCAACTGTCCAATTTTGGTGAGCTCTTGCAAACTGTAGCCTCTTTTTCCTATTTGTAGTGGAGATGAGTGGTACCCGTTGGGGTCTTCTGCTGTTGTAGCCCATCCGCCTCAAGGTTGTGTGTGTTGTGGCTTCACAAATGCTTTGCTGCATACCTCGGTTGTGTAAGGCCTGCTAAATCGATCCAATGGCGGTACTCGATTACAGGTGAAGGTTTCACACGTGTTCCATCTTTCCCATGGCAAAGTGATTTTCAATTAAATGCAACACATTTAATCTTATGTATGAACTCGTTTCATCTGACTCCATAAAATGAAAAAGGTTTAACAATGATATCTGTGCATCATTAAATACACGTTAATGTTTGACTATTCCTTTTAACTCTAATGAAAATAAAGTCAAAGTCTGTTAGAATAATCAAATATAACAATTTATTATGTCAGGTAAATGTATCATTACAATTCCATAATCAAATTAAAGATAATCAATGCAAACCATCAAATGTTTCTAGAACAAAGAACTTTACCCAACATAGCTACATGAATGCTGAGCCTTAAGACACAGCATCATGGGCTGATCTGATACAGAAAATGCAGCCCCGAGCTCTTGTTGCATTTTCCTTTAAATAGCCAGACCTTATTTGATATGTAAAACATGAGTTTAGTGGAAATTTACTAGGTTTCCCCACCATAGTTACTGGGGGTAGCAGTTGACCATCTGCTAAGAACAGTGGAAATTAGCATTCATGAATTTACACCTTTGGGAGTGCCTAGAGACCACATTCCTTTGTGTGCCAGTTATTCCTAAACTCTTAAAAACTTTATTACCTTTTGTTTTACTTCTTTGGGAATGAGACATTATTACCAGCCACCCTGAGACCTTCAAAATGATACTAAACAATAATCATTCACATTAAACCCATATAAATTCTTGTGTGAGTGTGGGTGATCTCTGCAAGAGTGGGGTATGTGGGGAAGGAATGTAGATTAGGATGATTCAGAGGTGAGACCTCTAGTCTCGGATGGGGCCTTCACAAGAGTGAGCCCAAATGCTACTATGCAGTGGGTTCTTTGTCTTCTCAAGAAGTGGTCGTTCCCTATAACCAGTTTTCCAGTCTTACAGATTTCCCTCCTTGACCCCGTGGGTCACATTCGGATGAACACTTACGGGGTCAGAGTAAGACGTTTGTTGTAATCCTTGAGATGTAACTCAAAATTGTCTTTGCAATGTCAGCATCTGTAGAAGCTCAGAGGGCTGTGTTCCCCTGCAGAACACCTGTTCTCACCAGGTGTATGTAGCTTGAGTCCAGCAGGTGGATGAGGCGTTCAGGCTTTCTTCCGGTGATCCAGTGATGTGAGCAAAGTTCATAGAATCAATCTAGACCTTTCGACTTGTTCAGTTGACGTGTCATTCCTTCATGGAGAAACTTCCGTTTCCCTGGCACCTTCCCCAGGGAGATAATCTGTCCCTTCTTGACCAATCCCGTCACCTTCAGCGGTGCGGTTGTCTGGACAGACCTCAGTGGGTGAAGGGGCTCTCCTTGGCTTCACACTGCCTTGTGTGAGACACCTGAAAAGCATCTTAAATGTCCGCTTCACGATTGAACACATATGAACTTGAACTCGCGAAGAAATCCATAGAAACGCATAATGCAACAAAACAAAATCATGTCATGTTCAATGTAAAATACCATGTTCTTGTCAGCAGGTGTGAATGGTACATCTGTCTCATATGTTTCTCAAGGTCCTGAATGGTAACGATGTCTCATATTAAATATCCAATTCTTAAATATATATATATTTTTTTTTGGTCTGAGTTATTCAAAGGAAATGCAGCAAGAAGTGCAACTCAAATAATCAGATAAATGGTATGCATCAATACGTCTTGTAATAACAATAATATTCAAAAATAAAAAAAAATATGAAGAATCACTGTTTGTTCAGGAATCTTCCAATGTAAGCCACTTATGCAAATCTAAGAAGTGACTTGGAACAGGATCAAATGTATTCAAGAATGGAGATTGTTCATTCCTTGCAACAGGTGTGAGATTGTGTGTTTGTGTGAGGGTGTGTGTGTGCGTCTGTGTGTGAGTGTGAGAGTTTGTGTGAGAGAAAGAGAGAGAGAGAGAGAGAGAGAGAGAGAGAGAGAGAGAGAGAGAGAGTGTGTGTGTGTGTGTGTGTGTGTGTGTGTGTTGTTGTTGGCTAAGTCACAGTCAATGACAGGGTTGAATTGTAAATTCTGTAATTGATCGAAGCGCTCATACGAAGCGATCTATTTAGTTAGGATGTTTCTGTTATTAGTGGTTTGTTGAGAAATCAGGGGCCCTCTGATTTTCCAACCACCCTAATAACAATCAGAAAGTTTAAACATTTTGAAATTTAATAGCAGGTCTGCCTCTGCTTTTTGATGCATTGCATTGATTTGTGACTGTAGCCATTAATATGTATATTCCAGTATTTTCCCATGAGTTGGCAGAGTGTTGTGAATAGCTTATGCTGTGTCATGGGATCAGCTTTCCCATCCTATGTGTGTGAAGCTATCCGGTTCTGTTAGTGTGAAGATGCACAATGGATCTTTAGTGAAGTGACACTTTTGGACTCTATGTCATTTTTTTCTTCTTATGATGTGTAGTGTTCAGTCTGGATGGACTTGATCTATTCCAGGTGATGATGCTGTGAGGGTGTAAGTGATGGAGGAGTGTGTTCAGTGTTTATGTCTAGGAGATGGGTGGAATCTACTGGATAACAATTGTGTTGCAAATTTTAGTTCCAGTTCTAAACTGGGAGGCCATGCTAATGTAGTGATGTGCTATTGTGAGATGTAAATGGCCTCTTGAATTGTCTTTTCACCCATCTCCCGAGTCTCAGGTTATGTTCCAACAATCGTGAGGTCCGGCCGTCCTGGCATCCGTCCTCTGCGGAATTGCAGAAGTAAACCTGACAGAAACAAATGCAGAGAGAACCACAGTTAATTCTGATGTTTTCAACAGTTTCAAATTCAGACATGTGGAATTCTTTTGCTTGCTCCATTATCATGTCCATTGCAATTTTAATTCCAGCTGTCACATGAAACCGAGTTTCATTGACCAGGTCTGAATTATTGCTGTTGCTTCAGTGCAGTGTGCGACACCTTAAAGCTGCTCTTGCAATCGAGCCTTCACAGTCTGCTGTGTCACAGCATTAGAGATCCCAGATTTCGGGTTTTACAAGTTGCTTTCATTACAGCCAGATCTGTGGGCATGAATTAGTTCATGGTGTCGTTCACACGTTTGGTTAGTGCAGGTCTCTAGTTACCTGCAAAAGGCTGTGGTCTGTCTGATGTTTAGTTCACACCCTCCCTGTAAATTTGCTTAGCTGTGCCACACTTCTGGGAGTGTTTTTTAAAGGCAAAAAATTAAAACACACCTCCGCCCTTTTGGCACTGGGTAGCAGGTCAGCGAAATCGAACTGTAAGGATTAATGTCACACTTCTCCAATTAATGCCTGCTTGGCGATTACAATATAAAAAAGTCTCTGCTTGTTCTTGTGTCAATACATTTGAGGGAAAAATGTGACAGATTCAATAAATTTAGATGTTAAACTATTAAGCTATTTGCTATTGGGATGCTACCCGACTAGCAAATGACGCTAATAGTTGAAGGCCTTGAGTGACCAAAGTTGTTAGCTCAGTGAGGGGTTTTGATGCATTTGAGCTTTGGTTCCTTGCAGGGCGCTGGTTTGTGTCATCAGAGTGTGGTTGTCTGCGTTTTTTGAAGTAGGGTGGAGGTCTGCCTCTGCCCAACGACCAGCACTTTTCCTCTGTATGGCCTGTTTTGTGACAGGAATGACAGAATCTGCTCAGTTTGCCACCGTGTGGCTTTCTGAATTCTCCTGCAAATGGAGGATTTTCATGACATTCTAACACAGCTACCTCACCATGCATCTGTTTTCGTGACTCAATTCTTGTTGCCCAGCTAACAATACCTTCGAATGTATTTTTTGCTGGAGAAGCACCATACATGAGCGATTGCTGTACACACGGCCCTGCATTTGTAAGTAGTAATTCAAGGAGAGTTACATTGTTGTGGTTAACACCTTCAATTCCAGAATACTCCTCAAACAGTTCAAACATTTTCTCTGCATATGTCTCAAACGATTCTCCAGTACTCTGTTTCCGATTGAAAATCAATTCCCATCCAACAGGACTACAACCACGTAGATAGCGGAGACATTGTTTTAATCTATTAAAGATTTCAGTCTCAGGCTCGTTTTGATGCATTGACTGCACAATGTTGCCTGTCATCAAAGCCTGTGGTATCTTATAGTTCAGGACATCTGGAATTGAGCTGATAACAATTTGCCAAATATCTTTTGGTTCAAGTTGGAATGCATGTTTTAGGCTAACAATGCGTCTCCACCATGGTTCGAATGGCCCTTTCAAAGGGAATGGTCCGATCTCTGCTTTAAACAAGCTACATTCAGTTACCGTTAGAGGACGCCGAATGGTTGACTCTGTGCCGTTTGGGTGCCGTATCACCTTAAAGGCTGAAACAGGCACTTTGTTCAAAACTTTATCACATGCTTCACCTGTCTGAAAAGATTCAGGGTGATCAGAGCAGGCTGACTCATTTAGGAAGTGCACATTTTTAGTCCCCTCGCTGTTGAGCGTTTTGGGAGAAATGGACTTTTAAACAATTAGTTTAGCTTTAAGATCTGCAATGGTGTATTTGTGATTTTTACACTTTTCAGTCAGGGCTAACTGCTCAGCTAGTAATTTATCTAGCTGTGTTTGAAGATCTTGAATCTTTGCCTCAGACATTTTTGCCTCTGCATTTTTAGAATGCACTTCTTCACATTTAACATCCATAAGCGAAGATAGAAATGTTGTTGACTTATCTAGCCGTTTATAACTTATGAAGTTTAAAGCCTCAATTATTTCACCATGTTTTGATTTCTTCTGCTTACTACCCACTGTTTTCCACCAAGTGAGAATTTCATTGTCAATAGCGTCCATGTTAAGACCTTTTTTACTGAGTTTGTGCAGTGTAGGCTCGACCTTTTCGGCCCATAGTGTAAACAGGATAGGATCTTTATACATGTTCCAATTTATATTTGGGGAAATTTCTTTCCCTGAAGCTTTGAATATAAAAAAGGTTTTTGTTTCAGGATTAATAAGATACGCATTCACAGTTTCTGATTCTCATCTATGTTCCTTTGCGTGGTTTTCCCGCAGCTATGAGAGTTTTCCACCAAGGATACAAAAATTCAGACTATATGAAGGTAAAGTCATTTTAACGTTTGATAATTCTTTACTTCTATTTTCCCCGTTTTTAGATTAGGAAATTATATCACTCTGCGGTCCTTCTCTAAAGTCCGCATGCCACACTCTCGCCAGGTCCGGTCATCAAGTCAGAGGTAATTTGACTAAATATCTAGGATTTGCCGTATCCACACGTACATAATCAAAGACATATCTGTAAGTCCCCTTAAACGCCTCCTCGTTTAAGTACACGTAAAATGATACCGGATGTTAGCCATCGCTAAACTGACGCAAAAGATGTGGAAATATACAAATCCGATCATCTACTTGGGAAAATAATCATATCAATTCAGAATGAGTTCAAACGTGGCAATATTTCGTTTTCCGAATATGAAAAGTATTTCTGTAATTAATGAGCATTGTGAATCACATTATAACCTCATTCAACATAGACACACACACGTGTTTAATTCAGTTCACACAGGATACATATGGCCTAGAATACAACATCAACAGCCTTTACCTAAGTGTTCCAAAAAACACTTACAGTAAAGCAATCCTGTGTTTAAAGAATAAACTTACATTTAGCCTATGTGCACATATAGTAGCACAAACAACTATACAGTGTGTTCTATGGGTGCGTTACATTGTGTGAAGCACAACTCCAAATCTGAAAATACAAATTATTGCATTTTTGCTTTTTAATCCCATCTGTGTGATGGAAGTGGAAGCTTTCAAATGCAATATAGAGTTTGTCAAGATTAGTTTAGGTTTATTATAGAATATTATTCAATAAACTCACTCTGGTCACACAAAGGGTTAAGCGTTTTTTGAATGCAGCATGGCTTTAGCATTTAGCATTAGCCTCGTTTTGGAAGCAGCATGGCTCTGGCATTTAGCATTAGCGCCGTTTTGGAAGCGGTATGCCTTTAGCATTTAGCTTAGCCTTGTTTTGGAAGCAGCATGGGCAATAGCATTAAGGTTAGCCTTGAGATCCGATTTTAGCCTGTAAATCATATTATCCTGTTTTTCCAAATTTAGCTTTTTATAAAAAATGCATCGATCTGCCTTTTTATTTATAAAATCATGTGTTTTCCGATCGTTTATAAACTTAGATTTTCTTTCTGTTGTTCGCTGATTCTCTTCACGTGCTGGTTTGTTTCAACAACGACAATACAACAATGGCGGCAAACATGTGGCTGGTTTGAAAACTTTTAGAGTTTGTTTTACAGCTCCTCAAACGATCTGTGTTACATCCGTGGATTTCAGTTTCGGAGTGATTTCAGTTTCGGACTAAACAAAGGGCTTTCTGACCCGTAACAATGCAAACAACATTTTCTCAACACTTTTCAAAAGGGAAGAAAAAGTTGACTTACCACAGCGGCAGAAGAAAGAGAAGATGTTCAAACCTCATGTTGATTTTAAAATCCCCATACTTTGCTGGAAAAGACGTTGCTCGCGAAATTCATTTGTTGCGACATCACGTCCAGGGGCTCACCAATTTGTAAGGCCTGCTAAATCGATCCAATGGCGGTACTCGATTACAGGTGAAGGTTTCACGCGTGTTCCGTCTTTCCCATGGCAAAGTGATTTTCAATTAAATGCAATACATTTTATCTTATGTATTAACTCGTTTCATAAAATGAAAAAGGTTTAACAATGATATCTGTGCATCATTAAATACACGTTAATGTTTGACTATTCCTTTTAACTCTAATGAAAATAAAGTCAAAGTCTGTTAGAATAATCAAATATAACAATTTATTATGTCAGGTAAATGTATCATTACAATTCCATAATCAAATTAAAGATAATCAATGCAAACCATCAAATGTTTCTAGAACAAAGAACTTTACCCAACATAACTACATGAATGCTGAGCCTCAAGACACAGCATCATGGGCTGATCTGATACAGAAAATGCAGCCCCGAGCTCTTGTTGCATTTTCCTTTAAATAGCCAGACCTTATTTGATATGTAAAACATGAGTTTAGTGGAAATTTACTAAGTTCCCCCACCATAGTTACTGGGGGTAGCAGTTGACCATCTGCTAAGAACAGTGGAAATTAGCATTCATGAATTTACACCTTTGGGAGTGCATAGAGACCACATTCCTTTGTGTGCCAGTTATTCCTAAACTCTTAAAAACCTTATTACCTTTTTTTTTACTTCTTTGGGGATGAGACATTATTACCAGCCACCCTGAGACCTTCAAAATGATACTAAACAATAATCATTCACATTTAACCCATATCAATTCTTGTGTGAGTGTGGGTGATCTCTGCAAGAGTGGGGTATGTGGGGAAGGAATGTAGATTAGGATGATTCAGAGGTGAGACCTCTAGTCTCGGATGTATGGCAAGCCGTTTTAGCTTTTATTCATTTCCAGGATATGAATTCTTGATATCAACAATTCAATTCTTGATATCAACAATTCAATTCTTGATATCAACAATTTAATTCTTGATATCAACAATTAAATTGTTGATATCAAGAATTACATTTTTGACATCAAGAATTCAATTGTTGATATCAACAATTACATTTTTGATATCAAAAATTGAATTCTTGATATCAAAAATTGAATTCTTGATATCAACAATTGTATTTTCACTAGTAAAATGTCACCATAGGCTGCCATTCAAAACCAATTGTTGATATCAAGAATTGATTTCTTACTAGTTGAAATTCCAATTTCACATATCAGAAATACAATTATTACTAGTAAAAACCTTTATTTTTGATATCAAGAATTAAATTGTTACTAGTTGAAATTTCTATTCTTGATATCAGCAATTGAATTGCTACTAGTAACAATGTTCATTTTTGATATCAATAATTCAATTTTTACTAGTGACAATTTTAATTTCTGATATCATGAATGTGATTGTTACTAGTAAGAAAGCCATTTTAGATTTCTGAAATAATACTGATATCAGAAATACCTTTTCAGATATCAAAAATGATCATTTTTACTAGTAACAATTGAATTGTTGATATCAAGAATAGACATTTCAACTAGTGACAATTTAATTATTGATATCAGGAATTCACATTTTTACTAGTAACAATGTAATTATTGATATCAAAAATGATATTTCTACTAGTAAAAAATCAATTCTTGATATCAACAGTTTATTTTGAATGGCAGCCTATGTTGACATTTCACTAGTGAAAATACAATTACAGATATCAGCAATTAAATTGTTGATATCAACAATTCAATTGTTGATATCAACAATTACATTTTTGATATCAACAATTCAATTGTTGATATCAAGAATTCAATTCTTGATATCAACAATTCAATTGTTGATATCAAAAAATGTAATTGTTGATATCAAGAATCCATATCCTGGAAATGAATAAAAGCTAAAACGGCTTGCCATACGGATGGGGCCTTCACAAGAGTGAGCCCAAATGCTACTATGCAGTGGGTTCTTTGTCTTCTCAAGAAGTGGTCGTTCCCTATAACCAGTTTTCCAGTCTTACAGTTGTAACGAGTGGTTGTTTCATTCAAAGTTGCTCTTCTATCAGCTTGAATCAGTCGGCCCATTCTCCTCTGACCTCTAGCATCAACAAGGCATTTTCGCCCACAGGACTGCCGCATACTGGATGTTTTTCCCTTTTCACACCATTCTTTGTAAACCCTAGAAATGGTTGTGCGTGAAAATCCCAGTAACTGAGCAGATTGTGAAATACTCAGACCGGCCCGTCTGGCACCAACAACCATGCCACGCTCAAAATTGCTTAAATCACCTTTCTTTCCCATTCTGACATTCAGTTTGGAGTTCAGGAGATTGTCTTGACCAGGACCACACCCCTAAATGCATTGAAGCAACTGCCATGTGATTGGTTGATTAGATAATTGCATTAATGAGAAATTGAACAGGTGTTCCTGATAATCCTTTAGGTGAGTGTAGTCCTTCGTGTCTATTGCGATCTCTAAATTCCGGCCAGTTGATAATACCTGGAATATCAAAATCGACTGCTGGCGGTAGATCCTTTTTCTATTTAGCACCAAAACTTTGGAACAGTCTTCCTAATATTGTCCGGGAAGCAGACACACTGTCAGTTAAAATCTAGACTAAAAACACATCTCTTTGACCTAGCATACACATAACACATTATAGACTTCTATAATTCAATCTTAGGCTGCATAGATTAGGTCAGGCGGAACCGGGAACACTTCCCATAAATCCTGATGTACACATTATATCATAAGAAGAATGGCATCTACGCTAATATTAGTCTCTCTGTTTATCCCGAGGTTTACCGCAGTCCGCCGGATCCAGGCCGTATCCAGATCTGATGGAGGCCTGCACTTGGACACGACGACAAGGCAGTCCTGAAGTGTCACTAGTCCCTCCCTGTGAAGGCCTCCTTCCCTTTACCTCTGTACAGATAATCGTTGTCGGGATTATTCCGGTTCACGTGGCTATGCCGAAGCGAAAAAATTCTGTATTATAAATTTTAAGCCAAGTAGTTTGTTTAAGGGGTTGTTTTTTTAGGGAAGGACTACATGCCTGCGCACATATATTCAAACGCGCATACCTATAGAATGAACTCTTAATAACGCATGTGCTCTTCGTTTCGGAGTCACACTTGTTATCTTCCCGGTCAGAAGTAACCGGACACCTAAAAATGAACCTTTCTCCATCCCAGTAAAATCAATGCAATTTATTTTTGTTCAATAATATTTTTTCTTTTTAATTTTGTATTTTGAGAGAATTTTATGTTAATTATTAATATTTCTGCAATATTTATGGTCCATTTTTGCCATTGAAAAAAAAAATGTTTCCTAAATTTTGTAAATATTTTTTCAATTATTGCAGTATTTCAGATTAATGCAGAGACCAGACCTTTTAAATCCAATTTTTGAAGTCAGATTAGCACCATCTGTTGAGAGAAAATAAAATAAAACATGTAATTTCATGGTGTAACCACTAGATGCCTGAATAGCTGTCTATTCTTCTGAATTATCTAGTTGTTTTTGGACAAAATTACTTACTTTTAAGATGTGGATTTGAATGTATTTTTTTAAATTCTCAAATAATACTTTTTGCCATGGTTTATAAAAAAAACGAAAAAAAAATGTTGATGTGAAGTGTACACGTTTTTGCATTATTACTACAGTCAAACCTGAATACAGAGAAAGCATTTTGTTACAGGTAACATTACAATTCAATAAAAAATAAATAAAAAAAATAAACAGTAGGCCTACTGCTTTTTCACAGCTTATTATTATTTTTTAAACATATTCATTTATTATTTTTAAACATTATATTAATTATTATTTTAATAATTTTAATAATAATTATATTATATATTATATTATATATATATATATATATATATATATATATATATATATATATATATATATATATATATATATATTAATTATATTAATTATGTTATGTTTTTCACTGTTGATGTTTTTTTTCTGCATTGTGGCCGATTTGTAGAGAATTTGTGTTTGTCAATTTCCCATTTCCTATGGTCGGTCAAAATTCATTGGTGTGTATGTGTATAAAAAGTGTGTTTGTGTGTGTGTGGGTGAGTGTGTCTGTTTTGCACCTGTGTCTGTTTTCTTGGTGTTTTAGAGTGTCACCCCTTCATTGTTGAACACTTTTTTTCTGCATCGTGGCCGATTTGTAGATTGTACACACAAAAATTCTCAGACTTTTTGTGTTTTTGTAAATTTCCCATTCATTTCATATGGTCGGTCATTTTTGACCGAAGTGCATAAGTGTGACTATTTTTTTTACGACCACTTAGCCTACTCGGATCATGACCTAAATTTTTTTTTTTGTGTTCACATACCCAATGCCATAAAATTCACCAGGTTTCGTAACATACCGATGAAGCTGGGATTTGTAACATTTCGAAACAGAAAATGTTTCGGTCAGAAATGACCGAAGAGCACCTGAGGGTTTAATAACGCATGTGCACGCCATCAGCGTTCTCACAGGTTTGCGTTTTTAAAGTTTGCGTAGAGAGAACTTAAAGAGTTTTATGTTAAAACGGTGTCGTGTTAGCAGCCCCTAAGTTAATAACTAATGATCGTTGCGACGGAAGTGAATCAATTAAAACTAACTTTAGCTGGAAAATAACTTTATTCTAGAGGTGTCATAAAGCCAAGACAATCTGTTACTTTAATTTCCTATTATCACTGTAAAGCTGCTTTGGAACAATCTACATTGTTAAAAGCGCTATATAAATGAAGATGACTTGACGACTTTGATCAGACCTTTTATATGACGCGGTAAAACACCCAGAATAAATATTTACAATAGAGTATAATTATGGGGGCTTAAAGCTACCTGAATTTGGACACCTGGCCCAGATGTTTGGAAGCCACTTCATCTCCTCATGGCTTAAAATAAACATTTATGAACTAAAGAAAATGTTTTTATATAAATTGGATGATAATCTAGTTACACCGCAGAACCCCCTTCCACTATGAAGAAACTTTTGTCAAATGGAAAGCTTTCATGGGTGTTTAATAGGGCTGTGTATCACCAACAACTTCACGATACGCATCACAATATTAAAGTCACCATATGGATCAGTTTGGAATGTACATTTCTTTTGAGCAGAGATTATAGTACTATCTGTTTATTGAATAACCTGTCATAACAGTTGTGATAACTGAAAAACTATCATAAAAAAGTTAAATGAAATAAGTCAACAAAAAAAAAAAGCTTAGAATAAAAGAAAGAGCCAAAGTCTCTGCCTCAATAGCTGAAATGGCAATTAGTGTCAATTATAGAGACCCTGAAGCATGTCAACAACGCTCAATCACTCAGAAAATAAATAAACTGTCCGCACACTTGAATCCTTTCAAGCAATTTTAATCGCCAAGCTTGCCCTGAGGATGGTCTTGTGACCGAAAGCTTGGCGATTAAAATTGCTTGAAAGGATTCAAGTGTGCGGACAGTTTATTTATTTTCTGAGTTGTTTAGTTGTGTCTGTCTGGCACCTTGTTTATCGTGAGTGCGGTGAAACGCCTTTAACAACGCTCAATCACTAAAATCAAAAAACAACAAAAACTCTTACAACTTAAATTTAACTTCATTGGGGCAGCAGTGGCGCAGTGGTTCACGTAGGTTGTCTACAAACCAGAAGGTTGGTCGTTCCTACCCCAGTTCCACCTGACGAGGTGTCCATGAGCAAGACGCCTAACCCCAGCTGCTCCCGACCTTGCATGGCTGACACCGCCATCAGTGTATGAATGACCCAAAATGTAAAGCACTTTGGTGGCCATGGGTCTGTTGAAAGTGCTATATAAATGCAGTCCATTTACCATAGTTAAACTGTAGAAGTGACAGCAGAAGGTCTCAATTATCACACAACCAGGAAATTGCCATTTCTGTTAAAAACTGGCGTGTTGGTATTGTGTAGCGTGGCTCATACTTGTGAAGCAATTGTCTGAAGCCGTTATTCTCGGCAACGCTGTATGGCCGTAAATCCTGACATATGAAGCGCATTCGTAATCTTTTGAGACTGCCAAGACATGGGGTGGGAGTTAAGAAAAGTCTCAGGCACCTGCTCCACCAGGGCTTTTCTTGCATGTCACATGACTCCTGTCCAACTCTCCAGTTTAGTGTTAGAAAGCGCTACATAAGTGCCTCAGAATAATTCCTCGTGAAAACCATACCTACTGTTAAACAAACGGCTTCAGAATCATAACCTTCAGCTTTCACTAGTGGTTTTTAAAAAGGTTCATCATTTAACATGCCCTATGGAGAAATAAGTTATTAACATTTCTTTAACCCAATGGTTGCATGTATTATGGGACTCAAAAAGTACAGTAGGACTAGGTTTCACCACAATGGCAGATTGAGGCACTTTTTCCAAGTCAAAAGCAGTTAAACCAGACATAAGGCAAAATGACAAGTCACATACAATCAAGGATTGTTGATTTTGCAGTTTTATTGAGAAGCTCTCTTTTGCCCTTGAACCATTACAGGACCAAGTGAGGCCTTGCCTTCCCACTGAATGCCTAGAGAGAAGAAAAAAGCCAAGTTAAAGCACTTCAAAAGCAACCTTAGAAAGAGCAAAAGGTACCAACCTCCATAGGGAGAAGCATCAAATTCACCATCAGGACCACATGTTGAGTCACAGCAACCACAAACTTGGTCATTACCATCAGCAGCAAACCACCTGCAATAAAACAAAGATATGGAACCTTCAACATGAGAACATGAGTCACCTTAAAATAAAATGCCCACGTACCCATTGGCAAAGGAACAGGATTTGTGCTGAGCGTCACTGGGTGCGGAAGTAATAGTTGCCTTCAGAAGACAAGTTATGTAGATCTGCAAGGGATGACAGACAAGTCACAAAACAAAAGCAGATGGGAGGAAGAGTCAAGTTAAGTTAACTATTCATTGTACATACAGAAGGACTGTTAGCTTCCTGGAACATAAATGCCTCCAGCTGGAACTGGATCTTGTCAACCTGGTACCGAGGGATGAAGCGGGAGCTGGAAGCTGTAGTTTTGGCATCCACAAAGCACCTGACGACACAAATTACAAAGAGCAACTCATGAACGTCAACTGTAGAGCATCAAGCAACTAGACCTTACCCATGACTCTGTGACGAGTTACAAAAAGCAACTAAACGGTCGTACCGCATCGAGGGCCACGACCTTACCCATGATTCTCAATGAAGGAATATCTCGGAAGAGAGTTCACATCAGGTACTTGAGTGGCCACACAGCTGTCCACAAACACACGCAGAGGCACATGATTGTACTGCTTCACAGACGCCTCGATGTTAATAACGCCACCCAGGAAATAGGAGTATGAAGGCCTCTGATAGGACCAATCATCTACACAAAATAAAATACATTTTATGCTCAGCCACAATGGCAAGGGTAAAGGTTCATTTTATTGAAAGAAAAAACCTGTACCAACCCATCATGATCTTCAGGGAGAACAGCAAGACTTCTTGTCCTGCCTCTGTTGAGGCATAAGGGACCCACGTTGGTCTCAAGGCATCACTGCTTACATTTTGGAGCCTGCGGTTCATGAAAGTACCAATTAAATGGTCTCCCAGTTGGACTAGAAAGTGCTGAAAGTCATAGAGATCACTTACCTTTGATAATGGCATTGAACACCAACAATTGCCCCATCAGCCCGGGTAATCGGAGTACCTGCAAGCGCCTCAGGGGTGTAGATAAGAGAGAAGGTGTAGACAAGCTCATCCTCATTCATCTGCAAAAAGATTGTGGTTACAAAGAGGGTCATCCAAAGGACTTCACATACACCAAGACCAGACACTCCTATTGATATGAATGGTAGAAGGTGCATTGCAATGGTTTAATTCTTAAAGAGCAAATCACCAATTAGTAAATTCACATCACCACAGCTGCCCGCAGAAGCTCCGGTGTTGCCAGAGATAGTCAATGTTTTGGAGACATGCACTTAGGATTGAACATGCACATTGGCTGTTCCAGGGTAAAAACTAGCTTTAACACCATCAAAAATAGCTTTAACACCATTAAGGCACAATATGTATTGTTTTAGTTTCTTAAGCTCCCTTCATACCATTTATGGGATGGTTTACATCAGATGTTGGTTTGAAGGGCTACTAAAAGGCATGTAGCTTGAATTCAGTATTTACCCATTCAAATATACATAGAACTTGGTCTTAGCTGCCCTGGCATTGTAAAACCAAGTGAACTGACTTTCCTTGAAAGCTACTCTGCCACAACAAATAACCCATTAAGATTTATGAGTTCTTACCATCAGCACACTGTTGCAGTCCTGTAATTCATACTCAAATATGAGCACTCTTGACTCAGGATCCTGACCAACAACAGGACATCCACCTAAAGACAGTCCAGTTGGCTGGATCAACTGACCATTGCTGAATAAGTCCTGCTGGACCTCTACGAGAACCCGGTTCTCACCACATTGAACCGCTACGCTGCTGGGAGTCACGGGTTGCCTCAACTGGAAGTCCACCGCCAAGTCACTCTGCACCTCAGGAACAATGGGATACCTCCAATCCAAAGGCTTCACTGGACCCTGCAACAGCTGCTTCTCCTGAAGGCCAAAAGGCTCTTGCGCAAGGCTTTTGGAGACAGGACCCAAAGGACTCTGAAACTGAGAAGCCACTTGCAAAGGGTTCCAGAGCCCTAGAGGAGAAAGGGCAGGACTTCTGGAAGATGGATCTGAATTTGGCCCCATGTTTCTTGGACTATGACTGGACCTCAAACTTCCCAAGACATCAGGCAGATCAAATGCAACAATAACAACCACCACTAAGACAGCTTTCAGGAATCCCATCCTAACAAACTTTGACACAAGCACCACAACACACACCAGTGCTTGGCTTTGCCATTTTGTACAGTTTTGAGTTAAGGTGTCTCCACCCCTTTTACCTTAATTGATTATCCTTGATTCCCGTCTGGACCTGTAGAGTGTATGCATTTTGGGGACGGACCAATCTGTTTTTTATGGGCCTGTCCAAATAAACACACTTGCCGTCTTTGTACTTGACCACTTGTCTATTTACATGACCTACAGTATTTCCGGTCTTTGATTCAAGTGTTCAAGTGGGCTCGAAGACCGCAAGTGTGTGTAGAAATTTTGATTACCCAAGGGGACACACTTTTATTTTTTTTCAAAAATGCAAGTTTACATAGCTTTATTTACACATTTTGATTTCAAGTACTTTGCATTTTAAAATAAACTTATAAATGTCTGTTCAGTAGTCCCTATGTAACAAAAGACACAATTTAAAAATTATGATGCTGAATTAAGTGATGAAATGCAGTTGCAAATAATATACAAAATATACTCTCACGTCTTTGCACCAATAACATGTACAACACTTTGTTTTACTACCAAATTATGTGTAATTTCTCATTAATTTAACTTACAATGGAATTTTTTCAGTTTCACTTTATTTTTATGGTCCCTTTAACACATTCCGTTGACTATATGTAACGTTGCACCTACATGTCTACTAACTCTAAGTGTTTGTCCAGCATTAGTAGACTGGTAGGGTAAGGGTTAGCATTAATTAAAGTTGTATTGAAAAGTTACTATAGTCATGCAAGTTCCCAAACACGATGGATGACGGGATACGCTTAGCCTCAAATGCCACTCAGAAGCGGTATTCAAGATGGTGTGGGTTTAGTGTATGTAAGGGCACTGAGCTTTGGCATTTTTAAGACATGGGACAGTCTTGCGCACTTACTTCCTGTCACATGCACGTGTGGACAAGACATCAAGTGTAAATTTTTGCACAGGCACTTTGTCTCTCTTTTCTGACATGTTGAGGGGGCATTTACATTAGGCCTACACAATTTGCAACTAAAAAATTATGCATTGTTCTTTTATATGACAAAAGAGCTCAGAAGCTCCGGTATTGCCAGGAGACATGCATTTAGGATTGAACATGCACATTGGCTGTTCCAGGGTAAAAACTAGCTTTAAAGACCACTAGTGAAAGATCAAGGTTATGTGTTTGAAGCCATTCGTTTGTTACAATTTATGAATATAGAATCAATTCTGAATGAGCATGTGAACGCCGTCAGCGTTAATCACAGGTTCGCGTTTAAAGTCTGATCATTTCAATGGAGGTGAATCAATCAAAGTTAACTTTAGCTGGAAGTAACATTATTCAAGAACCGCTATAACGGCAAAACAATCTGTTACCTTAAATTTAGTTTATCTCTGTAAAGCTGCTTTGAAACAATCCATTGTTAAAAGCGCTATATAAATGAAGATGACTTGACTTGACTTGACAATTTGTTTAACAGAATAATTCCTGGTGAAAGCCATACCTACTGAGGCATTTATACAGTGCTTTCATACTTTCACAGCCCTAGTGTACAGTAGTACATTACTGTACACTAGGGCTGTGCTCAGAATATCGATACAACATCATGAACTGGGTTTAACACTAAACCGGAGAGTTGGACATGAGTCATGTGATATGCAAGAAAAGCCCTGATGGAGCAGCAAACACCTGTCATCTCAGAAGCAGTCACCGTTGCCTGATGCTTTTATCTCCACTCCCACCCATGTCTCGGCACTCTCAAAAGATTACAAATGCATTAATGCGCTTCATATGTCAGGATTTACGGCCATACAGTGTTCCCGAGAATAACGGCTTCAGACAATATCTTCACGAGTGTGAACCACGCTACACAATACCAACATGTCAGTTTTTAACAGGAATGGCAATTCACTTGTTGTATGATAAAGTTAAGCGAGAGATTCTGCTGTCACACTCTTCTGCACAGAGTTTAACTAAGTTACATTTAAGTTACTGTCCCAAGTCAGTATATACATAACAAATAAATGTAAATTTAATATGAAACTATGTAAGTGGCGTGGCAGGATTTTGAACTAGGTCCTGAGCCTTTGCCGTCGCTGCCGCTGCGCTTCTTGTCCGGTGTGCGACCCCCGTTAGACATATGGTAGGCTAATTCTTACATTAACTGATTTGTTAAACACATTTGAATTATAAATAAAACCTAATATAATGTGGTAACCTCCGACTGTCATGCTTTCCGTCTATCAGCCTATGTTATTTGGATCGTTATCATAGGCCTACACTCAATGAACAACATCTCAACACTAAATTAAAGGCCTGTCTCAAATACAAGACGGTGCAGTTCGGCGATTTGGGAAAATAAAAGCCCGGGCTATTATTTGAAGTTTTACTGTACTGTACTAACACTCTAATGAGAGTTAGTAGACATGTAGATGCAACTTTACATATAGTCAAAAGAATGTGTTAAAGGGACCATAAAACTAAAAGTGAAACTGAAAACATTCCACTCTAAGTTAAATGAACGAGAAATTACACATTTTTTGGTAGTAAAACAAAGTGTTATACATGTTATTGGTGCAAAGATGTGAGAGTATATTTTGTACAACATTTGCAACTACATTTCATCACTTAATACAAGCATCACGATTTTTAAATTGTTTCTTTGTTGCATAGGGACTATGAACAGACATGTATAAGTTTATTTTAAAATGCAAAGTACTTGAAAGCAAAATGTGTAAATAAAGTAGCCTAAACATGCATTTATCAAGTGTTCAAGTCCACTTGAACATTTGGATCAAAGACCGGAAATACTGTAGGTCATGTAAGTAGAAAAGTGGTCAAGTACAAAGACGTCAAGTGTGGTTATTTGGACAGGCCCATAAAAAATGTGCAGAGTGGTGCGTCCCCAAGATGCATACACTCTACAGGTCCAGAGGGGAATCAAGGATAATCAATTAAGGTAAAAGGGGTGGAGAAACCTTAACTCAAAACTGTACAAAATGGCAAAGCCAAGCACTGGTGTGTGTTGTGGTGCTTGTGTCAAAGTTTGTTAGGATGGGGTTCCTGAAAGTTGTCTTAGTGATAGTTGGGATTGTTGCATTTGATCTGCCTGATGTCTTGGGAAGTTTGAGGTCCAGTCATAGTCCAAGAAGCATGGGGCCAAAATCAGATCCAGCTTCCAGGAGTCCTGCCCTTTCTCCTCTAGGGCTCTGGAACACTTTGCAAGTGGCTTCTCAGTTTCAGAGTCCTTTGGGTCCTGTCTCCAAAAGCCTTGCGCAAGAGCCTTTTGGCCTTCAGGAGAAGCAGCTGTTGCAGGGTCCAGTGAAGCCTTTGGATTGGAGGTATCCCATCGTTCCCGAGGTGCAGAGCGAGTTGGCGGTGGACTTCCAGTTGAGGCAACCCGTAACTCCCAGCAGCGTAGCGGTTCAATGTGGTGAGAACCGGGTTCTTGTAGAGGTCCAGCAGGACTTTTTCAGCAATGGTCAGTTGATCCAGCCAACTGGACTGTCTTTAGGTGGATGTCCTGTTGTTGGTCAGGATCCTCGGTCAAGAGTGCTCATCTTTGAGTATGAATTACAGGACTGCAACAGCGTGCTGATGGTAAGAACTCATAAATATGAATGGGTTATTTGTTGTGGCAGAGGAACATTCAAGGAAAGTCAGTTCACTTGGTTTTACAATGCCTTTTAAGACCAAGTTCTATATATTTATTTGAATGGGTAAATCCTGAGTTCAAGCTACTTGCCTTAAGTAGCCCTTCAAACCAACATCTGATGTAAACCATCCCATAAATGGTATGAAGGGAGCTTAAGAAACAAAAACAATACATTGTGCCTTAATCGTGTTAAACCTAGTTTTTACCCTGGAACAGCCAATGTGCATGTTCAATCCTAAGTGCATGTCTCCAAAACATTAACTATCTCTGGCAACCCCAGAGCTTCTGCGGGCAGCTGTGATGTGCATTTACTAATTGGTGATTTGCTCTTTAGGAATTAAACCCTTGCAGTGCACCTTCTCCTATTCATAGCTATATGAGTGCCTGGTCTTGGTGTATGAAAAGTCTTTTGGATGACCCTCTTGGTAACCACAATCTTTTTACAGATGAATGAGGATGAGCTTGCCTACACCTTCTCTCTTACCTACACCCCTGAGGCGCTTGCAGGTACTCCGATTACCCGGGCCGATGGTGCAGTTGTTGGTGTTCAATGCCATTATCAAAGGTAAGTGCTCTCTGTGACTTTCTGCAGTTGCTCGTGCGACTAGGAGACCAATTAATGGGTACTTTCACGAACCACAGGCTCCAAAATGTAAGCGGTGATGCCTTGAGACCAACGTGGGTCCCTTATGCCTCAACAGAGGCAGGACAAGAAGTCTTGCTGTTCTCCCTGAAGATCATGATGGGTTGGTACAGGTTTTGTTTCAATAAAATGAACCTTTACCCTTGCTATTGTGGCTGTGCATAAAATGTATTTTATTTTGTGTAGATGATTGGTCCTATCAGAGGCCTTCATACTCCTATTTCCTGGGTGGCGTTGTTAACATCGAGGCATCTGTGAAGCAGTACAATCATGTGCCTCTGCGTGTGTTTGTGGACAGCTGTGTGGCCACTCAAGTACCTGATGTGAACTCTCTTCCGAGATATTCCTTCATTGAGAATCATGGGTAAGGTCGTGGCCCTCGATGCGGTACGACTGTTTGGTTGCTTTTTGTAACTCGTTACAGAGTCGTGGTTAAGGTCTAGTTGCTTGATGCTCTACAGTTGACGGTCATGAGTTGCACTTTGTGATTTGTTTTGTCAGGTGCTTTGTGGATGCCAAAACTACAGCTTCCAGCTCCCGCTTCATGCCTCGGTCCCAGGTTGACAAGATCCAGTTCCAGCTGGAGGCATTTATGTTCCAGGAGGCTAACAGTCCTTCTGTATGTACAATGAATATCATGAGTTAACTTGACTTTTCCTCCCATCTGCTTTGGTTTTGTGACTTGTCTGTCATCCCTTGCAGATCTACATAACTTGTCTTCTGAAGGCAACTATTGCTTCTGCACCCAGTGACGCTCAGCGCAAATCCTGTTCCTTTGCCAATGGGTACGTGGGCATTTTATTTTTAAGTTGACTTTTCTCATGTTGAAGGTTCCATGTCTGTTTTATTACAGGTGGTTTGCTGCTGATAGTAATGACCAAGTTTGTGGTTGCTGTGACTCAACATGTGGTCCTGATGGGGAATTTGCTGCTTCTCCCTATGGAGGTTGGTAGCTTTTGCTCTTTCTAAGGTTGCTTTTGATTTTAAGTGCTCTAATTTGGCTTTTTTCTTCTCTAGGCATTGAGTGGGAAGGCAAAGCCTCACTTGGTCCTGTAATGGTTCAAGGGCAAAAGAGAGCTTCTCAATAAAACTGCCAAATCAATCCTTGATTGTCCCTGACTTGTCATTTTGTTTCATGTCTGGTTTAACTGCTTTTGGCTTGGAAAAAGTGCCTCATTCTGCCAATGTGTTAAAACTGATAGTCATGCTGTACTTTTCAAGTCCCGTATAGCATGCAACCATTGGGTTCCAGAAGTTAATAACTTCTTTCTCTATAGGGAGTTTTAAATGATGAACCTTTTAAAGCCCAATAGTGCAAGCCCAAGGTTATGCTATTGAAGCCATTTGTTTAACAGAATAATTTTTGGTGAAAACCATACCTACTGGGGCATTTATATAGTGCTTTCATATGTATTACTGTAAACAAGGGCTGTGCTCAAATCAATACAACGTCATGAACTTAGTTTAACAGTAAACCGGAGATTTGGATGAGTCATATATATATATATTTTTTTGCATTAACTTTTTTTTTTTATGAGTTTTTCAATTATCACAACTGTTATGACTGGTTATTCAAAAAGATATTACTGTTACTAAACTCTGCTCAAAAGACATTTACATTCCAAATTGATCCATTTCATGACTTTGTAATGTGTATTGTGACGTTGTTGGTGATACACAGCCCTATTAAATACCCATGAAAGCTTTCCATTTGACAAAAGTTTCTTCATAGTGGAAGAGGATTCTGCGGTTTAAGCGACTCTGTGGAACTAGATTATCCAATTTATATAAATCTTTGGGGACATTTTCTTTAGTTCATAAACCTTTATTTTAAGCCATGAGATGAAATGGCTTCCAAACATCTGGGCCAGGTGTCAATGCACAAGTTTTTAGTTGAAAATTGTGTAATGTAAATGCCCCCTCAATGTGTCAGACAAAGTGCCTGTGCAAAAATCCACACTTGATTACTTAACCGCATGTGACAGGAAGTGCGCAAGACTGTCCCATGTCTTAAAAATACACCATCTTGAATACTGCTTTGGAGTGGTATTTGAGGGTAAGCGTATCCCATCATGCATCATGTTTGGGAACTCGCATGACTATGTAACTTTTCAAGTACATGTCAACTTATTCTAACTCTTACCCTACCAGTCTATTAATACCGTACAACTTCGAATAATAGCCGAGTCCCAAATAGACGCCCGTCTCTTTTACATGCCGGGTGTGGCTACAGGCTTGGATAAATAAAGGTCGGTCTCAAATAGAGGCCTGGTCTGTTTTTTAGTTTCGGGTTGTATTTAATCTTCTAAAACCCGTCAGATCGTCTGTTTAAGCCAGTTCTATGGTGCAGATTGCGCACGCAAGAGAGCCCTGCGCAAGCAAGGCAGGCAGAGTTAGCGGTGGAGGAGAGCGACGAGGAGGAGGAATTCGCCAATGGACTTGTAGTTGAGGATCGCGGTGATGATGATAGTGATGAATAGGGTCATTTTGTACCACATGATTGCAGTTGTTTTACAGGGTAGCCTTCATTCTTTCTTGTTGATGTGTTTCGGGCAACAAGTTCATAGGCTCGATGGATATTACCGGTAACTTGTATTCTTCAGCCCATGGCTGTCACATCGTTTCGTTTTTTTATGCTGCCAATAATCTAAAGGGGGTCGCACCGGACGAGAAGCGCAGCGCCACACCGCGTCTATGACAACTCGAGGTATCGCACACCGTACGCGCTCTTTGTCAGTTTATGGCCAGCAACATTGTTATGTTTAAGGACATTATGGAATTAAGATCATGTCTGTATTATGTTATGATTGTACTGTACAATTAATTACGTTGCTTAGTCTGCTGTCTGAATTCACTTTATCTCAGAGTGTCCGTTAACTGAATGAATTGAGAATATCACCTGAAAATCCAATAACATCAGCAATTTTCATTAAACCAGCTGATTTCTGTAAATGAATGTAAAACTAAATGTTTATTGCAGCACAGGGTGAAGTCAGTATATACATAACGACGATTTGAGACAAATAAATGTAAATTTAATATAAAACTATGTAAATGGCGCTCTGTGGTGCCAGATATGGGCAGTATTTCAATTAAATGTATTTTAAATACGTATTTAATTACTTTAGTGTATTTTGTCATTTGTATTTTGCAGGTGTGGAAAAAATAAAATGTAGTTTGAAAACAAAATATTTTGAGGGAGTGTATTTAGAGTATTTCAAATACTTAAATACTTAAAAAAATCACCATAGTAAAAGATTTTGCCATATTTTCGGTCTGATGTTGGCAATGGCAATGTCCAGGTTAGATGCACGAAAATCACGTGACACCCTGTAGACCAGGCTCCCTCCAAGAAGTGAATGAGTTTTGAACACAGGAGAAGAAGTTGCGCTGCTCCTCTTAAAAACGGCATTAAAGGTGCTATCAGCGATTTCAGGCCCAAAAAAGGCTGAAACATAAATGATCCCATTCATCTAATTTTTGAATGGGATTAGATGCCGCTAGCTGCCCGCCCCATAAGCATGCCGTCCAAAAACCGCGTCTCTGTAGGCAGCCTATGCTCTGAGATCTGCACACAAAAACAATGGGTTTCACCAACCACCAAAACCTAAATAAACAGTGTTCCAACCAATCACCGACAGTGTTGTGAGGTTTTGCACTCGTGCACGGCTGCACGCGAAGTCGGAGCACAACACCCACCCCCTGTCAGTGATTTCCCCCTAGGAAAAATTAGATGAATGTGATTATTTATGTTTCGGCCTTTTTTGGGCCTGAAATCGCTGATAGCACCTTTAAGGTAAAGTGTTTTGTGAAAAATATACAGTCTACACACACACATATTGCACACTGAATGGCATTATGGAGAAAATAATTGTGCCTTATGAGATCAATGCACTGTGTTGTCATTCATAAATAGACATCATATGCCCTACCTATTATGAAACAGCGAGTCTTTCGTAACTCCACTGAAATCTCCATGCTAAGCAAGCGTTCACAATATAAACGTATTACATATGAGAAATATTGATATTGATTTTGTATAAAACTACACCATTGATGTGAACTTAGCTATACATGCCATTTACGTCAGAGGGAGCTATTTCAGGCCCTGTAGAGATTTAGTGAAATGCCCATACTTTTTTATTTTGCTACTTCGCCATTTTGAATTTACACATTTATCATATTTGTGTTATTGCTACTATTTGTGTTATTGACCTTTCAGTAATAAAAAAAAAGACTTAAGATTATTGTGGGAGTATTTTTGTATTTTCAAAATACTAATTACTTGTATTTTATTTAAATACATTTTTCACATCAGTATTTTGTATTTTATTTTGTAACATTTCATGAGCCAGTATTTGTATTTTGTAACAAAATACTTTTTGATGTATTTGTGCCCACCTCTGTGTGGTGCGGCAGGATTTTGAACTAGGTCCTGAGTCGTTGCCGTCACTGCGCTTCTCGTTCGGTGTGCAACCCCCTTTAGACATACTGTAATATAGTAGGCTAATTCTTACATTAACTGATTTGTTAAACACATTCAAATTATAAATAAAACATAATATAATGTGGTAACCTCCGAATTTCATGCTTTCCGTCTATCAGCCTATGTTATTTGGATCGTTATCATAGGCCTCCACTTAATGAACAATATCTCAACACTAAATTAAAGGCCTTTCTCATATAGACGCCTGTCTCAAATACAAGCCGGTGCAGTTCGGCGATTTGGGAAAACAAAAGTCTGAGCTATTATTTGAAGTTTTACGGTACTGTACTAACACTTTAATGAGAGTTAGTAGACATGTAGATGCAACGTTACAAAGGGACTATAAAACTAAAAGTGAAACTGAAAACATTCCACTCTAAGTTCAATGAATAAGAAATTACACATTATTTGGTAGTAAAACAAAGTTTTGTACATGTTATTGGTGCAAAGGTGTGAGAGTATATTTTGTACAACATTTACAACTGCATTTCATCACTTAAAGGGATACTTCACATCTGGAAAGATGAATGTGTATTTAAAATGGGTCATTTATGTAGAAGAAATGTGAAATTATTTTTGAATTTGGAGCTTTCTAGACTGAGAAAAGCCAGAAAATGTATTTTTGGCTTATGTGGATGAAAGACAACAACTCCCAGAATGCAGAGCGCAGTAGTTAAACAGCAAGTCTAGGCTACTAGTGAGTCTCCGTGATGAGTCTGCCCGGGATTTCGAGATCGCCCAAAATGTCCGGGATTCGGCTTTTGCGTTCTACAGTCGCCATTCATTATGTTTACTGTGGCGAGCAGGACGAGACTGAGGGCCGCGGGAGAACGGCGCGAGGCCGGTGGCGTGATTACCGATGAGCGACACCTGCGAGACGCACCGGTCTCGTATCTCTCACGGAGGAGCGGGAATTTTCTTAGCAATGCTACCGATCACTTGTTTAGTGTTCATGTAAACACGACATTCAGATTCAACAATCGGAATGAATTCAGTTAGATTGAAACAAAAGGTGTGCATGTAAACAATGAATGGCGACTGCAGAAAGCAAAAGCTGAATCCCAGACATTTTGTATGATCTCGACAGTCGGACATGTCCGGGAAAAAGAGGATGGTAACCCCTACTACTCAGCTTTCTCCTACTAAGTTACTCAGATTTCTCCACAGAACAAGAGCCTGCTAGCTTAGCTTCCAAAAAATGTCTGACACTATGTGTACATACTGTGAGTGAGATCCCACCCTCTATGGGCGGGTTGAGAACATGCGGGACAGCCCCTACTACTGGCTGTAGTCTTTAGCCTCTGGCCAAAAAATCCTCCGATGACGCAAAATGACGATTTTTGCGTCATCGGAGGATTTTTTACAGACAAAACACAACACAATCTCTCGTCTCAGGGGGATATGAGGGTGGAAAGCACGGTAATTTGAAAATAATTTACAGGTTTTCTACTAATACAAAGCTTAATGCTAAATCCTAACGTATACCCTTAATACAAGCATCACTATTTTTAAATTGTGTCTTCTGTTACAGACATTTATAAGTTTATTTTAAAATGCAAAATACTTGAAAGCAAAATGTGTAAATAAAGCTATGTAAACTTGCATTTTTCAAGTGTTCAAGCCCACTTGAACACATCAGTTGCATTCAGTGGGAAGGCAAGGCCTCACTTGGTCCTGTAATGGTTCAAGGGGAAAAGAGAGCTTCTCAATAAAACTGCCAAATCAATCCTTCATTGTATCTGACTTGTCATTTTGCTCCATGTCTGGTTTAACTGCTTTTGGCTTGGAAAAAGTGCCTCATTCTGCCAATGTGGTGAAACAGATAGTCCTACTGTTCTTTTCAAGTCCCATATAGCATGCAACCATTGGGTTCCAGAATTTAATAACTGTAGACCATATTATACTGTCCCAAGTCAGTATATACATAACAACGATTTGAGACAAATGTAAGTTTAATACTTACAATGTAAGTGGCGTGGCAGGATTTTGAACTAGGTCTTGAGCCGTTGCCGTCGCTGCGCTTCTCGTCCGGTGTGCGACCCCCACCCCCTTTAGGCATATGGTAATATAGTAGGCTTATTCTTACATTAACTGATTTAAACACATTTGAATTATAAATAAAATGTAATATAATAACCTCTGACTGTCATGCTTTCTGTCTATCAGCCTATGTTATTTGGATCGTTAAAGGGCTACACTCAATGAACAACATCTCAACACTAAATTAAAGGCCTGTCTCATGTAGTTGCCTGTTTCAAATACAAAACGGTGCAGTTTGGCGATTTGGGAAAATAAAAGACCAGGCTATTATTTGAAGTTTTACTGTACTTGTAATGTATTGTTCATGAGAACCTATATCATGCATTACGGTAGTTTCTCCGAGTGTGTGGAGAACGCTGGTTGGAGCAGCATGTGTGTAACGAGAGAGCGAAAGTTGAAGCACGCAGCAGTAAAGCCTCTGCAGTGAAAAGGTTGTCCGTGTCGTTCTTCTTAATAGTAAAACATAGTATTACTAACACTCTAATGAGAGTAAGTAGACATGTAGATGCAACTTTACATATAGTCAACAGAATGTGTTAAAGGGACCATAAAACTAAAAGTGAAACTGAAAACATTGCACTCTAAGTTAAATGAATGAGAAATTACTCATTATTTGGTAGTAAAACAAAGTGTTGTACATGTTATTGGTGCAAAGATGTGAGTATATTTTGTACAACATTTGCAACTGCATTTCATCACTTAATACAAGCATCACAATTTTTAAATTGTGTCTTTTGTCACATAGGGACTACTGAACAGACATTTCTAAGCTTATTTCAAAATGCAAAGTACTTGAAAGCAAAATGTGAAAATAAAGCTATGTAAACGTGCATTTTTCAAGTGTTCAAGCCCACTTGAACACTTGGATCAAAGACCGGAAATTCTGTAGGTCATATAAGTAGAAAAGTGGTCAAGTACGGTTATTTGGACAGGCCCATAAAAAATGTGCAGAGTGGTGCGTCCCCAAGATGCATACACTCTACAGGTCCAGAGGGGAATCAAGGATAATCATTTAAGGTAAAAGGGGTGGAGACACCTTAACTCAAAACTGTACAAAATGGCAAAGCCAAGCACTGGTACGTGTTGTGGTGCTTGTGTCAAAGTTTGTTAGGATGGGGTTCCTGAAAGTTGTCTTAGTGGTGGTTGTGATTGTTGCATTTGAGCTGCCTGATGTCTTGGGAAGTTTGAGGTACAGTCATAGTCCAAGAAGCATGGGGCCAAAATCTGATCCCATCTCCAAAAGCCTTGCGCAAGAGCCTTTTGGCCTTCAGGAGAAGCAGCTGTTGCAGGGTCCAGTGAAGCCTTTGGATTGGAGGTATCCCATTGTTCCTGAGGTGCAGAGTGACTTGGCGGTGGACTTCCAGTTGAGGCAACCCGTGACTCCCAGCAGCGTAGCGGTTCAATGTGGTGAGAACCGGGTTCTCGTAGAGGTCCAGCAGGACTTATTCAGCAATGGTCAGTTGATCCAGCCAACTGGACTGTCTTTAGGTGGATGTCCTGTTGTTGGTCAGGATCCTGAGTCAAGAGTGCTCATCTTTGAGTATGAATTACAGGACTGCAACAGTGTGCTGATGGTAAGAACTCATAAATCTAAATAAAGTCAGCTCACTTGGTTTTACAATGCCAGGGCAGCTAAGACCAAGTTCTATAAATATTTGAATGGGTAAATCCTGAATTCAAGCTACTTGGCTTTAAGTAGCCCTTCAAACCAAGATCTGATGTAAACCATCCCATAAATGGTATGAAGGGAGCTTAAGAAACAAAACAAATACATATTGTGCCTTAATGGTTAAAGCTAGTTTTTACCCTGGTAAAACCAATGTGCATGTTCAATCCTAAGTGCATGTCTCCAAAACATTGACTATCTCTGGCAACCCCAGAGCTTCTGCGGTATGTGAATTTACTAATTGATGATTTGCTCTTTAGGAATTAAACCATTGCAGTGCACCTTCTACCATTTCATAGCAATATGAGTGCCTGGTCTTGGTGTAGGTAAAGTCTTTTGGATGACCCTCTTGGTAACTACAATCTTTTTACAGATGAATGAGGATGAGCTTGTCTACACCTTCTCTCTTACCTACACCCCTGAGGCGCTTGCAGGTACTCCGATTACCCGGGCCGATGGTGCAATTGTTGGTGTTCAATGCCATTATCAAAGGTAAGTGATCTGTGACTTTCTGCACTTTCTCGTGCAACTGGGAGATCTAATGGTACTTTCATGAACCGCAGGCTCCAAAATGTAAGCAGTGATGCCTTGAGACCAACGTGGGTCCCTTATGCCTCAACAGAGGCAGGACAAGAAGTCTTGCTGTTCTCCCTGAAGATCATGATGGGTTGGTACAGGTTATTTTTCAATAAAATGAACCTTTACCCTTGCTATTATGGCTGTGCCTAAAATGTATTTTATTTTGTGTAGATGATTGGTCCTATCAGAGGCCTTCATACTCCTATTTCCTGGGTGGCGTTGTTAACATCGAGGCATCTGTGAAGCAGTACAATCATGTGCCTCTGCGTGTGTTTGTGGACAGCTGTGTGGCCACTCAAGTACCTGATGTGAACTCTCTTCCGAGATATTCCTTTATTGAGAATCATGGGTAAGGTCATGGCCCTCGATGCGGTAGGACTGTTTAGTTGCTTTTTGTAACTCGTCACAGAGTCATGGGTAAGGTCTAGTTGCCTGATGCTCTACAGTTGACGTTCATGAGTTACTCTGTAATTTGTGTCGTCAGGTGCTTTGTGGATGCCAAAACTACAGCTTCCAGCTCCCGATTCATGCCTCGGTCCCAAGTTGACAAGATCCAGTTCCAGCTGGAGGCATTTATGTTCCAGGAGGGCAACAGTCCTTCTGTATGTACAATGAATATCATGAGTTAACTTGACTTTTCCTCCCATCTGCTTTGGTTTTGTGACTTGTCTGTCATCCCTTGCAGATCTACATAACTTGTCTTCTGAAGGCAACTATTGCTTCTGCACCCAGTGACGCTCAGCGCAAATCCTGTTCCTTTGCCAATGGGTACGTGGGCATTTTATTTTTAAGTTGACTTTTCTCATGTTGAAGGTTCCATGTCTGTTTTATTACAGGTGGTTTGCTGCTGATAGTAATGACCAAGTTTGTGGTTGCTGTGACTCAACATGTGGTCCTGATGGGGAATTTGCTGCTTCTCCCTATGGAGGTTGGTAGCTTTTGCTCTTTCTAAGGTTGCTTTTGATTTTAAGTGCTCTAATTTGGCTTTTTTCTTCTCTAGGCATTGAGTGGGAAGGCAAAGCCTCACTTGGTCCTGTAATGGTTCAAGGGCAAAAGAGAGCTTCTCAATAAAACTGCCAAATCAATCCTTGATTGTCCCTGACTTGTCATTTTGTTTCATGTCTGGTTTAACTGCTTTTGGCTTGGAAAAAGTGCCTCATTCTGCCAATGTGGTGAAACTGATAGTCAAGTCATCTTCATTTATATAGCGCTTTTAACAATGGATTGTTTCAAAGCAGCTTTACAGAGATAAACATATAATTTAAGGTAACAGATTGTTTTGGCATTATAGCGGTTCTTAAATAATGTTATTTCCAGCTAAAGTTAACTTTGATTGATTCACCTCCATTGAAATGATCAGACTTTAAACGCGAACCTGTGATTAACGCTGACGGCGTTCACATGCTCATTCAGAATTGATTCTATAGATTAAATATAGGCGCAGGTTTATAATTCATACAACCCAGCCTAAACAAACTACTTTTCTTGCCTATAAATTTTGATACAGAATTTTGTTTTATCACTTCGGGGTACGCGAGCCGGAATTCACAACGCTTTATCTGTAGTGTGGGAAAGGGATCCTCCATAGGGAGAGGATAGTGGACACTTCAGCACTGCATTGTCATCGGGTCCAGGCGGATCTCCTTCGTCAGATCTGGATACGGCCTAGATCCGACAGGCTGCGGGAAAACCTCGGGATAAACAAAGACACTAATATTAGCGTAGATGCCATTCTTCTTATGATGTAGCGAGTACATCAAGATTTAAGGGAAGTGTTCCCAGTTCCGGCTGACCTAATCTATGCAGCCTAACATTGAATTTATAGAAGTCTATAGTGTGTTATGTGTATGCTAGGTCAAAGAGATGTGTTTTTAGTCTAGCTTTGAACTGACAGAGTGTGTCTGCTTCCCGGACAATGGTAGGAAGACTGTTCCAGAGTTTTGGTGCTAAATAGGAAAAGGATCTACCGCCAGCAGTCGATTTAGATATTCTAGGTATTATCAACTGGCCGGAGTTTTGAGATCGCAATAGACGTGAAGGACTATAATGCGTTAAGAGCTCGCTCAAGTACTGCGGAGCTAAACCATTTAGTGCTTTGTAGGTAATCAACAATATTTTAAAATTTATACGATGTTTAATAGGGAGCCAATGCAGTGTTGACAGAACCTGGCTAATATGGTCATATTTCCTGGCTCCGGTAAGAACTCGAGCTGCGGCGTTTTGAACTAGCTGTAGTTTATTTATTAAGCGTGCAGGGCAACCACCCAGTAGAGCATTACAATGATCTATCCTTGAGGTCATGAACGCATGGACTAATTGTTCCGCATTTCCCAATGAGAGCATATGGCGTATTTTAGATATATTTTTAAGATGGAAAAATGCAATTTTACAGATACTAGACACCTGGCTTTCAAAAGAAAGGTTGGTATCAAAGAGCACACCCAGGTTCCTAACCGACGACGAAGACTTGACAGAGCAGCCATCAAGTGTAAGACAGTATTCTGGGTTATTACGTGCGGAAGTTTTTTGTCCAATAATTAGAATCTCTGTCTTTTCAGAATTTAGTAGTAGGAAATTACTAGTCATCCAATTTTTTATATCAGCTATGCATTCCGTTAATTTTGTGAATTGGTAAGTTTCGTTGGGTTTTGAAGAAATATACAGCTGAGTATCATTGGCATAACAGTGAAAGCTAACTCCATGTTTCCTAATGGTAGCATGTACAGAGTGAACAGCAGCGGTCCTAGTACTGAGCCTTGTGGTACGCCATACTGAACTTGTGATCGATAAGACATCTCTTCATTTACTGCTACAAACTGATAACGGTCAGTTAAGTATGATTTAAACCATGCTAGTGCAATTCCACTAATGCCAACATAGTTTTCTAGTCTATTTAAAAGAATGTTGTGGTCAATTGTGTCAAATGCAGCACTAAGATCGAGTAACACTAATAGAGAGATACAAGCACGATCGGATGATAAGAGCAAATCATTTGTGACTCTAATGAGAGCAGTCTCAGTACTATGGTACGGTCTAAATCCGGACTGAAAATCCTCGCAGATATCATTTCTTTCTAGAAAGGAACACAGTTGTGAAGATACTGCTTTTTCTAATATCTTTGACAGAAAAGGCAGATTCGAGATAGGCCTGTAATTGACTAATTCTGTAGGATCAAGTTGTGGTTTTTTAACAAGCGGTTTTATCATAGCCAGTTTAAAGGTTTTTGGTACGTATCCTAGAGACAAAGATGAATTAATGATATTAAGAAGAGGATATATAACCTCTGGAAACATCTCTTTCAGTAGCTTAGTCGGTATAGGATCTAACATACAAGTTGTCGATTTAGATGAATTAACGAGTTTGCAGAATTCTTCCTCTCCTATAGCAACAAATGAATCAAATTTTTCCTCAGGGAGACTACAATGCACTTCCTGATGCGATACTGTGGTAGACGGTTGCATAGTTATAATTTTGTCCCTGATATTATCAATCTTATAAGGGAAGAAGTTCATAAAGTCATCACTGCTGTGTTGCTTGGACACTTCTGAGCTTGAAGCTTTCTTTTTCGTTAGTTTAGCCACTGTTTCAAATAAATACCTTGGATTATGTTTATTTTCTTCTAATAGGGTTGAAAAATAAGCAGATCTAGCAGCTTTTAAAGCCTCTCTGTAAGCAATCGAGCTCTCTTTCCACGAAATCCGAAATACCTCTAGTTTGCGCTCCATTTTTCTGGCTGCTCTCTTAAGGGCCCGGGTGTGCTCGCTGTACCACGGCGTTGGGCTATTTTCTTTAATCTTCTTTAAGCGCAACGGAGCAACTGCGTCTAAAGTGCTGGAAAAGAGAGAGTTAAACGTTTCTGTTGCAATATCAAGTTCTTCTAAGCTATCCGGGATGCTGAGATGATGAAACTGATTAGGAAGATTATTGATAAAGCAATCTTTAGTGGCAGAAGTTATAGGTCTAACGTATTTATAACACGGAGTCGGCTTTGCAGCCTTGGCTAAATGTAATTTACATGAGACTAGATAATGATCTGAGATGTCATCGCTCTGCTGCAGAATTTCAACGGCATCAACATCTATTCCATGTGATAATATTAGATCTAGAGTATGATTACGACAATGAGTAGGTCCTGACACGTGTTGTCTAACTCCAATTGAGTTTACAATGTCTTTAAATGCCAATCCCAATGCATCTTTTTCATTATCTACATGTATATTAAAATCACCAACAATTAGTACTTTATCTGCAGCCAATACTAATTCTGATAGAAAGTCCGCAAATTCTTTGATAAAATCTTTATGGTGCCCCGGTGGCCTGTATACAGTAGCCAGCATAATTCCCAAATGTGAGTTATCGTTTACACTATATATTTTTACATTAAGCACCAATACTTCAAAAGAAGTATATTTAAAGCTAGATTTCTTAGTGGTTTTGAAAATATTACTATAAATTACAGCAACACCTCCCCCTTTGCCTTTCAGACGAGGTTCATGTTTATAACTGTAATCTTGTGGGGTTGACTCATTTAAAATAATGTAATCGTTTGGTTTTAGCCAGGTTTCTGTCAAACACAGCATATCAAGATTATAATCTGAAATCATATCATTAACTATGAGAAATTTTGAAGTAAGGGATCGAATATTCAGCAACCCAAGCTTTATCATTTGCTCATCTGTATTATATCTGTTTTTTATTTGTTGAACATCAATTACATTTTTAACCTGACGTTTTTTGGATTTCCAAATTCGGGGAACAGACACAGTCTCTATATGATGATATCTAGGTGAAAGAGGCTCTATGTGATGGGATTTATCTGACCTTGGTGACGTGAGGCCGCTAGCAGACGGTCGGTTTAGCCAGTCTGTCTGCTTCCTGACCTGAGCCCCAGATTGTCATGTTTTATCTCTAAGACTATGAGCCAAATTACTAGAGAGAAGAGCAGCACCAGCCCAGGAGGGATGGATACCATCTCTTTTCAACAGATCAGGCTTGCCCCAAAAACTTTTCCAATTGTCTATGAATTTTATATTATTCTGCGGACACCACTTCGACAGCCAACCGTTCAGTGAGGCCAATCGGCTAACTATCTCATCACTCCTGCGTACAGGAAGGGGGCCAGAGTAAATTACAGTGCCTGACATCGTACTTGCGAGTTCACACACCTCTTTAATATTAATTTTGGTGATCTCCGACTGGCGGAGTCGAACATCATTAGTGCCGACATGAATAATGATCTTAGAGAATTTACGATTAGCATTAGCCAGCACTTTTAAATTTGCTTTGATGTCAGGCGCTCTGGCTCCCGGCAAACATGTGACTATGGTGGCTGGTGTCTCTATTTTCACGTTCCGTGTGATCGAATCACCAATTACCAGGGCACAATCAACAGAATTCTCAGTGGGTGTTTCACTGAGTGGGGCAAATCGGTTTGTTATGGGAATCGGAACGGAAGAGTGGTTCTTTGATCCGCGACTAGAACGATCTCTCACGGTCACCCATCTGCCCTGCTGCACGGGCTCTACTTCAGCCGGAACCGAATCATGTAAAGAGTTCACTATGCTAGGCGCATCCAAAACACGATCTAAAGATCTAGCATTCTTACCATCCTCAATTAAAGTTTGGATGCGTGTCTCTAGTTCTGAAATCTTCTCCGTCAGCCTGACTGTCTCCTTGCATTTATCACATATAAATCCTATATTGCCATCGGAGAAGGCTATACTAAACATATGACATGTGACACAGGTGACAATAACAGGACAAGAAGACATTACTCACCGTGTTTGTTGACTGATTTCTTACTTACCTGGACTTTATGAACTCAAAGGCGCGGGCGCGCGAGAGAAAATAAATATATAAATGAGCGCACGGGTGGCGCGTTAGCAGGCTAACGTTAGCGAGTTACTAGCGTGCTGTGTTAACAATAATGGAAGCTAGAGATGTAAGGTTAATCTGAGATGTTGGGTAAGCTGTATTTAGTAGTATAAACAACTAGATAGTAAATGATGGCTCAAAACATAAAGAAATACGAGGCTCAGGCGGAGCTTACAGCCTCGAAGCAAACAAACACACAGCAGGCAGCGAGGCAGACAGGAGCAATCGATCAGCGATCAGACAGGAGCAATCGATCAGCGATCAGCTAGAAGGATAGTCCTACTGTACTTTTCAAGTCCCACAAACATGCAACCATTGGGTTCCAGAAGTTAATAACTTCTCATTCTCCATAGGAAGTTTTAAATGATCAACCTTTTAAAGACCACTAGTGAAAGCTCAAGGTTATGCTTTTGAAGCCATTCGTTTGTTACAATTTGTTTAACAAAATCATTCCTTGTGAAAACCTACTAAGGCATTTATATAGCGCTTTCATATGTACTACTGTACACAAGGGCTGTGCTCAGAAAATAGATACAACGTTATGAGCTTAGTTTAACAGTAAACCGGAGAGTTGGACATGAGTCACGTGAAATGTAAGAAAAGCCCTGGTGGAGCAGGTAGCAGCACACACCTGTCTTGTGCTGCATTTACACTGCAGGTCTTGATGCCCAAATCCAATTTTCTGACTTTTTATTTTTTATGACTTGCTTGCATCTTTTAAAAGTGACCCTTATCTGATTTTTGCATTTACACTATGCACTGCTGAAGCTACCAAATGTAGATGTTCTGACCCGGAAAAGGAAGTAAAACCGCACGAAGTGCAATGGCTGCAGATGCGAATAAAATTATCCAGTGTTTTGCTTTCCACTATTTTAAAAAGTCAGCAAAACATTGGTCTCGTACGGCGGAGAAAAAGAGAGCCCTTGTTGGCACTGTAGCCACGAGCGCCATCTCGTGAAATGTCTTCAAACACGGATTTATTTCTGTAACAACCCTGCATTTTTGCCTGCGCTGTCTCTTCGCCCCAAACACTCAAAGGACATGAAACCTCCGCATTGCTCCACTGTGTGTATCCTTCGTCCTCCATCGCGCCTATAATAAGTCATGTGATCTCAGTTGGTGGTGTCCACCTGAGTTGATGTAACTTTTTTTTTTTTTTTTTTTTTTTTTTTTAATGACGTACGACATTTACTGGGGAATATCCGATTTGTCTGCTAACATGGCACACGCAAATGCACGTATCCGATTTATTACCACATATGAGTGAGGCCTGAATCCGATCTGAGAAAATCTGAATCCATGCGTTTTTTTCCTGCTTACACGTTCAGCGGTCATATACGATCTGTGCCACGTGAGAGGAAAAAATCGGATTTGGGTCACTTGAACCATGCAGTGTAAATTGGGCCTTAGAAGCAGCCACTGTTGCCTGATGTTTTTCTCATCTCTCGGCACTCTCAAAAGATTTCAAATGCATTGTACTTCATGTCAGGATTTACGGCCATACAGCGTTGCCGAGAATAGCGGCTTCAGACAATTGCTTCACGAGTGTGAGCCACACTACACCCTACCAATACATCAGTTTTTAACAGAAACGGCAATTTCCCGGTTGTATGATAAAGTTAAGCAAGACTTTCTGTTGTCACTCTTCTGCACAGTTTAACTAAGTTACTTTTAAGTTGTTTTTGCTTATGGATTTTGTTTAGTCATTGGGTGTTGTTGACATGGTTCAGTGTCACTATAATTGACACTAATTACCATTTCAGTTATTGAGGCAGAGACTTTAAAAAGCAGAAGCAAGAGCCATTCTAAGCTTTTTTTGCTTTTTTTATTGCATTTAACTTTTTATGATAGTTTTTCAATTATCACAACTGTTATGACACTGGTTATTCAATAATAAGATATTACTGTTACTAATCTCTGCTCAAAATAAATTTACATTCCAAATTGATCCATATCGTGACTTTAATATTGTGATGCGTATCATGACGTTGTTGGTGATACACGGCCCTATTAAACACCCATGAAAGCTTTCCATTTGACAATTTTCTTCATAATGGAAGGGGGTTCTGGGGTGTAAGCGACTCTGTGGAACTAGATTATCATCCAATTTATATAAATCTTTGGGAACATTTTCTATAGTTCAGAAACATTTATTTTAAGCCATGAGGAGATGAAATGGATTCCAAACATCTGGGCCAGGTGTCAATGCATAAGTTTTTAGTTGAAAATTGTGTAATGTAAATGCCCCCTCAATGTGTCAGATAGACAAAGTGCCTGTGAAAAAATCCACACTTGATTACTTAACCACATGTGCATGTGACAGGAAGTAAGTGTGCAAGACTGTCCCATGTCTTAAAAATGCCAAAGCTCAGTGCCCTTACATACACTAAACCCACACCATCTTGAATACCGCTTCGGAGTGGTATTTGAGGCTAAGCGTATCCCATCATTTATCGTGTTTGGGAACTCGCATGACTATAAGTAACTTTACAAGTACATGTCAACTTATTCTAACCCTTACCCAACCAGTCTACTAATACCGTAAAACTTCAAATAATAGCTGAGTCCCAAATAGATGCCCATCTCTTTTACATGCCTGGTGTGGCTACAGGTTGGGATAAATAAGCTTTGGTCTCAAACCTTATTTATCCAAACAGGTTTGGTCTCAAATAGAGGCCTGGTCTGTGTTTTAGTTTCGGGTTGTATTTAATCTTCTAAAACCCGTTAGGTCGTCTGTTTAAGCCAGTTCTATGGTGCAGATTGCGCACGCAAGAGAGCCCTGCGCAAGCAAGGCAGGCAGAGTTAGCGGAGGCCGGAGAGGGAGAAGTGGAGGAGAGCGACGAGGAGGAGGAATTCGCCAATGTACTTGTAGTTGAAGATCGCGGTGATGACGATAGTGATGAATAGGGTCATTTTGTATCACATGATTGCAGTTGTTTTACAGGGTAGCCTTCATTCTTACTTGTTGATGTGTTTGTCACAGGCAGGGGGCCCTAGTTTGTGTTTGTCACAGGCAGGGGGCCCCTCCCAAATTGCGTACCACCCTGAGGAGCAAACCGTATTCCCTCAAAGAAGTCAGGACAAAGAATAGATTCAAAACGTTTTATGTTTATTACGTTATTAAAAGAGTCTTTAAAGTGAGCAACTTCTCCCAAGAGACTTAGACCAACAGTTCCTTGTTCTCTCCAGCAGGGGCTCAGACAGTAGGAGGCTAGCGTCAGTGCAGCAGCTTCTGGTTCTCTCCAGCAGAGTCCCAGACAGGAGGAGGCTAGCGTCAACACAGCAGTTTCTCGTTCTCTCCAGCAGAGGCTCAGACAATAGCAGGCTAGCTTCAGCACAGCAGTTTCTCGTTCTCTCCAGCAGAGGCTCAGACAATAGGAGGCTAGCGTCAGCACGGCAGTTTCTCGTTCTCTCCAACAGAGGCTCAGACAGCAGAAAGCTAGCGTCAGCATGGCAGTTTCTCGTTCTCTCCAGCAGAGGCTCAGACAGCAGAAAGTTAGCGTCAGCACGGCAGTTTCTCGTTCTCTCCAGCAGAGGCTCAGACAGTAGAAAGCTAGCGTCAGCACGGCAATGCTTATAATACTCAGGGTTAGCTCAAGTTATCAACATAACACACCCGAATCACCGGAGGCTGTTTATCTGGAACTGTAGATACAGACCAACATTATGAAACAGTCAAAGCACTCGTGCACGCACTTCAAACAGCAAAAGCTTTCCCAATGTGAACACTTTAAGAACCGGACACTTCAAGCGGTAAACTCACTGTGATTAAGGTACATGAACAGTATCCAGGCAGACGTCCCCCTGACGTTGGGCTGGGTGGTTAGCTGCTATGTGGAGAGCAGAAGAACAGTTAAACAATCAAGCAGTCGGGCCGTTGAGACACCCCAGAAAGTCCGTTTCAACAGAGAGCATAGAGATCAGAATAGGAGTAAAGCTCTCAAATGAAGCACAGATAAGGGGAGTCACAGGTAGTCGATTATCCCATCACATTAAACCACAAGGTCGTCATAAACGGCACTAAACTTGGCGACATCGGGGCCGTGGTTCCGGTTTCGTCACGGTTTAGATTCGTTTCGGATTCTCATCGGCCTCGTCGGCTCGCCGGCCGGGTGCCGTCTTCCTCCCCGAATCTGCTGTGTTCTGCCTCCTCACTGTCGGCCACAATAATAAAGCCCTCCCGCCAAACATACGTGCCAATCGTCAGCCTAGTTTCTTCTCGCCGAACACCTGAAGCTGATTTATCTATTAGATCGCTGGATTGTCGCTGTTTACATCTGGGTGCAGGAAACGGCCATTTTGCTGGGTGACATATTAAAAACTTTCCCCAAGGGAAACCCATTCACCGGCATATACGTTCCTCCCCCACTGAATATAGTCACCCCGTGACATGTTTCGGGCAACAAGTTCATAGGCTCGATGGATATTACCGGTAACTTGTATTGTTCAGCCCATGGCTGTCACATCGTTTAGTTTTTTTTATGCTGCCAATAATCTAAAGGGGGTCGCACCGGACGAGAAGCGCAGCGCCACACCGCGTCTATGACAACTCGAGGTATCGCACACCGGTCGTGCTCTTTGTCAGTTTATGGCCAGCAACATTGTTATGTTTAAGGGCATTATGGAATTAAGATCATGTCTGTATTATGTTATGATTGTAGTGTACAATTAATTACGTTGCTTAGTCTGCAGTCTGAATTCACTTTATCTCAGAGTGTCTGTTAACTGAATGAATTGAGAATATCACCTGAAAATCCAATAACATCAGCAATTTTCATTCAACCAGCTGATTTCTGTAAATGAATGTAAAACTAAATGTTTATTTTCCAGCACAGGGTGGAGTCAGTATATACATAACGACGATTTGAGACAAATAAATGTAAATTTAATATTTGTAAATGGCGCTCTGTGGTGTGGCAGGATTTTGAACAAGGTCCTGAGCCGTTGCCGTCGCTGCGCTTCTCGTCCGGTGTGCGACCCACCTTTAGACATACGGTAATATAGTAGGCTAATTCTTACATTAACCGATTTGTTAAACACATTCAAATTATAAATAAAACATTAAAGCTGCAAGCAGCATTTACTGGTGTTTAAGCAGTTAAGGCAGTTAAGGCAGTTACGCTCAAAAGCATCAAAAGACATTAAGTTTTTTGTAGCAAGCATTTAACCACTGACATCATAGATGGAATATACCTTGTTTTAGCATGATTTACCATGATATACCAAATTTTAGTGTGATTTTTCATGATTTACCATGTTCCAGTATGATTTACCATGAATCTAGTATGATTTACCATAGTTTACCATGATATACCAAGTTCTAGTATGATTCACCATGATTTACCCTGTTTCAGCATGTTTTACCACAATTGAACACATTCTAGTATGATTTATCATAGTTTACCATGATTTACCATGTTATGGAATGATTTACCATGATTTACCATGTTATAGAATGATTTACCATGATATACCACATTCTAGAATGATTTACCAGGATTGTAGCATGATTTACCATGATTCATCACATTGCTAGCATGATTTGCCATGATACACCATGTAATAGTATTATTTACTATGATTTACCATGTTTGTATCGTGATTTACCATGATTTACCACATTGCTAGCATTGATGTGAAGTGTCAATAGCAATGAAGTGATAAACTGACAAAAAAATGATTGTCTTATAATAGTTAACATGGAAAAACAGGTTTGCTTTAGTGCAGAATAGTGGTGAAAATCAAGTCTGTCAAAATGAAACTGAGCCAATAAGTGGTCTTCTACTGCCCTCTGCTGGCCATTATACTTATTAATAAAGTGTTTTCACAGGTCTCTTATTTAGACATATGCTTACACACACACACACACACACACACACACACACACAAACACACACACACACACACACACACACACACACACACAAGACAAATGTTGTTGTTGATTTTTTCAATACTATTGGGATGTGTCATTATGAAAATATACTTTAATGGTCTATAAGCATTTCACATAATGTCTTTGTAATCTAATAATCCGATTATTCAGCATTTATTCAGAAATATAGGACTACACACACACACATTCTGTTGTAGATACAGACATTTGAACTATGTGATGGAAAAAAATGTTTACTGCAAGTCTCCTTCAGGATTCACATTTCTCAAAGTGCTACAATAGTCAGTAGCAATACTTCAATAGATGAAATGTGACTAAATGTGAGTGTAAATGTTAAATTAGTGATTTTATAAAGTTTAAATAAGAATTATAGAATTATATGAGTTAGTAGCATGCCAAATGATTATTTTAAACAGCAGGGGGCAGTAGAATACCACTTATTGGCTTAATATGCCATTGTTCATATAATTTTCACCTTTTTAATTCTTATAGAGGCATGTTTTGTACAATCTGTCTGAAATTGTTCATGGCTGTTTAGAGTCATGTGTCACATGTTCTGACTTGATTTGAAGAAGATCTGAGCATGCATTGAAGAGATATAGGCATTAGGAGACACTTGGTCAAGGCTACATATTGAAGTGAACCTATTACAGCTATCCAAATGAAGAAGTTATACATTTTCTGATATTTATTGATCTAGAGAGTCCAGAGAATTGTACTGCACTGGTTTTGAACATTATGATATGAACATTATATGATCAGAGATGACAAAGACCATTTACAACTAATACAGGCAATTTACCATAGGAAATACATGGTTTTGAAGATTTTTAACAGTTATAGCGCCACCTATTGTCCGATCTCCATAAAACTTTGCATGTTTGTTCATGATGTTATGACACATATGCTCATCAATTTTTGTGAAGATCTGACTTTTCCTTTAGGATTTATAGGCTTTTGATTGTATTTTTCCCCGCCCCTTTTCTAAATGACCCTGTTACAGCCACCCAAATGCAAAATTTCAACTTTTTTCGATAATTATTGATCTAGAGAGTCCAGAGAATAGGCCTAGACTGGTTTGGTTCCGATTGGGCGAAAAACCAGGGACTAGTTCGCAAAAGTAGGTTTTGGACAAAATTGGCCATACAATTTTTTTCTGGGGCCCAAATCGAAATAATCGAAACCAAGATATACATCTTGTCCGGCTTGAGCCAAGGAACACGGTGGCGTAAAAACCTTGATTCTAGGACAAACGGTCTAAGAGTTATGAGCAATTTAGTACTTTTGGTTGCTGTAGCGCCACTTTTGGGCCAATCGGGGTCATACTCTGATAGGTTCTCCCCATATTGAGGCCCTACCATCTGGCCAGGTTTCAAGTCTCTAGGCCTTACGGTCTGGGCTGCACGATGCGTTTTAGGGGATTTTTTTTTTTCAAATAGCAATTACAATAGGTTTTCAGCACTTCGTGCTTGAACACCTAATAATATAATGTGGTAACCTCCGAATGTCATGCTTTCCGTCTATCAGCCTATTTTTTTTGGATCGTTATCATAGGCCTCCACTCAATGAACAATATCTCAACACTAAATTAAAGCCCTTTCTCATATAGACGCCTGTCTCAAATACAAGCCGGTGCAGTTCGGCGATTTGGGAAAATAAAAGCCCGAGCTATAATTTGAAGTTTTACGGTACTGTACTAACACTCTAATGAGAGTTAGTAGACATGTAGATGCAACGCTAAATATAGTCAACAGAATGTGTTAAAGGGACCATAAAACTAAAAGTGAAACTAAAAACATTCCACTCCAAGTTAAATGAATAAGAAATTACACATTATTTGGTAGTAAAACAAAGTGTTGTACATGTTATTGGTGCAAAGATGTGAGAGTATATTTTGTACAACATTTGCAACTGCATTTCATCACTTAATACAAGCATCACTATTTTTAAATTGTGTCGTCTGTTACAGACATTTATAAGTTTATTTTAAAATGCAAAATACTGGAAAGCAAAATGTGTAAATAAAGCTATGTAAACTTGCATTTTTCAAGTGTTCAAGCCCACTTGAACACTTGGATCAAAGACCGGAAATACTGTAGGTCATGTAAGTAGACAAGTCGTCAAGTACAAAGATGTCAAGTGTTGTTATTTGGACAGGCCCATAAAAAATGTGCAGAGTGGTGCGTCCCCAAGATGCATACACTCTACAGGTCCAGAGGGGAATCAAGGATAATCAATTAAGGTAAAAGGGGTGGATACACCTTAACTCAAAGCTGTACAAAATGGCAAAGCCAAGCACTGGTGTGTGTTGTGGTGCGTGTGTCAAAGTTTGTTAGGATGGGGTTTGTAGAGATTCTGGAGTCTTCCAGGTGGGCATCTTCAACCACACAGTTGGAAAGCCCCCCCCCCCCCCCCCCCCACACACACACACACACACACGAGCACCCCCCCCCCCCCCCCCCCCCCCCATACACCCCAAGTGGTGTCCAGTTACAATCAATTCTACGACCCATTGGAATGTCCCAAAGAAAATGATTCTTGCTAAGGAGAAAGAAGTTCTCTTTTGAAAGACATTTAACCAGATATATTCGATGTGTTTTTATGTGTGTCTGTTTGTCCATGTCACATCGGAACAACAAGAATATGTAACGAAACAAAAAAGTAAAGTGTATTTTTATCATGTTTTACCATCCGTGAAGATCGAAAGATCTGTAGGGTCTGGATCCGTCAGACACACACTAATTATTCATTATATACAAAGGTTCATGAAACAAACACCAGGGCTGAAACAGTGTCATGTTACAGGGCTGATAAGGAGGTTTTTACGACCACAGTCCTTTGGCCACAGGCCAAAGAGAGAGACAATGGGAAGACAGAAACCTCCTTTAAAACAGACTTTTCTGCATTAATCATAGACTAACGGATCTATAAATGAACATGCTTCAAAACATTGGGTAAATGATTTACTGTCTTGTGTACTATTATGTATATATTATGGTATGTACCTGGGTATACAACCAACTAATGGGCAATGTAACCTCACCTGTATCATGCCTCCTACCTAACTAATCCTCATTTAATGACACACACTTTGATGTACATCACCTTCTTCTAGAATGCAGTGTGGATGTGTTATATCTATCTGAGCATTAATGAAGGTATAATCACGCTCGGGACAGAGACTCGTAAATTATTTGAAAGTAACCTTCCCCTCTCAGACCTGTCACCTCTCTCATTGGTCCATTCAAACCTTAAGGGTTGGTTCTTTTCTAAGACTATATCAGGCAGGCAACAGTGACCGCCTTTCTCTTCTTGATAGTTTTCATCCTTGCAAACACTATCTCGGGTGATCCGGGGGAAACCCCTCCCCCCTCCATGGGGCCCAGAGGCCTCCCAGCAGGCCTGGATCCTAACCAGATCCGGCCTCATGGAAGAGAGAGGACACTCTCTCACAAAGAACCAAGGACAATCTCGGGAGTTTGTAAAAGGACTCTAACCCACCATGCAAGTTCATCATATCTTCTTCATCCAACAAAGAAGAAAATGATTGAGACTTCAAAATCTGACACTCGCAGAATCCTCAACAACTTCAGTTTTCAACAACTTTGATAATAGTGTACGCTACCCAGGCATGCAAGTATACTTTTGATTTGATGCTTTGAAAATGAAATGCTGATGTTCTTCTCATATAGTTACATGGAACTTCTCAATAGTTCCGTTTTCGGTTTCGTTCTACCACTCACCTATTTATGTATTCATGTGTGTATGTTGTTTTGTTTATTTATATTCATATAAATATCTATTTTTAGTTAATAAAACTTGTACATAGTATGTATTTGGTTCTGTTTTGTTTGCAATACAAAGTCACTTTTACGATCGCGGTTTTTGCTACTTGCTCAAAGTGCTGTACATGCTAAGAAATTATTATTCTTCTGTGGCCATGGAAGATACCCTTTTCTTAGAATAAATTAATAATCAAAAGAGTTCGTTGGACGAACTGATTAATTGATTGTAATATTAATTCAGCCATATCAAGTTAATCCAATTAACTGACCCAAATATTTATAATTAATAATAATAAGTTATTATTGATTATTAATATTTCCAAGCTGAGGTTCCTTACAGGTTCCTGAAAGATGTCTTAGTGGTGGTTGCGATTGTTGCATTTGATCTGCCTGATGTCTTGGGAAGTTTGAGGTCCAGTCATAGTCCAAGAAGTAGTGATGGCAAAATGAGGCTTCCTGAACCACTGAGACCTCGCAGCCCATTGCTTTATTACTCTAAGCTTCATTCAGCATTGCTCACTAGTGACACCTAGCTACTGTACAAAGAAGTAACAGACAAATTAATTAATTCTGAACCAATGACCTGAGCAGACTTATGATGTCCGTATACCCCCCTCCGTCCCCCACTCAACTCAGCCCAGCTTACTGACTTTTACATCCCTCCTGCTGCTGAGGTTGCTCCTTCCTCGTAGTTCACGTGTGACATAACCGCAATCTCACAATCTCTCCGCAACCCAACCATACGCGCCAACCCGTTTGACTAAGGCTGTCGAGCCCCACTGTCTTCGTTTAAGTAGTTTCAGTGGCAACGGTTCCGTGTGGCATTCTACCTACCGCAAAACACAATATCTGCCCAAACACCAACCCTCATTCACGCAATATACACAGGAACGTAATAACTGTAATTACTATGCAAACTATACAAATAAACCAACAGACTCTTCGAGTTTTTCAAGAATTCTACAAAACCATAGCGTGGCGGCCTGTACACAGCCAGCCAGAATCTTTCCGTCTCAACCACAGCCAGTTGCTGCTCCTCTCTGCTGCTTCAGATAAGTTCTTTACTGTGCGACGCAACTCTTGGCCACTGAATCCAACGTCTCTGAGGAACCGGGTTGTAGATAAACTGGATAAACCTGGACTCTCCATCCTCGCTGTTCTGCTTCAGTGGCCAGATGAGCATACCGCAGTTTCTTCCTCTCATATGCCTCATCTACAGCATCCTCCCATGGCACTGTTAAATCTATCAGTTGAACAATGCGTGCTGATCCAGACCACAAAACAATATCTGGTCGGAGGTTAGTGGTGGCAATCTCAGGTGGAAAAATAAGCCGTTGATCAAGATCAGCCAGCATTTTCCAGTCCCTAGCAGCTTCCAGTTGTCCTGGGCGAGTTTTAACACCTTTTCTTGGTGGTTGCTCGCCTGGGCGGAGGAATATTGTCTTCTGTGTGTAATGTTTTGCTAGAACAGGTGGCAACTTATTGGTCATGTTGCGCTTGCCTTCCAATGCTAAAGCCAAAAATCGCAGTACTTGGTCATGGCGCCAAGTAAACCGACCTTGGCTAAGAGCCACCTTACATCCTGTCAAATTGTGCCTTAATGTGGCAGGTGATGAACACAAAGGACAAGAGGGATCCTCTCCTACCCAGAGGTTTATGTTCTGTGGTGATGGGAGAACATCATATGTTGACCTGATAAGGAAACTGATCCTACTCTCTTCCATTCACCAAAGGTCTTGCCAGCCCATCTTGCGTTGTTCCACACTCTCCCATCTCATCCACTCTCCCTGCTTGGCCTGGGAAATGGCCTTTATACACCTCATCCTCTCCTCCTGCTTTCGCACCTCGTTGACTACCAGCTTCCTCCTTTGAGCTGGGCCTGCCTTGTACCATTTAGGAGGAGCTAAACTGATCCCAAAACCCCCAAAAATGTAAGCAGTGATGCCTTGAGACCAACGTGGGTCCCTTATGCCTCAACAGAGGCAGGTCAAGAAGTCTTGCTGTTCTCCCTGAAGATCATGATGGGTTGGTACAGGTTTTTTTCTTTCTATAAAATGAACCTTTACCCTTGCTATTGTGGCTGTGCCTAAAATGTTTTTTTATTTTGTGTAGATGATTGGTCCTATCAGAGGCCTTCATACTCCTATTTCCTGGGTGGCGTTATTAACATCGAGGCATCTGTGAAGCTGTACAATCATGTGCCTCTGTGTGGCCACTCAAGTACCTGATGTAAACTCTTTTCCGAGATATTCCTTCATTGAGAATCATGGGTAAGGTCATGGCCCTCGATGCGGTAGGACTGTTTAGTTGCTTTTTGTAACTTGTCACAGAGTCATGGGTAAGGTCTAGTTGCTTGATGCTCTACAGTTGACGTTCATGAGTTGCTCTTTGTTGCTTCCTGATCGCTGATCGATTGCTCCTGTCTGCCTCGCTGCCTGCTTTGTGTTTGTTTGCTTCGAGGCTATAAGCTCCTCCTGAGCCTTGCATTTCTTTATGTTTTGAGGCATCATTTACTATCTAGTTGTTTATACTACTAAATACAGCTTACCCAACATCTCAGATTAACCTTACATCTCTAGCTTCCGTTATTGCTAACACAGCACGCTAGTAATTCGCTAACGTTAGCCTGCTAACGCGCCACCCGTGCGCTCATTTATATATTTATTTTCTCTCGCGCGCCCGCGCCTTTGAGTTCATAAAGTCCAGGTAAGTAAGAAATCAGTCGACAAACACGGTGAGTAATGTCTTCTTGTCCTGTTATTGTCACCTGTGTCACATGTCATATGTTTAGTATAGCCTTCTCCGATGGCAATATAGGATTTATATGTGATAAATGCAAGGAGACAGTCAGGCTGACGGAGAAGATTTCAGAACTAGTGACACGCATCCAAACTTTAATTGAGGATGGTAAGAATGCTAGATCTTTAGATAGTGTTTTGGATGCGCCTAGCATAGTGAACTCTTTACATGATTCGGTTCCGGCTGAAGTAGAGCCCGTGCAGCAGGGCAGATGGGTGACTATCAGAGATCGCTCCAGTCGCGGATCAAAGAACCACTATTCCGTTCCGATTCCCATAACAAACCGATTTGCCCCACTCAGTGAAACACCCACTGAGAATTCTGTTGATTGTGCCCTAGTAATTGGTGATTCGATCACACGGAACGTGAAAATAGAGACACCAGCCACCATAGTCACATGTTTGCCGGGAGCCAGAGCGCCTGACATCAAAGCAAATTTAAAAGTGCTGGCTAATGCTAATCGTAAATTCTCTAAGATCATTATTCATGTCGGCACTAATGATGTTCGACTCCGCCAGTCGGAGATCACCAAAATTAATATTAAAGAGGTGTGTGAACTCGCAAGTACGATGTCAGGCACTGTAATTTGCTCTGGCCCCCTTCCAGTACGCAGGAGTGATGAGATAGTTAGCCGATTGGCCTCACTCAATGGTTGGCTGTCGAAGTGGTGTCCACAGAATAATAGAAAATCCATAGACAATTGGAAAAGTTTTTGGGGCAAGCCTGATCTGTTGAAAAGAGATGGTATCCATCCCTCCTGGGCTGGTGCTGCTCTTCTCTCTAGTAATTTGGCTCATAGTCTTAGAGATAAAACATGACAATCTGGGGCTCAGGTCAGGAAGCAGACAGACTGGCTAAACCGACCGTCTGCTAGCGGCCTCACGTCACCAAGGTCAGATAAATCCCATCACATAGAGCCTCTTTCACCTAGATGTCTTGATATGCTGTGTTTGACAGAAACCTGGCTAAAACCAAACGATTACATTATTTTAAATGAGTCAACCCCACAAGATTACAGTTATAAACATGAACCTTGTCTGAAAGGCAAAGGGGGAGGTGTTGCTGTAATTTATAGTAATATTTTCAAAAGCACTAAGAAATCTAGCTTTAAATATACTTCTTTTGAAGTATTGGTGCTTAATGTAAAAATATATAGTATAAACGATAAATCACATTTGAGAATTATGCTGGCTACTGTATACAGGCCACCAGGGCACCATAAAGATTTTATCAAAGAATTTGCGGACTTTCTATCAGAATTAATATTGGCTGCAGATAAAGTAATAATTGTTGGTGATTTTAATATACATGTAGAATAATGAAAAAGATGCATTGGGATTGGCATTTAAAGACATTATTAACTGAATTGGAGTTAGACAACACGTGTCAGGACCTACTCATTGTCGTAATCATACTCTAGATCTAATATTATCACATGGAATAGATGTTGATGCCGTTGAAATTCTGCAGTAGAGCGATGACATCTCAGATCATTATCTAGTCTCATGTAAATTACATTTAGCCAAGGCTGCAAAGCCGACTCCGTGTTATAAATACGTTAGACCTATAACTTCTGCCACTAAAGATTGCTTTATCAATAATCTTCCTAATCAGTTTCATCATCTCAGCATCCCAGATAGCTTGGAAGAACTTGATATTGCAACAGAAACGTTTAACTCTCTCTTTTCCAGCACTTTAGTTGCTCCGTTGCGCTTAAAGAAGATTAAAGAAAATATTCCAACGCCGTGGTACAGCGAGCACACCCGGGCCCTTAAGAGAGCAGCCAGAAAAATGGAGCGCAACTGGAAGAAAACTAAACTAGAGGTATTTCGGATTTCGTGGAAAGAGAGCTCGATTGCTTACAGAGATGATTTAAAAGCTGCTAGATCTGCTTATTTTTCAAACCTATTAGAAAAAAAATAAACATAATCCAAGGTATTTATTTGAAACAGTGGCTAAACTAACGAAAAAGAAAGCTTCAAGCTCAGAAGTGTCCAAGCAACACAGCAGTGATGACTTTATGAACTTCTTCACTTATAAGATTGATAATATCAGGGACAAAATTATAACTATGCAACCGTCTACCACAGTATCGCGTCAGGAAGTGCATTGTAGTCTCCCTGAGGAAAAATTTGATTCATTTGTTGCTATAGGAGAAGAAGAATTCTGCAAACTCGTTAATCCATCTAAATCGACAACTTGTATGTTAGATCCTATACCGACTAAGCTACTGAAAGAGATGTTTCCAGAGGTCATATATCCTCTTCTTAATATCATTAATTCATCTTTGTCTCTAGGATACGTACCAAAAACCTTTAAACTGGCTATGATAAAACCGCTTGTTAAAAAACCACAACTTGATCCTACAGAATTAGTCAATTACAGGCCGATCTCGAATCTGCCTTTTCTGTCAAAGATATTAGAAAAAGCAGTATCTTCACAAATATGTTCCTTTCTAGAAAGAAATGATATCTGCGAGGATTTTCAGTCCGGATTTAGACCGTACCATAGTACTGAGACCGCTCTCATTAGAGTCAGAAATGATTTGCTCTTATCATCCGATCGTGGTTGTATCTCTCTATTAGTGTTACTCGATCTTAGTGCTGCATTTGACACCATTGACCACAACATTCTTTTAAATAGACTAGAAAACTATGTTGGCATTAGTGGAATTGCATTAGCATGGTTTAAATCATACTTAACTGACCGTTATTAGTTTGTAGCAGTAAATGAAGAGATGTCTTATCGATCACAAGTTCACTTATGGCGTACCACAAGGCTCAGTACTAGGACCGCTGCTGTTCACTCTGTACATGCTACCATTAGGAGATATCATTAGGAAACATGGAGTTAGCTTTCACTGTTATGCCGATGATACAGCTCTATATTTCTTCAAAACCCAACGAAACTTACCAATTCACAAAATTAATGGAATGCATAGCTGATATAAAAAATTGGATGACTAGTAATTTCCTACTACTAAATTCTGAAAAGACAGAGATTCTAATTATTGGACAAAAAACTTCCACACTTAATAACCTAGAATACTGTCTAACACTTGATGGCTGCTCTGTCAAGTCTTCGTCGTCGGTTAGGAACCTGGGTGTGCTCTTTGATACCAACCTTTCTTTTGAAAATCACGTGTCTAGTATCTGTAAAACTGCATTTTTCCATCTTAAAAATATATCTAAAATACGCCATATGCTCTCATTGGGAAATGCGGAACAATTAGTTCATGCGTTCATGACCTCAAGGCTAGATTATTGTAATGCTCTACTGGGTGGTTGCCCTGCACGCTTAATAAATAAACTACAGCTAGTTCAAAACGCCGCAGCTCGAGTTCTTACCAGAATCAGGAAATATGACCACATTAGCCCGGTTCTGTCAACACTGCATTGGCTCCCTATTAAACATCGTATAAATTTTAAAATATTGTTGATTACTTACAAATCACTAACTGGTTTAGCTCCGCAGTACTTAAGCGAGCTCTTAACGCATTATAGTCCTTCACGTCTATTGCGATCTCAAAATTCCGGCCAGTTGATAATACCTAGAATATCTAAATCGACTGCAGGCGGTAGATCCTTTTTCTATTTAGCACCAAAACTCTGGAACAGTCTTCCTTACATTGTCCAGGAAGCAGACACACTCTGCCAGTTCAAAGCTAGACTAAAAACACATCTCTTTGACCTAGCATACACATAATACATTATAGACTTCTATAATTCAATGTTAGGCTGCATAGATTAGATCAGCCGGAACCGGGAACACTTCCCTTAAATCTTGATGTACTCGTTACATCATAAGAGGAAAGGCATCTACGCTAATATTAGTGTCTTTGTTTAACCCAAGGTTTTCCCGCAGCCTGCCGGATCCAGGCCGTATCCAGATCTGATGAAGGAGATCCGCCTGGACCCGATGACAATGCAGTGCTGAAGTGTCAACTATCCTCTCCCTATGGAGGATCCCTTTCCCACTCTACAGATAAAGCGTTGTGAATTTCGGTTTGCGTACCCCGAAGTGATGAAATAAAACAAAATTCTGTATCAAAATTTATAGGACAGACAAGTAGTTTGTTTAGGCATGGGTTGTATGGAATTACAAACCTGTGCACATATTTTCAAAAGCACATAACTATAGAATCAATTCTGAATGTGCATGTGAACGCCGTCAGCGTTAATCACAGGTTCGCGTTTAAAGTCTGATCATTTCGACGGAGGTGAATCAATCAAAATTAACTTTAGCTGGAAATAACATTATTCAAGAACCGCTATAAATCCAAAACAATCTCTGTTACCTTAAATTACATGTTTATCTCTGTAAAGCTGCTTTGAAACAGTCCATTGTTAAAAGCGCTATATAAATGAAGATGACTTGACTTGACTTGACTCCTGGCCAAATTTCCTCCATTGGCCCTTTGCCAATCTTGGCCTCCTAATAATCCCTATCTCCTCTCCACCTGTAGTCAAGTCAAGTCACCTTTATTTATATAGCGCTTTTTACAATCCATATTGTATCAAAGTGTATTGTGTGTATTCACAGTGATAACATGAAAATAATACAATAAAGTTTGTTTCTAGAAGAAAATTGCGTCAACATCCACCTTAAGCAAGGCAGATCAATAATATTGTTGAATATTAAATGTCCCCAACTAAGCAAGTCAAAAGCCAAGGCAACGGTGGCAAGGAACCAAAACTCCATCAGGTGACAGAATGGAGAAAAAAACCTTGGGAGAAACCAGACTCAGTCGGAGGGCCAGTTCTCCTCTGGCCAACGAAGGAACAGTGTATGATTCGGGCAGCATTACAAGTCAAATTGGATCGGAACATTTCGAGTATTTATCCTTTTCCATCCGGTTGGAAGTCGAAGTACCGTAATTCCTCAAATAAAAGCCGGGGCCTTTATTTACCTAAACTGCAGAAGGTAACAGGCTTTTATTTGAAGCAGGCTTTTATTACAGGCAGGCATTTATTTAAAAAAAATTAAAAACAAATTTCCGTCTGGGTTTCATGCTCCTCAAGACAATTTCGTTGTTGTTTGAAAAGACCGTTACACTAACAGCACTAATATATCTGTGTTTCATCTATTGTCTACTTGCTACTATTGGCTGTATACATTACGATGAACTTGAATGCATATTAGGGGATGTTTACACCTGGCCACTTCATATGTTTTCTCAGATCGGAAAGCTGATTTATCAAAACAATTCTACTTAAATCTGCTCACAAATGCGCGTTTTCGCAAAACGGATATAAATCGTCAATTCCCACGCTATATGCAGATGGAGTGCACGTCACCGAAAGCAACAGATATGAGCTGCATTTATCGGCTAATTTCTAAATCAAAAGACCGCAATAAGAGAGCGGCAACAACCCTGGTAAGATCATTTCGTTTCTTTACTTTTAATGATGAGGAGAATTGTCTGCGACTTACTTTCACTTTAATTTGCAATAGTTTGCACATTGGCTTTATGAATAGATGCTCAGCTGTCGTGATGCGTGTTGCAGTAGCGTTGTCACATCTTGCTATAACATTACATAGCATAACACGCTCTCACACTTTTATTTTATTAGCGTTTTTGGGAGGAGTAAAATTTAGATACGTGGTTTCAACAATCAGATGCATTTGATTTACACTTGTGCAGTTTGTCTGGAATCTCGTCTCAGATCTCCTCCTGAAGAAGTGGTTTGAGCGATCGGATTTAAATTGTCTCGAATGCGCTTCGGATGGCATTTATACATGGTCTTTTCAGGATCAGATCACAAAACACGCATGAAGTGGACAGGTGTAACATCTCTTCAATGAAAGGCATTTAGGAGATTATCCACACAAATTTTCCCCCGGCCTTAATTTGAGACCGGCCTTTATTTGTCCGCGTTGATCACGCACCCGGCCACTATCAGAGGCCCGGCGTTTATTTGAATACCGGTTTTTATTTGAGGAATTACGGTAATCACGCTGGTATGGCGACGAGTTGTTGAGGATCAGTGCCGATGGCTGTCGTGTCGATGAGGCCTTGACAGGGATGAGGCTGGCACTTCAGGATGCGTTTGATAAAATCTGTATGGTGCCCTGTATACAGTAGCCAGCAGAATTCTCAAACGTGATTTATCATTCACACTATATATTTTTACATTAAGCACCAATACTTCAAAAGAAGTATATTTAAAACTAGATTTCTTAGTGGTTTTGAAGATATTACTATAAATTACAGCAACGCGATTTATCTGACCTTGGTGACGTGAGGCCGCTAGCAGACGGTCGGTTTAGCCAGTCTGTCTGCTTCCTGACCTGAGCCCCAGTTTGTCATGCTTTAGCTCTAAGACTATGAGCCAAATTACTAGAGAGAAGATCAGCACCATCTCTTTTCAACGGGTCAGGCTTGCCCCAAAAACTTTTCCAATCGTCTATGAATTCTACATTATGCGGACACCACTCAGACAACCAGCGAATAAGTGAACACAATCTACCTGTAGCTAGTGTGTGGTGAGCGCACTGGGGCTGTTGAGTTAAATAAAAATAAGTCTCTGCCTCAATAACTGAAATGACAATTATAGTGACACTAAAGCAGGTCAACAATGCTCAATGACTAAACAAAATCCAAAAGCAAAAACTGTAACAACTTAAATTTAACTCAATTAAATTCTCTGTGCAGAAGAGTGAAAGCAGAACGTCTCACTTAACTTTATCATACAACCTGGAATTAGCATTTGTTAAAAACCGACGTGTTGGTATTGTGTAGCGTGGTTCACTCGTGAAGATATTGTCTGAAGCCGTTATTCTTGACAACACTGTATGGCCGTAAATCCTGACATACGAATTATGCGTTAACATACGCATTAATGCACTTGTAATCTTTTGAGGGCACTGAGATGTGGATGGGAGTTGAGAAAAGCATCAGGCAACGTTGACAGCTTCTGAGGTGACAGGTGTGTGCTGCAAAATTCTCTTGTCCATTGAGTGTCTCACGTTGCTAAAATTGATACCAATTGATGTCACGTGATAATTGGCTACATTCAAAAGCACGAAAAATCAATACGGCAGCTGCTGTGTCGAGACGCATATCGTCAGGAGTTCATGACGTGGTACCGATATTCTGAGCACAGGCCTAGTGTACAGTAGTACATATGAAAGCACTATATAAATGCCTCAGTAGGTATGGCTTTCACCCGGAATTAGTCTGTTAAACAAATTGTAACAAACGAATGGCCTCAAAAGCATAAACTTGAGCTTTCACTAGTGGCATTTAAAACTCCCATGGCAAAAAAAAAAAAAAAAGTTAACTTCTGGAACCCTGTGGTTGCATGTTATATGGGACTTAAAATACAATAGGACTATCCATTTCACCACATTGGCAGAACGAGGCATTTTTTTCAAGTCAATAGCAGTTAAACAAGACATGAAGCAAAATGACAAAATGACAAGTCCGATACAATCATGGATTGATTTGGCAGTTTTATTGAGCTCTCTTTTGCCCTTGAACCATTACAGGACCAAGTGAGGCCTTGCCTTCCCACTGAATGCCTAGAGAGAAGAAAAAAAGCCAAGTTAGAGCACTTCAATCAAAAGCAACCTTAGAAAGAGCAAAAGCTACCAACCTCCATAGGGAGAAGCAGCAAATTCACCATCAGGACCACATGTTGAGTCACAGCAACCACAAACTTGGTCATTACCATCAGCAGCAAACCACCTGCAATAAAACAAAGACATGGAACCTTCAACATGAGAAAAGTCCATTTAAAAATAAAACGCCCACGTACCCATTGGCAAAGGAACAGGATTTGCGCTGAGCGTCACTGGGTGCAGAAGCAATAGTTGCCTTCAGAAGACACGTTATGTATATCTGCAAGGGGTGACAGACAAGTCGCAAAACCAAAGCAAATGGGAGGAAAGTCAACTCATGATATTCATAGTACATACAGAAGGACTGTTGCCCTTCTGGAACATAAATGCCTCCAGCTGGAACTGGATCTTGTCAACTTGGGACCGAGGCATGAAGCGGGAGCTTGAAGCTGTAGTTTTGGCATCCACAAAGCACCTGACACAATCACAAAGAGCAACTCATGAACGTCAACTGTAGAGCATCAAGCAACTAGACCTCATCCATGACTCTGTAACGAGTTACAAAAAGGAACTTTAAACAGTCCTACCGCATTAACGGCCATGACCTTACCCATGATTCTCAATGAAGGAATATCTCGGAAGAGAGTTCACATCAGGTACTTGAGTGGCCACACAGCTGTCCACAAACACACGCAGAGGCACATGATTATACTGCTTCACAGATGCCTCGATGTTAATAACGCCACCAAGGAAAAAGGAGTATGAAGGCCTTTGATAGGACCAATCATCTACACAAAATAAAAAACATTTTAGGCACAGCCACAATAGCAAGGGTAAAGGATCATTGTATTGAAAGAAAACCTGTACCAACCCATCATTATCTTCAGGAAGAACAGCAAGACTTCTTGACCTGCCTCTGTTGAGGCATAAGGGACCCACGTTGGTCTCAAGGCATCACTGCTGACATTTTGGAGCCTGCGGTTCATGAAAGTACCCATTAAATGGTCTCCCAGTTGAACAAGAAAGTGCAGAAAGTCACAGATCACTTACCTTTGATAATGACATTGAACACCAACAATTGCACCATCGGCCCGGGTAATCGGAGTACCTGCAAGCGCCTCAGGGGTGTAGGTAAGAGAGAAGGTGTAGACAAGCTCATCCTCATTCATCTGTAAAAAGATTGTGGTTACCAAGAGGGTCATCCCAAAGACTTTACATACACCAAGACCATGCACTCATATTGCTATGAATGGGAGAAAGTGCACTGCAAAGGTGTAATTCCTAAAGTGCAAATTCCCAATTAGTAAATTCTTCACATCACCACAGCTGCCCTCAGAAGCTCCAGTGTTGCCAGAGATAGTCAATGTTTTGGAGACATGCACTTAGGATTGAACATGCACATTGGCAGTTCCAGGGTAAAAACTAGCTTTAACACCATTAAGGCACAACATTTATTGTTTTTGTTTCTTAAGCTCCTTTCATACCATTTATATGAGGTTTACGTCAGATGTTGGTTTGAAGGGTTACTTAAAGGCTAGTAGCTTGAAAAATCAGGTTTTAACCATTCAAATATATAGAACTTGGTCTTAGCTATGCTAGCATTATAAAACCAAGTGAACTGACTTTCCTTGAAAGGTCCTCTGGCACAACAAATAACCCGTTAAGATTTATGAGTTCTTACCATCAGCACACTGTTGCAGTCCTGTAATTCATACTCAAAGATGAGCACTCTTGACTCAGGATCCTGACCAACAACAGGACATCCACCTAAAGACAATCCAGTTGGCTGGATTAACTGACCATTGCTGAAAAAGTCCTGCTGGACCTCTACGAGAAGCCGGTTCTCGCCACATTGAACCGCTACGCTGCTGGGAGTCACGGGTTGCCTCAACTGGAAGTCCACCGCCAACTCGCTCTGCACCTCGGGAACGATGGGATACCTCCACTCCAAAGGCTTCACTGGACCCTGCAACAGCTGCTTCTCCTGAAGGCCAAAAGGCTCTTGCGCAAGGCTTTTGGAGACGGGACCCAAATGACTCTGAAACTGAGAAGCCACTTGCAAAGGGTTCCAGAGCCCTAGAGGAGAAAGGGCAGGACTTCTGGAAGCTGGATCTGATTTTGGCCCCATGCTTCTTGGACTATGACTGGACCTCAATCTTCCCAAGACATCAGGCAGCTCAAATGCAACAATCACAACTACCACTAAGACAGCTTTCAGGAACCCCATACTAACAAACATTTGCACAAGCACCACAACATACACCAGTGCTTGGCTTTGGCATTTTGTACAGCTTTGAGTTAAGGTGGCTCCACCCCTTTTACCTTCATTGATTATCCTTGATTCCCCTCTGGACCTGTAGAGTGTATGCATCTTGGGGACGCACCACTCTGCACATTTTTTATGGGCCTGTCCAAATAACCACACTTGACGTCTTTGTACTTGACCACTTGTCCACTTACATGACCTACAGTATTTCCAGTCTTTGATCCAAGTGTTCAAGTGGGCTTGAAGACCGCAAGTGTGTGTAGAAAATTTTTATTACCCATTGGGAGACACTTTTAGTGTTGCCAAAATGGAAGTTTACATAGCTGTATTTACACATTTTGCTTTCAAGTACTTTGCATTTTAAAATAAACTTAAAAATGTCTGTTCAGTAGTCCCTATGTGACAAAAGACACAATTGAAAAATTGTGATGCTTGTATTAAGTGATGAAATGCAGTTGCAAATGTTGTACAAAACATACTCTCACATCTTTGCACCAATAACATGTGCAACACTTTGTTCTACTACCAAATTATGTGTAATTTCTCATTGATTTAACTTGAGAATGTTTTCAGTTTCACTTTATTTTTATGGTCCCTTTAATACATTCTGTTGACTGATATGACTGATATGTAATGTTGCATCTACATGTCTACTAACTCTCATTAGAGTGTTAGTACAGTATTAGTAGACTGGTAGGGTAAGGGTTAGAATAAGTTGACATCTACTTGAAAAGTTACTTATAGTCATCCGAGTTCCCAAACACGATGCATGATGGGATACGCTTAGCCTCAAATACCACTCCGAAGCGGTATTCAAAGATGGTGTGGGTTTAGTGTACGTTAAGGGGACTGAGCTTTGCCATTTTTAAGACATGGGACAGTCTTGCGCACTTACTTCCTGTCACATGCACGTGTGGTTAAAGTCCCCGTGAACCGGAAGTTGCAAACGACTTTTCTCCAGTGTTTTGACATATTTCCGAGAGAAACGGAATACTAAATGAGGCAAAATAGTGGGCGTGGCTTTTTTTCCAACTAGCACCTGATTGGATCTAGAAAAGTAGGTGTTTTCATTCCCCCTGTTTACTGTCAGTTGGAGGGGCGTAGTTTCGGATGTTAAGCAGACACCCAAACCGTCAAACCTACGTCATCAGGGAAGGTCCTCCAATGCAGAGGGGAGGGGAAATTTCAGATTTTGATTAAAGATTACGAAGCCAAAAAAAGTTTTTGTGTGGATTGACTTGCATGGATGAATTGTTCACCACAAAACGATCAATTTAGGCAAACAAAGTAAGTATGGTCAATTTTGAATTCATGGGGACTTTAAGACAAGTGTGGATTTTTGCACAGGCACTTTGTCTCTCACATTAAGGGGGCATTTACATTACGCAATTTTCAACGTAAAAACGTATGCATTGTTCTTTTATATGACAAAAGGGAGTTTTGGGGCCTAAAAAAGCTAACTTTTGAAAATGAATTTCAAAGTCCAAGTTTTTGAAAAGTATACCATTATTGTCTCCGTGTACACAACAAAAATGTGAATTTGTGAAAAACTATGCATACATATTACGTGTTCAGTCTATAGAGTGTTGCAGGTATGCAATGCACATGCTGCATCAATTTGTTCTAATAGGTGTGTAGAACAAAATGTCAAATTGAAAAACTCCACAGGAAAATGTCAAATGAACCAGCAGCAAATTAGTCTTGTACGAGTCAACGTGATCAAACTCCAGTGGAAATTGATTATGTAAACAAGTATCAAAATATGCATAGACAAGAGAACAGGAATATTAAAAGACCAACTCAACATCACCCACAGTGCTTCGTGGGACAAAGTGTTCCCTACAGAGCTCTTTTGGAATGATTTTTTTGCCAAATTAAGAGCCCCGTTCTTCGGGTGAGACGTTAAATCAAGGTTCTGACTCTCTGTGGTCATTAAAAATCCCATGGCACTTCTCGTAAAGAGTAGGTGTGTAACCCCGGTGTCCTAGCCAAATTTCCACCATTGCCCCTTGCCAATCATGGCCTCCTAATAATCCCCATCTCCTCTCCACCTGTAGCTAGTGTGTGGTGAGCGCACTGGGGCTGTTGTACTGTGGCTGCCGTCGCATCATCCAAGTGGATGCTCACACTAGTGGTGTTGAGGAGAGACCCCCTGATATGACTGTGAAGCGCTTTGGGTGTAGGCTCTGTCGTGCTCTCTCATCTCCTTGTATCCTGTTTGAAATCTATTTAATTAATTCAAGAATACATTCGCGATCCAGTGAATAATGTGAAATAATATGAAATAAAGTGACTAAAAGGATTTTGAGTGTGAATCACAGCTGTGTTCTTGATATAAATGGGATGAGAAATTGATGAAAATTAACCATAAATTTGATGATCACTCATTTAGTCTGGTTGTGGTTGAGTTTGCCACAGATTTGGACTCTCTAAGACATCATGGCAACAGATTGCTCTCAAAATGTATCCAGGATAAACACCAGCTGACAAAGACATTTCTCTTCTGGTTTTGAGGATGAGATATTGATGTATATTGAGCAGCTGAAATCCAAATATATTTTAGCCAAAAAGTGTTTTTTTGTTGTTGTTTTTTTGTGGTGGGGGGTATTTGCAATTGCGAGGCTTTCTATTTCTAAGAGTTAAAACTCAAACATATATATATATATATATATATATATATATATATATATATATATATATATATATATATATATATATATATGTGTGTGTGTGTGTGTGTGTGTGTGTAGCGCCCCCTAGGCCTATTTCCTGGTACTAAAGGGCGTGCCTGGGCTCTTAAATGAATCCTAGTAAACTGTATATAATATATAGAATTCTTGCTGACCTCCTGTTTAAATGTCTGTTTGTGTAACTTTAAAATAATTTCTTTAGTTCTAATGTGCAATTATCCCATTCAGACCCTGCGTCCATTACAATGGACATCACATGTCAACCCCCTTTTTTTTTTACTTCTGGGGCATTTCACCTAGTTTAAAGCCTGCAGTCCATTAGATTGGACGCTTGTCATCCAATCAAATGGCAGTAAAGCTCTGCATGTAGTAATTATTAAAAAAAACCACTACATTGAAGAGAAGCATGTCAGCACTAATCTCCAAACACAGAAGCAAGCAACATTTCCTATGGTTTTATTTACATTTTTTGATATGTTTGCCAGTATTTCATAGTTTGTATATATAAAAGAAAGATTGAACTTATTAATTAACGTTAAAAATCTATTGTAGAATTGCACATTTTAAATCAGGATTTTTTCAAATGTGTCTGTCCATTAGAATGGACAGTGGGTTCAAAAGCCTGTTACTGAAATCACATTCCAGTAACTGAAGTCCAGTAATGCTGATTGAAATGTCTTATATAGAAAATCTACATCACAGTACCGATACATTTTTGAAACTTTTTCATATGCAGAATATATAGTTCTTGAAGTGCTTGAGCATATAGCTGATGGAAATATCTCAGATGTTGACTTTATGTGAGGTGATGAGGAAGATGGAGATGTAAGAAAAATATAAATTTTTAAAACTGTATAAAGTAAAATGACTAGCTTCTGGCCAAATGAACATACGGATTTGACCTAAATCTAAAGCGTAAACTTGAATATTCATATTTTTCTTACACAAACGCATCGCTTCGCTTCAGAAGGCCTTTATTTACCCCCCCCAGAGCCGCATAGAGCACTTTTATCATGGATGGATGAACTTTTATGTGCTTTCAAAACAGAAACAACCATTCACTGCCATTATAAAGCTTGGAAGCCAGGACTTTTTTTAATATAACTCCGATTGTGTTCGTCTCAAAGAAGAACGATGTCATACACACCTAGGGTGGCTTGAGGGTAAGTAAATCATGGGCTAATTTTAATTTTTGGGTGAACTGTCCCTTTATCGGTATAGTACACCCAAAAATTATATTTGTCATTACTTACTCATCCTCATGTTGTTCTTAATTTGTATGAGTTTCTTTATTCTGCTGAAGACAAATGAAGATATTTTAAAGAATGTCGATAACTAGACAGTTGACAGTAGCCATTGACTTCTATAATATTTTTTCCTACTATAGCCTATATATTCCTTATAACTACATATTATATTATTATGATATAATATTATCATTATTAGTAATTATTTAGAAAATTATAATAATATTTAGCATTAATGTATCAATATAGATACTACAGTACAATACCGTATAATTAATTACAGCAAAAGCGGAACAAATGACGAAATACAGTAAAAATACAGTAAAGTAGGCTACTATTTGGTAGTTTACAGTACTGATCTTGTGTACTGTAAAGTGAATTACAGTACAGTTACTGGAAATCAAAATACAGTAAATTGCTGGCAACCGTGCTGCCAGTAATGTACTGTAACAATACAAGAAAATCGTTAACAGAGAAATTGTTTCAAAGACGCACACAGGAAATTACTCTAACATGAATGCATTGATTGATTCCTAGGTTTATTTTGTTATGAATAAACAAATGTGTGATCTATAAAGCAAAAACCTTACAATAAAAGTTGAAATATTGTAATGTTCAATATTTTAATGTTTTTTTATCTAAAAAAAGAAAGATGTGCAAAGAAAATTACCCTAACATGACCATATTGATTGATTCTAAGATATTTAGTTTGTTACAAACAATGTGCAATCTGTAAAACAAAACCTCAAAATTAAAGTTGAAATGGTAAACTGTTGAAAAGTTTTTGACCTTGAGAAAAAGCTTTAAGAATATACTAACAATTTTTATGTTTATTATTTAATTTTATGTTGGTACATTTTTGTGAAGAACACCTGTTTTGACCTGATGTCCATTGAAATGGACAAAAAAAAATAATATTAAAGCCAAACATTTTTTTAAATTTTTTTATTTGGTCTCATTTATAGAAGCCTCATGAGCTGGGAAAATGTACTTTTATATTTTTCAGAAAATTAAAACATAATTCAGGTCTGAAGGGGTTAAGAACTTAATGCAATCTAAGTTATTTTGCACTTACTTAACTTAAATGCTTTTTAGCCCTGCGCTACACCCTCCCCCTTCTGAAAAATAGCATGTCCTCATGCGCTATCATTTAGACATGACTAAGTCCTCTTCTTTCGGGGCAAGGATTAGCTAGAGAGCATCTAAAACATTGGGCCATGGGATGACACCAAAGCATTTTGCACTTCCTCTTCTCAGGCTCTTGACTTATATGAACCACAGTAAGGGGCTTATAGACTGGCTTCCCAGGCTCATCATACGTAAAGCGTGTCACAGGCTTTACCTGTCTTTTAGGACGTCTTTCACTTGTAAGTTCTTCCACAGGCACTTCATTTTCAACCACTTCACACTCAGCAGGATGTTCTCCCCCGTCAGACTCTGAGGCGTCCACAGGGTCTGGTTGTGGTTGTCGACTACTTCCGGCGTCATCATCCACAGGTGTTTTTCCAGCTTCTTGAGCAGGGCTTTGCTTCAAGTCATCAGACACTGGGGTACTCTCAGGTAGGATTTCTCTCTCAGGAACAGCAGAAGGTATCGATCTGAACAGTTCACTCACATCATCTCTCAGAGGAAAATACGACCCATTATGTTCCTCATCAGATGAGGACCCTTCAAATCTATCTTCACCATTCATTTCTCTGACTTCCTCATTCCTTGTTTCCTTTCTTACCCGATTCTGGTTTGTTTGGGTTCTGGTCACAGGACGATGAGGGGTCTGTTTGCTCTCTTCGGGGGTTGGCAACCTCACAGACTCTCCTATGGTTAACAGGTGGTCTCTATGAAGTGTCCGTATACCTCCCATTCCTCTTTCAGGTTTCAATCTGTAAACAGGTAAGTCTGGCAATTTCTTCACAACAATGTATGACAATGGATTCCACCTATCCTGTAACTTGTGTTTTCCTGTCAATCCCAGATTCTTTATCAACACTCTGTCTCCTTGTTCCAGAGTATGATGTCTCACTCAGTTTTTCTTGTTTCTATCATGGTTCTTTTGCGAAGCTTCGGATGCAAGTTTGTACACATTCTGCCGTTCTTTTTTCATGCTCTCCACATACTGCTGGTATTTCACTGCATCCTTCCCATCAGCAGAAGTGTTAAAGCATACATCAATGGGCGAGCGGGCTTCTCTTCCAAACATGAGTAAGTATGGCGAATTGACAGTAGCCTCATTCTTCGTACAGTTGTACGCGTGGACTAGTTGACTGATGCTCTGACTCCATTGTGACCTTTTTATGGGATCCAAAGTTGCTAGCAGTGACAGTAGCGTCCTGTTGAATCTTTCTGGTTGTGCATCACCTTGCGGGTGGTAAGGTGAGGTTCGAGACTTACGGATGCCTAACATCACCAATAGGTCTTTGATAAGGCGGCTTTCGAAGTCTCGCCCCTGATCAGAATGGATTTGCGAAGGAAATCCATAATGCACAAAGAATTTCTCAAACAGGGTCTTGGCTACAGTCATAGCTTTTTGATCTTTGCACGGGAAAGCTTGGGCATAGCGGGAGAAATTATCTGTTATGACCAACACATTTCCAATCCCTCGAGAGTCTGGCTCAATAGACAAGAAGACTATACAAACTAGGTCAAGTGGACCTGTACTTGTGATTTGACCCAATGGAGCAGCTCATTGTGGAATTGACTTCCTTGCGGTGCATCTCCCACAGTTCTTGACGTAACTCTCAATATCAGTGTTCATTCTCGGCCAGTAAAATCGTTCCTTCAGGAGTTCAGTCGTCCGTTCAACTCCAAGGTGTCCAGTGTCATCGTGTACGGAGCGCAGGACCATCCGACAGTATTTCTCAGGTAAGACTAACTGTTGTCTTTTGTCTCCAAACTGTTGGTTCACCACTCTGAAGAGAAGGTGATTCTTCACAATCAGCTTGGGACTTTGTCTTTGCAGGAGCACTATGCTTGAATCTTGATTCTTGGCCATAGACTGAAGCTGGCCAGTCTCAACTACTTTCTTTACTGCACCTATGACTGAATCTTGTTCTTGAGCTCTTCTCAACTCATGGTGGCTCAATTGTTGTAAGTCGCTTATCTCCAACTGAGTCGGACAGGCATAGACGCTAGGAACACTCTTGGAATTGGCTCCTAATTGATCTATAAGTCTGTGTGACCCAGTTTTCAGGTATGGAGCGGTTATTTGGCAGATGGCTTTAAGCCCAGGGGAAGATATCTCATCCCAGTCAGGTGACACTTCAGTGGATGGTAACTGACGGGAGAGCAGATCAGCATCAATATTGTGTCGACCTGGTCTGTATTGGACTTTGAAATCATAGGTGGCAAGAGCTGACAACCACCTATGTCCAGTTGCATTGAGCTTGGCCGTTGTTAGGACGTATGTGAGTGGGTTATTATCTGTTCTCACTGTGAACTTAGCCCCATAAAGATAATCATGAAACTTGTCCACGATCGCCCATTTCAATGCGAGAAATTCCAATTGATGAATGGGATAGCGCTGCTCAGGGGCACTGAGTTTGCGGCTTGCAAAAGCAACAGGCCTCAGACCATCAGGATATTCTTGATTGAGGACGGCGCTTATACCATTCAGACTTGCATCTACATGGAGTACATATGGTTTTGATGGGTCAGCAAAGGCTAGCTCTGGGGCATGAGTGAGGGAGTGAATGATGTTATGAAATGCCTTGGTGCACTCTTCGTCCCAGCACTCCCCAAAAGGCTCTCCTTCTTTGAAGTAATACTTCTTCTCTTGGGCAACCTTGTGCCTATTCTTAGGAGGATAACCCTTTGAGAGCTCAGTGAGTGGTCGAACTATGGCGGAGTAGTTCTTAAAGGGTTAGTTCACCCAAAAATGAAAATTAAGTCATTAATTACTCACCCCCATGCTGTACCAACCCCGTAAGGCCTTCGCTCGTCTTCGGAACACAAATGAAGATATTTATGATTAAATCTGAGAGGTTTATGACTGCTACATAGGCTCCCTAAGGGAATGACACCGGACGGCCCAGAAAGTCATTAAAGAAAATGTTTAAATTTTCCATGTCCCAACAGTGGCTCAACTCAATTAAGTCATTAATTACTCACCCCCATGCTGTACCAACCCCGTAAGGCCTTCACTCGTCTTCGGAACACAAATGAAGATATTTATGATTAAATCTGAGAGGTTTATGACTGCTACATAGGCTCCCTAAGGGAATGACACCGGACGGCCCAGAAAGTCATTAAAGAAAATGTTTAAATATTCCATGTCACAACAGTGGCTCAACTCAATTAAGTCATTAATTACTCACCCCCATGCTGTACCAACCCCGTAAGGCCTTCGCTCGTCTTCGGAACACAAATGAAGATATTTATGATTAAATCTGAGAGGTTTATGACTGCTACATGGAAATCTCTTGAAGTCTCGTTTCAGGCCTACAAGGAAGAAAAGGAATAGTCGAATAAAGTCGTTATTTTTGTTTGTTTTTTCGCACAAAAAGTATTCTCGTCGCTTGATAAACTTATAGTTGAGCCACTGTTGTGACATGGAATATTTAAACATTTTCTTTAATGACTTTCTGGGCCGTCCGGTGTCATTCCCTTAGGGAGCCTATGTAGCAGTCATAAACCTCTCAGATTTAATCATAAATATATTCATTTGTGTTACGAAGACGAACGAAGGCCTTACGGGGTTGGTACACCATGGGGGTGAGTAATTAATGACTTAATTTTCATTTTTGGGTGAACTAACCCTTTAACAAACCTTCGGTAGTATCCGCAGAAACAATCTTAAAGATCTCAGATCTGTAGGCAACTTCCAGTTCTTGACAGCACTCACTTTCTCAGGATCGGTGGCTGTTCCTAGTGCAGAAACTATGTGTCCAACATACTTGTGGCTGACAAAACTGACACTTGTCAAGTGATATTTTCAGACCACACTCTTCAAGTCTGTCAAGCACTTTAAGTAGTCGTTCTTTATGCTCCTCTAAGGTCCGTCCGAATACAATAATGTCATCCAAATAGACAATCACCTGGAGTAGATGCATGTCACCCACAGCTCTCTCCATCAACCGTTGGAAAGTTGCCGGGGCTCCAGTTATGGCTTGGGGCATTTGTTGAAATTCATAGAACCCTAGAGGACATATGAATGCTGTTTTTTCTCTGTCTTCTTCAGACATGGGTATCTGGTAGTATCCACTCCGGAGGTCTAACACAGTAAACCAACGACTGCCAGACAGGCAATCCAAAGCATCATCAATCCACGGAGTGGTGTACTGGTCAGGGATTGTTCTGTTGTTTAATGTGCGATAATCAATGCACATGCGTACACTTCCGTTCTTCTTTCTGACAATTACTATTGGTGACGCATATGGACTTCTGGATTCTTTGATGATGCCTGCTGCCAGCAGGTCTTTCAGGTGACGGCGTATGTCATCTATATCCGCTGGGGCTATGCGTCTGGATCTTTCTCTAAATGGTCTGGGGTCACTGAGTCTTATGTGGTGCTCCACACCCTATTGGCGAGACCCACATCCCACTCATCAAGAGAGAATGCATTACCTCTTTTAGATAGCTTCTGACGCAGCCTTTTTCTCTAGACCTCTGGAATCGGAGATTCACCAAAGTCAAACAACGTCTCATCAAGAACCTTGGATGTAGATTTAGGTCTCTGGGCAATCATAACTGTGTCAGTGGGATACACATGAGCCAGGACGGTTCCGGCCAACATAGTAACTTCTCTCAGTGTCTCATTTCTCAGCAGTACTTTAAAACTGTTGACATCTATCTCAGATGATGTTAGCACCACCGGCTGAATGAGCACTCCAGCAGGTGGCGTCACAGAAAGCGGTGTTTCAACCATGACAATGTCTTTTTCTATGGGTTCCCTGCATCCAACTTTGCAGACGACATATCGTTCCCCTCTGGCAGGAACAGATAGAGGACCTGGACCCATCCATTTGACTTCCCCTTTGGGCTCTTCCACATCCATCTCTTGGCTATGGGAAAGTTTCACTTGTTTTGTCTGTGGTAAAATTCTGAAAGAGCAAGCCTGTGAATCTGTGGTGTCAGCATCTTTGCACAGAGCAGCTAAACGATGGAATAAGTTGGCATTTGTCCCAATGACAACAGGAACATGGTCTGGGCCACTTGGCTCAGGACAAACTAATGCTAACACGGAGATAGACTCACTCACTCCTGTAAGTGTGGCTGGAAATTCCACATTTACTACTATGTAGCCTTGACATGGGTAGCTGGAAGAGCTCAAACCCCATATCGAAAGACCAGTGATGGGTTGGATGGGAACATTGGGCAAATATTTCTTTTGCCACTTGTCAAATATTATCGTGACCTGAGATCCACTGTCCAATAAGGCATTACATGAATGGCCATTGATCTTGATGCAAATAGTGGAGGCAGGGCCTACCAAACCACTAGGAAGGTTGCTTTGAGCAGGTTTGCGAACATGGCTCTTCTTGCAATAGGCATCTCTGCTCACAGTCGGATGTGGACTTGGCTCACTCTTCCCACCCTTGGCTCTCTTTAGTGAACGGAGCAGCTTTCTGATCACTTCCGGGGGGGTTTTCTGATTCTTGGCACTGGCTGGCGATGTGCCCATCACCACCACATCAGTAACAAAAGAAATCATCACGGCTGACTGAGGGCCTGTTTCTCTCATAAGAGCTCACAGTTTGCCGCTGAAATGACTTTCTTCTTGGGGTTGCACTGCCCTCTACATTCATTACAGTCAGCTGTTTTTGCAGTTGCTGAACTTGAGTCTTCAAGCTCTGTACTTCAGGGTCTATTCGTGCTTCAGCACTCTCAGAAGTCATCTTTGCTTTCTGTTCTGGGGCTTCAGGTAATGCCAGGGCCTTGAGTGACTCCTCCAGCTTGGCACACAGCTCCTTGACCTCAGCTTTCAATGCTTGAATCTTAGTGGGTTTTGGTGGTGGCGACGCTTTATGGATCACAGGTTTCACCGTTGTGTCAAGCTTACACCGGGCCGCTTCATTTTCCTCCTCCTCTTCACGAATCTCGTTCAGTAGTTTCAAGAAAGTAGGCGGTGACTCTTTTCTCTCTCTCAGCCTTAACTTCAGCAACATCAAGTCAGACTTTACCGCACCACGAAGAAGTTGCTCAATTCTCACCCGATCAACTTGTGCAGGTTTGTAGTCCACCTCTTTGGTCAATGACTTCTCCATTCGACGGAGAAACTCAGACAGTGCTTCACCGGAGTTCTGGCGAAGAAGTCTGAACGCAAAATACAAATCTTCACCGGACTCTGAAGCCCCAAACGCACTTTCAAGTGCAACAAGGTACTCAGATGCACTAGCATCACCATTAGACAATCTAACTGCCTTGATAGTCTCAAGGGCAGGACCCTTTAAGCTTTCAACAATGCGCTTACACTTCTCTTTTTCAGCACAATCACTTTCTGCTATCATCAACTTAGCTTGCTCTATCCAATTCTCCATGGTTTCCTCTCCCGCCGGAGTAGGCACCACACCGGAGAAAACACGCAGTCGCTTGTAAGCAGTGGAATCACTAGAACGCTTTGTTGTCTTTTCCAAGAGCTCACCAACTCCACGAATTACTGCTTCAGGAGAACTAGTAGGGAGAGGGGAAAGCAACGCTTGAACATCAGTCATGGATTTACCTTCATCTTGTAGAAGCTTTCTGAGTTTTGCAGAAAAATCATCAGGGGCAGGCTCTTTGTCTCTGATGACCACAATCTTCCATGCGGAATCACCATCCTTAGGTAATACATCAGCAGGAACACGAGAAGGATCAATCTTTTCACGACATTCACACAGCACCAGCAAACTTGTTTTAACCGGACCTTCTTTCGAAGAACGAACACATACTCTGCCAAATGTTTTCACAGTTTCAATTGTGCTCTCAATAAAGGCTATATCAGCATCAGCTGGAACATCCAACAATAACAATGCATGATCGGGCTGAACCAATGCATCATTACACCAATCCAGCAGCTCTTGTTGCAAAGCAGAACTGTTTCCTAATTCCATTTTTTTCCCACACTCCAGATCAAAGACAGCAATGTAAGTTCAACTTAGCGCTCTCTGGAGCATCATCAACGTTAACAGGAAGGAAACTACAGCAAAAATCATCCCAGCGGTGCCTCCAATTTGTGTAGCGCCCCCTAGGCCTATTTCCTGGTACTAAAGGGCGTGCCTGGGCTGTTAAATTAATCCTAGTAAACTGTATATAATATATATAATTCTTGCTGACCTCCTGTTTAAATGTCTGTTTGTGTAACTTTAAAATAATTTCTTTAGTTCTAATGTGCAATTATGAACTTAATGCAATCTGTTATTTAGCACTTAGTTAACTTAAATGCTTTTTAGCCCTGCGCTACATATATATATCCCCTTTAAAACATAGAACATTCTGATGTGGTGTGGTTGAGGGAGCTTTAGTGTACATTGTGTGCACTTCATTTTTTCTACATTAAATTAGCTTCTTATATCATGAAATATGCAATTGTGTGCTCTTCTTTTCTACAATAAACTTGCTCTTCTGCTAATGGTTTCTAATGGTCTAATGGTCTGCTAATGGTTTCTGCTCTACCTCACTGAAGCTGATTCAGATCATCTGCTGAATGAATTGCTCTCTCTCTCTTTCAGCTGCTCCACAGCAGAATTATCAGACATTTGGCAGATGCAACCCAACACTAAGAGCGATCCCAGTGTTGGGACACACACACAAACTCACTACTATGGCCAATTTACTGTGAGGGAAACCAGACCATCCCAAGGAAACCCACACATATGCAAACTCTGAATCATCTAATAAATTAATAAAAGTAAACGGTGTACATTTTAGGACATCCTCAGACCTCAGACATATCAAGACAAGGCATCATGCCTCAGACTAAAAGGCTTCAGTCATTGGACAAAACGGAATCGCGCCTCAGACTGAAAAGCTTCAGGTCTCAGGAAAAACAATGTCAGGTGTCTGGTCTCGTACAATTAGGCATCAGACGAAACAGCCTCAGACAAAAAGGCATCAGATATAAAGGCATCGTACGAAACGGCGTCAGACAAAACAGCCTCAGACAAAAAAGCATCAGACATAAAGGCATCAGACTAAAAGGCATCAGACAAAACAGCCTCAGACTAAAAGGCATCAGACTAAAAGGCATCGGGCAAAACAGACTCAGACTAAAAGGCATCAGACTAAAAGGCTTCGGGCAAAACGGACTCAGGTGGAGTTTAGAGGTTCGCATTGCCCCGCCCCGTGTGACGTCACATGTTCGCGGTTCAGATCAGATCAGATACAACAACAGCTGATGGATGAGGTAACCCGTCGTGTCGTGATATATTTATATATTTGCTTTCATCAAATTTTACACTAATTACGTTGTTTACAGAAGAGAACATGCATTTCGCGAGTTTTATCTGCACGTTTAAAAAGTTAGATGACATATTTCAACTAGCTATAGGCCTATAGCTTTGTATGTTGGCAAACTATCGATAGTTTTCACGATCGTTAAGTTAAAGCGTTCTTTCCAGCTATTAGAATGCTTGATTTAAACATTTTTAAAACAAATCAATAGCGTTAGACTCATCAAAATCAAGTTGGCTTATAAGGCTGGAAATGAGGGATGGTGACGGAGGGAAATAAGTGAACTATTTTATATTGTTATATAGCCTATTATTATATATAGGCTAATACAAGTTTTTATATTTAATTGAATCTGAAAGATCATCGTTTCCATTACAGATTTGCGCAAAACTTTTGAGATTTTTTCTAAATGTCGATAAAAAACTATGGCGAAATGACGGCGTTTCCATTAACCGATGTAATGCGACTAAAACGCCATATAGCCAGAGTTTCTGGGTGTTTCTCCCTCATTTCTGCTCCTATGTCTTGATTGTGGCATTTCTTTGAGGTTTAGAATCCAGTATTCCTGTAATTATGGTTTCTTTTTTACGAATTTAATAAAGAACTAGCCTATGTATCGTATTCTGTCCAAAAGGCCAGTGTAGGCCTACTTTTGTGTCCATTAGTTTTTCCTTTTTTAACCCATAATTTTGCAAAACGAAAAATTAACGGTTGTTGTATTTTTAAAACGCAAAGTTGAACACCAAAATTTTAATTTGAACTGTAGCCTACACACCAAATGCTGCGCAAAAAAGCCTATTAACGGATTTTCAGATTTTTGTTTATGCCTTTTTGCCCCTTTATTAAACATTTAAAATATTCACAAATTTAAATGATTTTTTTGTTGTTGATTTTACCAGTTTTCTAAGGCGAAATTAGAACCTGGAAATTATATTTTTCCCGCAGTGCTGAATGAGAAGAGCCATAGCCTAGGCCTATGTCTCTGGAACCACAGCCTACAGAAAGGTGATTTATAGGCGAATTATAGGCTAAAAATAATAAATGTGTCTGAAAAAAATAACGAGGCATTTTAATTGTTTATTAATAAACTATTGTTTTCTAAATCAGTGTCGGCTAAACATATCTCCATCTCCGCTGTAGCGGATGCACCTTTAGAGAGAAATGCATCTTTCATACGGATTACATAATCAGAAGGCTTTCAGCTTTCGATTCGAATTTGTTCGTTTTAAATTGGACATTTCAAGCTTTAGCCTAGGCTATATTTTGTTTCAGTTCTCGCGCTCCAGTTCACGGAGATCATGAAACCGCGCCTGATTGTTTTATTTTATTTTACAAAAGCACAAAGTTGTCTTGTTAATTTGAGTTTACGCAAATAAAAGTAGTTGCGAATAATATATTATTATTTTCTGTATGGCCAGAAATGATAGAGTATTTTAAGTTGTTTCCACTGTTGATAGGAAAATGCAAGTGTTCGCGCCCGAAATATTCCTTTTTCGAATTGCCTGAAAAACCTCCTCATGCGAGCGTAAAAACTTTTTTTGCGATAAATGGGAGTTTTTGCGAAATAGACGTGTTTCCATTGAGCGTAGGCCTATTTTCAAATCGCAATTTCAATTTGCGCAATTTGAAGGGTAATGGAAACGCGGAGTAGGCATACCATCTCCCCTCACCCCAAACGTCAGTCCGCTCGGTGAATATCACTAAATCAGCTATTTCCACCTCCATATGCTAACGTCATATTATAACAACGTTTTCAGAAAAGAAATATGGATAAGGTGAAGGCTTATGACAGTCTAAGACAACAACTGGATAATGGTATGTGGGCTATTTTATGATATTTTAATAAAGGATATTTTATCATTACATAGAATGGAAACTTATAAAAATTGCATTTACTTCTGCCTGATTTGTAGATGAGCTTACACAAAAGGGCTTTGATGCCAGAGTCAAGTATTTATTAAGTGGAGGAGAGGAACATAGTGCAGGAGAAGGAACATCAGGTATCCTGTTCTTTATCTTTATATATTTAAAATACTTTATATAATTAATTTTCTTCTAGCCTATATATTTTGTTTTTCTCTTTAACATTCTAGAGACAAGCAAAGTAAAAAATCAGAAGGCATTCATGGGTAAGAAAATATATAGCATCCTACAGAAATATTGTCACCTTCGGTAAATATTAGCAAAATGGGCCTAGTCTTTAACCTTTAAAGAGGTCATGGCATGCCTTTTCATTATTCTGATCTAAAACCTGTGGAATGACCTGACGAAGAGAGTCCATTAGAGTCCATTAGACCTCTGAATCTAAAGAATGGAGGAATAGTCTCAGATTCAGAGCTGTTATTTTGCCAAAGGGGGCTTACACAAAGCATTAAAGGAAGGGACACAAATATATTTGAGTAACATTTTAATTTTTTTTAAATATGATTAAGGGTTACATATTTTGTGAATACTTTGAATAAATGATACACACATTTTCCCATACCCTGGTTAGCTAATATTTACCAAGGGTGCCAAGGAAAGTAAATTCAACTGTCATTATAAAAGAGTTGTTTTGTTTGCTTGGTTGACAATTCTTTCATTTCAAAAGGATAGTTTAACGGTAATCTTATGTCTGTATTACAGATGCAGCACATATTTTTACCAAAGCAAAACAGTCAATGAAACCACAGGTGAAGAAATGCCAGTTTCCCCTCCGTCAAAAAGGAAAATCCCTTTTAAAGGTTAGTTGCTGCAATTATTAAGTCAGCTTTAGAAAGCCAACTTAGTAATTTAAGCATTTAATTATTATTAAATTGGTTTGAAAAATCCAAATTACTAAAATGCTATTTAAATTTATTATTATTCTTGTGAGACTAAAATATCTGACTATAATTTTGGGCTTGGACTTAGTGGTCTAAGCTTGGGCTTTCAAGCTGGAAGCTCCAAACTCGGGCCTATCCATACATCCAAAATTCAAGCTTTTAAAACTATTTCAAACTTAACTCTGTCAAAACTAATTTAAACTTTCTCAAGCCAGCATCAAAGTTGTCAAATTGTACTATGTAGTTGTACCATTGTGATTTTACATAGCATATTTGTGGGAAAATTAAAGGTATGTCATCACTTAGACCAACCTTTTATTTATCTCGTGTTACAAGATAAAAATGACTCCCATGGAGTGGAAACCAAGAACTGCGAAAAGACCAGGCAGATTTAAAAAAATCATCCTTGATGAGGCCCCACCACGGATGATTGTCACAGGCACTGAGGGGTATGATGAGCTCCTAGAACTTGGCCGGGAAGCATTTTGGCCAAATAAAGAGAGAGAGGGGAGTGTGTTTACCCTCTGTCAAGCAGATGGGACGAGGTGGACGAAGGAACAGTTCAACCAGGAATTTGGTTCAGTGGCAGAGATCCCAACCCTCTGGAAGCGAACAATTTACATTGGATGTAGAGAAATGGGTATCATAATGTTGAAATTATATGTCATGTGTGTTATAAACTTGCTCTTGTCTTAATACAATACCAATTGCATGTTGTATCTACAGATTTAATTTGCCTTGGTGAAACCAGCTCAATATCAGGTATGTACCATAAGTTTTGATGACATTTTAAATGTTTTGTAATACATAATAATTGTTCATTGATTATAATGTTTAGTATGTGTTCCATTTATTTATGTATTGCACCCTTCTTTTCCAAGGAATTGATGAAAGTGAAGTGGACTTATCTTTGGTAACTTCAGTTTACTCATTTATATTTGTAAATAAAGTCTTACTGAAATATTACTGTTGAATATTTGGATGTTTAGATAAGATTGATCGATCTTAATGGTTGTGTGTTTGTAGGATTTACAACCAAAGAGTTCCAGTTTTTTAGGAAGACCTACAGACCAAAGTGTAGTGAGGTGCTTAGGTTCAGGTCAATGTGCTGGGAGATCAGAAAGCACTGATTCAGTTCCAGGTTCATAAAAACAACATTTTTTCCTTTATTTATTCCTTCCTTTATTCATTCATTCTTTTCTTCCTTCCTTATTTCCTTCATTTATTCATTCATTTATCAGATGCAGTGAGAGAATAATAGATCAAAATTCAGAATCAGATGCAGTGAGATCCACTAGTGCTGATAAATCCTTAAATGGGTAGTTCACCCCAAATAAAAATTTGATGTAAATTTCCACTTATAGTAGCAAATGCTGTTTGAAAAAGACCAACAGTATTCCTTGCGTGTTGTACACTAGATTTCAAGTCTTCCAAAGCCATGTGATACAGTAGGTTTTAGTGTGGAACCGAATCTCAATCAGTAGTTGTTTTAGTAGTCCAGATTTAGCAATTCAAACATGTCCTTATTTGCTTACAACACAAAAAATGATCAATAATGCCAATATGCTTTCTGACTAAACAGAGCTCCAAATCCAATAAAAAAAAAACTCAAGATTATCAAGAATAATCAAAATTGGTGCATTATTATATTACATTACATATCTTACCTTCATGATGTATTTAATTTAGTTACATACACTGTTTTTTAAGGTCCGTAAACCCCCAAATTGGTAAACAGTACAGTATAGAAATATCATGCATTTCAGTTACTAGCATGTCATGCATTTCGTTAGTGTTGCCACTATCAAGCCCATATTTACATAATTTAAAGTAATGTAAAAGACAACATCATCATATTTGAAAAGGTTTGCGGTCTGTGAGATAAAAAATTAGCCTTTAGTTTAATTCAGTCAGTCTGCTAGTAAAATTAAAATTAAATTAGTAAAATTTAGTATTGCAAAAAAAAAAAAAACTAGTGCTGTTTACACCACAAATAGTTACAAATTTTACACAGCTGGTGCAACTGACCCCAGAATACCTTAAATATATTGCATAAATTAAATGTATATTAGATTGATAGTTTTTGTACTTTCTGAAGCTTGACATCTGTGGGCACAATGAACTGTCCTTGTGTAGAAAATTGTATACATTTTGTGTTTTAAGTGGAAATAAGTAAGTACGAGTAGCCTTAATCACTGCAGAATTTCCATTGTAAGGGGATCTGATTGATTTTTCAGAGCAAAGTGCAAGTGGCTACACACCTCCAGAACTTGTTGCAGAGAAACCCATGCAAGAAGGCATAGGATCTGTAGATAAATACAGTTGTCCACAAAATCAAGTGTGTTATATTTCGTCCAATGTTGTCACCATATTACCGTCATGTAAGTAATATTGCAAACCATCACATACATGTTTGCAGTATTTTTATTTATTTTTTGTAATTTAGAATTATAGTGGATAGATTCTTTAATGTTAAATGCATTAAATGATATATATTTTTTCCAATCTCAACTTTATTACATTTAGTATATGTTCCGAGGCTGCCATATGTGGATGAGTCCCTAATACTTTACAATGAAGAGAGCCTGTTGGGTGAAGGTGCATTTGGAAAAGTATATAGAGGTTATTTTCAGGGCACCCCAGCTGCCATAAAAAAGATTCTGTGCACAGGAGGTCTTCCAGACCAAGACATCCAGCATGAGATTCTCGTCTCACTGTAAGATTAATTCTCATCATTATTTAAAGATTTATTTTTAAATTAAATCTTATATAATAATTAACAGTTGGGGAGAATGGAACAGCTTGGAACAACAACATAATGCTTTTTTACTGTGTGCTACTTAGATTGTTTTCATTTTTGTAACAGTTTGGCTGTGCAGAAGTGTTTTGATAATTTACTTAATGCCCCTTACACTTCGTTGTATTGTATAGGCGACTGAGCCATCCCAATATTGTTCGACTCATGGCTGCAGCCCGTACGGACAATGCCTTCCTGCTGGCCAATAAGTACATACATGGTACAACCCTGGCTGATGCACTACACAATGACAATTCTTGTGTTAAGGTAACTATCATGTATATATTTTTAAAGTAACATTTGTGAAAAATTGCCATAATATTGAATTGGGTAAGAAAAAGATGCATGCTTATCTAATACTTACTAAACAAAATGTCAAATCAAAAGCATTACAAGAGGAAGGGATACCTGCACTCTGTTACCTTATTTTCTTTAATAAATTAAACCCCCGGTTTCACAGACAAGGCTTAAGATAGCCCCGGATTAAAAGTCTTAAAGCATGTTTGAGCTGTTTTAACTGAAAGTAACTTCCACTTGACAGATTTTAAAATATGTCAATGCCATTGTTTTGTCTCAAGATTCAGACCAGTATTTTTTTTAAATCTGAGTCATATTTCTAAAAGCTACTTCAATGTCCTAATTGACCTAAGGTCTCATCCTGGCTTAATATAAGCCCTGTTTGTTAAACCAAGCCAAAACGTAGCAGAGTTAGTAATTTTGTCACCTTTTTTTATGCATAGGCAACTGTTATTTCTAAATAACTTTGTCATAGCCGAGTACATCGTATCTACCTGTTGGTTCTGATAACATAATAACAACTTTCTTAATTGTAAAACAATAACATATGTAAACCAAACCAAAGGAGACAACATAACCTTAACAAAATTGTCTCTGTATGTGGTTCTTTGTGAAGGTTTTGTATGTGTATCTCTCTTCGGTGAAATGTAAAACCCTTTCATAAGTTTGTAATTTCAATTTCAATTTGTATTTTATTTGTTGTTAGCTTGAAGGAGATGACAATTATTTTGTTGCCCTGGACATCTCAATGGCCATTGAGTACATCCATTCCAAAAATGTCATCCATCAAGACATAAAGCCAGACAATGTTTTGGTAATATAATATATGTTTGTTTGTTTGTTTTTTAAAGTCTAATTTAGACTTTTTTAAACGTCTTACAAACAAAATTATTTAAACCTATTTTGTTACTCTAAACAGATCGACCAGTTCTCAAAAAAGGCTGTACTGACAGACTGGGGCCTTGCCAACATCAGAGACACTGTTGTACTGCGACAAGGAAGCAGATTTACTGGAGGAAGAATAGGGCCAATGGGTGGAACCTTTCTTTATATGGCCCCAGAATGTCTGGTCGAGTTTGAACAGGCTTCCAGAGGTTCAGACATCTGGGGCCGTATTCACAAAGCATTTTATCTTACCACTAGGAGTACTCCTAAATCGCACTAAAAGATTTTAGCTAGGAGTTTTCTCTTAAAGGTTATTCACAACGCCTTTCAGACCTACTCTTAGTAAAGAAAAATGAGAACTCCTAAACTAAGAGTGAGTCTTCGTTGCTATGGATGACGTCATTACTCATGCACAAGCTTGACTGAAGTGACCACCGTGATTGGCTGATGATTGTAACGCGGGAATGATTCCAAACACCTCCCCTACGATGATGAGTGACAGGTGACAGGTCTGAGAATGCGTGCGCTACACAAGTAGTGCGAAGGACGGAAGATGATGAATAACTGAATTAATAGCCTAAATGAATAAAGAGTAAGGAAAAACAAATAGCCTAGCAGCCTAACGAAACATATGGATTGATGCAATATCTTTGCAACAATATTGAATTAATCTGTTACTATATTCCTCTGCCTACGTTTGCAAAGAGAAGAACATTTTAATTTGATTCACAATGAAACGTTACAATTAGTTTACATGCAGTGAGTAGCCTAGTTTTGGTTGTTGTTGGTGGCGTTGTTGCATCCCTATGCCTACAATGCAAAATTGTTCCCTCGCGATTGGAAGCTCCTAGCCGCCGCATTCGCATTTCAAAACATCGCAACGCGAAATGCCACAAAAAGCGGTTTGTGAATAGGTCTTAGTGAGTTAGGAGTCATCTCGACTTCTTTTAAGCTGTCCCAGGCTTAGGTGCTACTTTTAGGGCTAAAATGCTTCGTGAATTACTCTTAGTCAAAAAAATTAGGAGTCCTAAAGTTAGGAGTGACACGCCCATTATTTTTAGGAGTTGCTCCTAAATTCGCCAGTTAGGAGCTAGTTATAGCCTTAAAATTCTTTGTGAATACGGCCCCTGGTCTCTTGGAGCAACTTACCTGGAGATTTTCACAAAATCAGTGCCATGGACAGTAAAAAACCAAAGACAGCTGTGCAGTCTAATGGCAACAAAGGTGCCGCCACATGCCTTGCAACATCTACACGAAAAGTACAGGTTTATTGTAACGCATTCTCATCCCAAGGCGTCATACTGACGCTTTTGCCAAAGCGTCTACATCCGACGCACACGGCACCCTTTAGCGTCAATATAACACGCTTCGGTTATGGGTAGGTTTAGGTCTGGGGTAGTGTTAGGGTTAGACCACTAGGAGGCGCCATATATCTGCGTCTCATCTTGACGCTAAAGGGTGCCATGTGCGTTGGATATAGACGCAAAAGCGTCAGTATATGACGCCTTGGGATGAGAACGGGCTGTTTATTGATACAATGTTGCACTATGATGTAGCATCAAGACCTGAAGCTTCCTCTGTGGTGCTTTCCATAAAAACAGTGGAGGGGCCAGATTTAAAGAGCCGTTATGGTTACGAATGGTAAATGTAATGGTTTGTCACAACCTGACATAGGTTAGACTTTTCTTTAGTTTCTGTACATGGACAATGTAACATTTCTTTTTCAGTTTGTACTAAAAATACCATTGTTGTTAAAATGTTAACATTTATAACCACATCCCTTCTCTCTATCACTGTTGGTTTAAACCACCTATAAGCATTAAAATACTTTACTTACTCATTACTTTAGATAGTGAGTGTAGGAGAATGTACAAAACTTAACACAAAATTCCATGTTATGTTCATGTTGTCAGTTTAATCGATACTATTTCGATGTGAAACACCAATACATTATACTTTACTGTACAACAAATGTTATGCAACTCACTTGACTTCACTGTCAAATCAACAAAAAGCTTTTATAGCTTTAACTTAACATGCATTTGTTTTACTATTTGTTTGAAATTCATGTTCACATCATTAAAGGCATTTTGCATCCTTTTAGCATTTTTTGATTCATTTGGCATCATCTATATGTGAATTCGGTTTGATAAGCAGTTACATATTCCATGACTCATTGGCCAGTAGCTGGTATATTTCATTAGCCTCTGCAAATGTGGATGGAATGGAAATGCCTCTTGTTTCAAGGACTGTGGTGAATTTCTCGACCACCATGAGATAAGCTGCGAGAGACACGTCAGTTGATGATGGGAAGTTTGTATCATGAAGAATAGCCTCAGATATTGTTCGGAATGCTTCGTTTGCCACCAACAAAGGTTCATCTTCACCACAAACCAGCTGTTCTGCATACTGCAGGAGGTCATCATCTACTTTGCAGAGCATATTAGCAAATCCTGCAGGAAGATACAAATTGCTTTTCAAGTTGCTACTGCTTTTCTGGACCATTTTAATTTAGATGAAATGCATACCTTCGGGTGGGGAAATAAAGAGAAGGTCTGGTTTCCCAAATGGACCTGGAACATTCCGTTGCTTGCGAATGTCATGAGTGTTCCACAGTCTTTGCTCTAGGTTCAGCTCTCGCTCAAGAAGGGGAAGGTGTGTATATTGCAAGCAATTTCTGTAGGTTAGCAGCATGTATTGTTTTGTTTTTTTTCATAAAATATAAGCAGATACACAAGGGCTGACAAGACGTTTTAGCTTACATGTGTACAGGATTGTCCAAATCGAGCATGCCAGACTGCATCATGGCCTAAAAAGGGTTAAAAATAAATATTACGGTAAATAAATTAGAGAAATGTTTTAATTTGCATCAATAAGCATTTCCCATAGTTCCAGTTCATAGACTAAAAGTTCACCTCAAATGTCACTTGCCATTTTTTGATCCATGTTTTCTTCAACATACTATTGAAGCATTCAGCTCGCTGATAAAATAAAATATTAAATGTTAATATTTTTGTTACAAAAAAATATATTGTATCTGCATTTATGCTCACATACCTGATTATGTACTGATGTGCCCACTCTGAAGGAGTCTCGTCCTTGATCACTAGACTCCCGGAAATGAAATGCCACTTGCATCTGTCCGACAAGAAGATTTTCCTTTCCTCTGTCTGCTCTTATGAATCGTGGGCAACCTATAGTAAATTAAAGTAATATTTTTAATATTGTGAACAAATATGAGAAGCTCTCTCCTATCATGACTATTGTATGACATCAAATATACGTACCACTGTGTTCCTGAATGGCATCAAAGAAGTACCTTGCAATGAAGGTTTGCTGTCGGTTAGAGGTGCCCGCCTTAAGCCAAATAATTTTCAGAGAAAATCTAATAAAAGAATTGCAAGTACATAAAAAAGTAACAAATTAGACTCCATCTCAGAAGCTAAAATTACAAGGCAATGAACTTTGTTAAATGTACCCATCAATACCAAGATGTACCCAGATTCCAAAGAATTTCAATTTGTCATTTCCTATAACAAATGATAAAATATGTATCACAATAAATATCTATTATTCAATCAAAACATCAGTCAGAAAACTTAAATAATTAGTTTATGCTTTACTACACTTTTAAAATAAGGATTTTAAATGATATTGGGAAGAGTTTGGCTTAACTATCCCTTTACTGATATCTGTTTATTTATATTTATGTAATATTTAATCATATTTACCATCAATATGCCAAGTGTAATTTGGTCCACGGCTGAAGTAGTTCCTACGTTCAATTCTTTTTTTCCCAGGACATCTACTAAGAAGACCACTACCATCAAGTTCTTTCATTATTAGAGCCACATCATTCCTAGAGAAATAACAGAGAAAGTAACACATTAAATGATGTTTAATTAACAAAGTTCGGAAGGAGCATTATCAGATAATTAACACAAGTGCACTCAGCAATCAACGGTAAGAGGTATATATATATAGAGTACCCGGACAGCACGCCAAATACGCATTAGACTTTACTCCCTCTAATTGTATGTAAGTGTGAACTTGTGAAGTATTTAATTAAAAACACAATCCTGACCACATCTAAAAAATGACGGTTATTATATTGGTACCTGTAGCAAGGCTGGATTCCTCTGACATCACGGACCCGTTTGTGCATTGCACGAATTCCTTGACAAGGTGACCAGTGCCTCAGCTCACTCTAAATAAATATTATTTGGAACATTACCACTATATGTAGGTTGACAATCCTGCTATGAGAGAGGCTTTTTCCTGCAGATGTTAGTTTCAACACTTAATGCACCTGAATCAACAAACCAAGATATTTAATTTGAGTTTTCTTAGAAATTACAGTTGACCAGATGTCCAGTTGAAACACACTTAGGTTAAGAAAAGCCTTGATAATACTATCAATAAGGGTTTTCTTAACCTAAGACAGTTTGTTGCAGCTGACTGCAGGTGCTTTGGAAAATGATTGCAACTGAAATCAGGGACACTGAGGAACACTGCTTGAAGACATTACCATAACAGCTTGGCGAATTTCATTATGGGGCCTTTCAAAACTCCTCCGTCTCAAACCAAGTGATTTAATTAATCTTCTTAGATGCCTTTCACTGCAAGATAAAGAATACATTGCTGTAAACATTTTGCATTTGCATTGGGATATATTGTATATTTACCATCCATCAGTATTATCAAAGAAGCACTGGGCACTGTAGTACGATTAACCTTAACTAAGCATAAAGATTACCTGATTTTGTATCCAGAAGCACCAAGAAAAGAGCACATTTCTCTTTGTTTGAAACCACTGTCAAAAAGCAACTTTCTCATTTCATCTACAAATAAGTTAAGGCACATTAATAACGTTTTTTTTTTTTTCATTCTGAAGTAAGTTTCAACAATCATTCTGTAGTTAAGCAAACAGAACATGATAGTAGCATAAACCATTTAGCAATTAAAGCATAATATATTTAGACACAAGCCAAATTAAATGAAGGATACTTATCTCTGAATCCATTCTTGATTGACTGAAACACACGAATATAGTTTAAGACAGAACCAAGCAAAATCATTTAATTTAACAGCTGTTAGTGTTAGACTCAGGGGCGTAGCCACCATTTCAAAAGTGAGGGGGACAGATGTCAAGTGTAATACCAGTTTTTTTTCTTCAGACTTTTGTTGAGGTTTTTGCTTAATTAGCTTAATATGCTATTTATTTTTAAAGCAATAAAACAGAAAGAAAGTTGTCCAATTCTTTATATTGCACATGCAGTGTTTTTCCTGGCTTAAAATGAGGCGGAGGTGGTAAAATCGTGATCATGTATTTTAATAAGATAATAAAATGTGTGTTTTTCGTAGACCATCATATAGTCTGCTCTGGCACAGTATTTTTGTTGTAGGTGGATCTCGGTACCTTTAGGGGGGTCCGGGGGCATGCCCCCCGTGAGAAAATTTTGTACATTTTAAAGATAAATTCATTAATCTGGTGCACTTTGAGTCGCCCGAATCCACTGTTAAAAATAAATAATCCAACTGCCCAAACATATGATATTCTCTGATTTATCTGATCACCGCATTGCAATTATTCAAATTATCAGTGTTAAGCATGATAATATGGTTAAATATCACACTGAAGCTGATTTAAAAATATTATTTACTTAAAATTAAAGTTCTTTTTTTGTCAAAATTACATTTTCTTACTAGCCAAAACAAAGTCTGTCTTACTAAACTAACACTTTCCAATTGAAAACCTTCAAACTTCAAGCTTTTAAAACTACTTCAAACTTTCTAGTTAGGCTTTTTCAAGAGAACTTAAAGTTTGTCTACAAACATTTTTATCTAATTGTAAAGTGTTACCAAATTATGATAAACATCATGTACACGTTACCACGACTTAGGTAAAGTTGGTTTTATATTCGCACATTCGCACATTCGTGGTAAAGAACTTTTTCAATTAAATAGTCAATGAAGCAATTTTTTTTCAGATTCGAAGCAGCTACTTAATATTGACAACAAAGATTGTAAACTACAACATTTTCTACAATCGATCAAAATGGGTAAGTATATTTTTAATGCATACACACTTGGTTGAATATTCAATGTAGTGTGGTAACCAAGATAGGGACCGTCTAAAAAGTTTATATTGTTTTTCATCGTGTGCAAACAGACAACTACATTTTAGCCAACTACAGATGTACCAGCAAATATCTCTCACATTATGTGTTCTAATGCAATAGAATGTCCTTATAATGATGGTGTTTAAAAAGGTGTTTAGGAAATAATAAAGAATGAACATGTAGGCAACATGAACTGTAATCTGGTAACAATCCAGACTGTAGAAAGTGGAAAATCATGTGTAATCTCCTGAACATAGTTAATCGCTTCATTTTACATCTGTTTATATTTATGTTTATTTTTGAAATCAAAATGAACAAGAACAGTGTTGGTGTTGGTTTTAATTATGACATATGATTTATTTCAATAGGTTTTGAAAGGATGGGCCGACTGTTCCAAAGCAAGTTGGATGGTCTTGTCTGGACCCTACAGAACACACTACAGCCCACGTCTTGCTGTTTTATCCACCTCGGTTTTTTCTGTTTTTAAGTGTAATAAAGACTTTACAGTGTAACAGTGTTCTCCAGGTGCTGAATAAAAAGAATGGCCTAACAGTATTTTATGTTTTCCTGTTGTATAGCATCTTCAATTAACATTAAACTCTCACAATAACACAATTCGTGTGCATTGATTGATGTTTACAGTCCTGCAGAAATATCACTGTCCATGGTACTGAATCCATCAGATTATTGCCAAGTACCCAGAAAGCATGACAGCAAACATGATGTTTATTTTGGGGGTGAAGGGTGTGGATTTTGGAATAAACTGCTGCTTCAATGTATATGTAATGAGTGATTATAATCAAGGTTTTCTTTCTAAATATTACATGAGTGGAATGACTTATCTAGGCATGTGAGATTTTACTTAGTTATAGGCTAGAAGTTACCAGTATGATTACTGAAATGTTTGTTTCATGTATTTTCTAATGTCTGTATTTGATATCTGAAAGCAGTAACAGTGCTTGCTCATTTAGTGATTCTGTGATCTTTGTAACGGCCTACGAACTCCTGTGAGAGTCTTAAAGCTGACTTCTGCTGATGAAACTGAAAACTATCTTCAGTAAATCTTTTCTTTATTATAATTCTGACTCCTGCTCTTCATTTCTTCATATCTGGGTCTTTGACTGTGCGCCCCTAACAGGTGAACATTTAAAAAACTAGCAAAAGTCCTATGGGGTTCTTCAATGGCACACCTTCCATCAAAAAATATTACATTATCTAAATGTATTTATTACTGTAATGGCTGAAAACAGTAACTTCTTTACTTAATGGATGTATTTATAGAAGAATGATTTGCTTTAAAAGAACATTAAAACCATTAAACAAAGTACAGTTTTGAAAATATCTCCCTTACTGTACGTACAATTATCAAATGTGTATTAAAAAAATGACTGTATTTCCCCTAAAGTATTCTTTTCGTGTTTTAAAGGCTGTAGTGCTTTCCTAGTGACCACACTGACTTAATACAGCTGAAATTTCCATAATAACTCCCATACTGTACGTACAATTATCAAATGTTTATTAAAAAAATGTCTGTAATTCCCCTGGCCTAAAGTATTCTTTTCGTGTTTCAAAGGCTGTAGTGCTTTCCTAGTGACCTGACTGACTTACTACAGGTCAAATTTTGACAATAACTCGCATACTGTACGTGCTATTGTCAAATATGTTTATGAAAAATTAACTGTAATTCCCCTAAAGTATTTTTTCCCGTTCCAAGGGCTGTAGTGCTTTCCTAATGACCAGTGTTACTTACTACAGGTGAAATTTTGACAATAACTCCCTTACTGTACGTACAAAAAACTAATAAGTTCAAGAAAAAATTACTGTAATTCCCCTAAAGTATTTTTTCCCGTTTCAAGGGCTGTAGTCCTTTCCTAGTGATCAGACTGACTTACTACAGGTGAAATTTTGACAATAACTCCCTTACTGTACGTACAATAAACTAATAAGTTGAAGAAAAAATTACTGTAATTCCCCTAAAGTATTTTTCCCCGTTCCAAAGGCTGTAGTGCTTTCCCAGTGATCAGACTGACTTACTACAGGTGAAATTTTGACAATAACTCCCTTACTGTACGTACAATAAACTAAAATGTTTATGAAACAATTACTGTAATTCCCCTAAAGTATTTTTTCCCGTTCCAAGGGCTGTAGTGCTTTCCTAATGACCAGTGTTACTTACTACAGGTGAAATTTTGACAATAACTCCCTTACTGTACGTACAAAAAACTAATAAGTTCAAGAAAAAATTACTGTAATTCCCCTAAAGTATTTTTTCCCGTTTCAAGGGCTGTAGTCCTTTCCTAGTGATCAGACTGACTTACTACAGGTGAAATTTTGACAATAACTCCCTTACTGTACGTACAATAAACTAAAATGTTTATGAAACAATTACTGTAATTCCCCTAAAGTATTTTTTCCCGTTCCAAGGGCTGTAGTGCTTTCCTAATGACCAGTGTGACTTACTCCAGGTGAAATTTTGACAATATCTTCCTTACTGTATGTACAATAATCAAATATGTTTGTGAAACAATTACTGTAATTGCATTATTACCTAAAGCATTATTTTCATGTTTCAAAGGTTGGAGAATGTTTCTAGTGATCAGACTAACTTACTAAAGGTTAAATATTGCCAATACCTGCCTTACTGTAAGTACAGTACATACATATTTTTTATGAAAAAATTACTGTAATTCACCTTAAGTGTTTCTTCATGTTCCAAAGGTTATAGTATGTTCCTAGTGATCACTCTACTCAATTAATTTTGATAAATGTATTAGGTAAAAGTAGGTATTAGAACTGCTGTTCCTGGTACAACACATTTCGTTCATTGATTAAAAACTGTAAAGATTTTAGCTTAATCATATTTTTTTAACGTTATAAATAAGCAACAATCTTATTGTAATGATTCAAATCTGGAATCCATTGCTGCTTCAATGTATATCTAATGAGCTAATTTAATCAAGGTATTAATCAATATTTTCCTTCTAAATATCAAAGGAGTTGAATGACTTCTCTAGGCTTATGAGATTGTACTTTGTTTTAAAATGACCAGTGTGATTATCTAAAATGTTATTTCATGTATTCTCTGTATTGAAAATCTGAGAGGTGCACTGTAAAACCCAACACGTTATGCAAACTCATTTCAGTTGAGACCAATTACCTCAATTCAATTAAGTTTAAAAAACAATAGTTATGAGTACTCTGAACTTATTTTAACCAAATCCACTAAAACAGGGATATTTCTCAATACACAATTAAACTTCTGCATTCAAATATCTTGATATTTGATATTATATATTGAGTAAAAACAGTGAAATTACAAACTTTAAATGAACTTTTAAGTGCTTGTAGTTACTACTAGCTCACACTATCACACACAAAGTCAAATCCTTTAAGTTAAGCTAACTCATTACATTTGAGGACACCGATTACCTTAATTTAATTTTTATTTTAAGCAATTATTTAAGTGACTAATTAAGTAATGATTGAGCATTAGTGATGAACACCTGCTGAACACCTACCTCAAACAAACATGCACTGACAATTTCAAAAACATTTAGCCTTTTATTGTCAAACCAGAGTCAGACATAGATGGAGTGACACAAGAAGAAGTGACAGAGGTTTAGAAGGTGATGATTTATTGAGTTTCGTTCAAGGTCACCATATTGGAGATTAGCGGTTGTTTTAGTTGGACTCTTGACCCTTGCAAATTAGTTTGTCTTTGGCTGCTGTAACTCATGTGTCTATAAAACACATTTGGTATGGCACAAAAGTCAAAAGAAAATATGATCAGGTGTCAATCGTTGTGCTTTGATGATGAAAATCATCATTAAATGACATGATGACTGAACTTTTAGTCTAATCTAATCTAATCTAATCCCTGATTAAACAAGTGATGTATTATTAGGTTTGCCTATTTATTTAAATTCAGAATCGGATAAAAGAAAGGATTTTACGAACAATTTTCGCACAAAAAGCTTTCATCTATTGCATTATTAAGACTAACACAGACATCAATAATCAGCATATGAATCTCAACAATGGTGACCATTAAAAAGTGATTCATGCCGCAATGCATGCTGGGAGCCATGGATACATTTTGTATTATGCTAGTACCCAGCATGCATTGCAGCATGAATCATATTTAATGGTCACCATTGTTGAGATTAATATGCTGATTCTTGATGTCTATGTTAGTTTTAGTAAAGCCATAGATGAAAACTTTTTGTGAACACTGCTTGCAAAATCCTTAATTGTATCTGATGTCATAACACTGCTGGCCCTTTGCTGTAAAATTACAGTTTTGAATAAAACTATAATTTGTCATCCTTTTTAATCAGATATTAGACACTGAAAGAAATCATTGAATCAGGTCACTACATGATGACTGACATCAACACTTAACCATCAACATCTGATCACATTTTCTCTTGACTTTCGTGCCATAACAAATGTGCTTTATAAACACACAAGTTTCAGCAGACAGAGAAAATCTTGTCTTCAAAAGTCAAGGGTCAGGAACCCAACTAAAGAAAACGCTGATCTCCATCATGGTGACCTTAAACGAAACAATAAATCATCAAATTCTGAACCTCTGTTAATTCTCTTAAGAACTTCTGTAGACGTGCTAATAAGTGCTAATAAGAATAAGACTAGCCATTGCACACTGAGTCCGAAATTGTCGTATGCGTTTTTTCGGATTCGTAATTCGGTGGCTCTGAATTGTCAAAACACCATTCAAACACCATTCACACTGCTTGCTACAGATGCGAAAAACGCAGAAAATCAAACCCGATCCGATTTTTTTATGACGGACGAAAGTTTCGGAGGCAGTGTGCAAGCGTGATTGACATAACGTGAGGTCGTATTTATTTTTTAACGTGCGGAAATTTCAGATGTGAATTTCGGACTCAGTGTGCAGTGGCCTTAAAGTGCTCTTTGATGAGTTGTTTAACGACGTGCTGAGATCTTGAGACTTCATATCTTGTCATATCAGTTGATTTAGCTTAGACCTTGGTGAAGGGTATAATTGCTGATCTTTGTAACTGTAACAGAGTGGCCTACGAACTCCTTGTGAGTCTTGAAGCTAACTTTTGCATGATGAAACTACAAACTATCTTCAGTAAATCTTTCATTCATTTATTATAATTCTGACTCTTGTCTTAAATTGACTGACTAACTCCCTGGTTTTAATTAATCGTATCTGGTCCTTGGGTCTTTAACTGTATACAGTGGTAATCTATATTGCAACAAGGTGAGCACAACCATTGGGCATCTTTCCAGGTAGCTTGTCTGGTGATAATCCAAGGCATGGTACCAATATTTTGCACTGTTGCTGAAAACTGTGCTGAAAACAATATTTTCATTCAAACACACACATTTATTTTTAATCAAATTTTATTTTATCGTCACTTCACTAAAATAAAATATAGTAAAGTAAAAATGATGTGACAAAACAATCAGTTAAAGGGTTTATGATAATATAAGAACAACTTAAACCAAGAGAGTATCAACAACAGCAGAATTATGAAGAGGTGATATTGAAATATTACTCTAACCATGAGGAATTAATTACAACTTTTATGTATAATCACAGTTGTATTCCATGGACAATTAGAAAGATAATACAAATAAAACAGTGTTTACATCAACAGTGACTTTCTAGGTTACTTTGGTTGAATTTGAAGTTGAATTTGGAGGGGGGAGAAAGATCATAAAAGTAAATGTCATGTAAGGACAAAGTTTGTTGGCTGGTGGCTATATCAGCACATGTGACTTAATATGTGAAAATATTGACCATGAAGGACAACTACACTACATACAGATTGACAGGAGAGTCAGTTTTAGAAAAGATGATGCCAACAGCATCCTCTGAACAAACCATTATTTTGGATAACCTTGCATACAAAAAATATACCGGACTCGGACTTGTGCAATCAGACCCTTTTATTCCTGCTGTACAAGAAGCAAAAATTACATGTTGGTCATAAAATTCTGCACTGTACAGTATCTTTAATGCCTTCTTGATCTTGCTGTACATTATCTGTCAGATTTGCTGCAACAACGTGAACAGGTTCATTCACTACAACCTTAAACAAACAAAACCCCTTTTAGTGAATTACAGTATTATATTAATATGTAATACAGTATTATTAAGTATTGTCAAAATTTCACATGTATTAAGTCAGTCTGGTCACTAGGAAAGCACTACACCCTTTGAAACATGAAAATAATGATTTAGGGAAATTAGAGTATTTTTTTAAATAAACATTTGATAATTGTATGTACAGTATGGTAGGTATTGTCAAAATTTCACCTGTAGTAAGTCAGTCTGATAACTAGGAAAGCACTACAGCCTTTGAAACAAGAAAAAATACTTTAGGGGAATTACAGTAATTTTTTCTTCAACTTATTAGTTTATTGTACGTACAGTAAGGGAGTTATTGTCAAAATTTCACCTGTAGTAAGTCAGTCTGATCACTAGGAAAGGACTACAGCCTTTGAAACAGGAAAAAATGCTTTAGGGGAATTACAGTAATTTTTTCTTGAACTTATTAGTTTATTGTATGTACAGTAAGGGAATTATTGTCAAAATTTCACCTGTAGTAAGTCAGTCTGATCACTAGGAAAGCACTACAGCCTTTGAAACAAGAAAAAATACTTTAGGGGAATTACAGTAATTTTTTCTTCAACTTATTAGTTTATTGTACGTACAGTAAGGGCATTATTGTCAAAATTTCACCTGTAGTAAGTCAGTCTGATCACTAGGAAAGCACTACAGCCTTTGAAACAAGAAAAAATACTTTAGGGGAATTACAGTAATTTTTTCTTCAACTTATTAGTTTATTGTACGTACAGTAAGGGAGTTATTGTCAAAATTTCACCTGAAGTAAGTCAGTCTGATCACTAGGAAAGCACTACAGCCTTTGGAATATAAATATAAAAAAACACTATAGGTGAATTAAAGTTTATTACATAAACATATGTAATAAACACATGTAATAATGTTTATTACATAAATATATTTGATAATTGTACAGTAAGGGAGTTATTGTCAAAATTTCACCTCTAGTGAGTCAGTCTGATCACTAGGAAAGCACTACAGCCTTTGGAACAGGAAAAAATACTTTAGGGGAATTACTGTAATTTTTTTTATTAATATTTGTATACTGAACGGGAGGTACTGTCAAAATTCCACCTGTAGTAAGTCAGTCTGGTCAGTAGGAACATACTACAACCTTTGGAACATGACAAATAACATTGTTTTAATATTTTAATCTCCTCAAAACGAGCTTTCCTTCGGGTTTGCACTTTGCAGATGGTCCCTTCTTAGCAGCCTGCGCATAGAGATCAATGCATTTTGTCCAGTGCGAAGGAAAGATCGTTTTGAGGAAATTTATGTTGTAGCTTCTGGTGTTTTATCTGTAGTTATATGTGATAGGTGTTGTGTGTAGCAACAACGTTTAGTTCACGAGTTATTGAACGCGGAAGTCCGCGAATGTGTGAATATGCGAATATAAAACCAACTTTACCTAAGTGTTACCACGCTGCCTGATTCAAGCAGATCGTGGCTGTTAATGCATGAAAATACAAATTCAGCATTAACATTTAGCATGTGTATTCTAATTTGAAGGGCTTTGATAACATATCTGTGAAAATAAAATGCACTACGAGTAAAATAGATAGAAAATATTGCATGTTTGTTCGGGTAGTGAATTTACAACAAAACCAGTTAATTATTCAACAAGAGAAATAGGCGGAGTTATTCATCATTGTGCAACACAATTCGGATACTACATGACAACTTACTTACAGTGCTTGACTTTTTCGTGAAAAAGGAGTGAAGAGTTTTTTGCCATTTTGAACTCTATGAAACTGATGGATTCGGCGCGGGTGCGCGCATGGGCGTGCCTTAGGCTAATGCACGAGTGACTGATTACCATGGAAACGTGAAAGTCACGTATGGTATACACACCCGCGAAAACCTCAGCTTGTCGTAGACACACTTGCCCTATGAAAAAGTGCGGGGGACGAATTTACATTGTATAAAAAGTGGGGGGGGACACGTCCCCCCCCCCCCCCCCCCCGTCCCCCGCGTAATCTACGCCTATGGTTAGACTAATACATTTAGATTAAAAATTAGAATGAGATCTCCTTCTAATAGCTGGAAAGAACGCTTTAACTTAACGATCGTGAAAACATCGATAGTTTGCCAACATACAAAGCTATAGGCCTATAGCTAGTTGAAATATGTCATCTAACTTTTTAAACGTGCAGATAAAACTCGCGAAATGCATGTTCTCTTCTGTAAACAATGTAATTAGTGTAAAATTTGATGAAAGCAAATATATAAATATATCACGACACGACGGGTTACCTCATCCATCAGCTGTTGTTGTATCTGATCTGATCTGAACCGCAAACATGTGACGTCACACCGGGCGGGGCAATGCGAACCTCTAAACTCCACCTGAGTCCGTTTCGCCCGATGCCTTTTAGTCTGATGCCTTTTAGTCTGAGTCCGTTTCGCCCGATGCCTTTTAGTCTGATGCCTTTTAGTCTGAGTCCGTTTCGCCCGATGCCTTTTAGTCTGATGCCTTTTAGTCTGAGTCCATTTCGCCCGATGCCTTTTAGTCTGATGCCTTTTAGTCTGAGGCTGTTTTGTCTGATGCCTTTTAGTCTGATGCCTTTATGTCTGATGCTTTTTTGTCTGAGGCTGTTTTGTCTGATGCCGTTTTGTATGATGCCTTTATGTCTGATGCTTTTTTGTCTGAGGCTGTTTTGTCTGACGCCGTTTCGTACGATGCCTTTATATCTGATGCCTTTTTGTCTGAGGCTGTTTCGTCTGATGCCTAATTGTACGAGACCAGACACCTGACATTGTTTTTTCTGAGACCTGAAGCTTTTCAGTCTGAGGCGCGATTCCGTTTTGTCCAATGACTGAAGCCTTTTAGTCTGAGGCATGATGCCTTGTCTTGATATGTCTGAGGTCTGAGGATGTCCTAAAATGTACACCGTACATGTAAAAAATTAGAGCTTGTGAATAGAGCATGTGAGATGTTTGCGTGGAGTAGAATGGGGAGCAAGTAGACCTGCTTTGAAAGCCATTTACACAGGGCTGATGAGATCGGTATTTGAGCATGGTGTATTGATCTGCTGCTAAAACATCTTAAAGAACCTAGATGTAATTCAGGGGCCGTATTCACAAAGCATTTTATCTTACCACTAGTAGTGCTTCTAAATCGCACTAAAAGATTTTAGCTAGGAGTTTTCTCTTAAAAGTTATTCACAACGTCTTTCAGACCTACTCTTAGCAAAGAAAAATGACAACTCCTAAACTAAGAGTGAGTCTTCGTTGCTATGGATGACGTCATTACTCATGCACGAGCTTGACTGAAGTGACCACCTTGATTGGCTGATGATTGTAACGCGGGAATGATTCCAAACACCTCCCCTACGATGATGAGTGACAGGTCTGAGAATGCGTGCGCTACACAAGTAGTGCGAAGGACGGAAGATGATGAATAACTGAATAAATAGCCAAAATGAATAAGAGTAAGGAAAAACAAATAGCCTAGTAGCCTATTGAAACAATGTTGCAATATCTTTGCAACATTATTGAATTAATCTGTCACTATATTCCTCTGCCTACGTTTGCAAAGAGAAGAACATTTTAATTTGATTCACAATGAAACGTTACAATTAGTTTACATGCAGAGAGTAGCCTAGTTTTGGTTGTTGTTGGTGGCGTTATTGCATCCCTATTTATGCCTACAATGCAAAATTGTTCCCTCGCGATTGGAAGCTTCTATAGCCGCCGCATACGCATTTCAAAACATCGCAACGTGAAATGCCACAAAAAGCGGTTTGTGAATAGGTCTCCCAGGCTTAGGTGCTACTTTTAGGGCTAAAATGCTTCGTGAATTACTCTTAGTCAAAAAAATTAGGAGTCCTAAAGTTAGGAGTGACACGCCCATTATTTTTAGGAGTTGCTCCTAAATTCGCCAGTTAGGAGCTACTTTTAGCCTTAAAATTCTTTGTGAATACGGCCCCAGAACCAAGGTTTGGGGCTATGCTGTGGGGCAATTAAGACCACGTCAGTGGCAGCAAAACAGGTAGAGATGGGGGAGATGCCTCTCCATCTTAGAGGAGACCAACTATCTCTTGTGTGTTGGGCAAATCCGAGAGGTCATACCCGAAAAACATAAGAGTCAGTCAGTTCTATGGCAATGTCAAGAGAGAGAGAATGCCCTAATTAAAAGTTTTGGTTGGACAATAAGGCAGAAGGTAATAACAATGGGAATCAGTGCACTGAAAATAAGCCCTACAGTGGTATATCCAGTGGTACCTCCTTGGCTATAGCCAGAGGGTCCAGTCGACTTAGGCTTATTGGAGGAAAGGGAGGTTAACAAAATGGATCATTACAGGGCTCAGAATTACATAACAAGCAAATATAAAGAAGGAATTATTTTATATACTGATGCATCTTAGCAGACTGATAACGAGACTTCAAGAGATTTCCACGACGCGCACGCGCGAGAACTTAACTGAAGTAGTTGAAGGAGATCGCAATTCTCGCGCATGCGTCGTGGAAATCTCTTGAAGTCTCGTTTCAGGCCTACAAGGAAGAAAAGGAATAGTCGAATAAAGTCGTTATTTTTGTTTGTTTTTTCGCACAAAAAGTATTCTCGTCGCTTGATAAACTTATAGTTGAGCCACTGTTGCGACATGGAATATTTAAACATTTTCTTCATTGACTTTCTGGGCCGTCAAGTTTCATTCCCTTAGGAAGCCTATGGAGGAGTGATCAACCTCTCAGATTTAATCATAAATATCTTCATTTGTGTTCCGAAGATGAACGAATGCTTTACGGGGTTGGTACAGCATGGGGGTGAGTAATTAATGACTTAATTTTAATTTTTAGGGTGAACTAACCCTTTAAGTCTTATCTTCACTCTGAGGCTGCATTCCAAACCGCATACTTCCCTACTATTTAGTATGGGAAAAAGAGTAGGCGAGCGAAAAAGTATGTATGGATCCAAAAGTGTAGGCGAGAATTACCTGGGTGACGTAGTAATTATCGCGAGATTCGGACTTAAGTGCGTTCGAATATGCCTACTTTCCTACTATATAGTAGGCGAAAACAGTACGTGAAGGAAGCAGTACGTTCGAAACATCAGTATTCATAAAAGAGTAGGCGGGGAGTTCCCGGATGGCTTACTGCTTGTGCCCAGATTTTTGAGTGTTCGTCCGATGGATACTCTTCTATCCCAGGAGGCCACGCGAGAGGATACGTCATTATCAAACATCACGGAGATCAGCGACGCGGGGGTTTTCAAATGTGAGTAAACACGGTTCCTTGTGTCATATGTGTTAAACTACTAAAGAGTAAACGTTTTAACTGTTCAAGGTGTAAAGGAGTTAGACAGTATAGTATAGTTGTGATTTAGCTGTGAAAACATGTTTTATTATGTATAGCTAACAGGGGAGCTCCAGTAAGCACACGTAACATAATGTGATGAGGTGATGGTTGTAACCATTACAGTATTTACGGTAGTCCTTTGTGGTAGGGGGAATACGGTAGTTTCCGGTCCGATGTGCTCTTTATGAATGGAGTAGCGTTAGTTCAGTAGTAATGGCGGCGCGCACGCTGAATAGACAATGCCAGATAGGCTGCTGAGATTTCTGTCTTTGAGACTGTGAGTATGTGCCTAAATTGCAAAACAGTTGTCGTAAGCTGTAGCTGTTGTAAGGTACAACAACGCCGGATAGGTAGCAGTTATTTTCCTTCTTGGAGGTTGTAATGATGGTTTGTTCCTGGTTTGGAAAACAGTTGTTGTAAGCCGTTGCCAGGAGCTGGTCTTTGTCACTGTTTTGAATTACTAAAGTCAAATCAAATTGAAGGTCTGCACTGATTTATGTAGGTGTATGAACCCTTTTTAGCTTATCAACTTGCTGCCATCTGAGCCTATTCATGTGATTGTTGTCAATAAATTGAATTGAAACGACAACTGGGTTGGACATCTTAATGTGCACCATAGATAGACTTTACAGTTTGGCGTCACGAACAGGATCCGATGTAAGAGTTCGTTGCAACTGAGCAGTCAGTACTTCATTCTGTTGTTTAAGTTCGTCCATTGCAGCTTTCTCCTTGACCAACCTTTCCCGCAACGCAGCAAGTTCATGCTCCATCGTTTGGATGTCAGTCATACCACAGCAACAACACTTTTTAGGTCCGGAGCAGTTCTGCCGAAGTTCCTTGTCTTTTATTCCCCAGACCTCAACTCCTTAGCCAATGTCACTGTTTTGAATCTCAACCGCACCATTTATCAACTCACTACCAAAAAAATCCTGTTCGTAGACGCCAAACTGTAAAGCCTATCTATGGTGCACATTAAGATGTCCAACCCAGTTGTCGTTTCAATTCAATTTATTGACAACAATCACATGAATAGGCTCAGATGGCAGCAAGTTGATAAGCTAAAAAGGGTTCATACGTCTCTAAACTGAATTTAAATAACCATATACATCTTAAACACGCTTATTTAAAATGTCTATTTACATCTGAAAGAAAAATATTGTATAAGTATTGCAGATGAGCACATCCCAACATGAATAAGACATCTGAGCGATGAATATGTGCTATTAGTATTATGTAGGATAATTCACTGTTGTCAACACTGTTTACAACACTGTTTACATTAGACAAATGTGCAATAAATAAGGTAAATAAACAAATCTATAAAGTAACAAAACATGTTATATATTTTATTTGTCCCTTATTACTGTTGATAAATTGAGGAACATTTAAGTTGGATAAAAAGTGAGTTAACACATCAGCTACAACCTCAGCATGTAAATGCAGTATTGAGCTCATAAATCACAGAGGTAACGTTAATGTGAATCTTGTCTGTATGTTACAGGGACGGAAGAACACGCATGTGTTTATCCAGTGGAGAGAGGCTTATGATGCTGAATGCTGTCGTCAAAGGCTTTGAGTGAGTATACTACAGAAATGGATAACAACATCTATTAAATCTTAAGTTGCAGTTTATTTGAATTATTGTAATTTCATGGAGAAATTACAGCACTTTTCTGATTCTTGATTTCTGTGGATTTGCTGCAGAGCTTTTGTGGTGGAGCAGGACCTGCAAGGAAAGATGGCAGCATTTGTTGGGAAAAAAAGGTTTTAGGGATTTTACTCAAATATAAAGGTCATTTTTGTTATTTTGAATACATAAATCAAATGACATTGTGCTGTTAGAATTTTTGTAGGATCTGAAGTCTCCAGACTGGTGTGAGCACTGAGGATGAGGAGCCCAGAGCTGAATCCTGGAAGTGGTGCCATGGATGAGACGATAAAACATCTTAAAGAACCTAGATGTAATTCAGGGGCCGTATTCACAAAGCATTTTATCTTACCACTAGTAGTGCTTCTAAATCGCACTAAAAGATTTTAGCTAGGAGTTTTCTCTTAAAAGTTATTCACAACGTCTTTCAGACCTACTCTTAGCAAAGAAAAATGACAACTCCTAAACTAAGAGTGAGTCTTCGTTGCTATGGATGACGTCATTACTCATGCACGAGCTTGACTGAAGTGACCACCTTGATTGGCTGATGATTGTAACGCGGGAATGATTCCAAACACCTCCCCTACGATGATGAGTGACAGGTCTGAGAATGCGTGCGCTACACAAGTAGTGCGAAGGACGGAAGATGATGAATAACTGAATAAATAGCCAAAATGAATAAGAGTAAGGAAAAACAAATAGCCTAGTAGCCTATTGAAACAATGTTGCAATATCTTTGCAACATTATTGAATTAATCTGTCACTATATTCCTCTGCCTACGTTTGCAAAGAGAAGAACATTTTAATTTGATTCACAATGAAACGTTACAATTAGTTTACATGCAGAGAGTAGCCTAGTTTTGGTTGTTGTTGGTGGCGTTATTGCATCCCTATTTATGCCTACAATGCAAAATTGTTCCCTCGCGATTGGAAGCTTCTGTAGCCGCCGCATACGCATTTCAAAACATCGCAACGTGAAATGCCACAAAAAGCGGTTTGTGAATAGGTCTCCCAGGCTTAGGTGCTACTTTTAGGGCTAAAATGCTTCGTGAATTACTCTTAGTCAAAAAAATTAGGAGTCCTAAAGTTAGGAGTGACACGCCCATTATTTTTAGGAGTTGCTCCTAAATTCGCCAGTTAGGAGCTACTTTTAGCCTTAAAATTCTTTGTGAATACGGCCCCAGAACCAAGGTTTGGGGCTATGCTGTGGGGCAATTAAGACCACGTCAGTGGCAGCAAAACAGGTAGAGATGGGGGAGATGCCTCTCCATCTTAGAGGAGACCAACTATCTCTTGTGTGTTGGGCAAATCCGAGAGGTCATACCCGAAAAACATAAGAGTCAGTCAGTTCTATGGCAATGTCAAGAGAGAGAGAATGCCCTAATTAAAAGTTTTGGTTGGACAATAAGGCAGAAGGTAATAACAATGGGAATCAGTGCACTGAAAATAAGCCCTACAGTGGTATATCCAGTGGTACCTCCTTGGCTATAGCCAGAGGGTCCAGTCGACTTAGGCTTATTGGAGGAAAGGGAGGTTAACAAAATGGATCATTACAGGGCTCAGAATTACATAACAAGCAAATATAAAGAAGGAATTATTTTATATACTGATGCATCTTAGCAGACTGATAACGAGACTTCAAGAGATTTCCACGACGCGCACGCGCGAGAACTTAACTGAAGTAGTTGAAGGAGATCGCAATTCTCGCGCATGCGTCGTGGAAATCTCTTGAAGTCTCGTTTCAGGCCTACAAGGAAGAAAAGGAATAGTCGAATAAAGTCGTTATTTTTGTTTGTTTTTTCGCACAAAAAGTATTCTCGTCGCTTGATAAACTTATAGTTGAGCCACTGTTGCGACATGGAATATTTAAACATTTTCTTCATTGACTTTCTGGGCCGTCAAGTTTCATTCCCTTAGGAAGCCTATGGAGGAGTGATCAACCTCTCAGATTTAATCATAAATATCTTCATTTGTGTTCCGAAGATGAACGAATGCTTTACGGGGTTGGTACAGCATGGGGGTGAGTAATTAATGACTTAATTTTAATTTTTAGGGTGAACTAACCCTTTAAGTCTTATCTTCACTCTGAGGCTGCATTCCAAACCGCATACTTCCCTACTATTTAGTATGGGAAAAAGAGTAGGCGAGCGAAAAAGTATGTATGGATCCAAAAGTGTAGGCGAGAATTACCTGGGTGACGTAGTAATTATCGCGAGATTCGGACTTAAGTGCGTTCGAATATGCCTACTTTCCTACTATATAGTAGGCGAAAACAGTACGTGAAGGAAGCAGTACGTTCGAAACATCAGTATTCATAAAAGAGTAGGCGGGGAGTTCCCGGATGGCTTACTGCTTGTGCCCAGATTTTTGAGTGTTCGTCCGATGGATACTCTTCTATCCCAGGAGGCCACGCGAGAGGATACGTCATTATCAAACATCACGGAGATCAGCGACGCGGGGGTTTTCAAATGTGAGTAAACACGGTTCCTTGTGTCATATGTGTTAAACTACTAAAGAGTAAACGTTTTAACTGTTCAAGGTGTAAAGGAGTTAGACAGTATAGTATAGTTGTGATTTAGCTGTGAAAACATGTTTTATTATGTATAGCTAACAGGGGAGCTCCAGTAAGCACACGTAACATAATGTGATGAGGTGATGGTTGTAACCATTACAGTATTTACGGTAGTCCTTTGTGGTAGGGGGAATACGGTAGTTTCCGGTCCGATGTGCTCTTTATGAATGGAGTAGCGTTAGTTCAGTAGTAATGGCGGCGCGCACGCTGAATAGACAATGCCAGATAGGCTGCTGAGATTTCTGTCTTTGAGACTGTGAGTATGTGCCTAAATTGCAAAACAGTTGTCGTAAGCTGTAGCTGTTGTAAGGTACAACAACGCCGGATAGGTAGCAGTTATTTTCCTTCTTGGAGGTTGTAATGATGGTTTGTTCCTGGTTTGGAAAACAGTTGTTGTAAGCATGGATGAGACGCTCCATCTCTCCATCTGCCCTTACGAGCACCTCCATCACTGCACCTGCCCTTATGAGACCCTCCATCACTCCACCTGCCCTTATGAGACCCTCCATCTCTCCACCTGCCCTTATGAGACCCTCCATCACTCCACCTGCCCTTATGAGACCCTCCATCACTCCACCTGCCCTTACGAGACCCTCAATCACTCCACCTGCCCTTACGAGACCCTCCATCACTCCACCTGCCCTTATGAGACCCTCCATCACTCCACCTGCCCTTATGAGACCCTCCATCACTCCACCTGCCCTTATGAGACCCTCCATCACTCCACCTGCCCTTATGAGACCCTCCATCACTCCACCTGCCCTTATGAGTCCCTCCATCACTCCACCTGCCCTTATGAGACCCTCCATCACTCCATCTGCCCTTATGAGACCCTCCATCACTCCACCTGCCCTTATGAGACCCTCCATCACTCCACCTGCCCTTATGAGACCCTCCATCACTCCACCTGCCCTTATGAGACCCTCCATCACTCCACCTGCCCTTATGAGTCCCTCCATCACTCCACCTGCCCTTATGAGTCCCTCCATCACTCCATCTGCCCTTATGAGACCCTCCATCACTCCATCTGCCCTTACGAGACCCTCAATCCCTCCACCTGCCCTTATGAGACCCTCCATCACTCCACCTGCCCATATGAGACCCTCCATCACTCCACCTGCCCTTATGAGACCCTCCATCACTCCACCTGCCCTTATGAGACCCTCCATCACTCCACCTGTCCTTATGAGACCCTCCATCACTCCACCTGCCCTTATGAGACCCTCCATCACTCCACCTGCCCATATGAGACCCTCCATCACTCCACCTGCCCTTATGAGACCCTCCATCACTCCACCTGCCCTTATGAGACCCTCCATCACTCCACCTGCCCTTATGAGACCCTCCATCTCTCCACCTGCCCTTATGAGACCCTCCATCACTCCACCTGCCCTTGTGAGACCCTCCATCACTCCACCTGCCCTTATGAGACCCTCCATCACTCCACCTGCCCTTGTGAGACCCTCCATCACTCCACCTGCCCTTGTGAGACCCTCCATCACTCCACCTGCCCTTACGAGACCCTCCATCCCTCCACCTGCCCTTGTGAGACCCTCCATCCCTCCACCTGCTCCACAAGCTCCGGCACGAAGGCACGGTCACCTCTGGTGAATTCATCAGAATAAAGCTGCAGAATGGGAACCGCTGTGTTGAGATGGCAGTAAGATTTGGGGTTCAGCGCCTGTAAATACATGCTTGTAGTTTGAATAAAGCTTTGTTCCATGTGTTGTTGACTTGTATATGCATTTGTTTATTGTGATGGTTACTTTTATTTGTTCTTTTACTCATTTATTCATGTTTTTTATTGTTGTCAGTATATAAAATATAATTATTTAATTGATGTATGCATTAATTCATTGCTTGACTGACAATTGAGATGTTTCACTGCATATATCAATATAAATGTATTCATGCATAAGTATGTCAAATGACAAAACAAATAACATTTAGCTTGTTTTATTCAATTATATCATTTTTAGTATGTAAAAAAAGTAATATAATTAAGTATTGGTCAGCATTTAATATTATTATTTTGTTTATGTTATGGGCTAACAATGCAATTCATTCTGAGGTAATATTGATTTTTAAGGAGTGATACTTACATTTTTCAAGTATAAAATCAACAGTTTTCTCCAAAGGACAGATCTTCGAGCAGCGGCCCGTCTCCTTTGTGCAGACATTACAAACGCAGAGGAAAACTGTTCTAGGTTGTGCTGTCGAGTTACTGATGTTATGAAGTGTTAGTGCACCTGTCACTCATATAATTTAAAATTATTACATACAAGATCATGGAAAGATACCATAGTTGTATCTAACAATGAACAATTATGATGACAAAACAGAAAACATAAAGATCATTGGTTTGTGTACATTATAATATGATATTTATACACAGGAAAAAAGAACAATAACAAGGCTAAATATCTTTAAATAGTTCTTTAATACATTAAAAAAAAATTGTTGTTATAAGTCTGAGGGATGAAACGAGAGGTTTCATCAAGAAAAAGAGGAAAACTTAAAGGAGAAACTTTTTGGGTATAAAATAAAGAAATTAACAACATATTCAAGAGATGACGATTTGGGGGGTTTCTTAATAAATAAATATATCGTTATAGCCTAAGGATAAAACTGGGTCACAACATTAGTAGGGTTTAAAATATAACAACTTAAATCAACTATTCACCAAATAAATGGGCAGCTGTTTCTTCAACAATACTACCACAAAATGAGCAAGTTTCATCAATATCAAGATATTTACAGATAGATCAGATGAATTAAACGTGTCGTTCATATATTTTAAGTTGTCGCGCTTGTGATAACGCGTCGTAGGTCACATGATAACGTCAACATAGCAGATGTCCGGATCGCATTCATACTCAACGAGATTTGGCTATAAAGTACCTACTCTTTTCGAGCTCGTTAAGTAAGTACTTATTGAAATTAAGTACCTACTCATTGAGTATGCGGTTTGGAACGCAGCCTGAGTCTTGACAGGACATAGTGTTTAAAATAATGCAACTAGCAAACAATCTGCTTAAGTCTGGTTTTAGTATATGGGTACCGGTGTCGTGCCAAGGTACTTACCCCTGAAAGGAAGTGTATCCCCGGTCGCGGGAGCGCGCTCGCATTCAGCAGGAGGTGCGAATGTCCAAGGTAAATTAAACTATAACACGTGAATTGTTTAAGTTATCGTTTTACTGTTGTTGTTTTATCGACGAGGTTTAGCAAAGACAGCTATCACGTGGCCCATCAAAAACAAATTAGTTTATTCTTCTGTGGGCTAACCGATCGAACTTCTTGCACTGAATTGATCAATTCTCACGACAATGTCTAAAGTTACGGAAAAACCAAGACGACCATATCGTTTCACAAGCAAACAGCCTGTGGATATAAAATTGTTCTGAATCCCCCCTCCTCCTTCCATGGTGAATTATTATCAAAATGATTCAATAATGCATTGCACTTAAACATAGGCTGGTCAATGGCATACACAAAAAACGATTTTACAGATGCTGGCCTATCATCAAGTGTTTTATTTTGTGAATACTGTACATCATGTCTAATAACAGCAGTGAATATGGACACATTTCTTGTTTCCTGACAAAAGTTATTGTGGGATACAGATTTTTTCAGACCGTATTTTCGACCTGCCAAAATATGTATCCCCCTCCAAAATCTACAGATGCTGGCCTATCATCAAGTGTTTTATTTTGTGAATACTGTACATCATGTGTAATAACAGCAGTGAATATGGACACATTTCTTGTTTCCTGACAAAAGTTATTGTGGGATACAGATTTTTTCAGACCGTATTTTCGACCTGCCAAAATATGTATCCCCCTCCAAAATCTACAGATGCTGGCCTATCATCAAGTGTTTTATTTTGTGAATACTGTACATCATGTGTAATAACAGCAGTGAATATGGACACATTTCTTGTTTCCTGACAAAAGTTATAGTGGGATACAGATTTTTTCAGACCGTATTTTCGACCTGCCAAAATATGTATCCCCCTCCAAAATCTACAGATGATGGCCTATCATCAAGTGTTTTATTTTGTGAATACTGTACATCATGTGTAATAACAGCAGTGAATATGGACACATTTCTTGTTTCCTGACAAAAGTTATAGTGGGATACAGATTTTTTCAGATTGTATATTCGACCTGCCAAAATATGTATCCCCCTCCAAAATCTACAGATGATGGCCTATCATCAAGTGTTTTATTTTGTGAATACTGTACATCATGTGTAATAACAGCAGTGAATATGGACACATTTCTTGTTTCCTGACAAAAGTTATAGTGGGATACAGATTTTTTCAGCCCGTATTTTCGACCTGCCAAAATATGTACCCCCCTCCAAAATCTACAGATGCTGGCCTATCATCAAGTGTTTTATTTTGTGAATACTGTACATCATGTCTAATAACAGCAGTGAATATGGACACATTTCTTGTTTCCTGACAAAAGTTATTGTGGGATACAGATTTTTTCAGACCGTATTTTCGACCTGCCAAAATATGTATCCCCCTCCAAAATCTACAGATGCTGGCCTATCATCAAGTGTTTTATTTTGTGAATACTGTACATCATGTGTAATAACAGCAGTGAATATGGACACATTTCTTGTTTCCTGACAAAAGTTATAGTGGGATACAGATTTTTTCAGAGCATATTTAAACCTGCTATAAAAGGTATCCCCCTCTCCATATTCCACAGATGATGGCCTATCAACGTCTCCACTTCCTGTGGCACCAAGAAAGCAAGGAAAGCCCCCCACCACCCATCCTCACCACATTCTACAGAGATACTATAGAGAGTGTTTCAGTCAGCTGCATCACTTTCTGGCGTGGGAATTGTAGGGCCTCCGACCGCAGCGGATAGTGCTCAACCTCCAAGATCTCTACACCTCCAGAGTTAATGAAAGGGCTAAGAAAATCACTTTGGACCCCACACACACAGCCCAATTTCTCTCTGAACTGTTGCCCTCCAGTCTGAACAGATAAAACTCTAATAACTATACACTCTTTCATAACTGTCATGTTGTACATAACATCTCAAAATTGTTGCCTGCATCTGTAGCCTATATAGCATCTTAAACTGGACACCTGTAAATAACATGGGCCTATCTGTACATTCATATGGGCCTACATTTCTATTACTGTACTATCTTGCATTATTTAAATGTTGTATTATTTTTAATATTGTTATTGTGTTATTTTTTTATTTTTATTTTTTTTAATTCCTATGGATGCCTCTATTATCATGTATGTCTGCACTACGTCTGTACTTTCCTTCCTCATTCCTTCACATCTTTTTCTGATTCTAATTCTTCTTTGCGGCACTGTTGTCCAAGTGAAACGAAATTTCGTTCCCTTGTGTGTATATGGACTATACTATGCGGAAATTACAATAAAGCTGTCAAGAAGTGTCTTCTTTCCAAAAGTTAAGTGTATTTTCACTAGGGTGAGCACCCGTCCCGCTTTGCGCTGGACCGCACGTCGCATATTGAGATAATGTCCCGCATCAGTCTGTTGGTTTTTAATAATTTTAAGATGATAAGACACAAACTTGGAAGGTGTAATGTAATACAACAAGATTTAATTAATAAATTCCTCCGGAACAATAATGTACACAAAATTAAGGAGTACAAGCAGTACACAGGAAGGCCTCCTCCGTTGGTGGGCTTTGAACACACATATGGTGGAACCACCGCAAACAAATGTCACACTGAATCTGGAAAACAAATTATTTGGATTCAGTAAGAGGCTGCAAATTTTCATTCCTGTGTAATTGATGTTATATTTGTAATATACGGTAATTAATGTGGAGATAAAAGAATTCTGTAATGTTTGTAAGTCCTGGGTAAAATAGAAGAAATAGAATATAAATATCCAACATAACACTACAATAAAATTTTTAATAACTTTATATCAAAACATATTTCATTTCACATTTCTTAAGTTTGATTTACCCAACAGAAATCTGCCTTGGGTCCTTCTGATCCACAGAAGTGACATATGTCAGTCAGGTCATCTTAGAAACAAAACAAAACACAGAGCATGCATCTATAATTCTTAGTTTTTCACACAAATACTTTTTAGGTTAGTATGGAATAATTCTGATGGCTCCATAAAATGTTTAACAGCAATTATAAGGAACATTTTTTGGATGACCAAAACATCCCCTTATCCACCTTATTCCTACGCCCCATGACGCTTTGCGCGAATTATGGGTGTAACTTCCGTTAAGCTGTAAACAATCAGTGAAAGGCTCGCTCTATGAACGCAATACGTTAAAAAAGTGTCACAATGAGATGACATTAATTGACTCGCCCTTCAACCATCGAACATTAAATGAAATTTAAAAGTTTAAAAGAATCAACAAGGTCAACAGACCAAAAATAGCCCCAAGAGCGCGAGTCTTTGGTAAATATCACTGTAGTAGGCAAATATATATCTGTATAACAGGCCTTAATCAAAAATGTTCATTAACTTCAGCATTACGTGACACTATATCAAAGTGATTTCCGTCATTTTGACAGATTATAAATTGCATTTACCTGTGAAAACAAACCTGGAAAGAAACGTGAGGATTTGAGGAAAATAACGAGAGATTCTTCGTGCATTCCAGTGAATTATTAACGTAAATTAAATTCGGGAGAACAGACCACAAATGTGCCGTATATGTTGTACTTTTTCATACTTTTACAGCGGATTGCAAAGGAAAAAATAAAAATCATCATGAGGAAAAGAAAGCAGCGACTGAAAAGAGCTCTTGCCATAGATATTCTTGTTATAACATGTCACGTTAAAATACCAAGTATAACGTTATTCTCATGATGTCTGAAAATAAATCATGAAGGAAAATTGACAGCTCATCCAGTCAAACTGACGGATCAGCTTTATTTAAAGGGCAACATTATGATTTGAAATGATTCGTTTCAGCCTTTTTGTATGGAAGTTCCCCAAACCGGAAGTGCCACCCATAATTCAAAACGCAGTAAGGTCGTCAGGAATAAGGTGGATAGCTTTTTACTTACCAGTCTCTAGGAGAAGAGTGACAGCGATTTGCAGCCTGTGTGTGATGATAGCCTCTTTTGTAACGGGAAAATCTACCGTCTCATTTTTCAATAGTTCTTCTGCAAACTGAAAAAGACATTTTATGATTACCTTAAAAAATGATGTTACAGAGGCATAAATCTGCTGTCAGTGAATAACTTTATAGTTTTAGGGTAACAGTCTTAACTGAACAATGGTCATATTATAATGTGAGGGTGAGGACACTGTTCTGAATAGTAAACATACTTTCAAGGCAAAGACTCCACATGCGGTACCGTCCGATTGTTTGGGATGTGGGACTGTGTCACATGTCCACCTTGAGACATTACATCCCTTATTTCGCATGAATGCCCTGAAGAAAGAAAACAAAATTAAACATGTTATGTTTTGCAATTTTGTCACACACAGTAGGGGTCAATGCCACCAGGTATGCATTTTTAAACTGTAACAAAAAAAAGACTAATAAAAACTACCAAATGTTCACATTTATGTTATCACATTTTGTTTTTTTGTTAGATTTGTAAGCTTTTCACATCTCTCCTTGGTGGATAGGTGATAATGTACTCGGTTACTAACGTAACCTTGGTTCCCTGAGAGTAGGGAACGAGTATTGTGTAGCTATACGCTGTGAGGAAACTCTTTTCCTCAGATTATTGAAACATTATGTAAAGCGCATTGCATCTTAGGTACAAAGCCATGCCTGGGTTTGAAAGTGACCTTGGAGTCACCTATTCCAAAATCCAAACCGGTAGGGGCTCACAGAGAGCGCCTGCAGATCTCCCACTCGAATTGGCGAATTTGGGCTCCTTTTATGGATGTAGACACCCATTTCGGCGGTGTGTTGGCGCGCTGATAGCTGATTGGCGCACGCATCAGAGGCACCTCACCATTGGATATGCAGTTGCCGCAGCACAGCCAATGAGTGAGCCAGTCACTCACTGTGCTAGCTGTGCAGCTGCAATACGCTTTACATAATGCTTTAATAATCTGAGGAAAGGAGTTTCCCCACAGCGTAAAACTACACAATACGAAGTGACCGTTCTCGAAAGGGAAAAGTAAAGAATGTAAAGCTCTAATGGTGGCTAAAATCCTGTGCTGACAACTACTCTACTCTTTTATGATTATTTTGTTAAAATGTTATAATTATGTTTTTCTATTGACAGTGGATATACTAAATTAAATTTTGAAATGTTAATAATGCTAAAGTTTAATTTTTACAGCTATCCTTACCTTGTTGTTTCAAGGCATGTTTTGATGTCTTGCTTAGACTCTCCCAGTGGATCCAGGAACAGGGACTTCCTTTGTTGTGGGTAGATCACCTTTTTCATAAAAACAAATTACACATTAGTTCTTTACTCAATCAAGTGTATCATGAAACATAATATTATGGCACTGCGTTTTTCTTCTGTGGCGTAATTTACTTTTATAATATGTGTATAGTAAATTTTACCGCTACTTTCCAGTGGTGATTCTCATTTATAATTCCCACAATGATTTCGTACTCCATGGGTTTAATCTAAAATTGAACAAAAATCATCGTGATTATTGAATTGTACATAAAATATGAATTTAAATGTGTAAAGAAAATCACAGAATAAAGTCCAAATAAAAGGTAGTTCAAGGCAGTCTCTCAAAATATTACATATTTAAAGGGATAGTTCTGTCATCATTGACTCACCCTCAAATTGTTCCAAACCTGTATAGTTTTTTTTATATATATTGGAAGAATGTTTGTAACCAAGCCAATCTCCCCCATTGACCACCATAGTAAAAAAAAAAAATACAATGGTAGTCAATAGGGGGCGAGATCTGCTTGGTTACACACATTCTTCTTAATATTTTCCTTTTGTGTTCAGCAGAACAAAAGAAGTGTACACAGGTTTGGAACAATTTTAGGGTGAGTAAATGATGACAGAATTTTCATTTTTTGTGGGAACTATCCCTTTAAATTTATTTAAATCATGAAATGTTATTTATATTATTTTGCTTTATTACACTGTAAATTTGTGAGATCCAATGAGATCCTTTATACCAATACTGTCAGGATACAGGCAAGGACACAGAGGTAAGTGAATCCAAACACAACTTTATTGATAGTGACACAAGTGCAAGGGTGAGTATTCTCAGAGTGCTGGTGCAGATACGAGGTGGATCGCTACGTGCGGGGCAGAGTACAGGTGAGCAGATCCTCTTCAGGTTACTTTGTGTCAAGCGATGGCAGATCCTTATCCGTGTCTTTTCTGTTACAGAAGTCGTCGTGGGAGAGATAGCTCAGCGTGAACACCAAGACTCAGGGAGATCCAGGATACAACGGGCATGAACCCAAACTGGGTTTTCAGGAAGCCAGGACTCGAACAGGATGTCTGGAGGCAGTGGAACAGGAATGCAGAGGTTAGTACTTCACAGGTGAGTATACTTTACGTGGCTGTAACTGAACTTCGTAGTGGGTTAGCAGGACAACGGGAAATGGTCTGTTCCTGTTGGAGGCTTGACAATGAGTGAGGCTGTGGTGAGTGTCTTTATGCAGGGGTTGATGAGGCTACTGATTGTGAACAGGTGCAGGTGATTAATATTCAGGGGAAAGTGATCGCTGTGTGGTGAAGGATGTGGTGTCTGATTGGTTCCTGACATTACCCCCCCCTCCAGGGTCCGCGCCAGCGGGCCTTGGACCCCGACGTCGTGGTGGTCTACCTCTTGGTCGTGGTGCAGGTTTGTCTGGGTACTGAACGTGAAACTCTCGGAGTAGATTGGGATCGAGGACGTCGTTCCGGGGCACCCAACATCTTTCCTCTGGTCCATACCCCTCCCAATCTATGAGATACTCTACCCGACCACCCCGACGTCGGGAGTCCAAGATCTCATTTATCAGATAGATGGGCTCTGGTTCAATAGGCGGGATTGGGGGGTTATCCTCTGGGACCGGTTCTGAGGCTGAGTGGGGTACAGGTGGATGGTGAGGTTTTAGGAGGGAGACGTGAAACGTAGGATGGATCCGATGTTCTGGAGGTAGGCGAAGTTGATAGGTGACTGGGTTTACTTGTCTTACTATAGGGAATGGTCCGATGTATCTGGGGTTGAGTTTGCGGCAAGGTTGACGTAGACGGATGTCTTTAGTGGAGAGCCAGACTAACTGTCCGGGCTGGTATTCAGGGGTTTGACGGCGGTGAGCATCTGCGAAATGTCGTTGGCGATTCACTGCCTGTTGAAGATGGTGATGGGCTTGATTCCACACTTCCTCGCTCTCTTGAAACCACTTATTTACGGCTGGTACTTCGGAAGGTTCGCCGGACCATGGAAACAGTGGGGGTTGGTACCCTAGTACACACTGGAATGGAGTCAGTTGAGTGGATGACTGTCTGAGGGAGTTTTGTGCGTACTCTGCCCAAATGAGGTAACGACTCCAGATGTTTTGGTTGGAGTGGCAGAAAGTACGCAGGAATCGTCCAATGTCTTGGATCTTACGTTCGGTTTGGCCATTTGTTTGTGGATGGTATCCTGATGACAAGCTTACGGTCACATTCATGAGGGTGAAAAAGGCTCGCCAAACTCGGGAGATAAACTGGGGTCCCCTGTCAGACACGATGTCTTCTGGGAGGCCGTAGTTTCGGAAAACGTGTTCCATAAGAAGCTCTGCCGTGACAAAAGCCGTGGGGAGCCCCTTCAGAGGAATCAGCCTGCATGCCTTGGAGAACCGATCAATGGCTACGAGGATACAGGTGTTATCGTCGGAGGCAGGCAGGTCCGTGACAAAATCCACTCCAATGTGGGACCAAGGCCTATGTGGAACTGGAAGCGGGACGAGTTTACCCACAGGGAGATTTCGGGGAACCTTGGACATGGCACAGGGGATACAACCTTGGATGAATGTCGTGATGTCATGCTGCATATTGGGCCACCAGTACTTGAATTGGAGAGTAGTGAGTGTTTTGGTGATTCCGGGATGACCTGTGCCTACGGAGGAGTGAGCTGAGGCAATGAGAGAATTTCGGAAGTCCTCTGGGACGTAAATCTTCTCGGGGGGACACCCTGGGATTCGAGGTTGTTGTCGCGACAGTTCCAATAACTGCTCGTTGATCTCCCACTGGATGGGATTGACAAACAATCTCTGTGGCAAAATGGTCTCGGGTTCCTCCGTAGGGATTTCTGGGGCATGGATGCGAGAGAGGGCATCTGTTCGAGTATTCTTGGAGCCTGGACGATAGGAAATCTTAAAATGGAACCTAGTGAAGAACAATGCCCATCGTGCCTGACGTGGATTCAGCCTTTTCGCATCTCGTAAATACTGGAGGTTCTTATGGTCTGTAAGTACCAAGAATGGATGTTTCGCCCCCTCCAACCAATGCCGCCATTCCTCCAAGGCAAGTTTCACCGCTAACAGCTCTCGGTTCCCAATGTCGTAGTTGATTTCTGCTGTGGATAGTTTCTTGGAAAAGAATGCGCAAGGTACGGTCTTGGTAGAGGAGCCCGAATATTGGGACAGAATCCCTCCTACCCCGGTTGTGGAGGCATCAACTTCCACCACAAATACCTTCTCTGGATCCGGATGGTGGAGCAAGGGTGCGGTGGTGAAAGCGGCCTTGAGGGAATTAAAGCCATGCTCAGCTTCTGGGGTCCATAGCAACACCTTGGGTTTCCCCTTTAACAGGGAGGTAAGCGGAGCTGTCAGGAAACTGTACTGGTGTATGAACCGTCGGTAGAAGTTCGCAAAGCCAAGAAACCTCTGGAGCTCTTTCACCGACTGTGGGGTTGGCCAGGACATGATGGCCTCCGTCTTTCGTTTGTCCATCTCCACACCTCTTTCACTGAGTTGGTATCCTAAGAATTCGACATCGGTCTGGTGAAACGTGCACTTCTCTGCCTTCAGAAAGAGGGTGAATTCCCTGAGTCGTTGGAGTACCAGGGCCACATGATGTTGGTGCTCAACAGGGTTCTTGGAATAAATCAGAATGTCATCAATATACACCAACACAAATTTCCCCAGGTAGTCTCGGAGTACCTCGTCCATGAAGCTTTGGAACACGGAAGGAGCGTTGACTAACCCATACGGCATGACCAAGTACTCATAGTGCCCTGCAGGTGTGATGAAAGCGGTTTTCCACTCATCTCCTTCTCTAATTCTGACCAGATTGTAGGCACTTCTTAGATCCAACTTAGTGAAGATCCTGGCTTCTCGGAGCTGCTCAAGGGCTGTTGGGATAAGAGGCAGCGGATAACTGAACTTGACAGTGATTCGATTCAGGGCTCTGTAATCGATGCAAGGTCTTAATCCACCATCCTTCTTGGCGACAAAAAAGAAACTAGCGGCCGCAGGAGATGTAGAGGGACGAATGTACCCCTGTTGTAATGCCTCCTCGATGTACTTCCGCATAGACTCTTGTTCAGGGATGGAAAGTGAATAAACCTTACCCTTGGGAATCACGGCATCGGGGACCAGGTCAATGGCACAATCCCAGGGTCTATGAGGTGGCAGGTTGGAGGCAGTAACCGGGTTGAATATGTCAGAGAACGAGGAATAGCAAGAAGGAATGTTCGTAGACAGATTCTCCGTGGGGCTCTCGATGGAGGTGGAACTCACAGTGAGCATTTTCTCGGGTTCTGCAGCTGGTGGAACAGAATGTGTGCACTGCTTCAGCGGACAATGACACCCCCAATCGGTGATTTTACCGGACTGCCAATTTATGGTGGGTTGGTGACGAATTAACCACGGACGGCCGAGGATGATGTCTGCTTGGCTATTCTTAAGAATGAGAGGTTCGAACATTTCGTGGTGAAGATTTTCAATACACAGTTTGATGGGTGTGATTTGTGAAGTAACATACCCCTTGTTAATGGGCTCGCCGGTCACTGCATGAATGGAGTAGGGCTTTGGGATGTCGACCTTCCTGAGGTTAAGTTTCGTGCAGAGTTGCCCTGAGATGAAGTTCCCCGCTGATCCGGAATCGACAATGGCTGCTACAGATACATGGAAAGTTCGAATTTTCAGGATCACTGGAATTGTGAGTGGTGTCGAGACGGCGTGGTGAGCCAGAACGGAGCTTACCGTCAACTGAGGTGGTCGAATGGGACATACAAGTCGAAAATGACCCTTTCCACCACAGTACAGACATAACTTCATTTCTCTGTGACGAGAGCGTTCAGCCTGGGTGAGCCGGTGAGTATCGACTTGCATGTCTTCGGGGTCCTTTTCCAACTCACGATTTGTGAGGACATGAGGGGATGTGGCGTGAGAACTTCGAGTATCTCGATAGCAGCTCTGGGAACGTTGATGAATACGGAGAGTTTGCTGTATGAATTTTTCGAGCCCCAGGTTGTCATCGTAGATCGCCATTTGGAGACGAAGTGCCGGATTTAGACCGCCACGATAAACTGCCAGGAGATCTTTTTCGTTCCACCCACTCACGGAGGCCAGGGTGCGGAATTCAATGGAATATTCTGAGACGGACTTCTTATCCTGTCGAAAATGAATTAGCTTGTCACTGACGGTGGAATCACTGACTGGTTGGCCGAAAACCTCCTTAAAGTGGTGAATGAAATTCTGTAGTGATCTGGTAACCTCAGTCTCTTGTACCCACAGCGCTTCAGCCCATCTCAGTGCTGTTCCAGATAACTGCTGAATGATAAAAGCTATTCGTGAACGGTCTGTGGGAAACAGATGCGGCTGCTGTTCAAAGGTGAGCGAACACTGTAAAAGAAAGCCATTGCAATCTTCCGCCCGACCGGAGAAGGGCGCTGGTCGGGACATGGGGCTAGCAATGCATACCATCGTGGAAGCGGGGTTTGGTTGTGGAAGTGAACCCGCCGCATCGGTTACTGGATGCCCTGGACTGGCTGCGGGTGGCGATTGTGTTGGATCCATAGCGATAGTTGGTCAAGCCTTCTGTCAGGATACAGGCAAGGACACAGAGGTAAGTGAATCCAAACACAACTTTATTGATAGTGACACAAGTGCAAGGGTGAGTATTCTCAGAGTGCTGGTGCAGATACGAGGTGGATCGCTACGTGCGGGGCAGAGTACAGGTGAGCAGATCCTCTTCAGGTTACTTTGTGTCAAGCGATGGCAGATCCTTATCCGTGTCTTTTCTGTTACAGAAGTCGTCGTGGGAGAGATAGCTCAGCGTGAACACCAAGACTCAGGGAGATCCAGGATACAACGGGCATGAACCCAAACTGGGTTTTCAGGAAGCCAGGACTCGAACAGGATGTCTGGAGGCAGTGGAACAGGAATGCAGAGGTTAGTACTTCACAGGTGAGTATACTTTACGTGGCTGTAACTGAACTTCGTAGTGGGTTAGCAGGACAACGGGAAATGGTCTGTTCCTGTTGGAGGCTTGACAATGAGTGAGGCTGTGGTGAGTGTCTTTATGCAGGGGTTGATGAGGCTACTGATTGTGAACAGGTGCAGGTGATTAATATTCAGGGGAAAGTGATCGCTGTGTGGTGAAGGATGTGGTGTCTGATTGGTTCCTGACAAATACAGACCTTGAGTCTTAGAGTCCTCCTTTTCCACATTGATGTCATTGCAAATGAATCAATGAATGCTGATTTTGTAGTATTCTGGGCATTGTACTTACGCACCAAGATCGCTAGATATGCATTAATTGACTGTTGAGAAATTTTAAACAAGAGATTATGATAGAATAATAAAAAAATACATTGAGAGCTACAGTTGATTTACAAAACAGTTAAAACTGTACATACCTCACTTTCCAGCTCCATGTTCGGACCAAGCTGGTGAATGTCCCAGTAAAATAATTTGTAAGCCCCGACTCTAGAGAGGAGGACATGGACATTCTTTCCTGCCCAGGCATCCTGTACATCTGCCAAAAATAATGAATAAAGAAGTAAAAGAATAATAAAAATATCTAGTAAATCGATTTGGAAAATGTAAGTGGCAATTAAAATACGATCAAAGCTCCTAATGCATCACTTCATGCATTACTGTAACCACACTGTCCATAAATGTAATACAGCAGTCACAGTCTCATGTAAATCATTAAGGGTAATGGGGAAATAATTATGAGACTAGTGTGCTTGGGTATTAACATCTCTTCCATTAAAATAAAAAGAAATCTTACATTTCTCTGCAACAGCTAGAGTATGTCGTCCATGAGTCGGTGGCAGGACTGTGGTTGGTGGGCCTGTGGCTTGACAGGTTGCTGGTTGTGGTGTTGCAGGTGGTATTGGTTGGACTGTTGCTGATGGGCCTGTGGTTTGACAGGTTGCTGGTTGTGGTGTTGCAGGTGGTATTGGTTGGACTGTTGCTGATGGGCCTGTGGCTTGACAGGTTGCTGGTTGTGGTGTGGCAGGTGGTATTGGTTGGACTGTTGCTGATGGGCCTGTGGTTTGACAGGTTGCTGGTTGTGGTGTTGCAGGTGGTATTGGTTGGACTGTTGCTGATGGGCCTGTGGTTTGACAGGTTGCTGGTTGTGGTGTGGCAGGTGGTATTGGTTGGACTGTTGCTGATGGGCCTCTGGCTTGACAGGTTGCTGGTTGTGGTGTGGCAGGTGGTATTGGTTGGACTGTTGCTGATGGGCCTGTGGCTTGACAGGTTGCTGGTTGTGGTGTGGCAGGTGGTATTGGTTGGACTGTTGCTGATGGGCCTGTGGCTTGACAGGTTGCTGGTTGTGGTGTTGCAGGTGGTATTGGTTGGACTGTTGCTGATGGGCCTGTGGTTTGACAGGTTGCTGGTTGTGGTGTTGCAGGTGGTATTGGTTGGACTGTTGCTGATGGGCCTGTGGTTTGACAGGTTGCTGGTTGTGGTGTTGCAGGTGGTATTGGTTGGACTGTTGCTGATGGGCCTCTGGCTTGACAGGTTGCTGGTTGTGGTGTGGCAGGTGGTATTGGTTGGACTGTTGCTGATGGGCCTGTGGCTTGACAGGTTGCTGGTTGTGGTGTGGCAGGTGGTATTGGTTGGACTGTTGCTGATGGGCCTGTGGCTTGACAGGTTGCTGGTTGTGGTGTTGCAGGTGGTATTGGTTGGACTGTTGCTGATGGGCCTGTGGCTTGACAGGTTGCTGGTTGTGGTGTGGCAGGTGGTATTGGTTGGACTGTTGCTGATGGGCCTCTGGCTTGACAGGTTGCTGGTTGTGGTGTGGCAGGTGGTATTGGTTGGACTGTTGCTGATGGGCCTCTGGCTTGACAGGCTGCTGGTTGTGGTGTGGCAGGTGGTATTGGTTGGACTGTTGCTGATGGGCCTGTGGCTTGACAGGTTGCTGGTTGTGGTGTGGCAGGTGGTATTGGTTGGACTGTTGCTGATGGGCCTGTGGCTTGACAGGTTGCTGGTTGTGGTGTGGCAGGTGGTATTGGTTGGACTGTTGCTGATGGGCCTGTGGCTTGAAAGGCTGCTGGTTGTGGTGTGGCAGGTGGTATTGGTTGGGCTGTTTTTGGCAGGGCTGAGGATGGGGGGGCTGTAGCTGGTGGGGCTGTTGGTTGGGGTGTTCCTGAGGATGCAACAGCAGGTGGAGAAAGTGGTTGTGATGGGGATGAAGTCTTCCCTTTCTTTTTAAAATTCCAATGTGGCACTCTGGGTGTGTCATCAATGCTCAACTTCAGTTGGTCAATGTTAATTTTGTGGAATATTGCCCCATTGTCATCTTGGAGATCAGCACTTTTACCCTGGATTGCCTTAATTAAGTATGGTCCTAAAAAATTGGCTTCCAGTTTCCCCCCCTTTCTCTGTTGGCTCCTTATGTTTTGTCTCCAAACTTTATCCCCGACTTTGAAGTCTGATGTTTTAGTAGTTACCTTTATTTTGCCCATTGTTTTTTCTTGCCCCTTGGCAAGATTGTCTTTGACAAGTTCCATCAGCTTCTGTTGTCGCTGAATGTCTTGTGCCAAATCTTCCTGTCCCACTATGTCCTCCACAATGTTGTCAAGCTTTGAACAGACATTCTTTGCAGTTAGAATTAACAGCTTACTTCAGTGGTTCTCAAAGTTATTCTTTTAGATTTAGCAAAATACATAGCATTGCTTGGTCTGCTCAACAGACCCTCTGCCATGGCAATATGTCCCCTAGTTTGAGAACCACTGATTTACATGATAGTCAGTTTTACATGTCTCTGTACCTTATTTAGTGAACAAAATAATATACAGATAGATACATAGATGATAAAACCAACCATGTATTGTTCCGGGACTTCCGACGGATAACGAGCCTCTCTGCCGAACATCAAATAGTAGGGCGAGTGCTTGGTAGTTATCTGCTTTTTGGTCCGAAGACCAAACATCACAGCATCCAGGTAATCATCCCATGTTTCGGGGTGGTTACCGACCAATTTACTGAGGGCTCTGTAAAAATAAAGGCAATTAAAAAAAAATTTATATATCTAATTATATCACTAACATATATCACTAACAAACTAGTTGTGTTCCAAATGTTAGGTTGATATCTTAATAAAGGAGTTACACCGACCGCACTCACGATCATCAAGGTGCCAGACAAACAAGACTAAAGATCTCAAAGAATAAATAAATAAACTGTCCGCACACTTAAATCCTTTGAGCAAATTTTAATAAGCAAGCTTTCGGTCAAAAGACCATCCTCAGGTCTTTTGACCGAAAGCTTGGTTATTAAAATTGTCTCAAAGGATTTAAGTGTGCGGACAGTTTATGTATTTATAGGTTGATATCTTAACAAATGGGCTTTCAGTAAGATTTTGTTTGGGTGGGTTCAGAACCATACTTTTTTACTAGATGACATCCAAGCTCAATTTCTGACGATATAAGGGCACCTCCATTTTCAAATATGGTTTGAGTGATCTGGACCATATATTTTCATAATTTTTGTTCATACAATTTATGAAGTAAACATCTCATTGAAAATTAGTATGGACAGTTTGGCAGCATTTGATTTGAAATTGTAAACTTAAGGGTTATTTTTACAGTTTCAGTGGACATGCACACATAAAATAAGTATACACATACACATTTAATGACACAAGTATCAAATGTTGTATGTTACATGTTACTGTGGTCTATTAAGGAATACAAATAAGGACCCACCTCTGAATTGTGCCATTCATTTTCTCTACTAATCCGTTTGTCTGTGGATGGTATGGCGAGCATAGGCTTCTTTTAATGTTGAGAATTTCGCACACACTTTTGTTAATCTGCAATCATAAGTGAACATTGTTTTAAAAAATATAAATTTATAAAAGTAATATAATCTCTTAACAACAATAGTGATTTTCTGCGTTGGACTAGATGAAGTACTTACAGCGTTGACAAATTCTTTCCCCTGGTCAGTCAGAATCCTTTTGGGGGATTCAAACTGATGGACAAATTTGATTATGCATTTTGTTACTTCCTTGGCTGCCTTTGATGTCAAAGGGTAGGCCTGGGGCCATTTCGTAAAGTAGTCGATCATCACGCATATGTATTGATGTCCATGCTTGGTTTCTGTCAATTTCCCAATTAGGTCCATCCCCACCAACTCAAATGGCTGAGAAACCTTGTAGCAAAATATATTATCATTAAAATAGTTTTCATCCAGACACTTAACTCATACTGCTTGGTGAAGGACCTAAGGTGTTGTGGAAATTTGAATCATACATTGATCAGTGAATTACTAGGTTATCTGAGACATGTGCTTCTGGGGAACCCATTCAATGTGTAAAAATATACATCTGTACGTGTTGGAGGTGACGCTTCAGGAACATATGGTATAAGACCTCTGACCTGAGAGGACGGTCAGTTTTGGCCAGTTTATTTCTGTGTCAGTTTGTGTCCTTAAAGAGGGACTGAACAGCAGTGATTACCTTATTTGGTGTAAACGTATAAGGAAGAACCTTGAAAAGAGTATAAAAAGCTGTCCCATCTCTTCCTGCTTTGTGTCACTCTCTCGCACAGCGTAACTCCTGTGTACTAGACTGAACCTATTCTTGCAAGAATAAATATTTCTTTCTTTTATTAATTTGACTCTGAGTGTCTCTTACGCAGGGATGATGTTTGATGAGAATTTTTGCCACAACAAAGGTTTTTCAATAACAGTTTTACTTTAAGAGAGCAACATTGGTTTTATTTTCTTTATTATTTTAAATAAGATTATCTTTGTTTTTATATTTAACTTCATAATAATTTATAATAATTAGTCATTTATATAGTTGATTTATAATTTATTCATATAATTGTTATTTGACTTATATAATTTACATAATTTATAATTTAATCATTTTATTATTATTCATTAATGTTTTTATATTTTATATGACTAATTTTACTTAAATACTTGTTCTTGCTGTTAATTCTTATGATTGTGTTGTCTAAAGGGATGTTTGTCTTCACATGTAGGAGATAAGAGAATGTCCCCATTTCAAGGTTTTCATCTTCACAGCACGATGTTGTGAAGCAGTCATTTGCCATAGTTTACCCTTGGCATAACAACACTTGTTGGATTTGTACTTAGTCAGATGAAGTCTGAGCATTGATTTATGTAACATCTAGACTAGATGAAGAATTTTGAAACATACACAACTAAGATTAATAAATAAACTCTGCTCTTTTATTATCATCATTTAGTCTCCTGCTTCTGCTCTTCTCTGGCTTTCTCAGTCAAACTCTAAGACCGATAGAAGGCTATTAATAGAATCTTGAGACAAAAGACAAGACTTTCTGTTAATGGGTTTGCTGGGTTGCACAAACCAGACAAATGGACATCTTTTGACGGGATCCGGCGTCCGGGCCTGGATTTGATGTTTGAGATTTCATCCGATGTAACATATGAAGTTGTGGACAGGATCATTTATATTTTGTGATATAAAATGCACTTAGCATCTTTTCTTTTACTTTTTTTAATCAAGCACACATTTTATTTTAAGTCATAGCTTTTACACTGGAACCTTTTATCAGTATTTTGATGAACTAACCTTTATGGGAGTGTATTGTGTTGGCTGTTTAATCGATGCACAACTGGCCTGGCAAGCTGAGCATTGAGAAACCTGATGATAAAATGTTATGTAAAAATGGGAATTCATTAATAAAGATGTGTACTGTAAATATCAGGGTAACATTTTTATTAATCATTTTGAACAATATAGAAAAAAAGTTATATAAAACTGACTATGAAATAACAAGCCTTATCATTAAATAATGATGAATGTTTTGTACGTAGTGACTTACCCACTTGTTGATGTCTACTGACATCCCTGGCCAGTAAAATCTCTTGGATATTGTTTCCCTTGTTTTGGTCTGGCCACAATGTGCCCCAGTAGGGCTGGCATGAAAATCCACAAAAATTCTGTTTGCCTCATCAGCCCCACAGACCACTTTAGTTTTAATGCTTTGGGCAGTCCCTTTATAGCGCCAGTAATATAGCTCTTCTCCTAAACAAATTGAAAAAAAACAACAACTATAAACTCTAATACTCATGCAAGTAACACAGGGTAATACATTTGTCATCAATGGCAATACACCTAAATGTTATTACAATTTTATAGATTTTTTTTTTTATATTTGATTTTTTTTTTATTGTGACATTATTCATATTGCGATCATACAATTAACATTTCAACGTAGACACAATATATTTTTCTTCCCCCCCCCCCCCTTTTCCGCCTTCTTCCCCTCCCCTCCTTTACACCCCAGTGAATTAAAAATAAAAAAATAAAAAATAATAATAATAATAACAATAATAATAATAATAATAAAAATAAAATAAATCAATAAAAAATAATAATAATAATAAAAAAATGTATATACATATACACATACATACATACACACACATATATACATCTATATATATATATATATATATATATACATACATACATACACACACACGTATATAATTAACAGAAGGAAATGTATACATTCACACATATATACCCACGCACATATACACATATACATATACATACATACGTACCCGGACGTATATCATATATACACCCATATACTCATACATATACATGCATACCCCTGCGTACATACATACATCTCCATATACCTGTTTACATACAGACATGCAAATTTCCATATAAATTCATCATATGTCCATATAGCTGCATCATATATCACAGAGATTACATCCATGCCTCATCTAATTACACAGGTCCAACTCCATGCTTGGTTTTTAAATCCACCCAATCCAGTTTGGTTCAGAAAACCCATTAACAATGAAAACAAATGTTTATTAATGCTGTAATATATGTGTCCCATAGCCTACACAACGCCTCTTAAACAAGGCTCTTGGACTCTGAGGGCTCCCTGGAACTTACTGTTGGGCCCTATGTGAAGGCCCCAAATCCCAAACTATTGTCACTCCTTGAGCTTATTTTTGTGTGTGAAAAGTATTGGAAAAATAACTATTTATTATTACATTACAACTGCCCATTTTCCCTAAGTTGAAGTGAGACTACATTTTTAAACATTGCCTCATTTGCATAATGTTGTATTGCCTAATTATAAATGATCCATCAAAATGGGCCTAAAGAGAGCAATAGAGCATAGTTTTAGCTATTTAACTATTTTAGCATAATTATTAAATTTGAACTGTAAAAAGTAAAAACGTACACCCTTCACTCTACAGTTGTTTGAACGACTGTAAAAGATGCTCATTCAAATAAAAAAAGTAGATTTAGATCAGTTCACAGCACGTGCTGCTTGAACCGAGGTGCTGATCGTCATATTAAAGACAAGAGCGGCAAAACAGCATTTATTGTTTGAATTTCGTAATAAAATTGACATAATTTGAAAGCTGAGACTTTGTTTCATATAATAAGTAGCCTGCATTGTCTTGTCTATCATTGTCAGGGGGGGCCTTTGGAGATACCTGTCCCCAGGGCCTTACAAATCATAATCCGTCCCTGTAGACAACCTACTTTATCACAACGTAATAATGTATTATTGTGGGAAATGTCATGTATTGTACTGCACAGCTGTGCCATGATAAGGTTGCACAGTGTCAATGATTCTTAAGGAGTAGACTGGGCCTACGTATTTGACCGAGTAGGCTATATAAAGGTTGTAAGCATGCTTTGCATGTTCATAAATTTGAATTGTTGGGAAGAAATTTGTTCGAAATAAACGAATTAATGTTTTGGTGATATGTAATTAAGCCATCAGGAGAGTGCTGAGATGTATTTTTCATAATTTGTCGATCAATTGATGACCTAGTGGGTTATGATTTTGCTTATCTTACCTTCCGCTTCGTAGAGAGCAGCTTTTCTTCGAAGAAGAAGTTTGTCTCTTTTACTGTAAAGTGCTGGATATTCCCCTTTCAATTTGTAATTAATTATCTGCTCATAATTATTCGGATCCATTGCAGAGTTTGAGTTCAGAGAAGATGACAAAAATAAGCATAAAGACTGATCAAGCCGATCAGAGCCGATTAAATTTGTATCCCCCAACGAAATCAAATGCTGATAATTGACTCGCAACCTATAGGCCTACCCGTGGCGCGATCTTAACTGATTTGCATTATTGATGACTACGGCAACACGTGATAAGTAAAATGTTATAAAAATGTATGGTTTGTTGGCGCAGGACACTAATACTTTGCAAACCACTATAACTTCTGCTATAAACTCCTCCATAGGCTACTTGTAGCCAATATGTATACCCAGGTAAATAATATTATTAAATGTGGGCCAATTAAAAATATAGCCTACTTAAAATTCAAATAGTATGAATAATGAACAAATAAAATATAAACCAACATTAATTTAGATCATTATGACAGTCTTATACATTAAGAATTTATTCAACCAAATTTTTTTTCAGAAAGGATCTGAATTAAAACAACAACAGCATGCAACAAGTTGATAAATTCTGTAAAATTTTCAATTTAATTGACCGAATTTATAGTTTGTTTTCTGACAGGGAACACATGGAACCACTAGGGTAGCCAGAAAAGAGTCTCTGGGTGTGCATAAGAAAAACTGGGTGTGCCACATTTATTGTCAGATTAATGTGCAATAAACCCAGACTCTGCCAATCTCTAACTTTACAGAATAGACTGGGCTGATGTGTAAAACTATAGGCTACTCAGCGCCAAATAACAATAATACAGACGTAGTGCAGACATACGTGATAATAGAGGCATCCATAGGAATTTTTTAATAATAAAAAAAAAATAACACAATAACAATATTAAAAATAATACAACATTTAAATAATGCAAGATAGTACAGTAATAGAAATGTAGGCCCATATGAATGTACAGATAGGCCCATGTTATTTACAGGTGTCCAGTTTAAGATGCTATATAGGCTACAGATGCAGGCAACAATTTTGAGATGTTATGTACAACATGACAGTTATGAAAGAGTGTATAGTTATTAGAGTTTTATCTGTTCAGACTGGAGGGCAACAGTTCAGAGAGAAATTGGGCTGTGTGTGTGGGGTCCAAAGTGATTTTCTTAGCCCTTTCATTAACTCTGGAGGTGTAGAGATCTTGGAGGTTGAGCACTATCCGCTGCGGTCGGAGGCCCTACAATTCCCACGCCAGAAAGTGATGCAGCTGACTGAAACACTCTCTATAGTATCTCTGTAGAATGTGGTGAGGATGGGTGGTGGGGGGCTTTCCTTGCTTTCTTGGTGCCACAGGAAGTGGAGACGTTGATAGGCCATCATCTGTGGAATATGGAGAGGGGGATACCTTTTATAGCAGGTTTAAATATGCTCTGAAAAAATCTGTATCCCACTATAACTTTTGTCAGGAAACAAGAAATGTGTCCATATTCACTGCTGTTATTACACATGATGTACAGTATTCACAAAATAAAACACTTGATGATAGGCCATCATCTGTAGATTTTGGAGGGGGATACATATTTTGGCAGGTCGAAAATACGGTCTGAAAAAATCTGTATCCCACTATAACTTTTGTCAGGAAACAAGAAATGTGTCCATATTCACTGCTGTTATTACACATGATGTACAGTATTCACAAAATAAAACACTTGATGATAGGCCAGCATCTGTAGATTTTGGAGGGGGATACATATTTTGGCAGGTCGAAAATACGGTCTGAAAAAATCTGTATCCCACAATAACTTTTGTCAGGAAACAAGAAATGTGTCCATATTCACTGCTGTTATTACACATGATGTACAGTATTCACAAAATAAAACACTTGATGATAGGCCATCATCTGTAAAATCGTTTTTTGTGTATGCCATTGACCAGCCTATGTTTAAGTGCAATGCATTATTGAATCATTTTGATAATAATTCACCATGGAAGGAGGAGGGGGGATTCAGAACAATTTTATATCCACAGGCTGTTTGCTTGTGAAACGATATGGTCGTCTTGGTTTTTCCGTAACTTTAGACATTGTCGTGAGAATTGATCAATTCAGTGCAAGAAGTTCGATCGGTTAGCCCACAGAAGAATAAACTAATTTGTTTTTGATGGGCCACGTGATAGCTGTCTTTGCTAAACCTCGTCGATAAAACAACAACAGTAAAACGATAACTTAAACAATTCACGTGTTATAGTTTAATTTACCTTGGACATTCGCACCTCCTGCTGAATGCGAGCGCGCTCCCGCGACCGGGGATACACTTCCTTTCAGGGGTAAGTACCTTGGCACGACACCGGCTCAGGTGTAGGAGGTAATGTACTATAATACAGATGAGAGCAAATGATAAAGCTTGGGTTGCTGAATATTCGATCCCTTACTTCAAAATCGCTCATAATTAATGATATGATTTCAGATTATAATCTAGATGTGCTGTGTGTTTGACAGAAACCTGGCTAAAACCAAACGATTACATTACTTTAAATTAGTCAACCCCACAAGATTACAGTTAACCTCGTCTGAAAGGCAAAGGGGGAGGTGTTGCTGTAATTTATAGTAATATCTTCAAAACCACTAATAAATCTAGTTTTAAATATACTTCTTTTGAAGTATTGGTGCTTAATGTAAAAATACATAGTGTAAATGATAAATCACGTTTGAGAATTCTGCTGGCTACTGTATACAGGCCACCAGGGCACCATAAATATTTTACGGGATGCATAGCTGATATAAAAAATTGGATGACTAGTAATTTCCTAGCTACTAAATTCTGAAAAAACAGAGATTCTAATTATTGGACAAAAAACTTCCACACGTAATAACCTAGAATGCTGTCTAACACTTGATGGCTGCTACTTTCTTCGTCGTCGGTTAGGAACCTGGGTGTGCTCTTTGATACCAACCTTTCTTTTGAAAATCACGTGTCTAGTAGGGGTGGAACGGTAGAAGTCACGGTTCGGTTCATACCTCGGTTCAGACATCACGGTTCGGTACGATTTCGGTACAATGGAGGGAAAAGCAAAACAAAAATGCAGAGGGCATTGTATTTTTTAAATAAGTTTTATTAATAAAGGCATAGGCCTAGAACCATTTTTTTGTAGTTTTGCACTGACAATAGTTTTATATAATTAGTTTATTATTAAATTAATAAAAAGACAAAAGGACCTTGCGATATGTTTGGTAATTGTACCTGAATTAATTTAAAATTATTATGCTATATTTCAGGGGCCGTATTCACAACGAATTTTAAGGCTATAAGTAGCTCCTAACTGGCGAATTTAGGAGCAATTCCGAAAAATAATGGGCGTGTCACTCGTAACTTTAGGACTCCTCATTTTTTTGACTAAGAGTAATTCACGAAGCATTTTAGCCCTAAAAGTAGCACCTAAGCCTGGGACAGCTTAAAAGAAGTCGAGAGTACTCCTAACTCACTAAGACCTATTCACAAACCGCTTTTTGTGGCATTTCACGTTGCGATGTTTTGAAATGAGTATGCGGCGGCTACAGGAGCTTCCAATCGCGAGGGAACAATTTTGCATTGTAGGCATAACTAGGGATGCAACAACGCCACCAACAACAACCAAAACTACTCACTGCATGTAAACTAATTGTAACGTTTCATTGTGAATCAAATTAAAATGTTCTTCTCTTTGCAAACGTATAGGCAGAGGCATAGTGACAGATTAATTCAATAATGTTGCAAAGATATTGCATCAATCCATGTTTCATTAGGCTACTAGGCTATTTGTTTTTCCTTACTCTTTATTCATATAGGCTATTAATTCAGTAATTCATCATCTTCCGTCCTTCGCACTACTTGTGTAGCGCACGCATTCTCAGACCTGTCACCTGTCACTCATCATTATAGGGGAGGTGTTTGGAATCATTCCCGCGTTACAATCATCAGCCAATCACGGTGGTCACTTCAGTCAAGCTCGTGCATGAGTAATGACGTCATCCATAGCAACGAAGACAGTAGGCTTGTTTGAGATGAGCAAAATCTGCGCAGAACCGATCACCGGTGATCAGCGCGAGATGCATGCCGGTTAGAAATGTGTCCGAGTGCGGTCCGCCTTGCTCTGATGTCATGCCGACGTATGTCAAAAAACTCTCGCGACCGCAAGGCGCACGTGTCGGATTCTGCAGTCGCGCGCAGTTGCTCTCCACCGACTGCGCTGATCAAAAGCATGATGGGAAACGACTTGCTGACGGCACAGCTTAATGCTCATTGGTTTAAACAACCGTGATGTATTGTTCTCTTTTAAAATGTTTGATTTTAAAACTCTGATATCATGTTTTATGTGTATAAATTATGTGTGGATATCCCCAAACTCTCTGACAGTGCAATCTATGTGATGTAATTTTTTTTTTTAATTTAAAATAAAAACACATCTGTATTAAAGAAAAAATGATTCATAAACATGTAGGCCTATTTAAAATGGAATTAAATAAGTACTTTGGGTGTCTTGTTCATTATATTTATTTTCATATTCAAGCAACAAAACTTAAATTACATCCAGTTTATTAGCAACACCGTGCACGAGTGTGAATCCCGTGAATCCCGCGATATCCGCATTTGATCTCACAGGTGTCAGATCCACTGCGAGAAGAGAGATCTGTCCGTCTTGCCTGCGCTTTTTTCACTCCTCCTCTCACTGCAGCCGCCTACTCTCGACTACATTTCAGGCGAGGCAAGGCGCATCTCAAACAAGCCTTCACTCTTAGTTTAGGAGTTGTGATTTTTCTTTACTAAGAGTAGGTCTGAAAGGCGTTGTGAATAACCTTTAAGAGAAAACTCCTAGCTAAAATCTTTTAGTGCGATTTAGGAGTACTCCTAGTGGTAAGATAAAATGCGTTGTGAATACGGCCCCAGATCAATATATTTGTTTTCCTTAATTTTAATTAACATTATGAATTAACAATGTAACATTATTCTCATCTGAATTATAAATAATTGATTTCTACGGTGGCCGAGACAACTCAACGCGCTGCAACTTAAGCAAACACATGCAATTAGAAAAAAACGCGTGCAAATAGAAAAAAAACACATGCAAATAGAAAAACACGCGTGCAAATAGAAAAAACACCTGCAAATAAAAAAAAACATCTTCATCAGTTTCACAACACACGTGTGCTCCAAATACAGAAACGCGCTGCAAAAGTTCACAACACAACCAAATACAGAAACGCGCTGCAAATAACACAGACCACAACGGAAATGTTTCCAGGGGAACCAAATAAGTGACGAACCCGGCTGGGACGTGCTTATTGCTCGTGAGCTTCTGCCCTACTCCCTTCGAAGGGCAGACGGCAGAGCCCTTAAAGTGGGCCTTTGGAGTGAGCAGGGCTCTAGTGTGCTGTTAGGCAGCCGTGTGGAGCGCACTTGATGAAGGAGCAACGAAAGACAACGCAATTCCTCATTATTTTCACCTGGAATGTTCCCATGACAACGCAGCACGGTGTCCATCAGCTGGTCTTACGACAGATAACGGATGCAAATACATTTTTATTTTTAGTTTACAAAAAAGCGTTAAAATATGCATTATATATCTGTGTGTCTCAACTTAAAAATTTTGGACCCTACATTACGAAACTTTTCTTTATGAAAATGTGATAACATGAAACAATTTGTACAGTGTAACTGATGTATAGATAAATATCTTTCCTTCATGTTTTTCTTCTTTATCTTTTTTATTTATTTATTTTAGTTTCCAGCTCATTGTTCTTTTCTCATTTGTATTCTGATGGCATTGAACATATTGTTAATCCATTTTGTACATTGCATACAAGTTGTATGTCATAAAAAAAATGTAATCTCTGTATGTTTTGCACAAATAAATAAATAAATAAAGTATAATTTTAAGCTGTAAGCACCAGCACGCATAGATTTATGGATATCTATGCCAGCACGTCCCAGCCGGGTTCGTCACTTATTTGGTTCCCCTGGAAACATTTCCGTTGTGGTCTGTGTTATTTGCAGCGCGTTTCTGTATTTGTGTTGTGAGCTTTTGCAGCGCGTTTCTGTATTTGGGTGGTGTTGTGAGTATTTGGAGCACACGTGTGTTGTGGAACTGATGAAGATATTTTCTTAATTTGCGGGTGTTTTTTTTATTTGCACGCGTTTTTTTCTATTTGCATGCGTTTTATTTTATTTGCATGTGTTTTTTTCTATTTGCACGCGTTTTTTTCTATTTGCATGTGTTTTCTTCAGTTGCAGCACGTTGAGCTCTCTCGGCCACCGTAGGGATTTCTGTATAAAATAATACTACCATTAAAAACACATTCGATTTTCTTTTTTAATCAATGTAGAATGTGTAAGATTAGTGCTCCGAGGACAAGAAATGAAAACCAATGCAATATGATGAATGTCCAAAAGATGGGACCCACACCCACAGACTGTTTTGAAATGGAGTTGGATAAATAGCCTGTTTTGCTTTTAAAACAGTGTGTGTGATTTTGGTTGGGTGACAGTTGTAGGTTACAGTTTGACAAGAGTTTACAGTGTGACAAAAGCACAATGTTGTGTTTTATTGCGAATGTACACAAATATAAGTAAACACTTTGCAGGTTTAATGATCTGTAAACTGTAAACAAAATGACGAAGTATGTTTTTTATGTTTCCACTGTTCGATCGCGCCCGCGCCTCTCCCTCTCTCTCTCTCTCTCTCTCTCTCACTCACACACACACGCACACAAGCATTGCAATCTTGACATCGCAGCCTGTTCATTATGCAGTCACACCAAACGCGAATAGAGCGACAAATTCGCGTCTAGTTCGACGCTAGTCCAAAGCGAATAGGACGCGCGTATAAAGCCAACGTTTGAAGTGAACGCCCGTTCAGAGCTAAACCGATGGTACAGATTATGTGTCCCTAAAGAACCCGCGTATCTAACAGTAGTTCCGCATTACATTAATTAATTTGCACGCGAGTTTTATTTATTTTTATACCGTGTATTCTCCGTGTAAATTCGTGCACCGAACCGTGACGCCCGTACCGTTTCGGTTCAATACGAATACATGCACCGTTCCACCCCTACTGTCTAGTATCTGTAAAACCGCATCTTTCCATCTTAAAAATATATCTAAATTACACCATATGCTCTCTTTGACAAATGCGGAACAGTTAGTTCATGCGTTCATGACCTCAAGGCTAGATTATTGTAATGCTATTATGGGTGGTTGCCCTGCACGCTTAATAAACAAACTACAGCTAGTTCAAAACGCAGCAGCTCGAGTTCTTACCAGAACCAGGAAATATGACCATATTAGCCCGGTTCTGTCAACACTGCATTGGCTGCCTATTAAACATATACATTTTAAAATATTGCTGATTGCTGACAAAGCACTAAATGGTTTAGCTCCCCAGTACTTTAGTGAGCTCTTAACGCATTATAGTCCTTCACGCCTATTGCGATCTCAAAACTCTGGCCAGATGATAATACCTAGAATATCAAAATCGACTGCTGGCGGTAGATCCTTTTCCTATTTAGCACCAAAACTCTGGAACAGTCTTCCTAACATTGTCCGGGAAGCAGACACACTCTGTCAGTTCAAATCTAGACTAAAAACACATCTCTTTGGCCTAGCATACACATAACAACACTATAGACTTCCTTAATTCAAAATTAGGCTGCATAGTTTAGATCAGCCGGAACCGGGAACACGTCCTGTAAATCCTGATGTACTTGGTACATCATAAGAAGGATGGCGTCTACGCTAATATTAGTCTCTCTGTTTATCCCGAGGGACCCTCTATGGTGGACCTGCGCCTGGACCCATCCCAACGCATCCTGAAGTGCCAGCCTCATCCCTGTTAAGGCCTCATCGACACGACAGCCATCGGCACTGATGCCCAACAACTCGTCTCCATACCGGCGTGATTACTTCCACTTCCAAACAGATGATAATGGATAAATACTCTAAATGTTCCGATCCAATCTGACTTGTAATGCTGCCCGAATCATACACTGTTCCTTCGTTGGCCAGAGGAGAACTGGCCCTCCGACTGAGTCTGGTTTCTCCCAAGGTTTTTTTCTCCATTCTGTCTCCTGATGGAGTTTTGGTTCCTTGCCACTGTTGCCTTGGCTTTTGGCTTGCTTAGTTGGGGACATTTAATATTCAACAATATTATTGATCTGCCTTACTTAAGGTGGACGTTGACGCAATTTTCTTCTAGAAACAAACTTTGTTGTATTATTTTTTAATGTTATCACTGTGAAGCTGCTTTGATACAATCTGCATTGTAAAAAGCGCTATATAAATAAAGGTGACTTGACTTGACATGACAAATGTGTGAAGAAAGCAGCAGAGAAGCCTGATATAGAGGTGGATAAAAAAGTCAAAAGTATAATTAAAACTAAAATTAATGAAAAATGGCAGTTTTTATGGGATACTGAACAGTCAGGAGACACCTGTATAGTATTCAAGGAAAAGTGGGAAAGACAGGAATACATACAGAAGTGAGAAGAAGATGTGGTGTCCAGGATGAGGCTAGGACATACAGGATTAAATATAACTTTATTTATAATGAAAAAGCATGTTGATGGAATGTGTGAATATTGCAATAGTCAAGAGACAGTAGAGCATGTAATTATGTATTGTCCATCAAGCCAGACAAAGATTGTTTTCACAACTTGGTGAGAACCAGATGACATTCAATTTACATGATATACTGCAAAGAGGATCTGGTGAAATTTGTTTTCGTGTTTTGTTTACTTGTTTTAAGTTAACTGGGTTATTAAAAAGAATTTAAGGAAGTGTAGGTTGACCTCTTGATCCCAAGGGGGTAATCCATCAGCCGGAAGTTGAAGCTGCCTCTGAGGGCCGCCATTGTAGCTGGCTATCACCTGCTGTTAGCATCCCATTGACTCCCATTCATTTTGGCGTCACTTTGACAGCGAATAACTTTACATCTGAGGCGTCCAAAGACTCAATTTGTCCATTATTTATTTCTAAAGAAACACGACAATGTATAAAAGGCTCCATTACTTTGTATCTTTGTATCTTATGGCCCCGTAGAAGCCATTCTTGTAAAAATAGGCTAAAAATTGCGTCATAACCACTCGACTGTCCGTCGCACAGTAGACTATTGGATACATCTTTACAGATGCTATCTACTCAGTCACTGACTGTAGTGCCTGACTGTAGCTTTCGGCCAGGAGAAGATGTCATCAGGTGGTATCCAACCTTCACGGGGTGTTTCGACCCTGAACCACAACACAGTCACTGCCCACCTCCTCCTGGCCCCCAGCTCAACTCCTCCCTTCTATTCCAGAGCCAGCAAGACGCTCTTTCTGCTGCCTCACCCAACCTACGGACAGCTGCCTTCCTCTCCCTTCCTGATATACCCAGAGCTGTGAGTGTCTTCAACACAGAGTGTGCCGGAAAACCCCTACAACCGACCTCAACCGGGAATAGCCACGCCTGCCACCCTTTGGCCCTACACTGCTCAACGAGGTCCTGATACTTGGTGGCTTTCCGCTCATAGGCCTCCTCGCACCCGTCTTCCCATGGGACCGTCAGTTCAATCAAGATTATCTTCCTTACCTCCTCAGACCATAGGACCATGTCCGGCCTCAGCAATGTTTGCACAACCTGGAGGAAGACTAGTTTCCTTCCCAGGTCCACCCTCATCTCCCAGGATTGTGCTACTTGCAAGAGGCTCTTTTCCCTCCTCTTGGGGGCTGGTGGTTTCTCCCCTTCTCTGATGAACTGAATGAATGTTGCTGGCCTTGCACTGGTCTGGCGCTTTTTCTGCCTCTCCCGCTCTAAGATGTCAGCCAGTTCACCGAGAACCTTGTCATGGCGCCACCTGTATCTTCCTTGGCTAAGAGCTGTTTTGCATCCTGCCAGTATGTGCGCCATTGTTCCCCTCCCTCCGCATAGCCTACACAATGGGTCCTCCCTCATTCCCCACCTGTGGAGGTTTGTTGGTGATGGAAGGGTGTCGTACACTGAACGGAGCAGGAAGGAGATGCGAAAGGGCTCCAGTCTCCAGATCTCAGGCCATGTGATCTTCCGCTTCGGCAGGTCCCACTTTGTCCAGGCACCTTGTACTCCAAGTTCGACGGCCCTAGACCTGCGCCTTTCTTCCTCCAGGTGTCGGACCTCGGCTTGAATCATGTCCCTCCTCTGCCTTGGGTCTGCTTTACCCCACTGCTGGAAGTGGGTGGACCCGAGTCCTTGCCTCCCTACACATGGGTTCCCGATGATGTCCTTCAGCTTCAATGCGCTTTCCGCTTGCGCCACTGATATGTCAGCCGCCCATTTGCGTCCTGATCTCGTAGTGACGCCTGCTTCTCTGACTTTTTCATCAGTGGAGTCTTGCTACATCATCACAACCCGGCACTTTGTCACCTTGAACTCTTCCACCACTGATGATATGGGTAGCTGTACCTGACCAGACCTGGTATATAGCCCAACTGACGTAAAGCTTGGTGGGATTCCGAGCCACTTGCGAAGATGTTTATTCACTCGCCTCTCGACTCCTTCCATTGCTGCCTTCCACAGAGAAGTTACCGTATAGACAGGAGGAGAAGCTCGCACAGTCTCGCAGGCAGTCTTTTACTGTCTAAAGTCAGCCCATGGCATAGATAGACATAAAACAGACATAGTCCATAAAAGCAACGCGACAAAATATTTAAACAACGTTTTTGAGGAATTGGAAATAATTCGATATGTGGCAGTGAATACATATGAAGTAGCCTAACATTTATCCACGAACTTTAAATTATTTATCTACTACTACACCTACGGGGGATGGGGAAATTAATTATCAGGAAATTATACAGGCAATGAAGAAGAAAAAAAACATCTCAATGTCTATCGCGGTTAACGTTGTTGCTTTATTTATTTACAGATCTACGCTTGAAGATGAATGTGATCCCGTTCGGAAGCCATATGTACAAAATGAATAACGTGAAATAAAGAAAAACGTTTTTGTTCAAGTGTTTGTGACCATGATTTATTAGCCAAAACTACATGATTTAACACCTAGCTCACAATTCTTTATATATTGGAATATTATATGGTCATGTAATATTGAATGGATACGAAAATGACTCGAGGGGACAGTATTTTATAGTATGGTTCCTGGGCTCATACTAAGAAGTATTTTTTGGATGGGTGATTATTATGTTTGGTGTAGAAGGAAACGAAAAAGAAGGGAAAAAATTATTTGCATATGTGCCTATATTTGAATCATTTTTAATAATTTTGGAAGATTGTGCTGTAGCCTACATGCATTTATTTATCTGTTATTTTTATTGTGTGTGTGTGTGTGTACTAGCCAAATATTTAAATCTAATGGATATATACATGAACATGTTCAAAATAAACTAAACTAAATAACTAAAATTATGCTACTAGAACTGCAGATAGGCTACTCAAACGATTACAAACCTAAAGTAGGCTATTTTAAAGTCGATTTTAGCCACTTCTTTTATCATGTAATATTGTAATTATATATAGCGTAATATGTTATATTAAATTAATTATTATAATTATTAATAGTATTGTAATATATTAATAAACATTATATTATGTTTTTACAATACTAAACGATTTGATTTCCAAAACACACACACGCACACATCAATGTGAGTTTACTCTTTACTCTGATGTGTCATTGACCGTTCGAGATTAGCTTGCTTGCGCCTGCTAGTCAAAGCCCTTATTTCTGGAGAGCCGTGATACTTCGACCTTGGAAACTTCTGATCATCATTCGGCTACTAGAAGATTTACAACTGTCAGTCAGGTTGCTCACGTGACATCTACGTCATCAAGCTCAGTTTGAGCCTGCGCAGAACGCTTGGCTATCAGGAAGTGAGTGCCCATGTTCGGCTTCAACTCTTTTTTTTTATTTTTATTTTTTATTAATGAACAAAAAGTACAGGGGATACAAGTATCAAGCACAAAAAGATCAAATAAATATAACGTTACAATCAAGCAAGGCAGTAGATAAGGGATAGTCTACTAAAAAACAAATAAAAGTTCACAAAACATGCACAGAAACTACAAATACACAAAATGAATACAAGTAATTAGAAATAAATAGCATTAGAAATAGATAAATAATAATCTTCAGAAAATCAGGAGGTCATTTATAATGAAACCATAATTTCTTTGAGCAACAAAGTAGTTTTAGTAGCTTTCTTATTAGCTGATAAACAAAGAGAGTCATAAAATAATTTTAAATCAACACAAAAAAGTGTAAAATTGGGCTTAGAGTCAGTCACTTTACATTTATGAAGATGAAACATACCACATAAAGTAAGTAGTTTTAATCTGTCATCCATCTCCTTTAACCCGGAGTCCCAAATCAAAAACAACACATTCACAACCTCAAAAGTAAAGAGTTTGTAATAAGTAGAAAAAATAAGCCAGGCTACTTTTTTCCAGAACTCTTTTGCATAATCACATTCAAAAAACAAATGTGGTATTGTTTCAAGATTAGTATTACAGAATGTGCACTGTGAAGAGACGTCCAACTTAAATTTGGAAAGAAAAGAGTTACAGGGATAGTAATTATGTAGAATTTTAAAGTGAAGCTCTTTCCATTTGTTAGGTAACAGAAACTTATTAATGCCATTCCATATATTAATGGTAGAAAGAGAAGAATAATTTAGTTTCCATTTGAAAAAAGCTTTAGGATGACAGCTGAACTTCCTAATAAGAAATCTTCTAATCCAAAAATTGTTACATTTGCCATTGGAAAGCTCCAATCCTCCAATAGATAACTGGGGCATTTCACAAACGGATACTCTGTAGCTACAGTATGACCTAACCATATCCAAAAGTTTAGGTGAAATAGAATTAATAACCCAGTTATAAACTTTAGGTGAGGAATCCACTCCAAAAAGGTTGATAAATTCATTTAAGGAGTAAAAGCTGCCATCCTTCTTCAACAAATCCAAAACAAAAATAACACCTTTGTCAACCCAATCCTTAATAAAGATAGATTTTTTTCCACGCAGCACATTCTGATTGTTCCATATAATACTCCTGTGAGGGGAAAAATTGTGGCAAAAGGCAAGCTTACAGGCCTCCAAGGCTTGCTTATGAAAATTAGCAAGCTTGAACGGAAGTTTGTTGCATTTAAAATCGCAAGACAATAAAAAATGTAACCCCCCACATTTTTCAAAGATAAATTTAGGTATATGAAACCATAACAAATTAGAATCAGCATTCAGGCAGCGTTTAATCCAGCCGATCTTGAAAACCTGATTGAGAGTACTGAAGTCCAAAGCATTCACACCTCCCTCCAAAGTATTTCTTATCAAAGTCTTCCTTTTAACACATTCAGTTTTATTTTTCCACAAGAATTTAAATAGTATAGAGTCGATAGATGAGCAAGTTTTCGGGTTGACATATAGGGACAAAGCTGGGTAAACAATCCTAGAAATGCCTTCAGCTTTAGATATCAAGACACGACCATAGATAGTTAAATTTCTTTGTAGCCAGCAATTGAAGACATTCTTTAATTTTTTCGTCCGTTGTGAAAAATTATCTAAAATTCTATCTTTGGGAGATTTGCTTATTAAAATGCCTAAATATCTAACAGAATTTTTAACCTCAATACCTTCTATATGACCTTTTTCAATACTGTGAATGGATATAATTTCACTTTTATTTCGATTAACAGTGAGACCAGAAGCATTAGAAAAAGTTTTTAAAGCTTCCAAAATAACAGGAACCTGTTTCTCATCTTTTAAAAACAGACAGGTGTCATCCGCCAGTTGACTAATTAGAAAAGTATGTTCAGCTACAACAATACCCTGAACATCTACACAGCGAGTAATAAAAATGTTAAGAAACTCTGTGACTAATAAAAACAAAAATGGTGAAAAAGGACACCCTTGTCTGATGCCCCTACTAATCGTAAACCGGGGAGAAACACCATTCACCAAAGACACATTGCTGTTAATATTTTTGTAAAGAGTCTGAACTATTCTAATAAAGGAAGAGCCAAAACCAAATTTGCGCAAAGATTCAAACATAAACTCATGCTCGACCGTATCAAAGGCCTTAGAAAAATCTAAAAATAAAATTATTGCACTATCGTTGATCAATTCATTATAATCTAAAATATCTAAAACAAGCCGAATCTTATTTGCTATATGTCTACCTTTCATAAATCCCGATTGTGAAACTGAGACAATTTCTTCTAAGCATGGTTTTAATCTATTTGCATAAAGGGAAGCTAACAATTTATAATCCGAATTAAGTAAAGTAATTGGGCGCCAATTATCTAAATATGAAGAATCTTTGTTAGGCTTTGGGATTAAAGTGATCAAGCCCTGCTTCATAGACTCAGTTAATTCACCTTTTTTTACACAGTCTTTGAAAACTTCCAAAACAAACTTTTTTATGTCTTGCCAAAAGGTCCTATAAAATTCAAAAGGCAGTCCATCTGGACCAGGGCTTTTATTGCGGGGGGCTTTCTGGATAATTATATCCAACTCTTCCATAGTCAAATCCATCTCACAAGACGACCGACTTCCATCACTTATAATAGGTGTGAATGCTTGAACCCTCTCAAAAAAACTATCAGCAAACTGAGGGTTAAATGAAGTAGAATAAAGCTGTGAATAAAAATTGGAAACAAAATTAGAAACTCTAGCTTCATCTGTGACCAAATTGCCCTCAATATTTAGAGAAACTATTTTCTTAGTTTTCCCTCTTTTCTTTTCTAAATTAAAAAAATATGCTGAATTTTTTTCTCCGAATTCCAGCCACTTTACTCTAGATCTAACAAAGGCACCCTTAGCCTTTTCTGCATAAAAGTTATTTAATTCTTCTTTAAGGTTGTGCATTTTTACTTTATCATCTTCACTTGTCTGTTGCTTGCCTAAAATTTTATTCATTTCATTTAATAAAGATGTATACTTTAAAGATTTTGCCTTTGCTAACTGTTTACTAAATCGAACAGAGAATTTTCTACACTCGTATTTAAACATTTCCCAATTAGACGATATTGAAACACCAGGTTTTGCTTTAAATTGTTCAATGATGCTCTTAATACCTAAACAATATGAGGGAATCTGTAGTAGGGAACAATTTAGTTTCCAGTATCCAGGGTTTCTGTGACAACCAGTATCAGAATCATATAAAATAAGATCGATAAAAGCATGATCTGTGAGGGGAGCAGGACAGATACCACTGGACTTAATAAAAGAAGACATAAAGTCTGATGTAAGCCAGTAATCTATACGCGATTTTCTCGAGAGATCTTTACTAAACCAAGTATATGAACAATCTTTATCATGCATAAACCTGTAAGCATCCAGAAGAGAAAGGTTACTACAAAAATCATTAATAATAGTGTTACATCTGCATGACTCTCGTTTTGGGGGAAATCTATCCAGACATAGGTCAGGAGCTTCATTAAAATCTCCTCCAACTATTACTGCAGCAGATGGATATTTACCTTTTAAATCAATAATTTTAGAAGACAGATCCTGAAAAAATAAGCTATTTTGTGTATGATTATTAAAACCATAAACATTAACCAAGATAAAGAAAAAATCCCCTAGAAGAATGACAGCAATAATCCATCTACCCTCGGCAGAAGACAATGGCTGCGTCCGAAATCGCGTACTATGCGAGTAGGTACTACATTTAAATAAGAACGTACTTCGCGACCGTTAAAAAAGTACGTTCTATATAGTATGAATACGGGTAGTATGAATGGAGTCCGGACGTACTACATGCGCCATGTTGGAATTGTCACGTGACATACGCTGTCATAACAGCGCGGAAATTTAAAGAGCCCATTCCACTGACTGCACCAACTTCGCGCTGTTTTTAGTTCTGCTTTCTGTTTTCATCGGTTTCTCAAATAACGTAAGTAACATTTATTTACCTAATAAATTTTACTTCAGAAAACACACACACAAACCTATGAACAATGACAGATGTTGATTTTTGGCAAGGAAAAAACTATTTATTTGCTTGTGATATTACCATCGATGAATAAACATGAATGAATCAATAGATACATGCATGCGTGTCTGTGTGTACCGGTTACCTCTATTGATTCATTCATTGATGGTAGGCTAATAGCACAAGCGGTGTGCCTGTTTGCTTGTGTATGTATGTGTGTATATATAGATATATATATATATACACATGTATGTTAGATTTTATGGCAATAGGTTCTTTTCATTGCCATTACAGTGAAATTACTGAACACAAATATACAAGCTTGTTAAAAATTATAATTCATTTAAACTACTACATCTGAAGTCAAATATATAATGTTATATATATATATACACACATTTGACTTCAGATGTAAAGTGACATCTTAAAATTTCTTCTAGAATTATAGTTTTTATCAAGCTTGTATATTATGATATATATATATATATATATATATTAGGGCTGGGCGATATGGACCAAAAGTCATATCCCGATATATTTAGGATGAATATCGATATACGATATATATCCCGATATTTTTTCCTCAAAGTGAGAGCAAATGTTCAGTCAAAGTCAAATATGACGTCACAAGTAGCCTAGTTTTATTGAAAGTTGAAACTGGCTATTTCAGTGAACAGGTGCAAAATCAAATGAATAATAAACAGGTTTCTTCACCTGGTTCATAATTAAATGGTCAGCTGTTCAAATGACAATAAAATGTAAACATAAATACTGTATAGCAACAGGAGTACCTTTTTTGAAATCAAAGCTCCACCCTGATAGCACACGTACATCACGGAGACGTCTATTTGATGTGCGTGTTTACATCTGGAAGACGTATTATTTAGAGTGTTTGCTCATCTGCAATACGTCTATAGGATGTTTCCTGTTAGATGTCAAATAGACGTTTAGAAGATGTCTTTAAGATGTAATGATTTAGAATGCATGTTAAACTGACATCTTAAAGATGTCTATCAGATGTTAGTAAACAGCAGATGCTTTCCAGATGAAGTGATCTTTAACAGACGTACGTGTGCTATAAGGTGGCTGCGGGAAAATTAAGTTTGCAGTGAGCTTTGTTTCGGGGCTGGAGCGAAACCAGTGAAACCAGATTGCGACCATGGGTGGGAAAAGGACGTTGAGGTGCTGGTGTTCCCAACCTTTACTGGCTGGCCCATGCAGCATCGTACCGGGTCGTGCCACTCGCCTTTGACATCCCGAAGTCTACTGTGCACGACATTGTGCACAGAATAAGCAAGGCAGTCATCAGCATTTTGAGACAGGTTATCGCTTTCCCCAGCGTAGATGACCTGGAGGCAGTGAGAGCAGGTTTTACCCAGCTGGCAGGGTCTCCAGCTTTCAGTGTAGTAGCTGGTGTATCACATCCGCATCAAACCACCAGGAAGTGACGGCCAGTGCTATTTCAACAGGAAGCTGTTTAGTTCTGTACAGCTGCAGGCCATCACTGACCACCAGGGGAAGTTCCTCGACATTTTTGTTGGGTATCCTGGGTCGGTGCACGATGCCAGGGTGCTGAAGAACAGCCCTGTGTGTGTCCACTGGCCGCCTGTTTCCACCTGCAGGAAAGTGCATCCTTGGAGATGGTGGGTATCCTTGCCTCGTCTTGTACACATGCGTTGAAAAAAAAACATATTGAATCATTTTAAAGTGATGCCCTACAAATGAGATTGCTATTATCAAAGTCCCTTTAGATCTTTTTAGAAACCTGTGAAAGTTACCTTACTGAAGCTGCTAAAGTTAATTGTCTTTCCTCATGATGACACCATAATAAAAATGTTTTAATACTTTTCCTTTTGGTGGTGCTTTAAGCTCTATTATACTACTTTATGCCTAAGTTATGTGATTTTGTTTTAAGCTTTGTATTCTGTATCCATTTAAAAGTTAATACACAAAAATAAAGCAAATAAATGTTAAAGGTGTCTGAAGTGTGTGGGTATTTCTCTACAGTGTGGCATTCATAGTCAGACAATATATTTTTCAGATATACCTGGAATTTGCTTGTTTGCTTGTAAAACATATAATTCGTTAAAAGATTGCATTACAGGGCCAAACATGAGCATGATTCAACCATGACAGAATTCTTATTTTGGGGTGAACTATAAAAAGAATAAAAAATAACAGTAACACTTTACTTGAAGGGGTGTGCATAAGACTGACATGACACCTTCATAATAATGACATGACACATGTTTGTTTATGACAACTCATTAAGTGTCATTTGCTCAATTATTACATTTTTAATGCAAATATGACATTTTTTGAGACAAACTTGACACTGACAGGTTATGATGTAGGCCTATTGGTTTATGTCAAGTTGTCATGACAAAGACATCTCAAACTGTCATATTTGCATTAAAAATGTCAAAATTGAGCGAATGACACTTAGTGACAGTTGTCATAAACATGCATAAAACCACCTTAATATTAATGACATGTATCATGTCATGATTATAAAGGTGTCATGTCAGTCTTATGCACACCCCTTCAAGTAAAGTGTTACCAAAATAACTTACTTTATATTTTTGTTTAAGGTTTTGCCCACTAGGCTCTGCTCTGTGATAAAAACTCATAAAAGAAATGCAGTAAGAGCTTGAGTCGAAATGTTTACATCTAAGTTACAAATAACTTACCATTGAATCTACATATTTTTAATCTTACCATTTTGCCCCTGCAAAATCAACACAGGATTTAACATGTGATGAACTATGGTCAATCTATTTATGTTACATTGACAAGTTGAGGTAAGTTACACTTGTTAACAGTAGTTTGCTATGTAGCCAACACATATTTCATAATAACAACACCGGTAAAGGAGAAATAAAATCGTTTTTAAATAAAAAAATAAAAGTTGTGTAACTATCTCATTAAACTGCGAAACAACGAACGTCTTTGTTTAAAGAAAACAGAGTTAGCTAGCTGACAGGCATTAGCTCGTTCTGTTCGGTAATAATGATAATGATAAAAAGTGTCATTTTGCAGCCAATTCAGAAAATTGTACCCGCGATTTACATTATTTAAACGTTTTACACGTCAATCGTTTACTTATATGATGTTAAACAAACACAATTTAACCACAAATAAACAAAAAGTGTTTTATATAGTACTTACATTTGAAAACTCCCGCGTCTCCGGTTTCCGGCATTTTCAAATATAACGGCGACAAGTCCTCTCCCGTGGCATCATGGGATAGCAAAGTGTCCATCGTATGCGCACTTCAGAATCTCACCGGAAGTAGTAGGTCATCCGGGTACTTTTCGCATACTCTATGATTTCGGACATACTACTCTGCTCGCGTACTGTTTTTCGCATACTATATAGTATGGAAGTACGCGATTTCGGACGCAGCCAATGACTGCAGAATCGAGCCACTAAGCTTCAACTCTCTCCGTTGAAATCAACAGGGTCGCTGTGTCCATTTCTTTTACTGTCTATGCTTGATCCACAGTCCAGTCCAGATGGTGGCGCTAATGCACCAAAAAGCTGGTTGCCAACCGCCATAGAAGAAGAAGAAGACAGCTCATGCGACAACCACGTGATCTGGCGTCATAGATGTGCGCAAAGCAAGCGTTGTCATCTTTTATTTTTATTTTATTAATAAAAAGCTTTTTAAAGGGCGATCGATTGACCCGCTGCAAGGTGTGATATGATCTTCATAGCCTGTAGTCTGAGACTAAAGAACCGATTTGACTGCTTGGCATCCACACCATCTGTTTGTGGCAGGTCAGTAGATATGTCTTTGTGTATTAAACGGGTTATTGTTACCTTATCAAAATCACCATGGTAACCATAGTTTACACTGAAATGCCATGGTTATTGTTCCTACTGTAAAATAAATGTATTATTTTGAGATGAAGCTGTAAGACGCCTTCACAATCCTTAATTAAATAACAATTGGATAGTCTTTGGTATTTGCTATTAATTCTATTTTTATATGTATTTTAGGCTCTGGAAGTAAATAGTCATGACAGGTGAGTGTAATGCTTTTAATAAAAACTTTTAAAATAAGATGATGGTTCACAAGATGGACTTGAATTATAATTAGAATCAAAACATGTTTTATCTCATAGGTGTTTATTTACAAGCAAAGGATGAGTTTGCAATGCAATGCATATGAAGTGTATGTGTGTGTATAGACTTCAAATGGGTTTGTTAATTTTTTGTTAATTTCCTAATGTGGTGTAACATAACCTTAGATACACTCAGTCTTGCCTTAGGCTCAAATGTGAATTTTAAAGCTGCTGCATTGTTTAAAAATAGAAGTTGCTAATTTGGATGGTAAATGGGGAAACTAAATGGCACCAAAGTGTGTTTAGTAAGAAATATACATATTATTAATGCAACACAGTTTCTTTATTTTATCTTGAGATACACTTGCTGCATGGAGTATCTATCGCACATGGTAGGCTGGGTTCAATCCTGCAACTATTGAGTTTATCTCAAGGGATGCATATGCAGTGGAGATGGGTCTATAAAGCTTGCATTTCATTTATTTTGTTTACTCTTTGTGTACAGAGAGAATATTTGTGTTTGTTGATGAAGAGGAGCTTTTCAGTGTGATGAAGGACCTCGACTGTCTCTACTGTAGGAATCCAGTTACTGCATCTAAACATCACCTCAAAAAAAGACATCTCAGATTCGCTATATATTATAAAGATTCTGGCATTGGTAATTACACATTTCTTCAGTAGTTGTTTTGCGCAGAGATGATATTCTAACGCAGTCTGTTGTTCGTAACAGGGAAGTTTTCTATCCCCTGTTACTGTGCGGACGGAGGCCATGGCCGGAGCCACTGGCATTGCCCAATGTGCACCAAAATACTGCAAAGGACAAAGGATTACAAAATACATATTACCAACCATGGTTTGTGCCTATTTAAATACATTTCATATTGAATTAACTTAGAGGAGGGGACTGTACTTTTACTCGGTATATTTTATTATTGAAGATGAATGGAATATCATATCTGAATTGGGATGTATAAATATGTATCTCTATTGTTTGCATAAGTTTGGACCTACACGTTTATCATTATTGGCGTTGTCCCTATTATAGAATAAAAGCAAACTTTTTAAGATTTAAGTGTATCCACTACACTGGCCATCTTTGTCTAGATTTCAGCTCTGTTCGCAGTTTCTATCACTGCATTCTGGGATGTGTTTAAACAGTATTGAAGGAGTTCAAATGTATGCTGAAAGGATATTTCTCCTTCACTATAACTACTGTATAACTACCCTGATTGTGCTTTGTTTTTCTCATTCCTTTTCTCTCTGAGTAAAAAGCCTGCAGTTATTAACATCCTTCATTCTGCTCTGTTTCATGTAATCGCAGGTGTTGAGATGACAGACCAATCCACAGGTGAGAAATGGCATTTAATCATTTTCAGTGATGTTTATCCATTGATTGAACTAATGGCTGTGTCCAAAACCACAGCAACTGCCCAGTCGTTCAGTAGTGACGAAAAGTCGGCATTGAGCGGAAGTCTTTTCTTCTTGCTTGTGCTGTATATGCGTGTGAACGGCTTCTGGAAGAAGAACACATGTGGGCGGGGCTTGATTGTGTCCGTGGGGAGTTGATTGGATGGTTGTGGTTTGCTATTGGAGGATCTGATGTGAGTGACAGGTTGCCCCGCCCCCGTCGTCAGAGAAGAGATGCAAGAGGGAGGGAAAGTTATTTAGATTAGAGATCACAAGTCACATGAATTCATTCAGGTTTAATTGATCATGCAAATTCAGCGTGCTGACCAACAGAAAGCTGGTGGGTTTGAGGTGACTTCAGGGTGAGTTGTGCTTCATACAGCGCCACAATGGACCTTTTTTTGCCTGTGACGTTTCGCTAATGTGAATGACACAGTGTCCACCACACCAGACGTGAGCGGCGCGGTTAGTGACAACAGAACCCATTATAATCAGTGATGCTGTGCGACAAGACAAATCCCCAACAGCAAACTAACGATCCGCTCGTGAAGCACAAGTGGATTAGCACCGTCTTCCTTGTGGCGTCCAGTGTAGAGATCGAGCTGTTGCTGCGCGGCCGCTTCCGGCGTAAGACACGCCATTAAAGATACACTATGTACGATTTTTGAATCAAAATATCCAAAAATTAAGGAAGGAAACATTTATTGCCCTGAGGGGAATTTGTTTTGCGCTCAAAAACCACTAGATTCTAGAACAATGTTATTAATTTTGTTGTTTTGTGAACTTAAATTATCCCAAATGTTTCCAAGAATGTTTAAATCCAGAGAAATAAGCAGTTTAACCAGGACACGGACCGTGCGGCGTCTATCACTGACATCAGACCCGCGGTACCCTCCATTTCAGGAAGCACCAAAGATGCTTTAATATATTATGTGTTTTACTAGACAGGTGAGCAACTGTTTGGATGCATTCATCTACAGAAAACAAATCATTGTTATACAGCTCAACACAGTCTTGTTTAAATCTAGAGCCGTTAGCAGAGCGGCATAATAGTAAAAGTGTCGCGCTCGTCTCTCATCAGCAATCGCTCCAGCGGCCTCGTTCCACTCCAACGGCTTTCGTAATGTTCATAAATCTTTAATACATTACCGGTCATTAGGCTTGCCGCGATAGACGGTGTTGACGGTGTTACCGGTTTTAAGCCCCATCACCGGTGACATCACTTTCCCACCGTGACACCGCGATGTCTTGACTTTTTAAAAGTATTCGTTTTTGCTAAAATATTTATTTGAATTAATTAAAAATAATAATTATCAATTATTTAGTTCAGAAGAGAGCATACATTATAATTAAAAACTTAACTGCGCAGTGCGTGCCAAGAGCCAGTCACGTCACAGATCAGCAAGCATCGGATTCCATTTAGCACGTGTGGAGATGAGAACGAGTCAAATTACAGAAAAGCTTATTTCAAAAGTGAAAGTATAACGCGCACGCATTTAAAAGCCAGAGCTGCCAACTTTTGAGTTTAGGGGGGGTTTGAAGCACAACGCGGTTTGAAGCACAATCTCTGTCTCGTGTGCGCGCTCGCTCTAGATTCCAGGAGATTTTAAACTATTTTGCAGCATAACTAGTCGATCACGAGTGGCTCAACAGGTAGATATATAGATAGATACACTCATCTTCCAGGCATTTGACCGGCCAGGTTGACACTTCATGCGTGAGAAATCGGGGGTGTGGCGTGAGATGCGTGAGAAAGCAATCAAATGCGTGTGTCTCACGGCCAATGCGTGAGAGTTGGCAGCTCTGTAAAAGCTATTTAACGGCGCCCGCCCCGCCCCCCACGGTGACACCGGGATTACCGGTGTTGTCACACGTCGATTAACCGGTGGGAAATTTTCCTCACCGCCGCAACCCTACCGGTCATCAATGAATATGATTTTTGCCCCACGTTTCAGCCGGCGTCATCAAGCCTCGTAGCCTGGTTAAAACCAGACCATTCTCAGTTGTAACTGAGTTATGGTCTGGCAAAGCGTCATAGACAAATCATTTCCAGAGGGGCGTCACCAATGGACGTCGCGGATAGTCCTAAACCCAGTCAGAGTGATGAAGGAGATGACGTATGCAGAGCGGCGGAGAAACATCTCCGAGTGTTGTTCTTTGCTCGGTTTTTAACAAAAAGGAAACGTTCAAATCGCTTAAAACAGATGCGAAAGGTGATTCGAACGAGTGATGTTCGACGGCGGCATCCATCTTTGTAATGTAGGCTACAAAATCTGCTTCAAAATCCCAGCGCTGTCGTCATCGTGTAAAGCCCGCCCCAACGTTTCTGATTGGTGCCTTGATTTCGACGGATTGGAAATGGGCTTGAATGAGCTCTTTGCCAGACTAACTTTCAGAGCAAATCTAAATTTGCCGGAAGTTGTCTGGGTTTTCCCAGGCTACAAGCCTTTGCTTTGAATAAACGACCTCTAGTGGTGAAAACTACACAGTGTGCCTTTAATGATTCTGATTTTAGACCATGTGATGTAATGAACACGTCTCATGATCTAGAGCAGATTCTTTCTAGAGATATCCAAGCGAATATTTAATCACTACAATGCTTATTTCTTAAATAAATGTAATTGTAAGTTGGGGGGAAACAGAAATTGACAGACCAGATGGAGGCATCATGGTGGAGACGATGTTTCATGTAGACATGTCCTGATCCTCCCTCATCGAGCATTACTCTGGTTTCTAGTAAGACCTTGATGAGCTGCTGCTGGGGTGTTTAATTAGGGTTCAAGCTCAACTTTGCAGGACAGTGGGGCTGAATCCGAAACTCTCACTATTCCCTATGTTAGTCCAATAATACAGTTCACTTGAAGGAGTGGATGAAAACGAGTGAGCAGATTCGGACAGCTGTTGAGCGTACATCAGCTGTACACTCGTTATCGCGGTGCATTGTGGGATTGAATGAGTGCACTCAATAACGTCCACTATGGTTTCGGACACCACTACACCACTACCATTATTTGAGGGTATAGGGGGCGATTTCGGATTCAGCCCGAGACTCATTCACTAAGTATACGGACACACAAATTTGTGCGTGAAATGTGCGTACAAACGATTTTAAGAACAAATCACACACATTTTCGTAATAAAATTTATTCTAAATTTACGAACAAAAGATAGGAACAAATGAAACCACACGTACGCAAAAAGCACTTTCTCTGTACGGCCTTATGATCGTGTTAAGAAGTTATATTTCATCCTAACACGACTATAATTATATTGAATTATGTTGCATGAATTGTATTACATATAAATTATTAGGGCTGGGCAACGATCAATCGCATCCAAAATAAATGTTTGTGTTTATATAATATATGTGTGTGTACGGTGTATAATTAATTTGTATAAATAAATACACACACATATGCATGTATAAGAAATTTTACATGTAGATACATTTATACATGATGTATATTGTAAATATAAATATTTTATATGAAAATAACACATTTTTTCTTAAATATATACATGCATATGTGTGTGTATTTATATATACAAATTAATTGTACACAGTACACACACATATATTATGTAAACTCAAACTTTTATTTTGGATGCGCTTAATCGCGATTAATCGTTGCCCAGCCCTAATAATTATATAGTAAAATTCTTAAATGATTCAATTTAATTGCATCTTAAATAAATTTCATCATATACAGTTAAAGAGCAAGAAACGCTGCGTTATAGCTTCCGCTGCGAGGTTTCTCTGAAGAAACCAATGAGAGCTCTGTAATCGGGGTCTAGAGGTGTTTATTGTGAGAATTGGTGAGAGTGTGTGACAGCGGCAAGTTTCATGAGAGTGACAAAAGGCTGTAAGGAAAGTGTTTGTGGAAAGCCCTTATATGGAAATGTGTGGGCGTGTTTTATGCAAATGACTAACCTTGTGTCAAAGGGGTCATCGGATGCGAAATTCACTTTTATATGGTGTTTGCATATAAATGTGTGTTTGCAGTGTGTGGACACAACCACCATACAATGGAAAAAATCCATTCTCTCCTTAATCCTCAAAAAGCTTAAACACTCTCAATAATCAAGCCGTGTAATATGATGTCATATTACTCATGCTCCGCCTACGACCACTGACGCACTGTCCTGTATTAGCATATTTCCTGTATTAGCATATTTCCTGTCTTAGCATATCTCCTCCCATAGCCATTTGTCCACCAAGACAGGTTTATGTGTCTTGTGTCGATGCTCATTATCATTTAAAGAGACATGCACCTAAACGGGTCGGAGCTGTTTTTGAGGAGGTAGAAAGGGCGTTGTTTTACAGAACCATTGAGGAATTTTAACCAAAGTATGTTACAAACTTTGAAGACCCTAAAGAATCATACCAACTTGTTGAAAATGGGCATCCGATGACCCCTTTAAGAACAAATTCACGTGTGTACGAACGTGTTGTGAAGGAGAGTTTTGTGAGAAGTTCTCCTGTGCGTACAAATATGAAATAATCCAAACAATTATTAGTGAATGAGACCCATTGTCCCTCCAGAAGCAGGACTGGACAAATACCCCTGGTCTTAACCATTTTCCCCTTTTACAGTTGAGCTACAACCCTCGACCGTCCTGTTGGAGACCATGCAAACAGACACTGACGACAGGACAACAGGCAACAAGTCCTCCTGCCAGAAGTGTGGAGTCCACTTCACCACCACATCAAACCTGCGACGGCACGAGAGGCTCCAGCACTGCCAAGACCAGCAGCCCATGCTATGCGTAGATGCCAAAAACGCCATCTATGTCACACCCAAGGACACACACGGACCCCGAGTGCCCGTTCATATCCGGAAATCCTTCTCCTTACAGATCCTGCTCTGTGAGCTGGAGGAATGCTGGGATTTCATGAAAGCGCAGGCGCAGAGAGGAAACCCAGGGAGAGAGTGCCGTCACCTGATGAGGACGAATCTCGCTCGCCCCTACACGCCACCTCCGCCGCTGTGTGTGCGCTCTCTGGAGGACATGACACGCAAACACCTGCTGTCCACGCCACACACACAGCAGTGCCAGGAGATACTCTCCCGGGCGGGTTTGGATGGGGTCGATTGCGTGTACCCTGTTTTTTGGGCGGGGCACGAGCTCTCCGAGAGATGCGTGTACTTCTCTGTGTACACCGGCCTTAAGGACAAATGGTGTCAGTTCGGGAGGACACGCGTCTCATTCGACACCAGATCCGGCAGCTGGAAGTGCCTGTGTGACTTCAGGAGGAGCCGCTGCGTACACAAGTGCTTGTCCATGTGGTGGCTCTTCCAGGAGCGTCCCGAGCTGCTGGGAAACGCCCTGGATACGAGCGCTGATGGTGTGGGGGGGCTAGAGGAGGAGGACGGGGTTCAACTGTGTCCAGAGGAGGGGGACAACATCTGCTAGTGTCATCCGTCACAACTACAGTCTCCGTCAAGACGGCACAACGGTCTCGGTGTCTTCAGTCAGTAACAGCACTGGCCATAGCCTCGTATTTTGTTAACGGTTGGTTCGTAAAAACTCATGTACTGTGCTATGTGTATGATGTTGCTACACTCATCTTCTTAAAGGGATAGTTCACCCAAAAATGAAAATTACCCCATGATTTACTCACCCTCAAGCCATCCTTGGTGTATATGACGTTCTTCTTTCAGACGAACACAATCAGAGTTATATTAAAAAATGTCCTGGCTCTTCCAAGCTTTATAATGGCAGTCAATGTTTTTTTTTTTTTTGGAAGTCCATCAAAGTGCATCTATCCATGATAAAGTCCATCTATTCATCATAAAAGTGCATCTGTCCATCATAAAAATGCATCTATCCATGATAAAAGTTCATCTATCCATGATAAAAGTGCATCTATCCATGATAAAAGTGCATCTATCCATGATACGGCCGTCTGCCGGAAGCTCGTTATTTTAGCCGATAAAGTTTTAAATATGGATATTTTTCTTACACCAACTTCACTTCAGAAGGCCTTCATTATCCCCCTGGAGCCGGTTCTAACACTTTTATGATGGATAGATGCACTTTTATGATGGATAGATGCACTTTTATGATGGATAGATGCACTTTTATGATGGATAGATGCACTTTTATCATGGATAGATGCACTTTTATCATGGATAGATGCACTTTTATGGACTTCCCAAAAAAATACCAATTGACTCCCATTATAAAGCTTGGAAGAGCCAGGACATTTTTTAATATAACTCTGATTGTGTTCATCTGAAAGAAGAAAGTCATATACACCTAGGATGACCTCAGGGTGAGTCAATCATGGGGCTAGTTTTTGGGTGAACTATCCCTTTAATGATATATTTTACATTTGTGGTGAAAAATGTTTTTATGAGATTTAAAACACCAATGACATTTAAATCTGATTACACACAATTTGTCTGAGCGAAATGTGTGATCATACTTTCAAGGCCAAGTCCAATAACAATTTCAGTAAACTTTAAATCAAAAGTTTTGGATCAGTAAGATTTTTAATGTTTTAAAAGAAGTTTATTCCTGTGATCAAAGCTGAATTTTCAGCATCATTACTCCAGTCTTCAGTGTCACATGATCCTCCTCCTTCCGTTGACTGGTAGTGTGTGTTATATTTGTGGTGAAAAAGATTTTTATGGGATTTACTCAGATTAAACCCTTATGACATTTAAATCTGATTACACACAATTTGTGTGAGCAAAACGTGTGGTCATACTTTCAAGGCCAAGTCCAATAACAGTTTCAGTAAACTTCAAATCTAGGCCTTGTAAATCCTGAGCATTATGAGACATAATTTCATGCGACAGATCTAACGAGCGATTTATGCAAAGCATTGATGCACTGAACTTTGGTGAGTTTATAAATGAGCTGGTTTAGTTTGGTCAGATTTTACACTACTTTATGTAAATGATGTTCAGTATTAAGATTTTGCATGTTTATATTTGGACAGCAAAGTCTATAATAAAGACATTAAAGGAATACAGGCTCAGTGGATGCTCAAGTTTTATGCAGTATATGTTTCTGGTTCAAGGTAAGGTCAAAGCAGGATCAGGATGGAGAATGGATAATGAATTAACTTCCACTAAGAGAACATTTAACTTGTGTCGATTTAACTTTCTCATTCACATGACGTCTGAAGATATTTTTACATTTAACTTTTCCACTTAATTAAAACAAGAAATCATGACTGTTATATGGTAATCCAGTGACAGTCAAGGTTATTTATTTACTTTTATTTATATTTATATATATATATATATATATATTTAAATATATTTCAGGAATTTACTCAATTGGTGTAAAGTCTGTCTTTCGTTATGTTATTAATTACATACAATCAAACCAAAAATTATTCTGTCACCAGATATTTTTGAGGTTGTTTTAGTAGTGGGTGCAGGACACTATTATAGGTAATTTATGTTAGTGAGGATAACAAAATAAAGTAAACTGTGACATATTATACCCAAAAATGACAGTAAACTAGTAAAGTGTATAAAACAAATTTGGGACCAAAAATTACTCAGAAACTTCGACTATGTTTTTCTTTAATTGCTAATGCGACCTTTTTACACCACAGACTGAACAACATTGCGTTTGGTAATTCGTTGCATTAAGCATTGCTTGGTCATTTGTTGACCTATTATCTAATTGTGTAGTTAAATTTAACAGCTGACAGATATTCAACATAATTCATCTGTGAGAGTATAACAGAAGGAGGGACAAAACCAATGAAATATCCACTGATATGTGAGTTATTGTCATATTTTAATTCCATTTTCTAAACTATAGCGAATAAACCGTGATAATGTGAGAAATGTTGAGGGTGTCTGATTAAATTTTGGTTTGACTGTACAAGGCAAACGTTTTGTTTTGTTTTTTTTTTGGTTTGTTTTTGGAAACGAATCCTTTCCAAAAATGTCAAATGTTTTAAATATGTTTTTAGATTAGTTTTGAGTAGAATCCGTACCGGAGATGTGTCATAAACTGCACACTATCGTGTGTGTGAAATAATGTAGAATGCAACACTTTCAAACATCAAAAGATTGTGCGCTTATTATGCGCGCATGCGCAGATCATATTCCTCCCGAGCAAGACCAGCACTGGTGAGAATAAATTCATTATCTTATCGCCTTCACATTACGCACATTTCCTGTCATGCTATTAAGACACGATCGAAATATAAAGATTTTGCTTGGCATACATATATGGACACTTATAGGCTAATGACGCGCGTTTTATCGCATTTGTCCTAATAAAATTATTAAATAACCCCTTATAATTAGCAATTAAGCTGAGGTTGCCATGAAATTAAAACACAATTTTAACAGTGCGCATCTGTCTTTTCCTCCTAAATGCCCGGGAATCGGATGCTCCTCATAAAGCAGTGTTTCGGTCCAGATCGGGATGGAGTAATAACGGTTCAGTGGTTCGCCTACTTTAGTTCACTGACCACAGCGCCATTTTACACTACTGGAGTCAGGAACATTTGGGGAGCTGAGAGGATGCGCTGAGAATTATGCTTTTTGAATGGGAATTGATTATTCCATCACATCCCTACCACTATCTCTTTATGGTTTGAGCATGATCACCATCAGTTTATGCATTATGCCTAATCATCACCATCATCATGTTGAGCATTAACACCATCACTTATGCTTCATCATCATCACCACCAACATTAGTTTATGGATTATGCATGATCAAAACCGTCAGATTGTGGATTATGCATCTCCATCATAATAACCATCAGTTAATTGTCATGTGCATCAATTTGGCTGAGCATCATCATCATTTGTGCTTCATCTTTGTTGTCATGTTTCACTTTTGTCAGAAATTTCCTTTTAAATGACTCATCGTATTCCTATTAAAACTTCTGATAAACAGCAGCATTTTAACTATACACGGTCATAACTATTAATATATATTTTTTAATTCTTTTTAAAGACTAAGTAGCCTACTTAATAGCAGTAATTTAAATACGTTTCCCTTGGAAAAATGATAGTGATGAAAAATTATTTTTTCTGTAATTTAATGATTTTTTTCTGTATAGACATAGAATAATTCTATATAAAACAATAGTGGATTTAACATCAAAATTGTACATCTAATGTTAAAATGTATGTTTTTAATCTAACCTTCTCCCTTTAAATACTTTGGTCAGTTCAAGAATAATTTATGCAATTTTATCTTATTTATTTGAAAGAATTAAAAGAGACGTTTCATATACTTTTTAGAGTAACTTCCCGAACACTGCCTACCCTACTGTTGCTAAATAACTAAACGCTGTCCTTATTTCTCTCTGGTCAGTGGTCCTGAGCAGATCTTGCTATGAGTGCCAAAGCAGAGCTGGACGTCCCGCCGCACGATGCCGACGCCCCCTCCGAGAGCAGTGTCCCGCACGCTCACACCGACGGCTCCTCGCACCGCCTCAAACCCCACGAGACTGCCACTATCATTTTTCCAGGTACTTAGATCATTAACGTAATTGATTAAAGACATTAATGACATCTAAAACTTTTAAAAATATTGTTTTGAATATTTTTTCTCTTTTAAAACATGACTAAAACAAGTAAACAAATTTGGCTGTCCAAGATAGAGGGTTTGAGCTTGAGAATTGATCCGCTGTTTATATTTTCTTGCAGTTTGATTGACAGAATTAAATCTCACTAAACTATTGTTCAGAACTCAACATAAAAGAGCTCAAAATTGTAGATGAAACTGGCATGAACATAAAATCTATTTAGGTGTACTTTTAGAGCAATTTTCTTTTTCAAAAAAAGCTTGTATTTTCCCATAGCTTCTGCTCATTCGTTGCCAAAAGTGGAGCTGCCTCAAAATGCAATCAGGGCAATTAAAGGCAGTGAACTGGAGGCCGCATCACTTCCTGCTCAGGTCGGAGGGACTATCGTCCATGTTCTGGGCTGGAAGGAGGGAGTCACGATCCTCCCTGGAAGCAATCTGAAGGTGAGCAGAACATTGTTCTACTATTTCACTAACTAATTATATCTGAATGTCCGATCTGGAAAGAGTGTTTCAAGACTCCGGAGGGCTGTCTTCAGTCCGCTGAAGGTCATGTGCTCAAGGGTTTGAAGCGACGTGCTGATCAGCATCTTCTGGTTTACCACAGTGTGTGAAGGCATCTCATAACTGGTCTTGCAGGGCCTTTCTAGTAGCCTTTGTGTAACGCCAGTACACAAAATTTCATTAAGCTTGGAGAGAAATCCATCCATGTTGATCTTGACAGCAACAAGCTTTTGAGTTACTCATGTTCAAAAACCAAAGCAGCCACATCTGACCTTAGTGGTGGAGGTGATGTTACAGTACCTGGTGCTGGTCTGTGTATTTTCTTCTGCTAAACACAGCCCTCTGTTGTCAGAACGAAGAGCTAGACGGATCAGATTACAACATTTTCTCCACATGTGACAAAATCAGTGATATTTATTTGAAATGAAGATTTAACCATGTTAACATGATTGCTGAAGATAATTGTGAAACAGCATCAAACTTGGTGTGAATACTTATCAATCAAGTCATTTTTAGCTTTTTCATTTCTAATAAAATTTAATAGATGTCTAAATAAGTTAATTAATTTAGCAGATGATTTTATGCAAAGCACCTTACAAATGAGGACGTCTGCAACGTAGTGCCCATACTGCACATTAATAGACCTCCTAAATGATTAAAATCTGATACTAAAACAATAAATCAAATGTGAAAAATGATAGCTAATTATAGCTTTTATTTACACACTTTTTAGGTGTTGACAACTAGAAGATGGTACTGGTTACATCCATGGCATTCCCATTGTTGTTGATTTTTTTTTTATTAAAGCAACTTGAATTCTTGTTGGCAGGTCCTCAACCCGAACACACACTCGATGCTTCACCACAATGGACCCAAAAAAAACCTTTTGACCTAAGAGAAACTCTTTAAAATACCACCATAATAGAACATTTATGTTCTATTTTGCTCATAGAACATAAATGTTTGCTCCCTGTTTGCTCATCTTGCTAAACATGCCGAAAATAACACGGTATTTCAATATTTACTCTCCCTCTCCAGCCATGTAACAAAGCATGATGAGAAGTGGAAATCCGGTTTCCATATACTTGATCGAGTTACTTGATTGGAACATGTTCTTTCAACATTAAAATACATCAAGTTAAGCCAAAGAGTAACCGTTTTAAGTCAGTTTAACATTAAGCAATCATGTTTGAACAAGAAACCTGATACAATGGTGTTAAATCAAAAGGAATTATTTAAATAAAGTGAAAAGCACCAATATTTTGATTACAAGGCACATGAAAGTCCTTGACTGAGAAAAAGTTGACTTGACTGAAATGGATGGCATTATAAAGAGTGAGCTGAAGATGATGTTCTTTCTACCAGGCATGCAGAGGTGTGTTACCATAACAGTGGTGGGAAATCCATGTGCTTGGATAATAGGGCCCTGTGATTTTGAGTATATTGAAAAAAAAAGGGGAGGGGGGAACCCCCAAACCCTGAGGCACCCCATAGGTTAGCCAAACTGATTTAGACACTGTTCGCCTCCAAGATACCTTGAAGGATCTGTCTGTCCTATACCAAGCCAGTGGAGTGCCGTTCCCATGATGAGCAGTGTGGAGAGGGTAGATCTTGTGATTTAAATTGTCAAAAGCTGCAGACAGATCCAGAAGAATGATAAAGAATAATCTGGAGGTCACTCTCTCACCAGTTGAAGAATTTCAGTGATGGCTAGTCTTTTGTTTTTATCACTAGTTATAATATTATTTTTACTTTATATACACATAATCATTTAGTGTGTCGAATGCTTCCTGAAGGCACTGTATATTACTTTTTATTACTGAATAACAGTAACACTATTCTACTTTTTGCAGCTATGTGTTAGTGATACTGGTTCACTGGAAGTGATCAGTGAAGGGAAAATAGGCTCTGCTAACCTGACCACCGGAGGAGTTCAGACAAAATCAGCTGATATGGAGCTCAAACAGGGTGAAAAATCAGGTAATTTTTTATTAGACGCCTCTGGATTATTAGATCTTTAGCTCATGGCTTTATGATGTTTTGATGTCTGGCTGTCAATTATAGATTTTTATAAATGGAAGTATAGTCAGTCAGGCCCCATAACTAACACTATCCAGGAGCCAAAAATTTATAAAAATTGGGTTTGACGAATATATAAAATTTAGCTACTCAACAGTTGACTAGTCTCTTTGTTAGGACCCACAACCAATCACACAAGTTTCCATCTAAGGATTTTTTTTCTGCACAGGTGGTCCCGTGTACACTTTGTTTTTTTTGTTTTTTTAATTTGACATGGAATAAGCGAAAACTATAAAACTGCACCTTTATTTGTTTTTTTCACAAGAACTTGGATTGATTTTTCGTTTTTAGGTTCAGGGGTAGTAAATGGAAAAACAGTTTGATTATTCGTTTTCACATGTGGGCTGGAACAAAATGCCCCTTTCCGCTGATTGGTCAACCAAATATCAACCCGTGCCGTCATCGTGCAACAGAATAAAACATCCTAAATCATCCTCTGCAATATTTGTTCATATTCTTAAAGCGTTTATTGCACCTACATTCAGTATAATCTCTCACTAATCAAACAACTGGACCAAGGAATGCCTTGACACAAACATATTTGTGCAGTGCTTAGACAGGGAAGGCAACTTACAGGTGCCAGAGAAATATTATTAGTTGTTTATTTCAGAAATATTAATGTATCTTGCATCTGCACACACAGTTAACCCTTCGCCCTCTTCTTAGACACAGCCTGTTTTATTTATCTGTCCAGCTATCAAAATCTGTGGCAAAGCTGTGCAACGCACTGAACAGCGCAGAGCGAATGCATGCACATTGCAGTGAAGCGCAGACCCGTATTTATGTAAGTGTAATAACAGCATACATATTTGTCAGTGCTGTTTGTCACAGCACTGACAAACTCGCTTGGCACTTTCGCCACTCTATTGAAGCGATAAACAACACAAGTCGCTTGACTCGTTTGAAGTCGAGACAAGTGCAGCATGAGCTAAACTGTACACAATTTTAAAAGCTTTTCAGTACACACAGCGCCACCACAATAAAAATTACCATGCAGTTACTAAAGCTGTAGACAATTACATTGTGGTATTTATTGTTAATGTTACTATTATTAGCCTTACATTAAATATTGAGTAATATAAGGGCAAACAAGTAGCTTTTATAAAGGTTGTTTTATAGTGTATAAATGTTTTTCATTACAAATATCATTTATCATTGTTTTTAGTAATATAGAAATCATAAAACCATGGTAATGAGGAGCTTGGTTTGCTCCGTGTTATGATCTTACAGTTAAACTCTATGCAAGTTCTTGATCCTATGCAAGAACTGTGGAAACTATGGTAACTTTTCAGGATGAAGCTTTTATTCTTCTCTGCATATGTTCCGTTCGAATAATCTTTAACTGCAAAAAAATCAATAATATAATTGCGAGCCTTGCAATATAATGCAATATTAATATCGTTAAACACAGTATATTCAAAAATTTCTGACCTTTATTTTTCATTCATTTGTTTATTTATTCCAATTTAAAGGGCTTACCCCAGCAAAACATTAATGTGGAAATGTGTGGCGGGCTGAAGTTTAGCCTCAGTCCAGTCCTGATGATTCTCCTCTTCTAGACCCAGAAAGAAGACCCTCTAATGATAAAACTGTTTAAAGTAAACTCCTTAAGGCAGTTGTATGCCTGGAAACCTGTTTGCATTGACTTTACATGTTGTAAATGCATTTATGCTTTTAATGTGTTGTAGCCTGAAATTTTTTTCATATTTGATATAGAGATCCAATACATTGTATCTCGGTGTGTTATATGAATATGTAGATGTATACTGTATGTAGATGTAGGTATAACTGTTGTATAAAACATTGTGGCACCAAAATGGGCTACTATTAAGGGTTGGGTTTGCTACAATGTAGTTGTGTAGCTCCAATAGGAAGGGCCCAATCGTCCTAATGTTATAGGCAAATCTGCAGGACCGGGCAGTTCTAGCAATATGGTTTATGAAGTTTAGCTGATCATCAATCAGAACTCCAAGGGTCCTGACTATCCTGGAAGGAGTTATGGTTGACGAACCTAACTGAATGGAGAAGTTGTGGTGGAGTGTTGGGTTGGCCGAAACCACAAGCAGCTCTGTCTTGGCACGGTTGAGTTGAGTTGAGTTGAAGGTGATGGTCCTTCATCCAGCAAGAAATGTCTGTCAGGCAGGCTGAGATGTGAGCAGGAATCAGCATCATCTGGATGGAATGAGAGGTAGAGTTGTGTGTCGTCAGCATAGCAGTGAAAGGTAAATCCATGTTTCTGAATGACAGAGCCTAGTGATGACATATAGCTAGAGAAGAGAAGTGGTCCCAGCACTGAGCTCTGATGCACCCCAGTAGCTAGAAATTGCGACTTATGCCCTTCCTTTTGAGGATTGACAGGAGGATCTGGTGGTTAACTCTCAAAAGCAGAAGACAGATCCAGCAAGATGAGAACTGAGGATTTAGAAGCTGCTCTTGCCAGTCTCAGAGCTTCAGTGACCGAGAGCAGGGCAGTCTCAGTTGAGTGACCGTGTTTGAAGCCAGTCTGGTTGTTGTCCAGGAGGTTGTTCTGTGTGAGAAAGGCAGAGACTTGGTTGAACAGGACTTGCTCAAGTGCTTTTGCACAGAATGGAAAAAGAGATACCAGTCTGTAGTTTTCTAAAAGTGCTGAGTCTAGAGTATATACACAAAATTACACTACGCACACCTTTTTATCAGTAAAAGGACAATTGTATGGAAACAGGCTGGAGTCAGCAAATTTCGCAAACTTTTTAAAAACTTTGTGGATAACAGAACAGTGCAAAAAGTGGATGTAAACTTAATTACAGTTAAACTCGAGCGGGAAGAACAGCAGTTCAATGACAAGTTCAGAATCATTTTGTGACCAGTGACATTTTTTAATTGGCAGGTGTGAAAAAGATAATTCTGGAGCCTGTAATCAGTATAAATCTAACGTGTCAAATCTTCTCTTTCCAATGGCACCATCTCAAACAGTAATGTTTTATTCCAGTCATCTCAGCAGGTGGGAATAGCAGGCCAGCTGTCTTTGTGGAGGCCGACAGACTTCAGAGAGGACATATGGAAGTTCAAGACAAACCAGTTCATAGCAAGTGCAGTGAGATATCGCCCAAACAGACTTACCTACTTGGAGAACCAATGTCTAAAAAGTAAATGAACTACTAGACTTACACATCAATTCTACTCATGCAATATAAGTGTGTGTTATTTGTGTGAGATTTCTTGTATTTCTTGTATTCTGAAAAGTCTTGTACTTGTTGCAAATTCTGTATTGATGCTTTAGTCTTGCAGGAATTGAAGAAGCACAGGTGGCCTGTCATGAGCATGAAATGCTGAAGCCTATGAAGAAGAGAAAGAGGAGAGAATACAACAGCCCATCAGAGGAGTCTGATGCTGAACTAATGGTGCAGTTCTTTCAATTAATTTAATTGCTGTGTTTGATGTGTATTTTTACATTATCTTGTATTTCATATGTTCTAATGCAAGGAAATGCACTTTTGTCATTAAAGGAGGAAAAAATTGAGGCTTTAAAAATTGATGGCAGACACAACAAAGCAGGTACTTAATCACACTCCTAGAAAACACAGTATTACTTTATGAAATCATCACAAATTAAATCTAAAGTAAGATTTCACACACTTGCACTGTGCATCCACACAAATGTCAATTACTGCTTCAATGATGTTGCCCAAACTGCAGAAATGCAGGTTTTGTGTTCCTAACCAATGCAATCTCATTAGTATTTGCAGGTATTCAAATGTAAAGTGATAGACACTGATATGAACGATACCAATGCATGGACAGCTTCCAAAATGTAAGCTTGCCTTTACATATGCTTACAACATTAGAGATGTACAAATGTTTAAAATGTGGTGTAATTATTATGCTTGTTAAATGTTTGTATAAACCAGCGATTTGCGTGCATATTGATATTGTTTGTATCAGTGTCTATCCCAAAAGAAAAATACTTTAAAAATACTTTACATACACATAAGAACACATAATGAGATGACATCAGAACAGTGTCCTTTGCAAATGTGAATGTGTAACACCTGTCTGTGGGTACGACAGAGGCTAAACTGGAGTTGTGGTCCTGGCCGCAGTACCTAGAGCAACAGAAAGCTGTGGCCGCTCCAGCCAAACTCTTCCAGGAGGTTTGACTTCTTTATTTCACCACAGGAAGGGAAGAATGCCTCTTTGCTAGTGATTTTAATCAAAAACTCCTTCCTTCAATGACATATTTATGATGCAGCTGTGATGTGTTATTTGATTTATTTCAATACAGAGTAGAGATTACAAACAGTTCATAGTTCAATTATGGATTTTTATTCTTTTTTCAATATTAATATTTATCCATGTAACCGCTCCAGACCCAAAGGGTTCCCATGATTAAGAACAACTTTCGACAGGGTATGAAGTTAGAAGGCATTGACCCCCAGCATCCCTCTATGTATTTCGTCCTGACGGTGGCTGAGGTACATAGTGACTTCACATTTGACTTTCTGACTGTTATGACTATAATCAATGTGGAGAAAGTCACTCTCTTGAAATGCTTGTCTCTAGGTGTGTGGCTTCAGATTACGCCTTCATTTTGATGGCTATTCTGACTGCCATGACTTCTGGGTCAATGCCAACTGCCCTGATATTCACCCACCTGGATGGTGTGAGAGCACAGGACACAAGTTATACACACCAAAAGGTGAATTATACATTTGAAATCTGTTCGGGTGAGAAAAATAGGTCAAATAGGTGATACACACACAAGTTACCAAATTCTGTATTTAATTGTATTAAAGGGATAGTTTAAATTTTACCCCATGGTTTACTCACCCTCAAGCCATCCTAGGTGTATATGACTTTCTTCTTTCAGAAGAATATAATCGGAGTTATATTAAAAAATATCATGGCTCTTCCAAGCTTTATAATGGCAGTGAATGAAGGATGAGTTTTTGAAGCTCAGTGGGTTAATAAAGGCCTTCTGAAGCGAAGCCATGCGTTTGTGTAAGAAACATATCCATATTTAAAACTTTGACAACTAAAATAACTAGCTTTCGGCAGACTGCCTACGCAAGTCGACTTACGCCAGCAAAGTAACCCCTGACGCGGTGTAGGAATAGCGTAAGCTTACATTAGAGGAGAGTCAACGCCTCTCGCGGTTCAAACAAACAGGACTGGACAACAAACTCAAGCTCCTCTTCTCTTATATTGAAATCATACGACATTTCTCTTTAAAAAATTCTCGTTTTATTCTTCTAATGCGTGACCAGTGTTTTGTTTCCGCGTATGTCAATGGGTCATGTGTCGGGTCAAGTGTTACTCTTTCACCCTAAAACAATGCGTAGGCTGTCTGTCGGAAGCTAGTTATTTTAGTTGATAAAAGTTATAAATATGGGTATTTTTCTTACACAAACGCATGGCTTCGCTTTAGAAGGCCTTCATTATCGCCCTAGAGCCTGTGGAGCACTTTAATCATGGATGGAAACGCTTTTCTGGGCTTCAAAATCTCATCCTCCATTCACTGCCATTATAAAGCTTGGAAGAGCCAGGATATTTTTTTATATATCTCTGATTGTGTTCATCCGAAATAAGAAAGTCATATACACCTAGGAAGACTTGAGGGTGAGTAAATCATGGGCTAATTTACATTTTTTGGGTGAACTAACCCTTTAATATCACAAGTAACTTTTCTACAGTATCACCTACAGTTGGCTAATAAACTATATTATTTGCCTTAAAAGATTTCTGTGAATAATATTAACAATGATATTTATTGAATATTGCTGTGAGGTTACAGTGATTTTACCATGTCAAGAAGAGGCAAAGAAAAAAAAGAAAAAAGATCTATGTTAAAAAGAAGATCTATGATGTATCTCAATTGCTATATAGTTCCAATCTAGAATCAACAAAGAATCATGTACTAACATACAATTATATAGTAAATTCTCATATGTTATAGTTTGTGTAAAGGTTCTTTAACTTTACTACCATTCAACACTCTTCCCTTTTAGGATGTAAAGAAGAAGAGTTTTCTTGGTCCAATTACCTAAAAATCACCAGATCACAAGCCGCACCGAAAGAGTTGTTTTCTGGCTCAATCAAAGTAAGTCATAAAACCGTTGATTAAATCTGTATTGCAATTTCCTACAAAACAAACAACGGTCTGAACAAAGGCCTTGTTTTCTTATTGTGCAGTCTGAGACAGACTGTGGGTTTGAGGTGGGGATGAAGTTGGAGGCTGTCGACCGCATGAATCCCTCTCTCATCTGTGTTGCAACAGTAACAGACAAAGTGGGCAACCGTTTTCTGGTTCATTTTGATAACTGGGATGACACGTATGACTACTGGTGAGTTACAACGCCTCCTCAAGTCTTTGGGCCCTATTTTACGGATCTAAGCACATGGTCTAAAGAGCACGACACAAGTGCACTTATGGCGTATCCGAATCAACTTTTGCTGGTTTAACGACGGGGAAAATGGTCGGTGCTCCCGGCGCATGGTCTAAAAGTATCTTTTCTCTCAAGTCAAGTCAAGTCATCTTCATTTATATAGCGCTTTTAACAATGGATTGTTTCAAAGCAGCTTTACAGAGATAAAGATATAATTTAAGGTAACAGATTGTTTTGGCGTTATAGCGGTTCTTGAATAATGTTATTTCCAGCTAAAGGTAACTTTGATTGATTCACCTCCGTCGAAATGATCAAAACGACTTAAAATGACTTTAAACGCGAACCTGTGATTAACGCTGATGGCGTTCACATGCTCATTCAGAATTGATTCTATAGTTATGTGCTTTTGAAAATATGTGCGCAGGTTTGTTATTCCATACAACCCAGAACACACCTCGTTTTCAGACCAGTAGCCCATGGGGCACAGATGGGCACAAATGCATTTGCTCTTTAAACAACGTTGTGCAGGACGTGAAAATGATTATTGCGTCAGGCTGAAACTAGAAAAAAACACTGCATTGCGCCGGGTGTATGATAGGGCCCAAGATATGATAGTCCTGTGTGAAATGAATAGGTTTGTTATTCAAAATGAAGTTGTAATATTTTGAGTTTCCTCATGTTGTAGGTGTGATGCCCGCAGCCCGTACATTCATCCCACTGGCTGGTGTCATGAGAGAAGCCTCCCCCTGACGCCTCCGCAGGGTAACTCACAGAGACATCACACCCATCATATCCATCAGACACATCACACCCATCATACCCATCATATCCATCACACCCATCATATCCATCACACCCATCATATCCATCACACCCATCATATCCATCATTTTCATCACACCCATCATATCCATCACACCCATCATATCCATCATTTTCATCACACCCATCATATCCATCACACCCATCATATCCATCATATCCATCATATCCATCATATCCATCACACCCATCATATCCATCATATCCATCACACCCATCATATCCATCATATCCACCACACCCATCATATCCATCATATCCATCACACCCATCATATCCATCACACCCATCACATCCATCATATCCATCATATCCATCACACCCAGCACACCCATCATATCCATCACACCCATCAAATCCATCATATCTATCACACCCATCACACCCATCATACCCATCACACCCATCATATCCATCACATCCATCACACCCATCATATCCATCACACCCATTACACCCATCATATCCATCACACCCATCATATCCATCATATCCATCACACCTATCATATCCATCACACCCATCACACCCATCATATCCATCACACCCATTACACCCATCGTATCCATCACACCCATCAAATCCATCACACCCATCAAATCCATCACACCCATCATACCCATCAAACCCATCATATCCATCACACCCATCATATCCATCACACCCATCATATCCATCACATCCATCACACCCATCATACCCATCACACCCATCATACCCATCACACCCATCATATCCATCAAACCCATCACACCGATTATATCCATCATATCCATCACACCCATCATATCCATCATATCCATCATATCAATCACACCCATCATATCCATCATATCAATCACACCCCTCACACCCATCATATCCATCATATCCATCACACACCCATCATATCCATCACACCCATCACACCCATCACGTCCATCATATACATCACACCCAGCACACCCATCATATCCATCACACCCATTACACCCATCATATCCATCACACCCATCAAATCCATCACACCCATCATATCCATCACACCCATCATATCCATCATATCCATCACACCCATCATATCCATCACACCCATCATATCCATCATATCCATCACACCGATTATATCCATCATATCCATCACACCCATCATATCCATCATATCAATCAAACCCATCATATCCATCATATCAATCACACCCCTCACACCCATCATATCCATCATATCCATCACACACCCATCATATCCATCATATCCATCACACCCATCATATCCATCACACCCATCACATCCATCATATCCATCATATCCATCACACCCAGCACACCCATCATATCCATCACACCCATTACACCCATCATACCCATCAAATCCATCACACCCATCAAATCCATCACACCCATCATACCCATCACACCCATCATATCCATCATACCCATCATATCCATCACACCCATCATATCCATCACATCCATCACACCCATCAAATCCATCATATCCATCACACCCTTCATATCCATCATATCCATCACACCCATCATATCCATCACACCGATTATATCCATCATATCCATCACACCCATCATATCCATCATATCCATCATATCAATCACACCCATCATATCCATCATATCAATCACACCCATCACACCCATCATATCCATCATATCCATCACACACCCATCATATCCATCACACCCATCATATCCAACACACCCATCACATCCATCATATCCATCACACCCAGCACACCCATCATATCCATCACACCCATTACACCCATCATATCCATCACACCCATCAAATCCATCACACCCATCATATCCTTCACACCCTTCATATCCATCATATCCATCACACCCATCATATTCATCACACCCATCATATCCATCATATCCATCACACCGATTATATCCATCATATCCATCACACCCATCATATCCATCATATCCATCATATCAATCACACCCATCATATCCATCATATCAATCACACCCATCACACCCATCATATCCATCATATCCATCACACACCCATCATATCCATCATATCCATCACACCCATCATATCCAACACACCCATCACATCCATCATATCCATCATATCCATCACACCCATCATATCCATCACACCCATCACACCCATCACATCCATCATATCCATCACACCCAGCACACCCATCATATCCATCACACCCATTACACCCATCATATCCAGCACACCCATCAAATCCATCACACCCATCAAATCCATCACACCCATCATACCCATCACACCCATCATATCCATCACTCCCATCATATCGATCATATCCATCACACACCCATCATATCCATCACACCCATCATATCCATCATATCAATCACACCCATCATATCCATCATATCCATCACACACCCATCATATCCATCACACCCATCATATCCAACACACCCATCACATCCATCATATCCATCACACCCAGCACACCCATCATATCCATCACACCCATTACACCCATCATATCCATCACACCCATCAAATCCATCACACCCATCATATCCATCACACCCTTCATATCCATCATATCCATCACACCCATCATATCCATCACACCCATCATATCCATCATATCCATCACACCCATCATATCCATCATATCCATCATATCCATCATATCAATCACACCCATCATATCCATCATATCAATCACACCCATCACACCCATCATATCCATCATATCCATCATATCCATCATATCCATCACACCCATCATATCCATCATATCCATCATATCCATCACACCCATCATATCCATCATATCCATCATATCAATCACACCCATCATATCCATCATATCAATCACACCCATCACACCCATCATATCCATCATATCCATCACACACCCATCATATCCATCATATCCATCACACCCATCATATCCAACACACCCATCACATCCATCATATCCATCATATCCATCACACACCCATCATATCCATCATATCCATCACACCCATCATATCCATCACACCCATCACACCCATCACATCCATCATATCCATCACACCCAGCACACCCATCATATCCATCACACCCATTACACCCATCATATCCATCACACCCATTACACCCATCATATCCATCACACCCATCAAATCCATCACACCCATCAAATCCATCACACCCATCATATCCATCACACCCATCATATCCATCATATCCATCACACACCCATCATATCCATCACACCCATCATATCCATCACATCCATCACACCCATCATACCCATCACACCCATCATATCCATCACACCGATTATATCCATCATATCCATCACACCCATCATATCCATCATATCAATCACACCCATCATATCCATCATATCAATCACACCCATCATATCCATCATATCCATCATATCCATCACACACCCATCATATCCATCACACCCATCATATCCATCATATCCATCACACACCCATCATATCCATCACACCCATTATATTCATACTGTGTCTGGATACCCCTACAGGCAAAGGAGAAACACTTTGTGACTCCACTTAAGTAGATTTCTGGATAATTGTAAATGTTTCTGCGGAGATCCATTGTGAGATGTAAATGAATAACTTTACTTATTACAAAAAGGCAGAAAATGATGTAAGCTGCATCAGTGTTAGGGTTAGGGATGTACAATTTGTTTCACAATAGTAATGTTTTTACTGTTTGTTTGAAGCATAAGAGACTTCTTTCATAAACATAACAAATCTTACCGACCCCAATCTTTTAACCTGTAATATTCAAGTCTGCCTACTTTTTATATAACTCTGGTTCAACGTGTTCTTCTCCCGGCAGATTATCCTGACCCTGACAGGTTCTCGTGGGAGAGATATTTGGAAGAGACGGGCTCAACGGCGGTCGCTGCTGAAGCATTCAGAGTGGTGTGTTAAACCTCTCAATCCTTTAAAAGAGTATCAAATGATCTTTGGTTTACATCTATGTCAGTCAATAACTGAAAGGGGTCATGACATGAGAAATCAGGCTTGCCTTGCACTTTTGACATCTCTCGTTCCCAATATGGTGCTGAATGAGGTTTGTTCGACCAGGCAGGGGCGAGAACACATCTGCAAATTCTTTCTGCAACCTGGCTGTCAGTGAGCTGCAAGGGCGAGAGTTTGTCCCCAAAATTAGCGGATGTCTGAGGTGCGGGCTAACTGCAACCTCCACACTATGCTTTTGCCCCCGAAATTGAATAACAGCCAACGTTAATGGATAATTCACCACATCTCCAAGCACACATCGCACCTTAACCATGCAGCTCTTATCCAATGCCTCCGGTTGTATCAGGCTGTGACGGATGGAGGTTTGGTTGCATCCTGAATCCACCAAAGCCGGATAGGTACCCCCCTTAATACTCACGGGTATTTGATACAACCTAGCTTGATCGGGGGCAGCCTGTGGGGTGTCCGGAACCCGGATCAGTGTCCCGACCTCTATCATCGGACACCAGGCCGGCCCAGACTTCCCCGCCGCCCTAGTGGCAGGAAGCGGTCAAGGAATTGGCATGGAGAGAGCGGAGAACCCGGAGCTGAGGTTGGACTCGGCTGGCCCAATCCAGCCCCTCTCGGCAGCGCTCTCGGGCCAGCCAACAGTTTGTGTGCTGGCCCACTTTTCCATTTGGGCTGACCACAAGATGGGAACTACCCTCTGGTTCTTGGTGCAGGAACCGGCCTATATGGAGAGGGAGAAAGAGAAAGACAGAAGGTGGGGTTGTGCTGACCCCGGGGCACGCCACTATCTGGTCCTCCGCCAGTTGGATGGCCTGGTCCAGCGACGTCGGGCGGTCTTCTTTGGCAGCCGCGCGATAAACTACTCCAGCACTACTTTGTCAATAATATGCTTGACGTCGCTTCCCTCAGCCATCAGCCATCTGTGGCTGTCGAGCCATCACGAAGGATCGGCCCGTTGAAGGATGGCTCGTCTCAGGTCGTCATAGACCAGGAGGTTCTGAACTGGCAGCTGCTGTGCATCTATCTGCGCCTCTCCAGACAGTAATGGAATGAGGCGCACCGGCCAGTTCAATCGAGGCCACTTGGGTTTCCAGTCACTCAGTTCTCAGACATGCACGAAGTCCCAGTCCAGTCTCTCTCTCAGGGCGCTTTCACACTTGGTTCGATTGCCTGTTCCGAACCCGAGTTCGATTGCTCCCCCCGATGGACTGTGTTCACATTATATTATTTGTATCCGAACCGCGGTACGCTTGCGTCATCAAGCTGCAGCTGGCGCGTAATCATGTTGCTTGGTAACCGGCGCCACTATGAATGAAAAGGCGTCAAAATGGATAGAATTGCTCGCTTTACATTTGTTCTTCTTTTTTTTTAACCTTTGGTTTTGTTTTCAAAGAAAAGATACAGAAACACACTTGGGTATGTCTGCCGCAAAAGTACTAAAATCGTTACAAAGACAGCTGGCTGTCAGCCGAAGGCAATTTTTGCGGAGGCGAGCATAAATCATCTCTCTGCTTGCAGTGCGTCAATCCCGCTTTTCGTCAAGGTAAGTGTACACACATACACACACACACACAAACACACACGCACTGACAACTGTCCTGTCGACCACATTATACATTATACGTCATCAATAGCGGTTCACTTCCGCGGTTTGGTTCGATTGCGTTCATATCAGCAGCGAACCGTACTGGAGTTCACATGAACCGTACCCCAGACCACCTTTTTAAGCGGACCCGAGTACGGTTCGCGGGTACGCACCCGAGTTCGGAAGACAGCGTTCACATCATCCAAATGAACCGAACTCTGACGTCATTCGAACCCGGGTGCGCACCAAAAGTGCTAGTGTGAAAGCCCTGTAAGGTCCACCCATTGGCCCAACACCGGAATCCAATGGTATGGTCGAAGGAATAATGCGTGTATGTCTTTTCAGCGCTCCAGTGAAGTTCACTTAATTTATTGGAATTTAGTTTAAATAATACTTCAGTTCTACGCTTAATCTGACTCCAATTTCAAATGTTAATCAAATTTAGATTGTGTTTCTTATTAGAAAACAGTCATAAATACTGATTATGAGTTAATTTAGATCTTTGATTATTCTGGCCATTTCATAATTTCAAATATTCGTTCATTAAGGACCTGGTGTCGCTTTGAGACGTCACGTCGCGAGGGTGCGCTCACGATCACAAACTAGCCAGTCCTAAAATAGTTAGAGGGTGCCGTGCAAACTATCTTACCCTACGCGGCCGCTCACTGCTGACTCATAGGTGTAATTTTTCTCAATAGTTGCAGCGTACAACATGCTAAGTTAGGAGATAGTCAGGAATCAGAAGGTCTAATGATGTGCCCCATGCTCCATTCATTAGTGCCTTAGGTGTGATCTATCCTGGACAGAGATTTGCGGGAACAACAGACTACACATCATCTACTAGAAATAATGATTCCAGAAAACTTCAGAATAATCAAGGTTAACATTTATTTTTGTCAGGAAAAATGTACCGTGCCAATTTCACAAGTAAATGATTAAAAGCCAATTCAGAAATAATAAATGCATGACATCAATTACTCAAAGATGGTTCTAAAAGTAAGCAATGCATTCCTGACAGAGACACACAGTAGTGTGTGAGAGCTTTCCAAGGGGATAACACTGACACATTACTGCATGGGGGTTTTCCTGGTTACAGGTCCCAAAGATTGCTCTGTTACCTAGCCTTAAATACCCAGACCAGAAAAAGGGTTGTACCAATATTTTTCCAGTGTGTTTTGGGTCAGTTCCTGTACCCCAGGGGGTAGCACCTGGTCTCGGGGGAGAGGGGAGATGTCTTGAAGAAACATCACCCAAAGAGGAACACAGGATTCTCCTAAGTCCTCAATCTTTTTCATATTACCAATGACTGCAATGAAATTAAGACCATTTTACCAATCACACCGAGACACTTAAAATGATACCAAACACGAAAAGGAAAAACAATAGATTCCCAAGATACGTCATATATGATATATAAGCATTCTTAGTGAACTTTTGGTGACTTGACTCAGGGGGAGAGGGAGAGGGGGATGCAGAGATAAGGTAGGAGAAACGTTTGGACAAGACAATGTCCTGTGCTCTGTCTTTGCAATCTTCTGTCCAGGGTGCGTTTTATTGCTTTATGGTGAGTTTTATCTCAGCTTTTGTCTTAGCAGGAAAATCAGTTCTTACAGCCCCCTCAGTCTATATCCATTTCCTTGCATTATCCTGTCTCTCAATGCCAATTACTGAAACAAGACACAGGTGTTTGTCATTTGCACTTGACCTAATTACGGACCGCTCGTCTCCTGCCTCTCTCTCTCCTCACTGAACCACGCCCCCCTCGCCACAGTGAACCTCCAGAAATATATTCAAATAATAAAATAAAAAAACTCTGTCATGACCCCTTTAATTGTTAGGTTAGTAAGACTTGATGAAATTAAAAAAAAATCTGATTGAAACTATCGTATTCTGTTACAAAATATACTGATAACTGTATTTAAACCATTTCCTTCAGCAAAATAAAGCCAGGCTTAGGATTGCATTGGAAAGCTGACTCCTCTTGTATGTTTGTGTAGCGTCCTTCCCACAGCTTCCAGTTGCAGATGAAGCTGGAGGCGGTGGATAAGAGGTGTCCGGGCCTGATCCGCGTGGCTACGGTGGAGGAAGTGGACACTTACAGAATAAAGGTGTGTGAGAAGCTGCCGGCTTACAGCTATGATGCTGTAATCAAATAACTAAAGTTAATCGAGGACATTATCGTTTTTTCATTAAATGTCTCATAAAAACCCAGTAGAAACACACACTCCCGATGAGAAGTTTGGGGTCATTAAGATTTTTTACGATTGTGAAAGAAGTCTTTTTGCTCATCAAATCAGAAATACGGTAAAAAAAAGTAAAAGATTATTACAATTTTCTATGTGAATACTGTATATAGTATAATGTAATTTATTTCTGTGATCAAAGCTGTAATTTCAGCATCATTACTCCAGTCTTCAGTGGCACATGATCCTTCAGAAATCATTCAAACATGATGATCTGATGCTCAAGAAACATTTATGATTTTTAACCATGTTGAAAACAGTTGTGCTGCTTCATATTTTTGTGGAAACCATCATTTTTCCCAGGATTCTTTGATGAATAGAAAGTTCAAAAGAACAGCATTTATTTGAAAAAGAAATAATTTTGAACATTATAAATGTCTTTACTGTCATTGCTGATCAAATAAATGCATCCTTGCTGAATAAAAAGAAACATTTATTTCCAAAAAAAAATCTTACTGACCCTTGACTTATAAATGACAATTTATGTAAACTAAATGACTCTTTAAAGCATGAAAAATATAAGTTAAAAGAGTAAATAACTTTTGCTAACAGAGCATGTGATGCCACATGACATTCATTTATAGTGGTACTCAAGCTAACAACTCACTGAATCACACTGCAGAATATCTTTATTATTACCTTTTACATCAGAAATATTACACATTTTCTACACAAGATATTTGAGAGGCCAAATTGAGTCCAATAGTAGGACATGTTTCCAGAGAATATATCCACCTTTTTGCTACGCTTCATGAGGCTTTGCGCGAATTATGTGTGTATCTTCCATTAAACAGTAAATAACCAGTGAAAGCTTCACTCTATGAACGCTGTAATAAGCTTTTTTTTTAAACTGGGTACAATGAGATGACATTATTTTTCTCACCCTTCTAACATCGAACATTAAAAGGACATGTAAACATTAAAAGCAAAAACCAATTACTTCCACTGACCATGAATAATTACAATAATTACTGATGCGTAAATAGGCCTATCACTCTAGTAATATAGGTCCCTTTTATGTAACATGTTGACTTAATCAAAAATGCTTATTAACTGGAACATTGATTGATAATATTTCAAAGTGATTTCCGTCATTTTGACAGATTTACCTCTTTTAGAAACATTCCAGTAAACATTGCTAACAGGGATTAGAAATGAAAATGGCCGACAATTAAATTTTTAAAGCATTCGACTGAAAACAAACCTGGAAAGAGACATGAGGATTTGGGGAGAAAAACAAGAGATTCTTAGTGCATTCCAGTGAATTATTAATGGGATATCATAAATAAAGTCTGGAGAGCAGACCACAAATGTTGTCTTTTTTCATACTGCTATACAGCAAAGGGAAAAAAATAATAATCAGGAGAAAAGAATACAGCGACTAAAAAGAGCTCTTGCCTTAGCACCATGCGTTAGTGAATCTCTTCTGAACATGAGAACATGAAGGAAAGTTTACAGCTCATTCAGTCAAACAGACAGATAAGGCACAACCTTATGATGTCAAATGATTTGTTTCAGTCTTTTTGAGTGGGACTTCATCAAACCGGAAGGCTTGAAGACCGCAGTAGTGAAAAGGTGGATATTTTTAAGCTTGTTTCTCTTGCCAAAAGACATAGTGCTTACAAAGTCAGCTTTGATAAATGCTAGATCAGTGGTAAACAAAACATTTTTATTAAATGACTTTTTTTTAACAATTTTAACAAATTGGACTTTATGTTTATCACTGAAACTTAGCTGACTGAAAATGATTTGAGCCCATTTCAGAACTTCTTCCCACTAATTGTGGTTTCATCAGCTGCCCTAGAAAGTCAAAGAAGGGTGGAGGAGTTGCTGTAATTTTTAAAAATAGTTTTAAGTGTAGGCAAATACCAGTAGAGAGTTTTGACAGTTTTGAAGCTATACTATGCAAAGTTGAATCTCCTTGCTCTCTGCTCATTGCTGTGATATACAGCCCTCCGATTCTTAAAGGGGCTTTCTTAAATGATTTTTCTGAATTCTTATCTGATATAGTCATGAGAAATGACAATCTTTTAATTCAGTGCTGTGTGAAGCAGTGCTGAAGTTTCAACTATCCTCTCCCTTTGGAGGATCCCTTCCCCACTCTACAGATAAAGCGTTGTGAATTTCGGCTCGCGTACCCCGAAGTGATGAAATAAAACAAAATTCTTTATGAAAATTTATAGGCAAGACAAGTAGTTTGTTTAGGCATGGGTTGTATGGAATTACAAACCTGCGCACACATATTTTCAAAAGCACATAACTATAGAATCAATTCTGAATGAGCATGTGAACGCCGTCAGCGTTAATCACAGGTTCGCGTTTAAAGTCTGATCATTTCGACGGAGGTGAATCAATCAAAATTAACTTTAGCTGGAAATAACATTATTCAAGAACCGCTACAAAGCCAAAACAATCTCTGTTACCTTAAATTATATGTTTATCTCTGTAAAGCTGCTTTGAAACAATCCATTGTTAAAAGCGCTATATAAATGAAGATGACTTGACTTGACTTAATTGTAGGTGATTTTAATATACATCTGTGCTGTCCTGCTAAGCCTCTTGTAAATGAGTTTGTACAGCTAATGGACTCTTTTAATCTTAAGCAATCAATATCTGGACCAACCCACAAGTTAGGTCATATACTTGACCTTGTGTTATCCTCTGATTTCCTCATTAATGACATTTATATAAGTGACACTGGTCTGTCTGATCATTGGCCTGTTATGTTTAACCGTGTTTTTCCTAGTTCATGTGACTGTATATCGGCTCTTGTGTGCTCCATAAACTCAGCTACTGCTTCCAATTTTGAGGATTTGTTTGTAGCTTTGACGGCCGGTTGCACAAATTTGGTAGCTCAAGGTTCGGATGTCGAGAGTCTGGTTACAAATTGTAATGCTTCATGTACCGAGGTGTTGGATGAAGTTGCTCCGTTAAAAGTAAAAACAAACAAAAAAATTAAAAAAGCAACCTTGGTTAAATGAAGACATCAGATCTATTAGAAAATGTTGTAGAGGGGCAGAAAGAAGATAGAAACGAGATAAACTGCACATTTCTTATCAGCCAGTTTGTCCCAATATCAGGAAGCTGTGGAATTATCTAGGGCAAATTATTTCTCAAACCTAATTGAAAAAAATTCACATTTGTCGCAGTCCTCGTCTGCACCAGTCTGTCTTTGTGTCTGCACTACACTTCCCAGAATCCTCCTCTTCTCCACACCTGTTCACTCCCTCACTTACCAGCCTGTCCCTCGTTATCATCATCAGTGTCACCTGTTTTCACCTTGTTATGTTTGATTCATGCTTGTATTTAGTTTGCTTCTGTTCAGTCTGTCCTGGTCGGTCGTTGTATATGTTACAGTGTTTGCCCTGCCTGTATCCTGGCGAGTATTTGTGTTATTGTAATTGTATTTTAATGTGAGTGTATCCTGCCTGTCTGTATCTGTGAGAAACTCTAAGTAAAGTGTTTGTATTTGAGGCTTTGGACTTTGAGTCTTCTTCAACCACACCACACCGTGACAACATTGTCCAAAATTCTTATTTTCCACACTAAATTCTGTGTTAAATCCTCCTATTTTATCCAGTTTGGTTCCAAGTGCTGATCTGTGTGAGAAGTTTTGTAGCTTCTTCATAGATAAAATAAATGGCATTAGGTCCCAGATTTTACCATCTTCATCTGAAAGTTGTTATAATTTACTGACCTCTTATAGTCTGTCTGAGTTTCAGACTATATCACATTCGGACTTGCGGGCTCTGATTTCTAAAATGAAATTAACTACTTGCTCTCTGGACATTATTCCTACTGTCCTTTTAAATGAGGTACTGGAGGTGGTTTTACCTAGTATACTTTCCATTATCAATGCATCTCTAAACAGCAGCACTGTTCCATCCTGCTTAAAACACGCTGTGATCCACCCCTTGCTAAAAAAACCCAGCCTTGATTTTTCAGAATTAAGTAACTATAGGCCGATTTCAAAATTGCCTTTTCTATTAAAAGTTTTAGAAAAAGTCATTTTAAACCAACTCACAACATACTTAATTGTAAACAACATCTTAGATCGTTTTCAGTCTGCTTTTAAAGCCAAACATAGTACTGAATCTGCCTTACTTAGAGTGACTAATGATATCTTGATATCAGTCGACTCTGTAAACTGTGCAGTCCTCGTTTTGTTAGACCTAAGCGCAGCCTTTGACACTGTGGACCATTCTATTATGTTGCAGAGATTAAAACATGAGGTCGGCATCCATGAAAATGCATTACAGTGGTTCGAGTCGTATCTTTTAAATAGGAGTTTGTCTGTTGAAATTGGAGAATTTTCTTCATCCTTAGTACCAATAACTTGTGGGGTGCCCCAGGGCTCCATTTTGGGTCCAGTTCTTTTCTCTCTTTACATGCTACCTCTGCGCCGAATTTTCGAACATTACAAGGTCAACTATCACATCTATGCAGATGATACTCAACTCTATTTACCATTAGATTTTGGGAATGAATCTGTCTCGTCCTTGTTAGCATGTTTGAAGGATATCAGAGTTTGGATGGACAAAAATTTCCTTCAATTAAATGAAAAGAAAACAGAGGTTATCCTGTTTGGCTCAAAAACTCAAATTGACAAATACAGTGTTTCATTAAGTAATTCGCAGTTAAAAGTTAACTCTTATGTTAGAAATGTTGGGGTCATTTTTGACTATGAGATGAATTTTGATAAACAAATAAACTCTGTAGTTAGCGCCAGCTTTTTTCAACTAAAGTGTCTTCGTAAGTTAAAGCATATTCTAACTTTTAAGGATTTGGAGATAGTAATACATGCTCTTATATCCTTACGACTCGATTACTGTAATGCTTTGTACGCTGGAATTAGTCAATCATCAATTTCACGATTGCAGTTTGTTCAAAATGCTGCAGCTCGTTTCCTTACTGGGACAAAAAAGAGGGAACATATTACACCTATACGGGCCTCTCTCCACTGGCTACCCTTGAAACAGAGGATTGATTTCAAGGTTTTAACTTATGTGTTCAAAGCTTTAAACGGATTGGCCACGATTTATATATCCGAACTTTTAAGCTCATATTCTCATCAGAGATCACTTAGATCATCATTTAAGTTACTATTAATTGTCCCAAAAACCCGCCTAAAAACAAAGGGTGATAGGTCTTTCTCAGTTTATGCGCCAAAATTATGGAATACTCTTCCATTATCAGAGTTTCTCCTACATTAAAAATGTCGAATATCGATTAAAACGTACCTTTTTGCACAAGCATACTAAAATGCATCTAAATGCTGTATGTATTTCTGTAAAGATCATGTGAGTTGTCTATTTTAATGTTGTTACTAGGTTTTATATATATATATATATATATATATATATATTTTTTTTTTATATAACTTTTTTTAATATGTTTTTTTTTTGTTTGAATTTTTTTTAAATGTTATGCTATCTGTATGTGCAGCTCTACTTAGATTGTGAAGCACTTTGGTCAACATTCGTGTTGTTTTAAGGTGCTATAGAAATAAACTTGACCTTGACCTTGCCAAACTGACAAATAGTTTTTCACTACATTCTGGTACTAGATTTGTAAAAAATAAAAAATAAAAATAATAAGTGTAATGTGCACATTATTCTTTAAAAACTACAAAACAGGAAAACAAGACAAAATGATTGATTAAGAAAAAAATTATTAATTTTTTTAGTGCTGGGCAACATCCAAAATAAAAGTTTGTGTTTACATAATATATGTGTTCTGTGTATAATTATTTTGTATAAATAAATACACATATATACGTACATGTATATATTTAAGAAGATGTGTTATTTATATATAAATTAATTATATTTATATTTATTAAAAATTATGTATAAATATATATACAGTATATACATGCAAATATTTCTTAAATATATACATGCATATGTGTATTTATATATACAAAATAATTATACACAGTACACACACATATATTATGTAAACACAAACTTTTATTTTGGATGCGCTTAATCGCAATTAATCGTTGCCCAGCACAATTTATTTTTTGCTATGCAGTCAGAAGACTTACTGACTCACTGGTCAGAACCACATGATAAACGGTAATTACACCGTTACACACTAACTTTATTAGTTTGACATTAACATGAATAGAAAAAACACATCCAGCAAAGACATCCAAAGAAAAGCAGGCTCACAGAATCGCCCGTAACGAGACAAAAATGTTATCAAAGCATTTCAGTAGTGCATGGATGAATGTAGTAGAGTGACGTGTCCTTGTGAAAGTGTTAGCCTCATCTGTTGTCCTCAGATTCATTTTGATGGTTGGAGCCACTTGTATGACGAGTGGATGGACTCAGACCATCCGGACGTCCACCCTGCTGGCTGGTGTGAAGGCACAGGACACCCCCTCAAACCTCCACCCTGCCAACCCATCACCCAGCAACCTGGTGAGATTCCTCCAGATCAATCTCTTTCCTCATCCATCTGACTCGTATGTGCTCATGTACCAAATACTCTGTCAATTCAGAGTAATATGTGTCTTTTAGGTCCCAGGGAGACCCTGACAGCCCGACAGCCCAACTTCTCCTTGTCTTATAAAAGTCTGCCTCAGCCACGCAACCCCTCCAAATACAGCTTCCACCACAGGTCATTCCTTCATGAGCCCTTACAGTGCAAAATACTCAAACTGTCAGTTTGTGTTTTGTCTTCTGATTAAAGAAGTAGTTCACTTCATGTCCATGTCTTTCTTCAGGCGAAAAGAAATTAAGGTTTTAGAGGAAACCATATAGTTTTTTCTCCATATAGTGACTTCAATGGGGTCCAACGGGTTGAAGGTCCAAATTGCAGTTTCAGTGCAGCTTCAAAGGCTCTACACGATCCCAGACGAGGAATAAGAGTCTTATCTTGTGAAATCATCGCTCATTTTCTGTAAAAAAGAAAAATTTCTATACTTTTTATCGTCTTGCACGTCCAGGACTTCACGCATTACGTAATCATGTTGAATGGTCAGGCGTGTTCTGGTTAAAAAAATGTAGGGTAGGGCGAATCTCATTTTCTCCTCCAACTTCAAAATCGTCCAACATCGTTGTTTTACCTTTTTTTTTTTTTTTTGTAAAGGGTGTTTAACTTAGTCTTTGCATGTTGGCTTTGTAAACACTAGGCTGGTACTTCCGCCTACGTCACACGTGACCTTTCAACATAATTATTTAATGTGTGGACCATCACAGAGCTAGTGCAAGACGAGCATTTGTGGTTAAAATGAGCAATGGTTTCACTAGATAAGACTCTTATTCCTCGTCTGGGATTGTGTCGAGACTTTGAAGCTGCACTGAAACTGACATTTGGACCTTCAACCCGTTGGACCCCATTGAAGTCACTATATGGAGAAAATCCTGGAATGTTTTCCTCAAAAACCTTAATTTATTTTCAACTGAAGAAAGAAAGACATGAATATCTTGGATGACGTGGGGGAGAGTAAATGATCAGGACATTTTTATTCTTAAGTGAACTACTCCGTTAAATTGTCTTGCAGTTGAGGGACAGTTTTAAAAACAAATGACTGCAGATTTGAGAACAGACCCGTTCTTTGTCAAACAGAAAGTGCCCTACTCCGGGATGTGACGGGTCAGGTCATGTGACCGGGCGATTTACGGCGCATCACTGTTTATCTGGCTGTCCGTTGGCTGAGAGGAACCAGGGCCGACTCAAGGCGGATCTCTCTGATACAGAAGGATCCAGGCGTAACCTGCTGGTCTTCGGCCAGAGAGCAAAAAAGTCACGATATCACGGCAGGCAAGACAATATTCACTTTTGTTGTGTTAATCAAGTATATCACTGCAAAAAAATGCTTTTCTTACTTAGTATTGTAACGAAGTTAAAGCTCAGGGAAGAAGGAGGCGGGAACCGGCGAACGTTCAACGGAACTTTAATATCAAAATAAACAAACAACAAAACGAAAGTAAAGCAGCAGCCCCTCAAAGACGACTGCCGCACAAAAACATAATAAAAGCACAACATAAATAGTCCAGACCTGGTCCTCTCTCATCCTTCACTGTCATCACTCCTCCTTTGATCATTCCTCCGTGAGACTCGCTTCGTTCCCATGGCTCTCGGCCCCGCCCTGCTTACCACAAGTATTTTTGTCTTGTTTCCAGTCCAAATATGTAAAGTAAATAAGTAAAATGACAAGATATTATGACTTGTTTTCTAAAAAAAAATTATAATAATAATTAAGTGAGTTTCTGCTTAAAACAAGAAAACTTATCTGACAATGGGGTAAGAAAAATAATCTTAATTCAAACGGAAATAAGTTTTTTTTTTTTTTGGTACCCTTTTGGGTGATAATTTTGCTTGTTTTCACTTAATTTAGATTATTGTTTTTTTTTTTCAGAAAACAAGACATAATATCTATAGAATTTTTAGATATTTGGACTGGAAACAAGACAAACATGCTAAGTAAGAAAAGCATTTTTTGCAGTGAATTGCATATTTGTAAAATTAACAATATTGCGGTTATGTAAACATTAATTTAATAGTCACCTTTCTTTGCTGTCCGCAGGATTGGTCGCCCCCCTAAATATCGTAAAAGTCAGCAAAGAAATTGTCAGAGTGAGTTTTACTTTCCTATATTTTCTATATTTGAAAGTTGAAAATTTTCAAACGTTTTTTTTTATCAGTTACTGTGTTTAAATGCACAAGTATATTTTTAATAATAGTAGTCATATTCCGATAATGTGTGTACACAATATTGCCAACAGTATTGGGACACCCCTCCAAATCATTGAATCCAGGTGTTCCATGGCCTCACTTCCATGGCCACAGTTGTATAAAATCAAGCACCGAGGCATGCAGACGCTTCTACAAACATTTGTGAAAGAATGTGTCGCTCTCAGGAGCTCAGTGAATTCAAGTGTGGTACCGTGATAGGTTGCCACCTGTGCAAGAAGTCCATTTGTGAAATTTCCTCACTAATAAATATTCCACGGTCAACTGTTAGTGGTATTATAACAGTGGAACCAATTGGGAACAACAGCAACTCCGCCACGAAGTGGCAGGCCACGTTAAATCACAGAGCGGGGTCAGCGCATGCTGAGGCGCACAGTCCGCAGAAGTCGCCAACTTTCTGCAGAGCCAATAGCTACAGACCTCCAAACTTCGCATGGCCTTTAGATTAAATCAAGAACAGTGCGTATAGCTTCATGGAATGGGTTTCCATGGCCAAGCAGCTGCAGCCAAGCCTTACATCACCAAGTGCAATGCAAAATGGTGTATGCAGTCGGATGCAGTGGTGTAAAGCGTGTGATGCGGTGGTGTTAAGTGTGGGATGCAGTGGTGTAAAGCGCGGGATGCAGTGGTGTAAAGCGTGGGGTGTATTGGTGTAAAGTGTGGGATGCAGTGGTGTAAAGCGCTGTAAAGCGTGGGATGCAGTGGTGTAAAGTGTGGGATGCAGTGGTGTAAAGCATGGGATGCAGTGGTGTAAAGAGTGTGATGCAGTGGTGTAAAGAGTGTGATGCAGTGGTGTAAGACGTGGGATGCAGTGGTGTAAAGTGTGGAATGCAGTGGTGTAAAGTGTGGGATGCAGTGGTGTAAAGAGTGGGATGCAGAGGTGTAAAGCATGGGATGCAGTGTTGTAAAGCGTGGGATGCAGTGGTGTAAAGCGTGGGATGTGGTGGTGTAAAGCGTGGGATGCAGTGGTGTAAAGTGTGGGATGCAGTGGTGTAAAGCGTCGGATACAGTGGTGTAAAGCGTGAGATGCAGTGGTGTAAAGAGTGGGATGCAGTGGTGTAAAGTGTGGGATGCAGTGGTGTAAAGTGTGGGATGCAGTGGTGTAAAGCGTGGGATGCAGTGGTGTAAAGTGTGGAATGCAGTGGTGTAAAGCGTGGGATGCAGTGGTGTAAAGCGTGGGATGCAGTGATGTAAAGCGCTGTAAAGCGGAGGATGCAGTGGTGTAAAGCGCTGTAAAGCGGAGGATGCAGTGGTGTAAAGCGTGGGATGCAGTGATGTAAAGCGTGGGATCCATTGGTATAAAGCGTGGGATGCAGTGCAGTAAAGCGTGGGATGCAGTGCAGTAAAGCGTGGGATGCAGTGGAGTAAAGCGTGGGATGCAGTGGTGTAAAGCGTGGGATGCAGTGGAGTAAAGCGTGGGATGCAGTGTTGTAAAGCGTGGGATGCAGTGCAGTAAAGCGTGGGATGCAGTGGAGTAAAGCGTGGGATGCAGTGGTGTAAAGCGTGGGATGCAGTGGTGTAAAGTGTGGAATGCAGTGGTGTAAAGCGTGGGATGCAGTGGTGTAAAGCGTGGGATGCAGTGATGTAAAGCGCTGTAAAGCGGAGGATGCAGTGGTGTAAAGCGCTGTAAAGCGGAGGATGCAGTGGTGTAAAGCGTGGGATGCAGTGATGTAAAGCGTGGGATCCATTGGTGTAAAGCGTGGGATGCAGTGCAGTAAAGCGTGGGATGCAGTGCAGTAAAGCGTGGGATGCAGTGGATTAAAGCGTGGGATGCAGTGGTGTAAAGCGTGGGATGCAGTGGAGTAAAGCGTGGGATGCAGTGTTGTAAAGCGTGGGATGCAGTGCAGTAAAGCGTGGGATGCAGTGGAGTAAAGCGTGGGATGCAGTGGTGTAAAGCGTGGGATGCAGAGGTGTAAAGCGTGGGATGCAGTGGAGAAAAGCGTGGGTTGCAGTGGTGTAAAGCGTGGGATGCAGTGCAGTAAAGCGTGGGATGCAGTGGAGTAAAGCGTGGGATGCAGTGGCGTAAAGCGTGGGATGCAGTGGTGTAAAGCGGAGGATGCATTGGTGTAAAGCGTGGGATGCAGTGATGTAAAGCGTGGGATCCATTGGTGTAAAGCGTGGGATGCAGTGGAGTAAAGCGTGGGATGCAGTGGTGTAAAGCGTGGGATGCAGAGGTGTAAAGCGTGGGATGCAGTGGAGAAAAGCGTGGGTTGCAGTGGTGTAAAGCGTGGGATGCAGTGCAGTAAAGCGTGGGATGCAGTGGAGTAAAGCGTGGGATGCAGTGGCGTAAAGCGTGGGATGCAGTGGTGTAAAGCGGAGGATGCATTGGTGTAAAGCGTGGGATGCAGTGATGTAAAGCGTGGGATCCATTGGTGTAAAGCGTGGGATGCAGTGCAGTAAAGCGTGGGATGCAGTGCAGTAAAGCGTGGGATGCAGTGGAGTAAAGCGTGGGATGCAGTGGTGTAAAGCGTGGGATGCAGAGGTGTAAAGCGTGGGATGCAGTGGTGTAAAGCGTGGGATGCAGTACAGTAAAGCGTGGGATGCAGTGGAGTAAAGCGTGGGATGCAGTGGAGTAAAGCGTGGGATGCAGTCGTGTAAAGCGTGGGATGCAGAGGTGTAAAGCGTGGGATGCAGTGGAGAAAAGCGTGGGGTGCAGTGGTGTAAAGCGTGGGATGCAGTGCAGTAAAGCGTGGGATGCAGTGCAGTAAAGCGTGGGATGCAGTGGAGTAAAGCGTGGGATGCAGTGGTGTAAAGCGTGGGATGCAGTGGTGTAAAGCGCTGTAAAGCGGAGGATGCAGTGGTGTAAAGCGTGGGATGCAGTAATGTAAAGCGTGGGATCCATTGGTGTAAAGCGTGGGATGCAGTGCAGTAAAGCGTAGGATGCAGTGCAGTAAAGCGTGGGATGCAGTGGAGTAAAGCGTGGGATGCAGTGGTGTAAAGCGTGGGATGCAGAGGTGTAAAGCGTGGGATGCAGAGGTGTAAAGCGTGGGATGCAGTGGTGTAAAGCGTGGGATGCAGTGCAGTAAAGCGTGGGATGCAGTGGAGTAAAGCGTGGGATGCAGTGGTGTAAAGCGTGGGATGCAGTGCAGTAAAGCGTGGGATGCAGTGGAGGAAAGCGTGGGATGCAGTGGTGTAAAGCGTGGGATGCAGAGGTGTAAAGCGTGGGATGCAGTAGAGAAAAGCGTGGGGTGCAGTGGTGTAAAGCGTGGGATGCAGTGCAGTAAAGCGTGGGATGCAGTGGAGTAAAGCGTGGGATGCAGTGGTGTAAAGCGTGGGATGCAGTGGTGTAAAGCGTGGGGTGCAGTGGAGTAAAGCGTGGGATGCAGTGGTGTAAAGCGTGGGATGCAGAGGTGTAAAGCGTGGGATGCAGAGGTGTAAAGCGTGGGATGCAGTGGTGTAAAGCGTGGGATGCAGTGCAGTAAAGCGTGGGATGCAGTGGAGTAAAGCGTGAGATGCAGTGGTGTAAAGCGTGGGATGCAGTGCAGTAAAGCGTGGGATGCAGTGTTGTAAAGCGTGGGATGCAGTGCAGTAAAGCGTGGGATGCAGTGGAGTAAAGCGTGGGATGCAGTGGTGTAAAGCGTGGGATGCAGAGGTGTAAAGCGTGGGATGCAGTGGAGAAAAGCGTGGGTTGCAGTGGTGTAAAGCGTGGGATGCAGTGCAGTAAAGCGTGGGATGCAGTGGAGTAAAGCGTGGGATGCAGTGGCGTAAAGCGTGGGATGCAGTGGTGTAAAGCGCTGTAAAGCGGAGGATGCATTGGTGTAAAGCGTGGGATGCAGTGATGTAAAGCGTGGGATCCATTGGTGTAAAGCGTGGGATGCAGTGCAGTAAAGCGTGGGATGCAGTGCAGTAAAGCGTGGGATGCAGTGGAGTAAAGCGTGGGATGCAGTGGTGTAAAGCGTGGGATGCAGAGGTGTAAAGCGTGGGATGCAGTGGTGTAAAGCGTGGGATGCAGTACAGTAAAGCGTGGGATGCAGTGGAGTAAAGCGTGGGATGCAGTGCAGTAAAGCGTGGGATGCAGTGGAGTAAAGCGTGGGATGCAGTGGTGTAAAGCGTGAGATGCAGAGGTGTAAAGCGTGGGATGCAGAGGTGTAAAGCGTGGGATGCAGTGGAGAAAAGCGTGGGGTGCAGTGGTGTAAAGCGTGGGATGCAGTGCAGTAAAGCGTGGGATGCAGTGGAGTAAAGCGTGGGATGCAGTGGTGTAAAGCGTGGGATGCAGTGCAGTAAAGCGTAGGATGCAGTGGAGTAAAGCGTGCGATGCAGTGGTGTAAAGCATGGGATGCAGTGGTGTAAAGTGTGGGGTGCAGTGGTGTAAAGCGTGGGATGGAGTGGTGTAAAGCGTGGGATGCAGTGCAGTAAAGCGTGGGATGCAGTGGAGTAAAGCGTGGGATGCAGTGGTGTAAAGCGTGGGATGCAGAGGTGTAAAGCGTGGGATGCAGAGGTGTAAAGCGTGGGATGCAGTGGTGTAAAGCGTGGGATGCAGTGCAGTAAAGCGTGGGATGCAGTGGAGTAAAGCGTGAGATGCAGTGGTGTAAAGCGTGGGATGCAGTGCAGTAAAGCGTGGGATGCAGTGTTGTAAAGCGTGGGATGCAGTGCAGTAAAGCGTGGGATGCAGTGGAGTAAAGCGTGGGATGCAGTGGTGTAAAGCGTGGGATGCAGAGGTGTAAAGCGTGGGATGCAGTGGAGAAAAGCGTGGGTTGCAGTGGTGTAAAGCGTGGGATGCAGTGCAGTAAAGCGTGGGATGCAGTGGAGTAAAGCGTGGGATGCAGTGGCGTAAAGCGTGGGATGCAGTGGTGTAAAGCGCTGTAAAGCGGAGGATGCATTGGTGTAAAGCGTGGGATGCAGTGATGTAAAGCGTGGGATCCATTGGTGTAAAGCGTGGGATGCAGTGCAGTAAAGCGTGGGATGCAGTGCAGTAAAGCGTGGGATGCAGTGGAGTAAAGCGTGGGATGCAGTGGTGTAAAGCGTGGGATACAGAGGTGTAAAGCGTGGGATGCAGTGGTGTAAAGCGTGGGATGCAGTACAGTAAAGCGTGGGATGCAGTGGAGTAAAGCGTGGGATGCAGTGCAGTAAAGCGTGGGATGCAGTGGAGTAAAGCGTGGGATGCAGTGGTGTAAAGCGTGAGATGCAGAGGTGTAAAGCGTGGGATGCAGAGGTGTAAAGCGTGGGATGCAGTGGAGAAAAGCGTGGGGTGCAGTGGTGTAAAGCGTGGGATGCAGTGCAGTAAAGCGTGGGATGCAGTGGAGTAAAGCGTGGGATGCAGTGGTGTAAAGCGTGGGATGCAGTGCAGTAAAGCGTAGGATGCAGTGGAGTAAAGCGTGCGATGCAGTGGTGTAAAGCATGGGATGCAGTGGTGTAAAGTGTGGGGTGCAGTGGTGTAAAGCGTGGGATGGAGTGGTGTAAAGCGTGGGATGCAGTGCAGTAAAGCGTGGGATGCAGTGGAGTAAAGCGTGGGATGCAGTGGTGTAAAGCGTGGGATGCAGAGGTGTAAAGTGTGGGATGCAGTGGAGAAAAGCGTGGGGTGCAGTGGTGTAAAGCGTGGGATGCAGTGCAGTAAAGCGTGGGATGCAGTGGAGTAAAGCGTGGGATGCAGTGGTGTAAAGCGTGGGATGCAGAGGTGTAAAGCGTGGGATGCAGTGGAGAAAAGCGTGGGTTGCAGTGGTGTAAAGCGTGGGATGCAGTGCAGTAAAGCGTGGGATGCAGTGGAGTAAAGCGTGGGATGCAGTGGCGTAAAGCGTGGGATGCAGTGGTGTAAAGCGCTGTAAAGCGGAGGATGCATTGGTGTAAAGCGTGGGATGCAGTGATGTAAAGCGTGGGATCCATTGGTGTAAAGCGTGGGATGCAGTGCAGTAAAGCGTGGGATGCAGTGCAGTAAAGCGTGGGATGCAGTGGAGTAAAGCGTGGGATGCAGTGGTGTAAAGCGTGGGATACAGAGGTGTAAAGCGTGGGATGCAGTGGTGTAAAGCGTGGGATGCAGTACAGTAAAGCGTGGGATGCAGTGGAGTAAAGCGTGGGATGCAGTGCAGTAAAGCGTGGGATGCAGTGGAGTAAAGCGTGGGATGCAGTGGTGTAAAGCGTGAGATGCAGAGGTGTAAAGCGTGGGATGCAGAGGTGTAAAGCGTGGGATGCAGTGGAGAAAAGCGTGGGGTGCAGTGGTGTAAAGCGTGGGATGCAGTGCAGTAAAGCGTGGGATGCAGTGGAGTAAAGCGTGGGATGCAGTGGTGTAAAGCGTGGGATGCAGTGCAGTAAAGCGTAGGATGCAGTGGAGTAAAGCGTGCGATGCAGTGGTGTAAAGCATGGGATGCAGTGGTGTAAAGTGTGGGGTGCAGTGGTGTAAAGCGTGGGATGGAGTGGTGTAAAGCGTGGGATGCAGTGCAGTAAAGCGTGGGATGCAGTGGAGTAAAGCGTGGGATGCAGTGGTGTAAAGCGTGGGATGCAGAGGTGTAAAGTGTGGGATGCAGTGGAGAAAAGCGTGGGGTGCAGTGGTGTAAAGCGTGGGATGCAGTGCAGTAAAGCGTGGGATGCAGTGGTGTAAAGCATGGGATGCAGTGGTGTAAAGTGTGGGGTGCAGTGGTGTAAAGCGTGGGATGCAGTGCAGTAAATCGTGGGATGCAGAAGTGTAAAGCGGAGGATGCAGTGCAGTAAAGCGGAGGATGCAGTGGTGTAAAGCGCTGTAAAGCGGAGGATGCAGTGGTTTAAAGCATGGGATGCAGTGGTGTAAAGCGTGGCATGCAGTGGTGTAAAGCGTGGGATGCAGTGCAGTAAAGCGTGGGATGCAGTGGAGTAAAGCGTGGGATGCAGTGGCTTAAAGCGTGGGATGCAGAGGTGTAAAGCATGGGATGCAGTGGAGAAAAGCGTGGGGTGCAGTGGTGTAAAGCGTGGGATGCAGTGCAGTAAAGCGTGGGATGCAGTGGAGTAAAGCGTGGGATGCAGTGGTGTAAAGCGTGGGATGCAGTGGTGTAAAGCATGGGATGCAGTGGTGTAAAGCGTGGGGTGCAGTGGTGTAAAGCGTGGGATGCAGTGGAGTAAAGCGTGGGATGCAGTGGTGTAAAGCGTGGGATGCAGAGGTGTAAAGCGTGGGATGCAGTGGAGAAAAGCGTGGGGTGCAGTGGTGTAAAGCGTGGGATGCAGTGCAGTAAAGCGTGGGATGCAGTGGAGTAAAGCGTGGGATGCAGTGGTGTAAAGCGTGGGATGCAGTGCAGTAAAGCGTAGGATGCAGTGGAGTAAAGCGTGGGATGCAGTGGTGTAAAGCGTGGGATGCAGTGGTGTAAAGCATGGGGTGCAGTGGAGTAAAGCGTGGGATGCAGTGGTGTAAAGCGTGGGATGCAGAGGTGTAAAGCGTGGGATGCAGATGTGTAAAGCGCGGGATGCAGTGGTGTAAAGCGTGGGATGCAGTGCAGTAAAGCGTGGGATGCAGTCGAGTAAAGCGTGAGATGCAGTGGTGTAAAGCGTGGGATGCAGTGCAGTAAAGCGTGGGATGCAGTGGAGTAAAGCGTGGGATGCAGTGTTGTAAAGCGTGGGATGCAGTCCAGTAAAGCGTGGGATGCAGTGGAGTAAAGCGTGGGATGCAGTGGTGTAAAGCGTGGGGTGCAGAGGTGTAAAGCGTGGGATGCAGTGGAGAAAAGCGTGGGGTGCAGTGGTGTAAAGCGTGGGATGCAGTGCAGTAAAGCGTGGGATGCAGTGGAGTAAAGCGTGGGATGCAGTGGTGTAAAGCGTGGGATGCAGTGGTGTAAAGCGCTGTAAAGCGGAGGATGCAGTGGTGTAAAGCGTGGGATGCAGTGATGTAAATCGTGGGATCCATTGGTGTAAAGCGTGGGATGCAGTGCAGTAAAGCGTGGGATGCAGTGCAGTAAAGCGTGGGATGCAGTGGAGTAAAGCGTGGGATGCAGAGGTGTAAAGCGTGGGATGCAGAGGTGTAAAGCGTGGGATGCAGTGGTGTAAATCGTGGGATGCAGTACAGTAAAGCGTGGGATGCAGTGGAGTAAAGCGTGGGATGCAGTGGTGTAAAGCGTGGGATGCAGTGCAGTAAAGTGTGGGATGCAGTGGAGTAAAGCGTGGGATGCAGTGGTGTAAAGCGTGGGATGCAGAGGTGTAAAGCGTGGGATGCAGAGGTGTAAAGCGTGGGATGCAGTGGAGAAAAGCGTGGGGTGCAGTGGTGTAAAGCGTGGGATGCAGTGGTGTAAAGCATGGGATGCAGTGGTGTAAAGCGTGGGGTGCAGTGGTGTAAAGCGTGGGATGCAGTGGAGTAAAGCGTGGGATGCAGTGGTGTAAAGCGTGGGATGCAGAGGTGTAAAGCGTGGGATGCAGTGGAGAAAAGCGTGGGGTGCAGTGGTGTAAAGCGTGGGATGCAGTGCAGTAAAGCGTGGGATGCAGTGGAGTAAAGCGTGGGATGCAGTGGTGTAAAGCGTGGGATGCAGTGCAGTAAAGCGTAGGATGCAGTGGAGTAAAGCGTGGGATGCAGTGGTGTAAAGCGTGGGATGCAGTGGTGTAAAGCATGGGGTGCAGTGGAGTAAAGCGTGGGATGCAGTGGTGTAAAGCGTGGGATGCAGAGGTGTAAAGCGTGGGATGCAGATGTGTAAAGCGCGGGATGCAGTGGTGTAAAGCGTGGGATGCAGTGCAGTAAAGCGTGGGATGCAGTCGAGTAAAGCGTGAGATGCAGTGGTGTAAAGCGTGGGATGCAGTGCAGTAAAGCGTGGGATGCAGTGGAGTAAAGCGTGGGATGCAGTGTTGTAAAGCGTGGGATGCAGTGCAGTAAAGCGTGGGATGCAGTGGAGTAAAGCGTGGGATGCAGTGGTGTAAAGCGTGGGGTGCAGAGGTGTAAAGCGTGGGATGCAGTGGAGAAAAGCGTGGGGTGCAGTGGTGTAAAGCGTGGGATGCAGTGCAGTAAAGCGTGGGATGCAGTGGAGTAAAGCGTGGGATGCAGTGGTGTAAAGCGTGGGATGCAGTGGTGTAAAGCGCTGTAAAGCGGAGGATGCAGTGGTGTAAAGCGTGGGATGCAGTGATGTAAAGCGTGGGATCCATTGGTGTAAAGCGTGGGATGCAGTGCAGTAAAGCGTGGGATGCAGTGCAGTAAAGCGTGGGATGCAGTGGAGTAAAGCGTGGGATGCAGAGGTGTAAAGCGTGGGATGCAGAGGTGTAAAGCGTGGGATGCAGTGGTGTAAATCGTGGGATGCAGTACAGTAAAGCGTGGGATGCAGTGGAGTAAAGCGTGGGATGCAGTGGTGTAAAGCGTGGGATGCAGTGCAGTAAAGTGTGGGATGCAGTGGAGTAAAGCGTGGGATGCAGTGGTGTAAAGCGTGGGATGCAGAGGTGTAAAGCGTGGGATGCAGAGGTGTAAAGCGTGGGATGCAGTGGAGAAAAGCGTGGGGTGCAGTGGTGTAAAGCGTGGGATGCAGTGCAGTAAAGCGTGGGATGCAGTGGAGTAAAGCGTGGGATGCAGTGGTGTAAAGCGTGGGATGCAGTGCAGTAAAGCGTAGGATGCAGTGGAGTAAAGCGTGCGATGCAGTGGTGTAAAGCATGGGATGCAGTGGTGTAAAGCGTGGGGTGCAGTGGTGTAAAGCGTGGGATGGAGTGGTGTAAAGCGTGGGATGCAGTGCAGTAAAGCGTGGGATCCAGTGCAGTAAAGCGTGGGATGCAGTGGAGTAAAGCGTGGGATGCAGTGGTGTAAAGCGTGGGATGCAGTGCAGTAAAGCGTGGGATGCAGTGGAGTAAAGCGTGGGATGCAGTGGTGTAAAGCGTGGGATGCAGAGGTGTAAAGCGGAGGATGCAGTGGTGTAAAGCGCTGTAAAGCGGAGGATGCAGTGGTGTAAAGCGTGGGATGCACTGGTGTAAAGCGTGGCATGCAGTGGTGTAAAGCGTGGGATGCAGTGGAGTAAAGCGTGGGATGCAGTGTTGTAAAGCGTGGCATGCAGTGCAGTAAAGCGTGGGATGCAGTGCAGTAAAGCGTGGGATGCAGTGTGGGATGCAGTGCAGTAAAGCGTGGGATGCAGTGCAGTGAAGCGTGGGATGCAGTGCAGTAAAGCGTGGGACGCAGTCGTGTAAAGCAGCCGCCACTGGACTCTAGATCAGTGATATGTGTTCTCTGGAGTGACGAATCACGTTTCTCTGTCTGGCAATCCGATGGACGAGTCTGGGTTTGGCGTTTGCCAGGATGAACGTATTTGCCTGACTGCATTGTGCCAAGTGTGAAGTTTGGTGGAGGGGGGATTATGTTGTGGGGTTGTTTTTCAGGGTTTGGGCTTGGCCGTTAGCTCCAGCTAAAGGAGCTCTTAATGCTTCAGCATACCAAGACATTTTGGACAATTTCATGCTGGGAACAGTATGGGGATGTTCCTGTTCCAGGAAAAATGTAATTTGCTGCAGTAGGAAAAGCCACTGTGCCGTACAGTATATAATAAATGACTTGCGCCTCAGAGTTTGCAGACGAAACACAATAAGCACGGTCATGTTACCTTGCTTTGAGATGCAGGACAGCTATGGGAGGTTATTATACCAAACCACTTTGACGACAGACTTTGGCTAAGAGATTTCAGAATGACCAAATCAGCATTTCAGATGATCGGTCCGCTGGTTAGTCCACTTTTGCCGTCCCATCGCGCAAAGTCACACCACTTCCTTGATGCGCATCGAGGAATTTATTCGATAAATGTGTTTCCATCGTAGTTTATGCGTATGTTTTCTTATCAGATAAAACATTTATCTGCCTCAATTGAGCGCATATGTTTTTTATGCGCATCTTGGCATGTCCATCCAGCGTTTTTTTGGGGTTTTTTTTTTTGTGATATCCCACAATGTTCATAAAAAAGGGGGATTAAAACATAGCTAGTGACAAGTGCAAGCATCTCCTTAAAAAGAAGTATTTCAGTTGCTGTCAAGTATGTAAACCTCTTTTAAGATTAAAGATGACCTCTCGCCAGAATATGGACCTTAAATGGTCATGTAGATGTGAATGTGGTGATTGTGTCTTGTTTCAGGTATGACGGCGGAAGGGATGTACCCTTCTCTCTTCATGACGGCATTTACTGCTAACTCTGATCGAACCCTGTCTCTCTGCTGGGAGCAGCACTGTAAACTACTGCCTGGGGTTGCCGGAGTTCATGCCAGTCAAGTAGCTTCCTGGACTATAGAGGAGGTAATAATCACTTCATTCAACTGTGTGGATATCCCTGGGTTTACAAGTCAAAAATGAATGGGTGTATTTTAGAGTACAAGATAACGTCCAGTTATTATTATACTGTATATCACTAAATCACTTATATGTTTATAATACTTTTATTTTGATAACAATTTACTATAAGGTTCATTAGTTAACATTAGTTAGGGTTATTATTTAGCATGAACTAATAATGAACTGAACATTTATTAATATTTGTCCATGTTAATTTCAACATTTACTAACACTTTATTAAAATCTTGTTAACCTTTAATGCACTGTGAACTAACATGAACAAACAATGAACAGCTTTATTTTTATTAACTACATTAAAAAAGATTAACAAATAAAATAACAAATGCATTGCTCATGGTTAGTTCATGTTAGTTAACACATTAACTATTGTTAACTAATGAACCTTATTGTAAAGTGTTTCCTTTATTTTACATTGAAAAATAAAACATTGAACAAAACATGCAATTCTCAAGAATACAGCCACACACTTCTGAACTTCTGGATATTAAAATGATGTCTGGACGCAGCAAACAACAGCCGCTTGAATGATGGCTCTAATCATTTACCGGTATATCTCTGTTTGATTTCTAGGTCTTTGGATTTGTTAATAATCTTATTGGTTGTGAGGAGCAGGCCCAAATTTTCAAAGATGAAGTAAGTAAATTTCTATTAATAATGAAATAGGGTTAACTCAACGCCCCCCTGTGAACACAACAAATTGAACACATTTACATAAAATATGTGTTCAATTCACATGTGAAAATAAAATAAAGATCAGAATATGCCAACATCTATCTCATATGAAATATTTTAAATAATCATATCATGTTTTGGTAACACTTTGTTTTACGGTGTCCGTGATACAGAGTAATTACTTAATTAATTACTTAGTAGTAGACATTGTAATAACATGTAACAAAATGTAATTAACATGTAACTAAGTTATGGAACAGCCTGTACTTACAGATTGTAATTACACTCATGTAATAGGCAGCTACTGTTACACATATGTAACAGGCCGAGTCGGTAACATACATGCCTTCAGGTTTCTTTGCCTTCTGAGACCACAGTGTGTGTGTGCGTACTTGCGTGCGCGCGCGCGTGTGTGTGTGTGTGTGTGTGTGTGTGTGTGTGTGTGTGTGTGTGTGCGTGCGTGCGTGCGTGTGTGTGTGTGTGTGTGTGTGTGTGTGAAAACTATCTCTCTATCTTTCCACTATGTTAGGAGTTCGAGTTTTCAGTGTGTAGAATTTTCTCAGTGGGAAAAAGAAAACATCGTGCCTGAACAACGATCAGGAGATGCGTGCCTCCGTGTTCACGGCCCATCCCCGGTGTGAAATCGCTGGTGTTTCTGACGTCACAAACTACCTTGTAACCAATCAGATCAACGTGTGATCGCCAACGAGCATGAATAATTTTTTTTTCAAGGAAAACAATTTTAAATATGTCATTTTGGTGATCAAAGATGAGTTTTAAGGCATAAAATGATTGACTACAGGGGGACTTTAATAAAATTGGAGAGATGTCTGTCCCTCCATTAAAAGTCTTTACCCAAAACTCTGATGCTTCAAAACATTCATAAAGAAAATGTCCATATGAATCGAGCGGTTTAACCCAAATCTTCTGAAGAGACACAATTACTTCATGTGATGAACAGATTTAGGGCTTTTTCACAGGCTTTTATTCACATATTAATATTGATCAACTAATATACATACATAGAGCTCACTAATAGAGTGCTATAAAACCGGAAAACGAGTTGCATTTTAGCACTTCCGGTTCCATCGTCTCAAATTCAATTGATGTTTTTTTTTTGGATGGGCTTTTGGTTAAATGCCTAAAATAAGGTTGGTGGTGAACACAAGTTCGAGATATTTTCACTTTTTTTCTACAACATAAAATACATCAGTACTACTCCTCTCATGATGTTATTAAAGCTTTTACTTGTCTTGAAAAAGGTGGTTGTTAACAAGTGGCTAAATAGCACTACAGATGTTGTGGGAGACATTACTCGTCATCACACGGATCTGGTAAACTCATCTACTCACTAGTCTTTCACAGCAGCATTGTGTTGATAATCGCGCTCTTGAAAACTATTATAACTCAAACTTTCAAGGAAAGTGTTTTAAAATAAAGACTGAAAGAGTTAAAACTTTAAAATTCATAAAAGTTTTTTATTTGTGAAGATTATCCCGATGGACAAAACAAGAATCATACTATTTTTTTTGTTCCCAGAACTTATTTTTTTCAATAAGCCAATAGGAAAATCCTACTGGGTTTTTGTCAAGGGAACCAGGGTGATGCAGACATATGGGTTGGCCTACAAACAAACACACGTCTTCATCACCGCAGCGCTTGTTTGCTCAGCGGAAGCTCAACCGTAGATACTTGATGAAAAACCTCATTGTTTTTTGCAGAAGCGTGACACGCACGCACGAAACTCATCGATTTACCAACAAGCATGCAAGCTTCAGTTTACCAAATTTGAATGCGTACATTCAATGATCAATGTTTATTATAGAACAGAATAGTATTTATAAAAGAATTTATATGCAGAATAGCCTAGCAAGAAGCACAACACTCTGGACAGCATAGCAATTATGCTTAGCAACACCCTGGCAACCAGCCAACACACTACAACACCAACACCACTCACATTTTCTTAGAAAAATGTTTCTATATATTATATTACATTTTTAGAAATAAAGTTCAAACTATGAACTTTTCAGGAAAGAGTTCAGGTATATCATCGAGTGGTGTTGCGTTACATGTCGCTTGAAGTGTCTTGTTCCAGTGATACAGCGTCACTTTTCTCTGCAGATGATCGATGGAGAGGCCTTCCTTCTTCTGACTCAAAATGATATTGTGAAGATCATGAATATAAAGCTAGGACCAGCGCTGAAGATTCACAACGCCATTTTAGTGTTCAAGAGCACAGACGAAGGCCTGAAGTGAGCAACTCGTCTCCAAGCTCCTCATGCCGCAACGATCCATTCAGAATCCGACATCTAATCACGTGTTTGGTGTTTAACGTCTGAACCCACCAGAGAGAGAGAGAGAGAGACAACCAGAGCAGGATGAACGAAACATGAAACAGTACAGCCTAGCTGAGCTTCGATGCTGCTTTATTTCAAAAGCGAAATGACACGTTCTGATAAAGAACTACCCGATCTGACACCACCGCGCAGGATTTTTTGTATTTGGAGTGTTAACTGAAATCTACATTTGTTCTCAGTGTGTGAAGTGAAATATCAGGGCAGATTTCAGTTGATTGGTGCTACTGTCCCCTTTATTAGCGCCCTGATGGTGTTTATGCACTTTACCTGAGGAGCCACTAGAGGGAGCTGTCCTTTAGACAATCTGAGCCAACTAAACCAATTGTTTGGGGACCGTTAACTATATTTGCCCTCAGTAACAAAGTGCTACTGACACTGTGGTGTTAAATGAGATTAAATGAGCTATTTTACCGAGTTTGGATTGTCATGTCAGTGTTCTTATTTTTGTATGAATGGAAACTCCGAGGGGTAAATAGTAACCGAGGAAGGTTTTAGGTGATCTATGTTTCTCTCTCTGATGGGAAATTTTAATAATGTACAGTTGAGTAACAATGTCGTTCAGTTCATCAACATGAATAAATGTTTAATTCAAGTCTGGTTTCTGCTTGTGTTTAGTGGTGTGTGTGTGTGTGTGTGTGTGTGTGTGTGTGTGTGTGTGTGTGTGTGTGTGTGTGTGTGTGTGTGTGCGCGAATGATACATGAAGTATTGCTGCTTGTAGAAGAGTAGTGCTATTCACAATTTTCATCTAAATCAAATAATAAAACAGAAAACAAATACTAAGATTATCTCAGCAACAACATGGCTGGTTATGGTTAACACTTTATGTTGATAGTCCACTTTCTACTAACTTTAAGTCATTTTGTAACTTCATGTAGGCCTATTAGAGTAACTCAGAGTATTAGACTGTCTGCTTAATATCTGCTAACACTTTATTTTGATGCTCCATCAAAAGACATTTTACTGACTATAAGCACAACGGTCTACTAAAAACTTCCATAAGTGGGGGATTTAGGCTACTTATTAAAATGCCCAAATGTCTAACATCTTTTTTTAACTCAATATCTTCTATATGTTCTTTATAATGTCTGTCGACAGGCATTCAATCACTTTAGTTTTGACTGACCGAGAGGCCAGATGCATTTCAAAATAAATTTCAAGCATCCAAAATAACAGGAACCTGTTTCTCGTCTTTTAAATAAACAGGTGTCATCCTCCGGTTGATTGATGAGAAAAGTGTGTTCTGCCACTAAAATACCCTGAACATCTACACTTCGAATACAAATATTGAGAAACTCAGTGACCAACAAAAAACAAAAGGGGATCACAAACCAGGGAGAAACAAACACCATCTCCAAAGACACTAGCTAGCCTATTCATATTTGTATAAAATGTTTGAAATGTTTGAACAAAAGTTGAACCCAATCCAACCCTACGCAAAGATTCATAAACACACGTTCAACCTTATCGAAGGTCTTATAAAAGTCTTTTTCTTATAAAAAAAAATATATGTTCAGTTTGTTTGTGTTTTATTTTGGTTTTGTTCTGTTCCTGTTTGCCATGTGTTCCTGAATCATAACACAGTTTGTTTCCATGGTTACTGATTAGTTTGTTTGCCCTGTGTATTTATATTTTTTTTTTTATTTACTCATGTTCGGTTCTAGTTAATATATGGTGTCATTATTGTTCCCGAGTTTATTCTAGTGTTTGTCCTGAGATTGTAAAGCTTAATAAAGACTGTTATTTCGATCTCCTTCATCTTTATCGTGCACCGCTAACACACACAGCATGACAGTTAGTTGACTGATTAATCTAATATATCCAACACAAGGCTAATATTATTTGCTATATTCATACCTCTCATAAAGCCAGATTGGGGAACAGAGATAGCCTAATTTATTTTAAGCATGGTTTCAATCTATTTGCATAAAGGGAGGCAAAGAGTGCACTGCTGTGAACGTTTAAAGGTTGTGTTTGCTAGCAGGTTGCATATAAACTAGCTAACAGCCTGCGCCAGGTCACTGTGATTTCACCAAGTAAGACATGTTCCTGGATTTTGTTGATCCTGGAATAACATCCCTGTCCCAAAATTTAGTCCTTACCCAATCCCTACCCCTAAACCTAACCCTACCCATAACGTTTTCCTGAAATCAGAGGGAAATGACAGGTGAATAACACTGACGTAGAAGCACGTAACGCTGGCTCTAAGCCTAAACTTGACATAAACTGTAAACTTGTCCCTCAAATCTGATTGGTTGATTGGAAAGATGTTGATCCAGGAACATGTACTTGAGGAAATCTTGTTCACCGCCTGGGCCATCTACAGTTTCATGACTGAACTAATCCTTTTCTTGTTACTATGTGACGTGGACTTCATGTTCAAATAGAGCATGTTCTTCAGGAACATAAGCAAGCTAACATGCAGCACAGTTTTGTTCTATATATATATATATTGTAGTGTTTAAGGAGAGTTCAGTTCCTGAAGTGTGCTGGATAGTAGAGCATGAAGAGAGAGAGGGACCATCCATCCATCCGCTCTCCGGCGCGCATGTGCTATAGGGCCGCAGGGACTGTGGCTATAGGTATTATTGCTATAGGTATATCTATCCTGCATCTTGTCTCTAAAAGAGACTATTAAGACCATTAACCAATCTCATTTCAATTTTGTATGGAGAAAACGTGTGCACTACTTTATATTTCGCATTTCCAGAGATATAGAAAATAGGGTTTTGATTTCCTACTGAGATGTGATTTTACTGTTTCCAGATCTCCCTTTCACCAACTATCACATATTGCGTGGTAGCAGCACAAGATGAAGACGAAGGAAATAACAATATTAACAGTCTTTATTAAGCTTTACAAACTCAGGACAAACACTAGAATAAACTCAGGAACAATAATGAATCCAAACATTAATGAGAACTGACCAGGAATAACTCAAACACAGGTTAAAAATACACAGGGCAAACACAGGTGATAAATGAAGCGCAGGTGAAACTTAATTCTTGATTATCAATTTATCATTATAATATAAAGTTGGTTATCATATTTTATTTGTGAGGACATTCGGCCCTTATAGCCAAACCTGTACACACACACACACACTCACGTTATCTTCTATTGTTTTTATATGCAGTTAATAAATACTGACCCAAAGCCACACCCTAACAGTTCTACATTTTCATAATAAAATCATAAACAAAAGATTATTTAGGCCTACTTTATTTATTGTTTTTACTAATGAGAATGTCCCCAGTTGGAAGTTTTGTCAGATTTAACTAATTTCTGGGGACATATTTGTGTCCAGAGCATAACAAATTACACACACACACACGCGCGCGCGCGCGCGCACTGCTGTCCTGCGGGCTCGGGCTCGGGCTCTCATATCTAGAGTCGTGCACACATGGGTTGATCATTCACCCGGGCCTCCAGCCAAACACGGCTGTGTAACGCGATGCTTCAGAGACACGGCCAGACAATGATGCACTTCAACAACACTTTATCAGCAAAACTTCATAAACTGTATATTTAACGCTGACAGGTAAGTTGTTTCTCAGAACTGTTCAATTTTTAACAAATTATTTTAAATGCATGTTTTTGTCTAAAATCGTGTTTACACTCTGTTTTCATTTGTTATCTTTTTAGAAAATATAGCATTCAAACAGCTTGTCAGTGCATATAATATACTTTTATTATTATGTGAGTTATTATTATTATTAATAAAGGTCATAATTTTCCATACAATTAACAGTTGAATGAGATTAATAAAACATTAATAACTTACTTAATGATTATGATTATAAGATCTTTTTTGCTTTACACCATTGTGTCTATCAAACAAACTACACGTTTAGTCGATCCTGTACACTAACAAGAAGAGATGACCTTTCAGAACATAGTGTTTATTCGTAGTCCTAATTTGCAGGAGAATTGCAAAGCTGTATTTACTGTGTAAACTCGTTAATGCTGAGTTCCCAAACGTCCTTCATGGGTCTGTGTCACCCAAACCTGAACATCCAGTTTCCTTCAGCCGGACCAGCATAAGAGCTCAGTGCTGGTGGACACATCCATCTCACACTCAGGACAGAGAGACTCGCGGGAACACAAGATGGCTCATTATAATCCAGTAAGAACGTTTTATTCTTCGCTGTTACAGCTTCAGCTTCTAGATTAGCCATGCCGTTTAACACATGTAATGTCCCCTCCAGCCATTATCAGCGTCACCATCAGACGAGGTCAATCTGGGTGTGTCTGTCAATCCTCAGTAAGATGTCCCTGTTTTATTAGTCATTTGTCAAGAGAATAAACCTTTTTATATGTGCAAATGAACACAGTTAATGGATTTATGTGCACAGAAAGTGATTGTGATGCATACCGTGACAGTTTGTGTTGTCTTTTGTGCTTCAGTGCCAAACCCACCGACTTTGACTTTCTTGCTGTGATTGGCAAAGGGACATTTGGGAAGGTGAGGCGCGTCCGACGCCACTATCTGATTAACAGTGTACCTTTTGACTTCACAAATGATTAACACTTCAGAAGGAAGCCTAGTAAGGTTACCTTGATGGAAGTTGTGTTTGGTTTTCCACTGGGCATAAGTGACCTATACAAGACTAAAAGTTACAGAACTGCTCTTTTATCCACAACCTTGTCTGAGATATCATGTGGGTTGCAGGTGCTCTTAGCCAAGCTGAAAGCAGACGGGAAGTTCTACGCAGTGAAGGTTTTGCAGAAGAAGGTTATATTGAAGAAAAAAGAGGTTTGTATTTGTTTTTTTAGCTTGTTTGTCCATATAACCAGCCCTTGCAAGACTATAGTGTTACATATAAAAGAGCAAAACACCTCTTGCTCTGATCATGCTAATCTAATCTAATACTCTGTCCTTTGTACCATGGTAATTTCTCACTTCCTGGCCAAAAGACGGGCTTTTTATTTACTACAGTAGTTGTAGCAGTGACAAATATTTACCACTTGTTTTGATGTTCGAGTATAATTAATGAAAATGGCCCCAGCGTGTACTAACACACAAGCACTGTTAAAGTTGCTTGCAGAATTTGATTGTGTTGTCATTGAAAAGCTTGAGGCTGTAAGCACTGTCACTGGTCTCCTGTGTGGTGTCGGCTCATGTGTGTATTCTCCTGCTTACCTCGGCCAACTTACCATACCTTTGTGTGTGTGTGTGTGTGTGTGTGTGCGTGTGTTTGTGTACAACAGCAGAAGAATATAATGGCGGAGAGGAACGTGCTGCTCAAGAGCCTCAAACACCCCTTTCTGGTCGGCCTGCACTACTCCTTCCAGACCACCGAGAAGCTGTACTTTGTCCTGGATTATGTCAATGGTGGAGAGGTATGGGAGGAAGGCATGACTGATAATGATTGAAAACTTTTAATAACCTGTGAAGAAAAACTCAACCCAAAAAAAATGCAGGATTACACTGCAAAAACCTTTGCTAAATAATCTGCCAATGGAGTAAGCAAAATAATCTTATTTCAAACAGAAAATGTTGCGTTCCCCATTAGCAGATTATTTCACTTTTTTCAAGCAAAAATTCATTTAATTTTGACTTATTGTTTTCTGAAAACAAGACAATGATTTCTACTCGTCTAGAGAATGGTTCTTGATTTAAAGACTTTTTAGATATTTGGACTGGGAACAACACATAAAATCTGAGTAAGAAAAGCATTTTTGGCAGTGAATGACAGAGGGAGGATTTGGCACAACATTATAAATATTGGGTTGTTTTAACCCAATTTTGGGTCAAATATGGACAAACTCAAACATTGGGTTAAAAATGTAATTTAAAAAATGTAACCCAATGACTGTGTTTGTCCATATTTGACCCAAATTTGGGTTAAAACAACCCAGCATTTTTTAGAGTGTATATTTTGATATGCCCTTATGTTTACAGACAAGCTTTAGCTTTAAACAGATTTGTACCAGGTGGAAACGAGCGGTGTAATGGCCTGAGTGTGTTATTAGCAGGTCTCTCTTGTCCCTCAGCTGTTTTATCACCTGCAGCGAGAGCGCTGCTTCTCAGAGGCCCGAGCTCGCTTCTACTCCGCCGAGGTGGCCAGCGCCATCGGATACCTGCACTCCCTCAATATAGTGTACAGGTCAGTATTCGGGATGCTGCTCGTTATAACCCCAGTTACAGCTGGCCTGACCTCACTCACATATCTCCATGCTCCCGTCTAGAGATCTCAAGCCAGAAAACATTTTGCTAGACTACCAGGTAAAACAAATATGAATACAGAACTCACATAGTATTTGTACAATGGCGAATACATTTTCATTTTGAGTGTATTTTTTGTTTCTCATCTCTTTCAGGGCCATGTGGTGTTAACAGATTTTGGTTTGTGTAAAGAAGGCATAGAACCAGAAGGAACCACCACAACTTTTTGCGGCACTCCAGAGGTATGAATCCAGATGCATATAGTATAACCATTTAATCCTATTTATCCTAAGCTAATACACTATGGCTACGTCCGAAAACGTATACAAATGCTGCCTTCGGAGGGCGAATCCAATGTTAGCTCCTGAGAAACCTTGATCTGATCGATTTTTGAAGGCAGCTTAGATGTATCCTTCGCTGCCTTTGAGTTCCCACAATCCTGTGCTTTCCATACTGTGAAAGTTGAGCTAGAAACATAAAGATGTCGTCTGACAGTTGCGGTCCATGGTCAGTTTGTGTGTCAATGTACATTTTTGACCAACGTTTCCCACTTCTGATGTCACTTATAGCGAGAAATGAATATTGTAGTGTTGTGAACTTTTTCTTCTAAAGTGTTTGAAAACTCAGAAGCGAAGACCAGGAGACTCTGTGTATCTTTTAACCCTTAAAGACCTAGACCATTTTTGGAGCACCTGCACCGCCTGTTCTTTTCTTTGTTTTTCTAACCCATTATAGCAGTGAGCATCAAGTGCCATATATCATTTTAAACAAGAGAACTTGCAGTTTCAATCTATCTCATTTAAATAATCCAATTTTAGATTTATTTTGTCTTAGAATGGATGAATTTACCCGATTTAAGAAAAACGGCAGCATATTTTTAGTGATTTTTTTTACTCAACTCAAACAAATCCTCCTGAAGTTTGTTTTATTTCCTTTAGAAAGCTGTACTTGGATATTCTACATTTCCAGATGTAATTTTGACTACATGTAACAATCCCTAAGCAAGTTATAGCCATTTATTACAACATTATTATAGGCGATTTTCAGTGAAGAGCTGATATTTTTTATTTACTGACAATTTAGATGTGTCCAAAAAAGTTTTGGAAGTAAAATAAATAGAATGATTGTAATAGAACACTGAAGTAAAATAAACTTTATATATATATAAACACACACACACACAAATACATATACATACATGAACTACTTTCACTTTACCTCCGTGCCTCAGTTCAAATTTCCAAAGAAAGATGCTAATTGGTCGTGCAAAAGACCAAAAACCATGTTTATTGGTTGAATAGATGATAGTTTCAACCAATCTGGGCATAGGGTGGGACTAAGCATCAACAATCATTCATGATTGGATCAGAGGAACAAACCGCACGGGTTTCTTTGACGAATCAATGCTGATCAAAACTTGATGACGCAATTACATTCACTACGGAGCTTCTGAATGTCCAAACGCGATTATCTCGATTTCACAGAAAAGCCGTGAATCTCCTCTGTATTGGACTTTTTAAAGCATATGGATTGGAGCAGCAGTTCAAAAGTTCTTAAACATTTAAGAACAACAGTTATTCTTTGCCGCCGGCGGCCGTATAGGTCTTTAAGGGTTAAGCAGGGTTCTTTATTGCTGTTGCATCGCTGTAGTCTGCTTCGTCCAAAAATCTTAGCCAAGTCTAACTAAGGGAATTTTACATTGTAGTTTTATATACATTATAAGAGGGAGGGATTACATAGGGGTGGAGTCACTCTGAAACAAAACATGCAAATGTAGTACGGAAGTCAGCTCGTTGCCGGAAATTCCCCAGCCCTGATCTCATCAGCACAGCAGTTATTCAGAGCCTTGAGATGCTAATCCAATCAGCCTGACTAGATTGCTCAAACCTTAAATTATCATAGAGACAAAGGGTGGGAGGGTCAGTAATCTGACTCATTTAACTTACAATTGAGAGAAATAGGACTGGCAGGAAAGAGCCATTAAGAGTTTTCAGTAATCTTACAAATACAGAAAAAACAGGACTGGCCGGATATAATCACCATCCTAACCTTAAATGCTAAATTCAATGTACTAGACTTTCTCAGTTTATATACTATTGTATTGGAACCTAAATTAAACATTCAAATAAATTTTTAATCCTACAGTAGTAATGAAATATTCTCTTCATTTTCACCAAAGCTCTCTCTATTTTGCTGTAGATCATTGAACCGTTACGCTGCCTCAGAAATGTGTCTGAAATCAGTTTCGCAAGGAACCATCGTGTGCAAACGCTGCCTGCGAAGTCCTTGCCTATAAAGGAGTGAGGCAACATTCAGCTGTTTAAAGGGTTAGTTCACCCAAAAATGAAAATTAAGTCATTAATTACTCACCCCCATGCTGTACCAACCCCGTAAGACCTTCGTTCGTCTTCGGAACACAAATGAAGATATTTATGATTAAATGTGACAGCTGGATCACTCCTCCATAGGCTCCCTAAGGGAATGACACTTGACGGCCCAGAAAGTCATTAAAGAAAATGTTTAAATATTCCATGTCACAACAGTGGCTCAACTATAAGTTTATCAAGCGACGAGAATACTTTTTGTGCGAAAAAAACAAAGCAAAAAATAACGACTTTATTCGACTATTCCTTTTCTTCCTTGTAGGCCTGAAACGAGACTTCGAGAGATTTCCACGACGCATGCGCGAGAATTGCGATCTCCTTCAACTACTTCAGTTAAGTTCTCGCGCGTGCGTGTAGACTTGGAATTAAAGCCTCTTTTGTTTCCCCGTTATTATTTGATTTACGGGACCAGACACCAGTTATCTTGCCAAGAAAGATTTTATTCTTATATGTCAGGAGAGAAACTTCAAGATGTTGTATTCATGCCAGGTCTATGCGTTTCCGTGTTTCTCTGAGGTAGTACAGTAAGATTGAGCTTTTATACATCACAGAGAGTCTTACAGCTTCCTTGTAAGGTAACAAAACATGTTGCTCTGAGCTTCTTAAAATTAGAACGTATGTCATACGTACACGTTATGTTTAACATGTCACAATTCACTTCCATATTAAGAACTATCCTTGTTGTTTACATCTGTGATGCACTTACATCAGTCGAACATGTTACATTGTACACACCCCATAGCAAAATATAGCTTCCCCCTGTCTGACATATGATCATCCCATGGATCCATGCTATCTATAGTTCCCTCATGCATTCAAACTCATGCTTTTGAAACTTCATAAGATGATACAACTGATTATGAATATTAATAAAGAATAATAATACAGATACATAATATTTAATAATAAAATAATATTAAAAGATGAAATTTTGAATCTTCATCTCCCTCCACTGGAACTACGGCCGTCAGTTCCACACCATCATTCCCAGGTGGCCAACCTATAGAAGTGATAGTGAGGAGAAGAAATAGCAGACCAAGAAAATAGACAGAAAGAACAGAAGAATGGAAACAGAGAAACAAAACAAAGAACAAAACCCCAACCCATGTTATGTCCCCGTATACTATGTGTATTTTAATATCTATGTGTATGTCTTTAAAATGAACCCCAATCATCTAAGAAAAGAAAAACTAATAAGTCTTCTGCCCGTGCCTGAACTCATTAATTAATTAACTTGTTAATTAATTAAATCCTTCAGTTCCGAACCAAAACAAGAAATTAAAATAAACGTTGACGTTAAAGGATCCTATCCCTTGGGGTTGAAAATCAGTAAGCGGATGTTCATTGTTTGTGAGGTAGTGTTTTGCATAAAATCTCTTATTTCACGCTGTATGTCCCATTCTTAGTTCTATCCATTTGGTTAGAAATAATCAATTTGACAGGTTTGGTACTTTTCCTTCTAGTAACACATATAAGGACTTGGATTATTAGCATGAAGACAAAAACTCCTACCATAGTCAAAACTATCCAATCGGACCATGATAAATTCCCTAGGATTCGTGGTAGTTTCCTTTCAGACATTAATTTAGCTACTCCATTTGCTACAATAACATGACCCATTGCTTGAATTCCCTCCTCTTGAGCTGCTTTTACACTCTTTTTAACTCTTCTAACCATTTCAAAGAGGTCATAATTCCGTTCTTCTACTAGATCATTATTCCACCATTGTGGCTCTAACTGCAACAGTTGCACATGTGGAACATGAATTCCACCCAAGTGAAGAGGATAGAGAATCTCAAGGCAAAATGGATCAGGAGGAATTGGACACAACTTTCCCCCGTATATCATATTTTCACTTATTCCATCATGTAATATACACCACTGTGCTTCTGACACCTGCCATGCACCTGTGGCTTGATCTAAAGGAACTACTTCCCAAACAGCAGAACCATTAAGAGATAGACTAAACATTGTAGAGCATGAGCAAATTACCCACTCATGTTCCTCAACACAACAGTCTGTGGTAGAAATCATCGGTGTATTGCCGTCAGCCCAATATCCATTCCTTCCTAATCTAATTACTGAATTTCCTTGTCTAACACCCATAGATTGGAATTGCCTGACTGTCATAATATTGCGCTTCCCATATTGAGGCCATATCATAATCAAAGGTAACATTCCAGAACCTGACAACGAATTTTCATTAATAGCGATTTTAACTAATGGAATATGTTTAGCAGAAGTCAAATTAAGTTGATTACCGAAAACCACTAACAAAGATTCTGCTATTCGCTCAGGAACTTGTCCCATTCGAATAACTTGAATATCTTCTACCATTTGATCCTTTAAATTCTGAGCTAAAAATAAACACGCCGCACGATGTGTCTCAAAATTAGATGATTTTGTTAATGCATCTGCCAATTCCTTTGCAGCATCATTAAGATGCTGACCCGCTGCTATAATATGTAGAGAACCCTGAAGAGCCTCAGTGAGTCCTTTCCCAGTCATTGTTCCCACCCACTGAGTATACTCGCTTAGTTGATTCATTTGAGCAGTATTACTAATTGAATTGACAGAACCAAATACCCCCGCTATGTCTCCCCATATACTTCGAGTTTTACGATTTTTACTACTCAGAGGATTTTTAGAGGTATAATATTTAACTTCTTTGTCCAACCAACTTCTTATTTGTGTAAAATTACCACAATAAGACTGATCAAAAACTGTAAGAAGAGAGTTTAAGTTATAATTAATTCGTTGTCGCACCATATGGGCTTCATTTATCAAGGTTTTGGTTTCTTTTGCCAACAAAATACCATGAGCTGGTGCAATAGTTGTATTTGGGCATGTTTCAGCTTTGTTTGTCTTTTCCGCAGAAAGATAAAAACACCTTCCGATTTCCCCAGTTTCTAGTTCAGTCTCACAATATTCATTCTCATCTTCTGAATGCCATACTCGTACATAATTTCCCTTAAATCTTGTTGTTCTTGAGGAAGCATCCCCCAGAAACCCTTCACATGGCAACACTATGGGATAAATACACCCTTGGGTCAATGAATCCCATATTGTAAGCATGTGGGTACGGTTCAGAACAAAATTAATTTCCACATTAGTAGACGTTATGAGGTTTAACCCTATAACTTCACATTGTTCTTTTGAACAAATGTCTCGTCTTTGAGCACTACCAGTATACCCCCCGTCTTTTACCGGCCAAATTACTCTGCTTTTGTAACATTGGTGGTAAAAGTTACATCCTCCAAAGACGTCCTTACGATATTTAGCAAGGTCTTTATCATTGCGTGGCACCCAATCCCATAATCCCCATTTGGAAATAAAGGGTAGAGTAAAATGTTGGCCAGATTTCAGAGTTGCATTCCGAGTGATTTCTTGAACTCGAGGAGTCCATAAGGCTTGGCTTTCTTGATAAATGCCAAGTAAAATTAAAAATAAGCATACCATCGTCGTTGGGTATCGAGAATAACTTGCAACCATCTCTAATCAATGTCAATGGAACTGATTCCTGAAATGGAAGCAGAGAAATAATTAACATCACTTCTTTGTTCCCAATCTTTAAAACTAATGGATGAACATTGCTCAATCTCAGGCCATAAGCCATCATTATCATCTTGTTCATTCACTAAGCAAGGTTTAACTTGTGACCAATGATACCATCTATCTGTTCCTACACCCTTCCCTTTGAGACAAACACTTGTATCAGTAGTTAGGAGTATCTCATATGGTCCTTCCCATCTAGGCTCTAAACCTTTCCTAGCAATTCGTTTGATCATAACAAAACTACCTAACTCGGGAATGTGTGGAATGTCAGTAGTGGTGTGTTTTTCATCCCATTGCTTTTGAGCTTCTCGCACTTTCTTATTATTGTCTTTAGTAGCTTTGTCTAGCATTGCGAGATAGCGTCGTAACTTTTCTTGGAATAAAGTAGAGTCTCCTCCTGTTCCCGCTGGTGGCGGAGCATCAGGAGGTAGAACCATTGCTCTTCCCGTCATTAGTTCAAAAGGGGTTAGTCCTGTAACTCGGTTTGGAGTTGCTCTCAAGTTCCACAGAATAGCAGGTAATAACTTATGCCAGCCTTGGCCAGTTTGCAGAATGGCTTTGGTAAGAGCGGTTTTCAAAGATCTATTCATTCGTTCAACCAGGCCTGAGCTTTCCGGCCTATAAGGAATGTGGAATTTCTGTTTAATTCCCATCAATTTCATTGCTTCCTTCATCAATTTCCCAGTGAAATGAGTTCCATTGTCAGAATCAAGTTCATATGGAAGGCCCCAGCGAGGAAAAACTTCTTCCACCATTACTCGTGCTGCCGCTTCAGCAGTGCAGGATTTTGTAGGGTATGCTTCCACCCATCTAGTAAATCTGTCCATGATTACAAGTATGTATTGATACCCTCCACTGGGTGATAAAGGTCCTGTGAAATCAATTTGAAGGTGTGTCCATGGACCTGTTGGTCTGGGTGCATGTGACATTCGCACCTTTACAGATTTTCCTACATTTGCTTTGAGGCATATCAAGCATCTCCTACAGTAATCATCAATGTCTCTCATCATTCTTGGCCACCACCAAGTCTCACTGATTTGAGATTTCATTGCTTTTGCTCCAGCATGTACCTTTCCATGATACAGCTGCATTAGTTCTCTTCTTGTTCCGATAGGCATCACCACTTGTCCTGTTGGAATTCTCCAGATACCTTGATCATCCTCTTTCGCTCCCGCTTTCATCCATTGTTCTTTCTCTTCATCTGTCTCCAATTGATATGACAGAAGATGGAGCTCAGGATTATCCTTGCTATTTTCCTTTACCAAGGTAACAGGAGTAAAAGGAAGTAGAGCTGCTTCTCTAGCTGCTGCATCTGCTGCCGTGTTTCCTTGACTTTCTTTGGACTTGTCAGATTGATGTGATTTTACTTTGATCACGGCTGCTTCTCGGGGTAAGTAACATGCTGTAATCAAACGACGAATTATGGAAGCATGTTGTATTTCGCTCCCACTGCTAGTGATAAGTCCACGTCTTTTCCACAGAGCAAGGTAGTCATGGACCACGCCAAAAGCATAACGACTATCTGTATAGATGTTGACTCGATCTCCTTCTGATAGTTCAAAGGCTTCTGTAAGTGCTATAAGTTCAGCTACTTGTGCTGAAAATTTCCCAGGAAGGGCTCCTTTCTTTACAACAGTTCCATCTCCTTTCACTACAGCCCATCCAGTATGTCGTTTTCCATCAACATAATAACTGGATCCATCAACCCATAACTCTTTGTCTGGGTTTTCAAGAGGGATTGGATTAACTGGACCAAGACTATCTTCTTCTACTTGTTTTTCACACTCATGTGGTATTCCCTCGTGTGGTTCCAGCATCATTGTTGCAGGGTTAAGAGTCGTGTCCCTGATGATTTCCACTCTTAAATCTTTGTTCAACAAAGTTGCTTCCCATTTTGCTCTTCTTGCATCAGTTATGGTTTTGATGTTCGTGTTGTTCAACAGCGTCACTATACTGTGTGGAGTGTGCAATATGATAGTTTGTGCTCCTATCAGATTCTCAACAGCATCCACTGCCCATGTGGCACCATCGAGGGCTTGTATACATCGTGGTTGCCCAATCATAGTGACAGGAATCTTTGTGGAAAAGTATCCAACTGGTCTGTATCGATCACCTGGTTTTTGACACAGTACTGCTGAATAGGTCTCATCTCCTACCCTGGTCCACAAATGAAAATGCAACCGTCCGTCAGGAAGTCCCAATGCTGGGGCTGAAGTCAGTTTTTCTTTCATAGAAGTAAACGCTTCCTCAGCTTCTGGTGTCCAGTTTATCTGTTCCACTCCAGGCTTTCCTCCCTTGTACAGGTCGATGAGGGGGCTGGTGATGCTAGCAAAATCAGGTATATACTGACGACAATAGTTGAAAAGTCCCATCACCTTCCGCATTCCTGTAACTGTTAGAGGTTTTGGAAGTTGTCGTAATGCCTCTACACGCTCTGTTGTCATTCTCCTTCCCTCCACAGATATTTCTTGGCCCAAATAGATAACCTTGGATTTGGCCAGCTGTGCTTTATCGGGGTTAACTTTGAATCCCCCTTTCCTAAGGGCTTGTAGGACAACATTCAGAGCAAATACATGGCTGTTTTCATCTGGGCTTGCAATTAACAAGTCATCAACATATTGGAGGCAGACACTTCCTGATTTCTCAATTTCAGCTTTTTGCTCCGTTAAGAACTGGTCTAAAGCTCTATGAAATACAACAGGAGAAAGATTAAGACCTTGTGGGAGTCTGTTCCAAACATACTGTTTTGCGCCCACTGTGAAGGCTAATTTCTCTTGAGATCTTTTGTCTATAGGTATAGACCAGAAAGCCGACAGTACATCCAGTACCGTAAACATTTTAGCATTTCCTGGAATGTCATTCAGAATGGTGGCAGGATTGGCCACAATAGGATGCGGTTTTGGTGTTACACTGTTAAGTCTTGTGTAATCAATGGTTAGTCTCCATGAGTTATCAGATTTCTTGACAGGCCAGACAGGACTATTAGTGGTAGATGAAGTTTGTCTGATGATTCCTTCAGCTTCCAAGTCTGCCACTATCTCCTCCACGGCTCGTCTTGCTTCAGGTCGGATGGGGTATTGTTTATGAGGGGCATGTATCGGTCCCTCAATAACAATGGGATCAATGTTGGCTTTACCACAATCCAATTTGTGTTTAGCCCAAACATCCGGATATAAACTGCACAGAAGACCCCACACACCGTCTTTCTTCCAGTTTCTGATAATTGGTTTTGCTGTACCAACAGACCTTAGATTACATGTGCGATCTTCGTGTGGTATTATCCCAGCAGTTGTAGCGATTTGACGACTGTCAGTGAATATGATCATGTTTAACAATGGAAGAATGTCCATGCCAATAAGGCTTCCTTGTGAATTCGGCCCAACCCAGAAAGATGTCCATAAGACTTCATCTTCATGTATTTGCAGTGGAACTTGAATACTTTTGCGGAATTTTGTGATACCTCCTCCAACTCCTTCAACATCCATAGTTTCCTCTGTTGTAGGTAGATTCAGATCTGTTATTGAAATGGCTGCGCCTGTGTCAACAAGGATGTCACATGGGTGGCCCCCTATTAATGCATTAACGAAAAGGCGATTGTCTCTTTTCTTACTAATACAGGGGGCCGCTGATTCCTATTGCGGACGCATAATTCCCTCAATGAGCTGACGGACTTGTGCTTCAGTCCACGTCTTCCCTTGAGGGGTTTCATTATGGTTTTTTGCACTGACCTGTCTAAATGATGGACCTTGACCTTCTGCTCCACCTCCTTTAGCCCAACAATCTATTTTTGAGTGTCCACGCTTTCCACAGTTGCTGCAGGAAATCACCCTATTCTTTGTGTCCTTGTTGTATTGAGCTGTTGCCACTCCTCTTCGATATGGCTTGTTTCCTTCTTCTTTATTTGATCTCATAGCCATCTCTAAGCGGCCAGCCCATTGCATAATTTGGTCAAATGTCTCACCTGGGTTGACTCCAAGTGATAAGGCTTGTTGGTATTTTGTGCTAAGTCCATCCACAAGTGTGTCAGTGAACTGTACATCATCTCTGTCAGGTTGTTTCTTGGCACAGAGAGCCCATCTCTCATAAGCATTCCACTTACGTAGAGCATATTCATCTGGAGATTCATCATCCTTTTGCTTAATCAATGTCACTAATGTGAAAGGAATTTTACCACTGCCCAAGATTTCCTGGATTTCTTTTCGGAACACATCTAATGCTTGCCAAAGACCCAGGGGTCGTCCCTGGCCATCAACCCACAAATCTATCCATTGGGCGGTTGTTATCGAAGCTGGCAAGCGTTCCCATCTGTCTCTTGGGATTTTAGCTTTCACAATGGTGTGTATGTCTCTTAATGTCATTTGATGTGCTTCAATCAATGAGTCTAATTCTCGCCAAAACTCTGTGTTTGGATCTTGTCTCTTCAGAGGAGGCAAGGCTGTGAGAATGGCTTGACGTTCTCCTGGTGTGAATGGTCTCTCTTCTGTCATCATTTCAGATCCTTCCCTTTTAATTACAGGTGAAGAAAATTCAGGACCGATCTTGTCAATTGTGATCATGTCGTCATCTCTTGTCTCATCACCCCAGTCAGAATCATAATTCCGAACTGGTGTACATCGCAGCATGTCTCTGTTTGGCTGAACTGTTTTAGATCTTGTTATTACCGGAGCTGCTTGTGCAGATGCAATATACATTTTGTCAACTGGACCTCCATTTGATCTCGAAGCTTGAGGCTGTGTCAGAGGTTTAGATGAATTTGTATATTGTTCAGGCAAAATTGGATAAATTGGGTTGTAAGGAGGAGGCGTTACAGTTGTTGCAGATTTCACTGGTGCTTGTGAATATTTCTTTTCAGCTTCAGTTATTATATTTGTCCAATCTGGATCAAATGAATCATCATTGGTTGTATTTTCTCCATCTGAACATTTAATAGACATAATTTTGTTCAATTTGTTATATGCTTCAATTTGAGGCTTCATTGCTTCAACAAGTGGGACTGGGCACCCATTGAGACCGCAACAAATTCCACCTTGTTTCAAAATCCAATGTGCGGCGAGGATTGGAAATACTTTTGACTTGATAGAGTCCTTCTGGGACTCAAGCCAGCTTAACTGCACATCCATAGATGTGTTAATGTCCAGTCCTTTTTTCAAAAACTTAGCTTGCTTTTTCTGTTTTCTTTCTAAGTACCAAGCAGATATTGTTCTGCTGTTAAATCCACTTTCTGCCATTGCAAATTATTTGTCACTCTGTGTCTGTGTGCTCAAACAGCAGGGCTATTTTTGTGAGGGAGTGTGTGTGTGAATTCCAGGGGAGGCCCTCTGCTTTTCTCACTCTGCTTAGCTCCCTCTGCTTTTCTCCCTTTCCACCTGTTCTAATTTCTCAAGAACAAAGAAGGGGTTGGGAAACAAAAAAAAAACAAAAAAAAACTCTAATATTTTCCGTTTTTCTTTTTCGTTTGTCTTAATTCAGATTAATTTATATATATATATATATATATATATATATACATACACACATATACACACATATACATATATATATATATACACACCAAAGTTGCTCTCAGATCAGTCTCTTCCTCCAAACACTGAACAGCTTTATTGTCAAAATCAGAATGCATGCAATTCTAGCATCTATTCCATTGATACCCTTCTTCTAAGGGTTCAATCCTCTGCGTATTTACGTTTTAGGGTTTATTTGTATTTTTTTTATACTGCACTGTACTAACTTCAAGCACAGACCCGCCACTGTAAACCGCTATAAATCACTGCTTGTCACACTATCCTCGTCTTCTTCTGAAACGATTCTTCGTGTATTGGATATATTTTAGAGATAAATCTGCCCTTTATCGCAATCTCGCCATATTCCAACCACCTTACAAGCTAATTGCTAAATCGCCTTACAGCTATTTCCAAAATTTGACTAAGATGGTCTTTTTCCTAAAAAAGATCCACTTTCTACAGTTTTTTCAAAAATGAAAAAGACTTCCCCAGCATCATTCAATATTCAGAGGTCTACTGACCAGAGCAACTCAAATAAGCCACATTCTAATTATTTAAATTATTTTTATTTTTCTGACACATATATTCATTGGCAAAACAACTGGTACTTTAAATAACACAGTTCTTTTAAGCAGTTTCAGTCAATGTCCAATCATCAGGCAGACTTAGAATTATTTAGAATAGAAAAAGTCTTACCTTGAATGATTGAGACAAATGCCTGAAGATGCAATCCTGTTGTTCGTGACGCCAAATGTAGACTTGGAATTAAAGCCTCTTTTGTTTCCCCGTTATTATTTGATTTACGGGACCAGACACCAGTTATCTTGCCAAGAAAGATTTTATTCTTATATGTCAGGAGAGAAACTTCAAGATGTTGTATTCATGCCAGGTCTATGCGTTTCCGTGTTTCTCTGAGGTAGTACAGTAAGATTGAGCTTTTATACATCACAGAGAGTCTTACAGCTTCCTTGTAAGGTAACAAAACATGTTGCTCTGAGCTTCTTAAAATTAGAACGTATGTCATACGTACACGTTATGTTTAACATGTCACAATTCACTTCCATATTAAGAACTATCCTTGTTGTTTACATCTGTGATGCACTTACATCAGTCGAACATGTTACATTGTACACACCCCATAGCAAAATATAGCTTCCCCCTGTCTGACATATGATCATCCCATGGATCCATGCTATCTATAGTTCCCTCATGCATTCAAACTCATGCTTTTGAAACTTCATAAGATGATACAACTGATTATGAATATTAATAAAGAATAATAATACAGATACATAATATTTAATAATAAAATAATATTAAAAGATGAAATTTTGAATCTTCAGTGCGCGTCGTGGAAATCTCTTGAAGTCTCGTTTCAGGCCTACAAGGAAGAAAAGGAATAGTCGAATAAAGTCGTTATTTTTGTTTGTTTTTTCGCACAAAAAGTATTCTCGTCGCTTGATAAACTTATAGTTGAGCCACTGTTGCGACATGGAATATTTAAACATTTTCTTTAATGACTTTCTGGGACGTCAGGATTCATTCCCTTAGGGAGCCTATGTAGCAGTCATGAACCTCTCAGATTTAATCATAAATATCTTCATTTGTGTTCCGATAACGAACGAAGGCCTTACGGGGTTGGTACAGCATGGGGGTGAGTAATTAATGACTTAATTTTCATTTTTGGGTGAACTAACCCTTTAAGGTTTCAGACGCAGCCTGTGTAACTTTTGGCCCTCTAGCAGTTAAAAACAAAACTACATGCATTTTGTGGGAGAATATTGTTTTGGTTGTGCTTCAGCTCTGCGTGTCTGAGCGGATGAATATGACCCTTCACAATAACCCACTGCGCAATGTGACATCAGTGTGACGTCTTTTCTATGTAATTTTTGGACGTCCAATTTCGGTCCGCTGAAGGGGTTGTTTTGTAACGCCAGGCGACGTCTTTTGCACGTCTAATGTTGATGTCGGAGGGACCAAATGTGGTCGTTTGTGGATGTCTTTTCAACATCAAATTTAGTATCTTCTATAACTTCTATAACTGTAGTCCCATGTTTCAAAAGAGTACAGGACATGTTTTCTGTACCATGTATTTACATTTATGCATTTGGCAGACGATTTTATCCACAGTGACGTACATTGCATTACACATTTACATTCCTATTCCATTGCTTTCCCTGGGAATCGAACCCATGATCTTGGCGTTGCACTAGGTGGCCGTTACACAAGCGGTCAAAAATATAGACCTCATTCATAGCGACGCCATGACAGGTATGAAAGCGAGGCTGTGAGGGATAGACTTACTGTCTTCTCAAAAGCATCCGCTGTAAAAACCTGTATAAAACTCCCAGATCACTAATTTTGGGGCTCATGTTGTCTAGAGTTTTTTTTTTTTTTGTCAACTGAAATTTCTATGAAAGATATTTTTGCAGTGTTTCGTCAGCAGAACAATCCAAAAACAGATTAAATAACAGTGCAACCCACTGAAGAGATGCATGTCTATCCCTCACAGCCTCGCTTTCATTCCCGTTAAACATCAAAGATGGCTCTGCTGTGAATAAGGTCTATAGCAGCATGACTGAAACAGCGGCCTAAAAGAGGCGTTTCAGAGATTGACTTGCCTTACAGGGCCTTTAACGTGACCCAAAGCCATGTGATCTTCTCTCACTCTTAGTATCTGGCACCCGAGGTGCTCCGGAAAGAGCCGTACGACCGCACGGTGGACTGGTGGTGTCTTGGAGCGGTGCTCTATGAGATGCTCTACAGCTTGGTAAGTTTACTGAGCGCCTCAACATATTTATGCAAGGGTTAATGCTCGACTAGGTGTCCATTGTTAGGTATTAATGGACGGCGGCGAGGCGTGAACCGTCCGACGCGCAGCGGAGTCCATTAATACCTAGACAATGGACACCTCGAAGGGCATTAACCCGCTTATACCATGGTCACTTGCCAAATAACACATTTTTTAAACATTAGTTTATATTTTAATTAGTTTTACAATCGAAATCTAAAGTTTTTACAAACAATAACTTGGTTTCCCTGGTTACGCCTGACGGTTTACTTAGCAACTGGGGATATTTATAGTCCGCTCAGCTCGTACTGTAGAGCCCTTCAGTTTAGCTAACTTACGACCCAGAAAGTTAACGTATTTTTTTCATGTAAGTTAGGCTTGTCTAGCCATGTGCGTTACACTTTCGTTTAAAAACGCCCATGGCTACACTTTCGACTGACTGTTGCTATGGTTACTCACAGCTGATTTAGCCAGCGCATTTATTTATTAATTTCGAACGGTAAACAGTCAGTTTCACCAGAACTCCTTTACTAGGTGTCCTCTATCACTTTTGAATGGACACCCTGCAGCCAATCAGACTCGAGTATTCACCCAGACCATGGTATAATTTAGCCCAAACTCAATGGAATATAATCACATTTCTTTTTGGATTATTGTGACACACAGCCTCCGTTCTACAGCCGCGATGTGTCTGAGATGTACGATGCGATCCTGCACAAGCCGCTGCACCTGCCGCCGGGGAAGTCCGAGGCCTCGGGACACCTGCTCCACGCACTCCTGCAGAAAGACCAGCGCCGCCGCATCGGAGCCATTGCTGATTTTGTGAGTGATCTTCTGGATGTCTTTGTCATTGTGAAACTGTTTATCAGGCCAAGAGTCGCAGTTAATGTGTCAACTGTTGTTGTTTTGCAGTTGGAGATTAAAAATCATCTGTTCTTTGCCCCTATAAACTGGGACGACCTCTACCACAAGCGCATCACGCCTCCGTATAACCCCAATGTGGTAGGCTCTTACAAACTCCCTCTGGGCCCTCGCTCTTTGTTGGGCACCACATACAGAGATTATTAGTGCACTGTGTCCACCAAAGCGCAGCTGGCATATTTTTCCAATTGTTTTCAATGGGTGCGCCACGTTTTTAAAACGCCAAGAGCGTAACGAGGCACTGAGCGTCTATTTCACGCTGAACGTTCTGCGTTTTTTACCGGTCGCCGAGAGTTGAAGAATGTTCAACTTTGGGTAAAACGCAGCACTCATCACTGTCACTGTTTACTCAGCCGGCCAATCATGGTGAAGGAGAGGCGGGGCTAATACCACACCGGCCAACTTCAGACGACAACAACAAGCATACCGGTAATCAAAATCATTTAAAACAAGAGCCAGAGCAAATATGCTGCGTTCAAGTCATGTCGTAAAGATCGTATTTATGAACGCCACATGACGTAAATACGAGTGGGAAGCTCAAGATTTTCCCGATCTTCACGAGTTGGGGCGTATCAGTGAGAAACATGGCTAATACCACAATACTTACAGGTATCACTTACAGTGATATTGCTAGACTTTTCTACTTACAGCGCAGTGAGCTAATTGCCTGCACAGAATATGATGGCATTATAATATAACAATATAATATGTAACAATAAAGTTTACAGTTTCCTCATTAATTAATCAAAAACATAAAATAGCAAAACACACTGATGCACATTCCTTGTTCTTCATTTTTTGGAAGTAGATTTTAATAACCTTGTTGTATTTTTGTGTAATTAATTAAAAGAAAGTACACCGCCATCTTACTCCGCACATGACGTCGTAAACACGAACTTCCCAGGAGGACATGAACGCACCAATACTTTACATTGTATCGCCATGTTTATATAGAAACAACACAGAAACAAACTGTGAAATGAGATTCTAGTAACACTTCCGCAGATATTCTGTAGCACATCATAGCAAGCAAAGCGTCTCAACTGGGAAAAACGCAGCGCTGCCAAAGCGTTCTTTGGTGGAACGTGGCCTTAGTGCTCCTCTTTACTTTATGCATGTATTGAGTTCTGTCCCGCCTGGCACTAAAGGCGATCTGTGTATAAAGCCATGTGTTTCTCCAGAGAGGCCCTGCAGACCTTCAGCACATTGACCCAGAGTTCACCCGAGAGATGGTGCCGAACTCAGTGGGCCGAACGCCCGAGCCCACGCCCAGCCTGGCCACCAGCAGCTCCGGCGCCTTCACCGGCTTCTCCTACATCTCTGGGGAAGATGGCTTCCTGTGACCGGGGACGGGTCCCGCACCGCCAGCTCAGCGAGAGCGCATGCTTCTGGACGACTCTGGAAGCGCACTGGACTGTCATCAGGGTAAACGCTGCGATGCAGGAAACACAGATGTGGAATGAGGAGTTTTGCTCATTTTGCATTCATAATAAAAGGGAATATTTCATCAGTGTGCGTTGGACTCTTGTTCGTTGTGTAAGGACATTGCAGGAGATGTTTTTGTTGATTGCACCACTGGAAAAGCAGCTTGTTGCAAAATCTGTAAAAGTCTATATTTCTGCTCTTGCTCATCTCTTAGGGACTGTGGATCTGCAGGTTGGCACTGTCCTCGTCTAATGCTCTTTATCTGATTACTGAAACAAGCATCATGGGTGAAAAAACAGTTTTGCTTTGTAACATTTTGTGCAAAACTTACTCTTCTGCTGTAATGTCACATAATCAAATCTATATTATGAATGATCCATAAATGTAAACATTATATGACTGTGCTTTATGAACTCATGTATTAATGCTTAACATGTCTTGAGAAGTGTAATACCACTGACAAATATACAGAATATATTTTTTCTCATTGTAGCTAAACAGATATATTGCTAATATTGTTACATGTTTTTGTTTAAAGTTTAATAAAATCTTTCCTAAAATGTATATTATAAATTATAATATATATATTTAAATAGAGAGAGAGAGAGAGAGAGAGAGAGAGAGAGAGAGAGAGAGAGAGAGAGAGAGAGAGAGAGAGAGAGAGAGAGAGAGAGAGAGAGAGAGAGAGAACTTTTGATTGAGCATCGGTAACACAGTGGTTGTTTATTTCTCAAAAGATTTGATATATGGTAGCTACATTTGCTACCATATAACTGTAGACTTGTAACTGTAACTTACATTTAACTGTAACTTGAATATAACTCACTTGGACATGTACAACACAATCACAGATTATCTGAGTTAATGTCAAACACAAAGAGTCCCATTGTTACAACCTACTCCGGTGAGTTGCTAATTTGCTGAAATAAGATCCATCGTGTGTGTGTGTGTGTTGTGTGTGTGTGTGTGTGTGTGTGTGTGTGTTCCTGTCACATAACAGTTCAGGCACTAGCTGTCACCATCCACTTATTTTATGTGAATTTTGGGATATCACATAAAAAAACGCTGGATGGAAATGCAGAGAAATTCCCAAAAATTGTGATGGGTAATGTTTTTATCCGATAAGAAGGCATGCGCATAAACTATTGGAAACATATTTACCACATAAATCCCTCAATGCACAACAAATAACTCACATGATTTTGTCTTAACAGGGGATGTGATTAATAACTGGAATCGTCATAAGTGGTTGGAAAAAAACTAATTTAAAAAACTTTTTACAACTATTCCCAGCCCTAAAAGTCATACCTTAGCTAACTGTTAGCATGTGGGTTTGAAGTCAAGTCAAGTCAAGTCAAGTCATCTTCATTTATATAGCGCTTTTAACAATGGATTGTTTCAAAGCAGCTTTACAGAGATAAACATATAATTTAAGGTAACAGATTGTTTTGGCGTTATAGCGGTTCTTGAATAATGTTATTTCCAGCTAAAGTTAACTTTGATTGATTCACCTCTGTTAGCATGAATGAAAAGCATCAAATTAAACTAGAGAAATAGCTACTTTAGATTATGCAAGTCAAATAACTGTATGTAGAATATGATGATTGCTAGGCAAAAAATAATCTTGATTAAAAAAAAAAATTTTCTTTCCTGAAAATACTTTTTTTTTATTCTAATATGTATGTTACTCACAGTAAATAGATGAAAGAGATGCTTCCAGAGGTCATAGATCCTCTTCTTAAAATCATGAATTCATCATTGTCATTAGCATGGTTTAAATCATACTTATCTGACCGTTATCAGTTTGTAGCAGTAAACGAAGAGATGTCTTATCGTTCACAAGTTCAGTATGGCGTGCCACAAGGCTCAGTACTAGGACCGTTGCTGTTCACTCTGTACATGCTACCCTTGGGAGATATCATTAGGAAGCAAGGCATTAGCTTTCACTGTTATGCTGATGATACTCAGCTCTATATTTCTTCACGCCCTGACGAAACTTACCAATTCACAAAATTAACGGGATGCATTGCTGATATAAAAAACTGGTTGACTAGTAATTTCCTACTACTTAATTCTGAAAAAAAACAGAGTTCTCTTACGAGAGGTTCTCTCGTACTGCGTAATATCTTACGCTAGGGGGAAAACCTCTTTTCCACGAGATATTGAAGCCAAAAATGATCCTTAATTTTTAATTAATGTAAAACGCGTTGCGGCAGCATGCAGACATAGCCAAGAAGGCTCGCGTGCCTATTGGCTGTCCTGCGGCAACTGCAGCAGCCTATCGAGAGAGGCCCTTGGTGACGTCAGATCGCATGGGGGCGCTTCGCGCCCACTACGTCACGTCCCGCCGAGACGGGCGTGGCCTGGGCCTATAAATATACCTTGATGGGCTGATATAATCTGATTTTTCATCTCTTCACGGATACGGAGTGAAGAAGCCGAGCCGTCTGAGAAAAAGCCTTCTGCGGGACGAGCCTTTGCATCTGAAGCCGCCTTCAGTCGCCGTACCTGCTACACTTTCCGGCGTTTATATCCTTTTACTCTGCTGAGTGTGTGTTCGCCGCTGCGACTCACACTCTCTCTATCTAAAAGAGCAGCCTCTTTTTAAAGATTGCGAGCTCATTGCGACCTATTGCCCATGGTGACTCTGAGGACTCGCCTGGCATTTTTCTCCGAGTCTGCACTTCCGCCCGCTATAGTGCCGCACCGTAAAAAGCGCCGTACTCAGCGGATCCCTGAGCCTTCTCCAGCCCGCGAAAGCTCGCCGGTTCGCCCGCCAGCTTCACCAGCTTCACTCGAGTCGCTCACCAACGGACAACGGCCGCCGCTTCCGCCATTGATGACGACGAGATAGCTGCATCTGTAGAGGAGGCCACCTGCTCTATCCTGGCGTCGGACAGTGAGGATTGGGCGAGCTCTGTGGACCTCAGCCCCTCTGCCCGCGAGTCGTCAGGGAAACGGGCCAGCATCGAATCCGAGCTGATGCGTCTGCTCTCACAGGCCGTGGCGAGCCTCGGCCTCGAGTGGGCGGCGCCCGCGCACAACCGACTGGATGGATGTTTCCTGCAAAGGGACCGCGCTCCACCGCCTTCTAGGCCCGCGCCTTTTCTTCCTGAATTTCATGAAGAAGGCGCGAAGTCTTAGAACGCCCCCTTCTCAGCCAGAATGTGTACCTCTGTCTCAGCAGCATTCTCCGTGGTGGACGGTGCTAAAGACAGAGGATTCCACTCTCTTCCTCCAGTAGAAGAAGCTGTAGCGGCCCATCTTTGCCCGCACTCTGCTGGATGGCGAGACGGCGCTACCTACTACAGCTTGCCGCACTACTTCCGCTATGCACATCCGTGCTTATACCGCCGCTGGGCAGGCTGTATCGGCTTTACACTCTATGGCCGTACTGCAGATCTTCCAAGCCAACCTTCTCCGAAAACTGGATGAGGAAGGACCGGAAGCTATCAGCGTGCCGGATTTGAGGAGCACTACGGACCTGGTTCTTCGCGCCGCGAAATGCGCCGCGAAATCCGCTGTACAGGCCATTGGGCGGAACATGGCTTCTCTCACCTTTGCTGGCTGACCTTGACTGACGTTATCTGAGATGCCGGACTCGGAGCGCTCTGCGTTCCTCGACATGCCCATCTCCCCGGCTGGCCTCTTTGGATCATCCGTCAAAGATTTCACGGATAGATTCGCTGAGGTTCACAAGACGTCACAGGCTATGAATCACTTCTTTCCAAAGCGCTCTGGCTTCGCAGCAGGTCGCCCAAAAAAGCCATCTGCTCAAAGCTCCCAGCCACAGCCTCCGCCCGCCACCGCTTCACAGCGCCGTCAAGCCGGCGACCACGCTCTCGCTCTGCCGGCCGCCGCCCCCTCCGCGTGGGCCCCGGCAAAAGATTGAGATAAAGCCCGAGGCCTCAAAGTCTTCCTAGCCCTCCTAGGAAAACGACAGTGTTTAAGTCTCGCCGCGGCCAGACTTCCATCGAAACTTTTCGCTCGTTCAGTTCCAGAAAATGCGACTGTTGCAATGTATTTTGCAGTAAACAAGCCGGTACCACGGCCCGCTTGCCTGCACACAAATGCCGTTTTCACGGCGACCCAGGTAAATCACATAAAGAATGTATTTTCTGGTATTCCGGCCACGGCCGATGGTGTTATGAGTGTAATAAAAATGCCCACAACCCAGTGTTCATTCCTACACACAAGCACAGCCCACCACAGTACAGGGCTCACACAAATAAAATCGACTCATGTCGATTGTGCATTAAATGTAGTGAATGTGCCCACAACCCAGTGCCCACAAACACTACACACTGCATGTCCCACGGTTTCTGTAAAAACTAAACAAATACACATACAGTCAGCTCAGGCCGACGGTGTTTTCAGTGCAGTAAATGTGCCCGCTGTCCCGTGCCCACATTCACTCACAGACATGTTAAGCCCCGCAGGGTTTGCCCCGCTCGCTCTCTCTCAGCAAACTGCCATAAGGGAGTCGAGCGCGGCCAGGCTGCCCGCTGTGATCGGCGCGCCCCCCACCCCAAACGCTGCAAGCACAGCGTTTACGTTACAGCACACCGAAGCTTTCCGGTCGCCACTATGTTGCGGCCAGAGCCCAGATCTCATTCTACCCCTAGCTATTAATGCAAATGCGTGGGCAAAACTTCCCGGGGTATCAGAATGGGTGCTGAACATTATAAAAAGAGGCTATTCGCTGCAGTTCGCTCGACGTCCCCGCCGCTACACGGCGCGGGTTTAAACTATGGTAAAAACCGAAGTAGCTCATCTACTTCGAACCGAAATAGCGAAACTATTGAGCAAAGGGGCAATTGAGCCTTTATTTCAAGCTCAGAGTGAAGGGGATCTATACAGCAGATATTTTCTGGTACCGAAAAAAGACGGGGGTCTCAGACCCATTCTAGATCTAAGACAGCTGAACAAAGTGCTTGTGAAACGCCAGTTCAGAATGCTCACAACCAGGAAAATCCTCGAGCAGATTTGCCAAGAGGACTGGTTTATTTCAATAGATCTGAAGGACGCGTATTTCCAAATACAAATAGCGTCACGTCACAGGCTCTAGAAAAACCAAGCTTGGTTCCCAGTTCTGATGCAGCTGACAAGCACTGCCCCATGGCCAATACTGATGAGGAAAGACCTCCTCTCTTAGGCCAAGGGCTCGATTTGGCATCCTCGCCTGAAGCTGTTGTTCCTACATGCATGGGCCATCAACGGGTACCCGCCAACATCCCGGAGGGAGTGTTAAACACGATCACGCAGGCTAGAGCCCCGTCTACCAGACGACTCTATTCCTCAAAATGGTCTGTGTTTTCTGGCTGGTGCAAAGCTCGAGGCTTTTCACCCCTAGACTGCGGGGTCACGGAAGTTCTCTCCTTCCTTCAAGAGCTACTGGATAAGGGTAGAACCCCATCCACGCTCAAGGTTTAAACAGAGCCTATCCAGATGGATAGTTGATGCCATAGCGCTGGCATACACGTCTAAAGGCTTGAAGTGTCCTTTAGGTGTTAGAGCGCACTCCACAAGAGGCATGGCCTCGTCGTGGGCTTGGTCTAGCTGTCTGTTCGCCTGTCTATTTTCAGCATCATCTCCGACATATGCGTACAACCTATTCCTAAGCTGCGGGTGGCGCATACCTCATTATTGTCTTCTACTTCACACCGCTTCACACGCGTTACTTACGTTTCACAGTCTATCTATGTTCACACACATTGTTGAGTCTGACTTTCAAGAGCGATGGAACCGTCAGAGCGAGCTGGCAATGAAAGTGAAATGTTACACACTCCAGTCGGCATCAAGTCATGGGTGTGGAAGTATTTTGGCTTCAGGAAAACAGATGGAGCAGTGGTAAGAGATGTTGCCGTTTGCAAAGAAGACTGCTATAGTGTAACAAACAAATTATGTGAATAGAATATTGTGGCGAGCAGGATGCGGCCGACGTGAGAGAACGGCTCGAGGCCGGTGGTGTGAGTGTTAATGAACGCAGCGGTCTCGCATCTCTCACGGAGGAGCGGAAGCATAAAAAGAGGAGCAACGAGATGAAGATCGAGAGACCGGTGCGTCTCACAGGTGACGTTCATTAACACTCTCACGTCGGCCGCGTCCTGCTCGCCACAAATGTTGTTTTTGTATTCCCAATAAAAGGCTAATTATTTTTTTTTTATTTTTTTTTGCCATTTTCTCACATCCGCCGCGTATTCTCAATAAAAAGGCTATTTTTTTTTGTTTTCTTTTATTTATTTGAAATTAGATATCATGTACAAAAAAATATCAAGTATTGAATCGAATCGTATCGTGGGAAATTCTGAAGTATCGAAAATAATCGAATCGTTGGCTTAAGAAATCGGTATCGTATCGAATTGTCATTAAGGCTCCGATTTACACCTCTAACTGTGTGGAACACTGTTGATGTGATTAGCTCCCTTAGGATGCTACTTATTGGGAATGACGCTTCTAGCCTCTCTTCTCAGACTCTCTGTGAGTCCCTGGTGATTATGCACTATATGACCCCTGGGCACCTGCCATTGGGACTTTGGTGTTGGATCCCAGCACGCACGGCGTTTTACATTGTGTTCCCCTAGCGTAAGATATTACGCAGTACGAGAGAACCTCTCGTAAGAGAACGTACTTGGTTACTAACGTAACCTCTGTTCTCTCTAGAAGAGGGAGCGAGTACTGCGTATCTTTGCCGTGCCTGCAACACGCTCTGGTTCGCTTCGGCGATGAAAAATTAGATTATATATTTATAGGCCCAGGCCACGCCCGTCATGGCGGGAGGTGACGCAGTGGGCGCGAAGCGCCCCCATAGGATCTGACGTCACTAAGGGGCTCTCTCGATAGGCTGCTGCAGTTGCCGCAGGACAGCCAATAGGCACGCGAGCCGTCTTGCCTATGTCTGCATGCTGCCGCAACGCGTTTTACATGAATTCAAAATTAAGGATAATTTTTGGCTTCAATATCTCGTGGAAAAGAGGTTTCCCCCTAGCGTAAGATATTACGCAGTACTCGTTCCCTCTTCTAGAGAGAACCGAAGTTACATTAGTAACCGAGTACGATTCTAATTACTGGACAAAAAACTTCCTCACGTAATAACCTAGAATACTGTCTAACACTTGATGGCTGCTCTGTTAAGTCCTCGTCGTCGGTACTACTTAATGAACAATCAATAAAAACAGAAACGTTAGAGGGGTCAACTGATCTCCACTGATCAGACAACCCTAAGTCAATGGAAACTGAAAACTGAGACACAAAAGATCCATTAGATATCACAAGGTCTAAAATATGTCCTTTGTTATGTGTAGACATTACTTTATTAGTTTGTAATAAAAAAACTACAGCTGGTTCAAAACGCAGCAGCTCGAGTTCTTACCAGAACCAGGAAGTATGACCATAGCCCAGTTCTATCAACACTGCATTGGCTCCCTATTAAACATTGTATAGGCTACATTTTAAAATATTGCTGATTACTTACAAAGCACTACATGGTTGATCTCTGCAGTACTTGAGTGAGCTCTTAACGCATTGTAGTCATCCTCATTTATATAGCGCTTTCAAAATTCTGCCAGTTGATAATACCTAGAATATCAAAATTGACTGCTGGCGGTAGATCCTTTTCCTATTTAGCACCAAAACTTTGGAACAGTCTTCCTACCATTGTCCAGGAAGCAGACACACTCTGTCAGTTCAAATCTAGACTAAAAACACATCTCTTTTACCTGGCATACACATAGAAAATTATACATTCCTATTATTCAAATCAGTTAAATGATTATTAGGCTGCATATATTAGGTCAGCCGGAACCGGGGACACTTCCCAAAATACCTGATGTACTCGTTACATCATAAGAAGAATGGCATCTACGCTAATGTAGTCTTTCTGTTTATTCCGAGGTTTACTGTAATCAGCCGGATTCGGGCCGTATCCAGATCATGGAGGATGGAGGACCAACGCTATTTCACGACCAATTCGTACGAATTTGTACGAGTGATTAAAAGGTGGCTAATTCGTACGAATTCGTACGACCTCACTCGAACAAATTCGTACGATTTGTCTAAACCCACGTATTGGGTAGGTTTAGGGCCGGGGTCAGGGGTAGGTCATTCGTACGAATTTGGTAACTCGTAAAATATGTACGAATTAGCAAAAATCGTACGAATTTGTACAAGTGAGGTCGTATGAATTCGTACGAATTGGCCACCTCGTAAAATTCGTACGAATTGCCGTGAGATCGGGTTGGGAGGACCTGTGCCTGGACACGACCACAACGCATGATGTAATCAGCCGGATCATCATGATCCAGAGGTGTTGGTATTGCCGAAGAATATTGTAAAATACCTTTAATTAAATTTCTCATAGCTACAGGAATAGCTTTGACAACTAAAGAATATTGTCTGAACAATTCAAATTAAATTTGATCTTGAAATTATCATAACTTAACATATTACCATCTTATTAACTGCATTACAGCCTAAACTCCCTTTTCCATCCAGTCTTCATAAAATAATCTAATATTAATTTATAATAATTGTTAGTGAATATGGAAAAATGTATAATTTGAATATGTATAAACACTAAGATTGTATTATTGTCCTCCAGACTCCAGTGCCTGACATAAAGCCTGATATAGGCGAGACACTACAGGCAAAAACTGTTTGTTTCTCAAAATGAGTTTTTCCTCCTACATCGAGACAGAAATGTCCACTTCAGTAGCAAGTCATTCACCAAACTTTACAGTTTTATATCTATATTCTGAATGTTTTTTACAGAGGGGTTGTATACAATTTCCTGATTTTGTACAACATTTAATTCCTAAAAAAAAGGGTGAAAATGTATTTCTGGCTGTTAACAGTATTTTCTGATTTATGGAGTGATAAAGACATATCCAAAATCCCCTCTGTAAAAACCTTTGACTCTAATATATATATATATATATATATATATATATATATATATATATATATATATATAATTTTTGTTCTAGAAATGTATGCAAAATAGAGCATATTTAATTAGACAATGCCTCATTTGCATATTTAAAAATAACATTTCAGAACGTAATATAAACATGTTTACAATTATTAATGTAATCAATCGACTGGTTTAGTATGATGATATTATTTATTAGCCTAAGTTAATTGTAGTTTTTTTTTACCCTATTCACCTGGGGTGTCTTGCCTTATAATTAAGGTCAATTCTGTGTGTCATCGAATTAACGTGTACCGATTTTCAACACAGTTAACGTTCGTGACCGGCCTCTTCTGCGTATTGTGTACGCAGCCCCATGTGCGTGCGGTGTGCGGAGAGACCATGGAGGGAGAGACCCGAGTGCGGGGAACTGCGCAATGCTGAGCGCACACATGACGCGCGTGAACACAGCAACGGCGCGCGCGGGCTCAGTCAGGGCAGGCAGCAGTTGGAGGTTATAAGCGCACACAAAACACCACACACACACACACACACACAGTCTGCAGACGATAATTCATAACAAACACACATATTTTACACGTATAATAGTGTGGTGCCTCCTGAACTATCGGAGAAATTTAAGACTTCTGCAAAGCAGCGAAGATATGTCCTGGCAAGCGTGTGGGTAAGAAAGAAAAACAACAGTTTTCAACAAAAGTGTTCTGTTAAAATTGCTGGAAATGTTCTCCACTGTATCCGAAGAAATGACAATCAAGTGTCTCTATCCACAAACTGATGCTCGAATCCCCCAACGTTAGTCTATCTATCAGCAAAAGTGCTTGTGTTAGCAGCCGTTGAACCAACTGTCGGGAGTTTGGTCTTATTATTGTGGTGTCTGAAATAACGTTACCGGTATACGAGAACAACTTCAGTGTTACAGAGGAGAGATCTTTAGTAGAGTGATATTAACTTATGCATTATTATAAATGAAAACATCTACTACAGCGTGAGGTTTGTGGTATTTTTCTTCCAGAGGAGTTGGTGGTTAACATTAGTTTGGTTCAGAACTAACGTTAGCCAGAAATGCTAATCGTGAAGTTTCACTCTCACTCTCAGCAATGTGTGTGTTTTCTTTTGTCGTGTTAGTTTTCCTAGAACAATTGTTTTTGCTATACAGGTTGCCTTTTATTATCTACGCATCTTTTTGATGTATTATGCAAAAATGTTCACCAACGGTCGTAGTTGTGCCCATAATGCAATGCGGCATGAAGAACCGAACTGGTTCGCTGAAGTCATGGCGGAAAATCGTATTTACGAGTTGAACGCTCATGAACGCATCCTCAATGTCGTAATTACGAGTGGGAAGCTCGGGATTTTCTTTAAGCCCCGATCTTCTCGAGTTGAGGCGTGTCAGCGAGAAACATGGTGAATAACGTTACCACAATACTTACAGGTATTTAGCGTCACGCTTTTCTATTTACAGCGAAGTGAGCTAATTTCCTGCTCAGAATATGATAGCATTATAATATAATATTAATTGTAACAGTAAAGTTTACAGTGGCTTCATAAATTATTTAAAAACATACAAAAGGAAAACACACTGATGCACATTTCTATGTTCTTCATTTAGTAGAACTAGAGTTTAAAAACCTTGCTGTATTTTTGTGTAGTTAATTAAAAGAAGGTCTTACTCCGACAAACGTGACACGCATCTGCCATCATAAACTCAACTTCCCACCTCTTGAACTCGCCTTCCCACCTCGTGAACTCGACTCGGAACTCGACTTCCCAACTCGTGAACTCGACTCGGAACTCGACTTCCCACCTCGTGAACTCGACTTCCCACCTCGTGAACTCGACTTCCCACCTCGTGAACTCGACTCGGAACTCGACTTCCCACCTCGTGAACTCGACTCGGAACTCGACTTCCCACCTCGTGAACTCGACTTCCCACCTCGTGAACTCGACTCGGAACTCGACTTCCCACCTCGTGAACTCGACTTCCCACCTCGTGAACTCGACTTCCCACCTCGTGAACTCGACTTCCCACCTCGTGAACTCGACTTCCCACCTCGTGAACTCGACTTGAAACTCGTCTTCCCACCTCGTGAAGTTGACTTGGAACTGGACTTCCCATCTCGTGAACTCGACTTCGAACTCGACTTCCCACCTCGTGAACTCGACTTCCCACCTCGTGAACTCGACTCCCCAGTAGGGCTGTGTATCACCAACAATGTCACGATACGATACGCATCACGATACTAAGGCCACGATACGATACGTATCACGATATGGATCAATTTGGAATTTAAATTTATTTTCAGCTGAGTTTAGTAACAGTGTTATAACAGTTGGGATAACTGAAAAACAATTTAGTTTTTGTCATAAAAAAACATTAAATAAATAAAAATGCTTAGAATGGCTCTTCCTTCTGCTTTTAATGTCTGCCTCAATAACTGAAATGACACTGAAGCATGTCTACACTGCTCAATGACTAAACAAAATTTAAAACATTCCATAAAAGCAAAAACGGTAACAACTTAAATATAACTTAGTTTTCTCAAACTTTTAAACACCTAGTATTTAACAATTTGGTCGTGTTGAAATGTGCACCAAACAAAGTCATTTCTTCTATGTTGAAATCATTTTAAATGATTATATTTTCAGATTTTTATGCAGAAACAACAATTGATTGGCATGCTCAGGGTTAAAGGGTTAGTTCAAATGAAAATTAAGTCATTAATTACTCTCCCCCATGCTGTACCAACCCCGTAAGGCCTTCGTTCGTCTTCGGAACACAAATGAAGATATTTTTGATTAAATGTGACAGCTGGATCACTCCTCCATAGGCTCCCTGAGGGAATGAAACCTGACGGCCCAGAAAGCCCTATATTTTATATAAAATGCCCATAAGTTAAAAAATCAATGTTTTAAAATGCTTATAATAAGTATAAACTATGACGTTTCGTGTGTAATAATGCCGTTTCGTGTCTAAGCAAATTACGCTCCACAACGTTAGGTGCCGTTACTCGGTTTAGAACGTAAGCTCCGCCCCTTACTTCCGGTCCTGGCGCTGGTGTTAGAACGTAAGCTCCGCCTCTTACTTCCGGTTCTGGCGCTGGGGTTCTGAAACTGGTGGTGCTGCGGGTCTGCAGCTGGATACTATAGGTTTTGAGAGACGAGAGAGAAGACGCAGCACCATTGAACTCACGCTGTTTGTGAAATTGCGTCTCGCAGAACGTTTTAAAACTACTGATTTGATTTTATAATCTGTGTGGATTCATTTACTAATACAACCTACATGCTAAAGTGAATCAATGTTTGTGGGAATTTCCCGCATTATAAGTGGGAGAGCTGCGGGAACAATTAAAATTATGCACAATACACGCACCGAAATTCGAGCCCTGAATTGGCTACATTCAAAAGCACATCAGTATTGATACGGCAGCTGCTGTATCGATACGCGCATCGCCAGGAGTTCATGACGATGTATCGTTGTATCGATATTCTGAGCACAGCCCTACTCCCCTGAAGGACTCGAGCGCACACAGCAACTGATACTGTAACCCCAGATAAACCCTCTGAGCTTTAGCCTTCTGGGCACAGACCGACATCAGCTCGGATGTAGGATCATCATCATTACTTTCTAGTATTATTGTTTAATTCTACCAAAATGAATTGTATCTAGAATAAATGGTAGTGTATTGGTGCTCTTGGATGCAGTGATATTGCAAAATGTTCCTATATTCGTTACTCGTAAGCTGATCATTATTTTCGTGTAATGGCTGATAAATGGTACGATGGACAGTATGATAAATCCACGTGGTTCTGGTAAATGAGTTGAGGCTCGAATAGCGCCTCAATGCCCAGATTTACAGTCAGAGTAAAAATCTGTCTTCTAGTTGCCCAAAGTCAGAGCCAACTTGCAGAATTTGGTCAGTCTCCAAAATATATATATAAATAAAAAAAATGTTTTACTTAAGACAAAAAATGTTTTGCACCAAACATTTTGTTTGCATTTGTCATGCGTCTCAAAGCGCATGTTTCTGTGTGAGTTTATTGTTGTGTTATCTGGTGTTAAATAAGTGATGGAAAGTTCTATTTATTGTACTAAAGTGATTCTTTCCAAATGTTTAGGTCCTGTATACTAGTCTGGCAGTTCATTTGAGTCATTCTTCAGAAGCGCAGCTGTTTATGTAAGGTAAGGTATGTTGCATGTTCTCTTTGTATAACTTTCTACCTCTGTTGACTTAATTGTATCTTTCTGTTCCTTTACAACACAATTCGTCCTATCATCATTATCTCTCAGTTTTCTGCCCCAGCTTCTCATTGGGGCAGTTTGTGTGTGGACCCTTTTTACATTTCTGGGGTTCCCGTAGCGGAGGAAGTCGTCATAGTTGGGTAAACTTCTATAGCAGTGATTGGCAGATGACAGCAAATATAATTTTATTGTTTGCATTTGCTCTTATAGCAAAAGACAAAATATGTGATAGTTTCCACAACTTTTCAAAAGAGAAAAAATATGGTTCATTCTCCAGCTGGCTAACAGGAGCCGCCACTGGCATGTCACGTGACCTGTCAGTGGCTGGCTGGTTGTCTGGCAGTCTGGCTTTGCCAAGTTTCAGAAACCATTGATTTTTGGCAGTTTTTGTGTTCCTCCCTTCGCTCATTTATTATGCAACTGTTGATATGATTATGTTCTTTATTATGATTGATGTTTTGGGGACGGTTATCCCAATTAAACCAGTCAAATGGCCATGATGAGACTGGCAGCTTACTGGCGCTTTGCTCGACGCTCATGGAGTCGGCCGCGGCTGATCTGCATGAGCGTCCAGTTGGGATGTCAATTTTCACAAATTCCCATGATCGACCGTCGTTTAAATTAACGATCAATTAATCGATTAATCGTTAGCATTAATGGCAAACAGCACAGGGTCTGCAAATGATGCTCAAAAAGCTATGTTACTCACCAAATTAATAAGAATGTTTTTTAATCTAAATAAAGGCTTAGTAGGATTGTAAAATGTTTTGATGTGATTGATAAATTAAATTAACTATTTAATATATAAATATAACGACAAATGCAATGTGTCACCAACGCCGCCTCATACGCGTTCTTGTCAGAATGTGTGACTGTTGTGGAAGTGCTAGAACAACGCACTGAAAACGGCAACTAAACCCAATGAATTCACAACCATTTAATAAAATAGTGTTCTCATGTTATGTAATATGAAAGTCCAAAATTAACCACCGTTATTATTAGTTGTGCATTCTGCTTGAGCGGCGCGCGCTGAATAAATAACCGTTGAGCACTTTGTTAGCTTTTATTTAACTCAAAGAAACGCATCCTATTTGATATTAATCAGATATATACAAAATAAGCAGAATATTACAAAATTATATCTGCACAAAATGACGTGAATGCACAAGTGAACTTAAACTGAGTTACGTGCCATTCAGAATGACTCATATGTTGTGGTGGACGCGCTCAAAGTCTCTGACGAGCTCTTCCTGGAACAACGCGACATGGCATCTAAACCCAAATAATTCACGTTTTATTACAATAGTGTTCTCTTTATAATCTTGTGTAATATGACAGTCCCAATAGTCATTATTAGTCGTGCATTGTCGTTTGAGCTGAGCGCGCTAAAGATCACGTCGATTCTTAACCAAATGCATCCAATATGAGACCAATCAGATATAGATAAGCGTACACAAAATAAACTATTACAACTTACATTTGCACAAAACAAAAGGCTGCGAATGCACACGCAAACTTTTAGTCATGATGAAGGTGTAAAATAGTCCCAAACAACTCCGAGGTGTGTCATTCAGTGGGACTCAACACTTCACCACACCGGCGCGCTCGCTTACATGTTTCGCAGTTGAGCAGCACGCACGCGCATGATCCTGCTTAATCGATGATCGATAAGTTTTATCGATTAAATGTATTATCGACAATTAATCGATCGTCGATTAATCGTTGACATCCCTAGCGTCCAGCAAAGCGTCAGCAGCCAGTCTGATCATAACAGTCCCCAAAACATCAATTATACTAATGAATAGATGCATGAGATTATATTCTTAATAAGAAAACAAATTATTTACTTGCAGCGAGAGTGTCAGGCAACGCATTATACTCGCAGATCAGCTGCGGCCGACTCCATGAGCGTCGAGCAAAGCGCCAGTAAGCTGCCAGTCGATCATGGCCATTTGACTGGTTTAATTGGGATAACCGTCCCCAAAACATCAATCATAATAAAGAACATAATCATATCAACAACTGCATAATAAATGAGCTAAAAAGGGAGGAACACAAAAACTGCCAAAAATCAATGGTTTCTGAAACGTGACATGCCAGTGGCGGCTCCTGCCAGCCAGCTGAAGATTGAACCCCTACTGGAAAATATAGAGAGATCATTAACGTTGGTCAGGACAGAGAAAGATGTCACATTTGCTGACACTCCCTCAGCCGTTATATTTAGAGACACTGTCAGCAGCGTTAATTCGTTACAGTGTTTTTTGTCATTTACATTTAAAACAAAGTATAGCATTAAAAATGTGTATTAAATAAAAATAAAAACAACTTTTGACTAGATTTGTTGTAACTGTGTGAAAGCATCAACCCAGTGTGTAAAAGGGTCGCTAGGAGTGTATAGCAGCGCTAGCTACACTGTCCTGCAGAGCTAGATCCCGCAAGTGCTGCCCAACACCCCAGTCCAGCTCAAGTGGTGCAGGAAGAAGGAACATTTCAATGCAGTTCTGGATCCTGTTTGCAAATCAAGGAAATTGAACTGGACAAATTCAAACATTCCAACAAAAATACAGCCGGAAGCAGAAAGCAACGATTTAGTTTGCTTTAAATTATCACGATATAATGTTTCATATCGTTCGGTATCGATAATTATTGAAAATTTTTATAACCTTTTTTTGTTGTTAAAGACAAGTAGAAAAGTTTGAATTTAAACCACTGTTTTTTATTTTATTTATCCACATTATTAAGGCAAACAACAAATTATATTAGTTTTAGCAGTCAAAAATAAAATGTAAACAAAATATCTTTATGTCTTATATTAAGATAAAAAAGTAAGCGTTAAAGAAACTCTTGAACTTAAATAAAATGTTACAAAATGTGTGCCGTGTAAAAGTGTAAGTGTAGACCAATCAAGACGAGCTTTGAGGCAGATCAACATCTGTAATAAGCAGAGGTGTAACGGCTCACAACATTCACGGTTCCATACGACACAGTGGCGCCAAGGCTGGGAACGTTTTCCATACAGCAAAAATAAAGAAGTGCCAAATTTCCTTGATTAAAAAAAAATAAAAAAATTTATTAAAAGAAAAAAATATTTTTAAATAAGTGAGTTTTCCTACATCTTCAAACTTTTAGCTTTATAAATGGGGATAATATATGAAGGATGAACAAATAATGTTTTGGTCATCACATTAAAAATATCATTTAAATATTATAATATTATATAGAGTTTTGAAGTGCTGGAAAAAGATGTGTCGAGTCATCTTCATTTATATTGCGCTTTTAACAATGGATTGTTTCAAAGCAGCTTTATAGAGATAAACATATAATTTAAGGTAACAGAGATTGTTTTGGCTTTATAGCGGTTCTTGAATAATGTTATTTCCAGCTAAAGTTCATTTTGATTGATTCACCTCCGTCGAAATGATCAGACTTAAAACGCGAACCTGTGATTAACGCTAACGGCGTTCACATGCACATTCAGAATTGATTCTATAGTTATGTGCTTTTGAAAATATGTGCGCAGGTTTGTAATTCCATACAACCCATGCCTAAACAAACTACTTGTCTTGCCTATAAATTTTGATACAGAATTTTGTTTTATTTTATCACTTCGGGGTACGCGAGCCGAAATTCACAATGCTTTATCTGTAGAGTGGGAAAGGGATCCTCCAAAGGGAGAGGATAGTTGACACTTCAGCACTGCATTGTCATCGGGTCCAGGCGGATCTCCTTCGTCAGATCTGGACACGGCCTAGATCCGGCAGGCTGCGGGAAAACCTTGGGATAAACAAAGACACTAATATTAGCGTAGATGCCATTCTTCTTATGATGTAGCGAGTACATCAAGATTTAAGGGAAGTGTTCCCAGTTCCGGCTGACCAAATCTATGCAGCCTAACATTGAATTATAGAAGTCTATAATGTATTATGTGTATGCTAGGTCAAAGAGATGTGTTTTTAGTTTTTAGTTTTAGAGATGTGTTTTGACAGAGTGTGTCTGCTTCCCGGACAATGGTAGGAAGACTGTTCCAGAGTTTTGGTGCTAAATAGGAAAAGGATCTACCGCCAGCAGTCGATTTAGATATTCTAGGTATTATCAACTGGCCGGAATTTTGAGATCGCAATAGACGTGAAGGACTATAATGCGTTAAGAGCTCGCTCAAGTACTGCGGAGCTAAACCATTTAGTGCTTTGTAAGTAATCAACAATATTTTAAAATTTATACGATGTTTAATAGGCAGCCAATGCAGTGTTGACAGAACCGGGCTAATATGGTCATATTTCCTGGTTCTGGTAAGAACTCGAGCTGCTGCGTTTTGAACTAGCTGTAGTTTATTTATTAAGCGTGCAGGGCAACCACCCAGTAGAGCATTACAATAGTCTAGCCTTGAGGTCATGAACGCATGAACTAATTGTTCCGCATTTCCCAATGAGAGCATATGGCGTATTTTAGATATATTTTTAAGATGGAAAAATGCAGTTTTACAGATACTGGACACATGGCTTTCAAAAGAAAGGTTGGTATCAAAGAGCACACCCAGGTTCCTAACCGACGACGAAGACTTAACAGAGCAGCCATCAAGTGTTAGACAGTATTCTAGGTTATTACGTGTGGAAGTTTTTTGTCCAATAATTAGAATCTCTGTCTTTTCAGAATTTAGTAGTAGGAAATTACTAGTCATCCAATTTTTTATATCAGCTATGCATTCCGTTAATTTTGTGAATTGGTAAGTTTCGTTGGGTTTTGAAGATGTATACAGCTGAGTATCATCGGCATAACAGTGAAAGCTAACTCCATGTTTCCTAATGATATCTCCTAATGGTAGCATGTACAGAGTGAACAGCAGCGGTCCTAGTACTGAGCCTTTTGGTACGCCATACTGAACTTGTGATCGACAAGACATCTCTTTATTTACTGCTACAAACTGATAACGGTCAGTTAAGTATGATTTAAACCATGCTAGTGCAATTCCACTAATGCCAACATAGTTTTCTAGTCTATTTAAAAGAATGTTGTGGTCAATGGTGTCAAATGCAGCACTAAGATCAAGTAAGACTAATAGAGAGATACAACCACGATCGGATGATAAGAGCAAATCATTTGTGACTCTAATGAGAGCAGTCTCAGTATTATGGTACGGTCTAAATCCGGACTGAAAATCCTCGCAGATATCATTTCTTTCTAGAAAGGAACATAGTTGTGAAGATACTGCTTTTTCTAATATCTTTGACAGAAAAGGCAGATTCGAGATCGGCCTGTAATTGACTAATTCTGTAGGATCAAGTTGTGTTTTTTTAACAAGCGGTTTTATCATAGCCAGTTTAAAGGTTTTTGGTACGTATCCTAGAGACAAAGATGAATTAATGATATTAAGAAGAGGATATATGACCTCTGGAAACATCTCTTTCAGTAGCTTAGTCGGTATAGGATCTAACATACAAGTTGTCGATTTAGATGAATTAACGAGTTTGCAGAATTCTTCTTCTCCTATAGCAACAAATGAATCAAATTTTTCCTCAGGGAGACTACAATCCACTCCCTGATGCGATACTGTGGTAGACGGTTGCATAGTTATAATTTTGTCCCTGATATTATCAATCTTATAAGTGAAGAAGTTCATAAAGTCATCACTGCTGTGTTGCTTGGACACTTCTGGGCTTGAAGCTTTCTTTTTCGTTAGTTTAGCCACTGTTTCAAATAAATACCTTGGATTATGTTTATTTTCTTCTAATAGGGTTGAAAAATAAGCAGATCTAGCAGCTTTTAAAGCCTCTCTGTAAGCAATCGAGCTCTCTTTCCATGAAATCCGAAATACCTCTAGTTTAGTTTTATTCCAGTTGCGCTCCATTTTTCTGGGTGCTCTCTTAAGGGCCCGGGTGTGCTCGCTGTACCACGGCGTTATTTTCTTTAATCTTCTTTAAGCGCAACAGAGCAACTGCGTCTAAAGTGCTGGAAAAGAGAGAGTTCAAAGTTTCTGTTGCAATATCAAGTTCTTCTAAGCCAGGGGTGGGCAAACTTTTTGGCTCAAGGGCCACACTGGGTTTTAAAATTTGACAGAGGGCCGGCCCAGTGGCAGATTATACCAGCAAACACATTTACGTGGATACGTGGATCACGGAATTTACGTGGTAAATTAATTTATATGCTATAGATATCCCAATTAGCATTGTTATATTTTGGGGTTATTTTTTATTTATTTATTTTTCTATTTATTTTAATTTTATATATATTTATATTCTTTTTAAATATTGTTTATCCTTAGTATTATTTAATGGGCCTAACAGTAAATTAGAAACAAAACACCAGCAAGTGTACACTTAGAAGAGTAAAAATTAGAGAAGGTTACTTTAATTCAACTTTATTAAAACTCCATACGGTAATCAAATTGCACTTAATACACAAACGTCATACATTTGTGAAAAAATAAAATAAACAAATATACCAATTTATTTTAAGTATGATAAATAAAACGTAAAAAACAAAAGCAGATAAGAACATTTAATGAACAAAACCGGTTTCTGCGCTTAAGTCCCTGTCTGTTCAAGGAGTGCTGAAATGTCAATGATTCAATCGTGCCAACGTTCTGTTTCCTGGGATATTAGTTATAAATTACATATTATGACAAATTACAAAAAACGGTCTGACTCTGCAGCGTGAGCTTTGCAATGCAACCGTTATTTAGTCACTGAATGGTTTCCATGGTGACGCGTCATTGCTTGTCACGTGACACACCGCAGCACAGCCACAACAGCTCTGAATGAATGATCTGCTTTATTCAAGTATTGCAGGAAAAAGGCAAAATGAATGTGTGACAGGGATGTTGGTTCGGTGAATGGGTGATGGAAGGAGACACAGGGTCGGCGAATACTGGGGCTCGTGCACTTTATTAAGTTACTTTCTCTCCCCACAGCGCTTACTCGCGCTCACACAATTAATTCAGAATATTTCAAAAATAAATCACATATAAAACAGTACTCTTCCCGCTGGATACAGCTTCTCAGGTCACAAATGCAGCAACACTTTCCACTGAATACAGCTTGCAGGCCAGCGTTTTCTCTCTCGACAGCGTGCACGAGCTCCCAGCAGTCTCTCTCTCCCCACTCTGTCAGCACGGCCCGCTTACCGCTCGGCTCCGCCCTCGCTCTCCCGCTACAGACCTCGCTGAACCACGCCCCCCTCGCCACCGGATGCAATTTTTAAGACATTTTTTTAAATATTCGACGGGCTGGATTAAACAGCCTAACTGTATGTGGCCCGCGGGTCGTAGTTTGCCCACCCCTGTTCTAAGCTATCCGGGATGCTGAGATGATGAAACTGATTAGGAAGATTATTGAAAAAGCAATCTTTAGTGGCAGAAGTTATAGGTCTAACGTATTTATAACACGGAGTCGGCTTTGCAGCCTTGGCTAAATGTAATTTACATGAGACTAGATAATGATCTGAGATGTCATCGCTCTGCTGCAGAATTTCAACGGCATCAACATCTATTCCATGTGATAATATTAGATCTAGAGTATGATTACGACAATGAGTAGGTCCTGACACGTGTTGTCTAACTCCAATTGAGTTTACAATGTCTTTAAATGCCAATCCCAATGCATCTTTTTCATTATCTACATGTATGTTAAAATCACCAACAATTAGTACTTTATCTGCAGCCAATACTAATTCTGATAGAAAGTCCGCAAATTCTTTGATAAAATCTTTATGGTGGCCTGTATACAGTAGCCAGCATAATTTGGCTACGATTTATCGTTTTCACTATATATTTTTACATTAAGCACCAATACTTCAAAAGAAGTATATTTAAAACTAGATTTCTTAGTGGTTTTGAAAATATTACTATAAATTACAGCAACACCTCCCCCTTTGCCTTTCAGACGAGGTTCATGTTTATAACTGTAATCTTGTGGGGTTGACTCATTTAAAATAATGTAATCGTTTGGTTTTAGCCAGGTTTCTGTCAAACACAGCATATCAAGATTATAATCTGAAATCATATCATTAACTATGAGAGATTTTGAAGTAAGGGATCAAATATTCAGCAACCCAAGCTTTATCATTTGCTCATCTGTATTACATCTGTTTTTTATTTGTTGAACATCAATTCAATTTTTAACCTGACGTTTTTTGGATTTCCAAATTCGGGGAACAGACACAGTCTCTATGATGATATCTAGGTGAAAGAGGCTCTATGTGATGGGATTTATCTGACCTTGTTGACTTGAGGCCGCTAGCAGACGGTCGGTTTAGCCAGTCTGTCTGCTTCCTGACCTGAGCCCCAGATTGTCATGTTTTATCTCTAAGACTATGAGCCAAATTACTAGAGAGAAGAGCAGCACCAGCCCAGGAGGGATGGATACCATCTCTTTTCAACAGATCAGGCTTGCCCCAAAAACTTTTCCAATTGTCTATGAATTCTATATTATTCTGCGGACACCACTTCGACAGCCAACCATTGAGTGAGGTCAATCTGCTAACTATCTTATCACTCCTGCGTACAGGAAGGGGGCCAGAGCAAATTACAGTGCCTGACATCGTACTTGCGAGTTCACACACCTCTTTAATATAAATTTTGGTGATCTCCGACTGGCGGAGTCGAACATCATTAGTGCCGACATGAATAATGATCTTAGAGAATTTACGATTAGCATTAGCCAGCACTTTTAAATTTGCTTTGATGTCAGGCACTCTGGTTCCTGGCAAACATGTGACTATGGTGGCTGGTGTCTCTATTTTCACGTTCCGTGTGATCGAGTCACCAATTACCAGGGCACAATCAACAGAATTCTCAGTGGGTGTTTCACTGAGTGGGGCAAATCGGTTTGTTATGGGAATCGGAACGGAAGAGTGGTTCTTTGATCCGCGACTAGAACGATCTCTCACTGTCACCCATCTGCCCTGCTGCACGGGCTCTACTTCAGCCGGAACCGAGTCATGTACAGAGTTCACTATGCTAGGCGCATCCAAAACACTATCTAAAGATCTAGCATTCTTACCATCCTCAATTAAAGTTTGGATGCGTGTCTCTAGTTCTGAAATCTTCTCCGTCAGCCTGTCTCCTTTCATTTATCACATATAAATCCTATATTGCCATTGGAGAAGGCTATACTAAACATATGACATGTGACACAGGTGACAATAACAGGGCAAGAAGACATTACTCACCGTGTTTGTTGACTGATTCTTACTTACCTGGACTTTATGAACTCAAAGGCGCGGGCGCGCGAGAGAAAATAAATAAATAAATGAGCGCACGGGTGGCGCGTTAGCAGGCTAACGTTAGCGAGTTACTCGCGTGCTGTGTTAACAATAACGGAAGCTAGAGATGTAAGGTAAATCTGAGATGTTGGGTAAGCTGTATTTAGTAATATAAACAACTAGATAGTAAATGATGGCTCAAAACATAAAGAAATACGTGGCTCAGGCGGAGCTTACAGCCTCGAAGCAAACAAACACACAGCAGGAAGCGAGGCAGACAGGAGCAATCCGAGGCAGACAGGAGCAATCCCTGTGAGGTACTTGGAAGCATTTCACTATTCCTGCCACACTTCCATGGTTACAGTGAGTGTTACTGCAGTAAACCCACGGTGAATGTTGGAGATCTGTGGACTTAAAGCCTTTAACTAGTTCATTCACGGCACGATGTTTCTCCTGGTTTGCACGTCAGCGCCGTTTGATCCGTTAATAACGGAGAAATGTGAATGCTTCTCACTGGATCTCGCAGCGATGTTATTACTTCTGTGGCGTACTCAAATGCTTCCTTCACTGGATCTCTCAGCGCTGTAGTAACGGTGTCGCTTGATAAACATCGGCTTGCGCTGCACTGACATTGATGGTCCAAACTGATAAACGGTCCGTAAAGCACAAAATAATAGCGCAGTTTCGTTCCGCTTTCATTCCGCTTGCCATATGATGTTGGGCAACGTTGTGGTGGTTGTGCCGCGCATCTGAATGAAAATATTGAGGGTTATATCGAACATTTTTTTTTATCATTACCGACAATGGTGAACCACAGCCCTAGTGTGCTGATCTCCTCTCTGTGTTTGTAGAGTAATGGAAGCTGTGGTAAGCCTTAACCCTAAGTGTGTGGCTGATCTGGAGTCTGATAATGATGAAGATATCGAACGACTGAAGAGCAAGTGGACTTCAAAAGAGGTGAGCTGAAGCACTGAGGTGCATTTATATCATTAATAAGATAATACGTCACTTACTTGATTTAATTAACCGTGCTGCCATTCTGACCACAGAAGAGTAGGACGCAGGAGAAGAAGGTTCAACATTATTACTTCAGTGATTAAAAACTAAAACTCAAATGTGATGTTTAAAGTCATTTTTACTTACTGTATCAGTATTAGGGATGCATCGAAATGAAAATTCTTGGCCGAAACCGAAAACCGAAAAAGAGGAAACCAAGGCCGAAAACCGAAACACAGAAAGAAATTATGCCAATTATTAGTACCATTGCATTTATGGCTATGACTGTGTACAAACTTTACTAAAATCAAGGCAACGCAATTGCATAAATTAATATAACATTTTCAAAGAATAAATCAATTACAAATTATGCAAATATTTATTTATTTAGCACAATGCACAGTATAAAATAAAATTAAAACTTAAAGGGTTAGTTCACCCAAAAATGAAAATTAAGTCAATAATTACTCACCCCCATGCTGTACCAACCCCGTAAGGCCTTCGTTCGTCTTCGGAACACAAATGAAGATATTTATGATTAAATCTGAGAGGTTCATGACTGCTACATAGGCTGCCTAAGGGAATGAAACTTGACGGCCCAGAGAGTCATTAAAGAAAATGTTTAAATATTCCATGTCGCAACAATGGCTCAACTATAAGTTTATCAAGTGACGAGAATACTTTTTGTGCGAAAAAACAAACAAAAATAACGACTTTATTCGACTATTCCTTTTCTTCCTTGTAGGCCTGAAACGAGACTTCAAGAGATTTCCACGACGCGCACGCGAGAGAACTTAACTGAAGTAGTTGAAGGAGATCGCAATTCTCGCGCATGCGTCGTGGAAATCTCTTGAAGTCTCGTTTCAGGCCTACAAGGAAGAAAAGGAATAGTCGAATAAAGTCGTTATTTTTGTTTGTTTTTTCGCACAAAAAGTATTCTCGTCGCGTACCCAGTTTGCACGTCTAAATTAGTTGCTTACATTTTTTTAAATGAGCATACAATAGCATAAAAAGCATTTTTAATGAACAAAGGTCCATGTTTAATACAAATGTACACGAAACTTAATTAATATGTTTAGTGAAATTAGAAAATAATAAAGAGAGCGTTAATTTAGTTGTATACATACATGTTCCAATGTACATATTTTTTTGTAATGTCACAAGTAATAATCCCAGGGTTTACAAGATTATTTTTGTATTTGTGGTGGTATACTAAAAAATAAACAATGTCACGTGTTTATGATATCTTTCTTCTTCTCACCTATTCCTGATGGTTAGAGGACAGTTACTTGAGTCGCTCCCTGTCGTTTCAAAGAATAGTACAACGGCGAGCGCGTCAAGTATAAACGTCTCGACCGTTTGAAAAGGTGCGCGCGCTGTCTGTGGAGACTCGCGCTGCGGAGGCAGGCGAAAGTATGAACAAGGCTTCCTCGCGGGTTCAGATATATATATAATACTGAAATACCTCCACACCGCAGACACGTTGCTTCAGACAAGCACGTGCAGGTCGCGGTTTCTGTTTGCGTCATCACAACATTTCGGCCGTATTGTTTTGGGAATAAAAGTCTTTCAACCGAAAACCGAAAATGCACTTTTGGGCCATTTTTGGCCGAAAAATTTCTTTGGCCGAATATTCGGTGCATCCCTAATCAGTATTGTTGAATTGGATCATCAAAGGTCAGTCAGCAAAGACATTGGTTAATAAAGTGAGATTAAATACATAAGTATATTTGTGTAATTTAACATTTAATTATTACAGGTTTGTGTAATATTTTGAGTTTGCATTTCACTTTTTTATTTTATTTGAGGAATACTAAATTAGTTTTTGTGAAAGTGGGATGAGTAAATGCATGCTCACATTTGGTCTACAGTAACTTAGATCTACAGTGACCATCTGATCATGTTCACGCACAGCGCACACAACGCCTCAGCACTCACTCACGATTTCTCTTAACGTGTCAATAAAGGGCAACACAAAATACTTATTTGAAAAAGTAACTAGTTACTTGGGAAAGGTATTGTGATCACGTAACGTAAAGTGTTACTTGTAATGCGTAACTCCCAACACTGCCTGATTTTTTTCCACCACTTTCTGATGCTATCGTTATATTGCTTATAGTGTGCTACAAATCTTAGTGTTTGTATTTTATGGCTAACTTTTAGGACGAAAGCCTTGCGTCCCTCGTGGTGAGGTTTGGACGGGAGGAGTGGGAGCTGATTGCAGGCTACCTACCGGCAAGTGGTCTAATTTAAAGTGTTAATTCATAAATATTCAAATGTTTACATGGATATTTGTGATTGTACATATTTGATAAATTGTAGTAACTCTGGAATTGTGTGTTATTGCAGGGGCGCTCTGCTCAGGAGTGTAAAAACAGATTCACCGTGGTCTTAGACCCAGAGCTCATTAAAGGAGCCTGGACCAAAGAAGAAGATGAAAGGGTGAGCATTCTTTGGGAGATATCCGAGCTGGACAAAAGGCCTCGGGTTTGTGTCACTTGCCTTGTATTTAAATGTCATCGCATTGATTGAGTGGCACAGTTTGCTTCTGTGTTTATCAGACACTATTGCACAACATGCAATGGAGCATTCATCGTTATCCTCATTCTTTTCTTAGAAGTACGGATCATCTTGTCAAAGCTGTCTAACTGTTGTCTTCTTTCTGTAGCTCATTCAGCTGGTGTCTTTGTTCGGGGACAAGAAGTGGAGCACAATTGCCAAGCACCTGAAAGGGCGGCGGGGGAAACAGTGCAGAGAGCGGTGGCATAACCACCTGGACCCGTCTGTGATCAAGACGCCCTGGACAACAGACGAGGACCTGCTGATCGTCAAGTGCCATTGTGTTCTGGGGTCTCGCTGGGCACAGATTGCAAAGTTTCTCCCTGGAAGGTAATTTAGAGCTTGCCTTATTTATTTATTTTATTTAAATAAGTCTTGTTTGTATTGTTAAATATATGTATTGTTATAGTTATTGTAAAATAGGGTTGTAACGGAACGAGATTTTCACGATATGATAACGGTCTCTGAAAATATCACAGTTTCACGGTATTAAACAATCAATTCTGATTATTATCATCAATTTAAATGACTGTTGAATGAAAACTTGTTAAACAAATGCTTTATTATAACAAACTTGAAACCATTTGTTTGTTTTGTTTATTCAATTTTCAATAATCAAAAACATGCCTAATCAATTAAATTTAATAATTGATTATGGATTAGACTAACAACTTATTTTTGTCATTAATAATTGATAAAATTATTAAAACGGTATACCGTTCAGTGTTTCCCCTAGACATTTTTCCGGGGGGGTTCCGGGGGCATGTACCTACGGAAGATTTTTTTTTTTTTTTATAAATAACCCCGTAACCCATGACTTCTGGAAAGTTTTGTGGATAGAAATGGACATTTTGAGGCATACAAATATGACATACCATCAACAGATTTTTCACGTTTTTGTTTTGTGTTAATTTTCAGCTATAAGGTAGATATTGATAGGGGAAAAATGAAACGGCACAACCCAGAAAAAGATTATTTAGAATGTATTGAAAATTTTATCTTAATGGCAAAGACCACACCCAATCTGTGAGCACTTAATTTTTCTAACATTTTTTTAATCAAAAGTTTTATGTGAACATTATTTAATGCACAATGAATGAAGTGAACAAACATGAACAATCAAGTGTTTGTATTAAATAACATTCACAAACATTAATTCATGTTGTAAAAATATATTGTTCACTCAATATGTTGGTGTTAGATAACGCATTAACTAATGTTAATGAATGGTGTCTTAATCTAGTTTTACCAAACAATACAGGAGATAAAACGTGTTTTATTTGACTTGACTGTACTTTTATTTAATCCAAAACTGTTCATATTTAATTTTAAAAGTCGTTTTAAACCTGCTAAGAGTTATCCAGCCAGTCATTTTACCTTGCAATCATGATGCATTGTGGTCTATGGATCTGCCTGAAGTGTACATATGAGTAGACTCACTCCCTCTTTGAAAATCAAGGGGTCATCGGTCTGTCCAAATAAACTTCCCTCGGCCACTTGACGAAGTTGAACGCACTTCAAAATGGTGGCATTGGAAGTGCATGGGGAAGTTCATGTGAATGAGTTAAACGTTGCAGGGCAGTGGGTCTCCAGGAGCAAGGTTGAAGACCTCAGCACTAAATGCTAGGGTTATCTTTAAAACGACAAGTCAAGGAATCTTTGTATATTGCCTTAGGCTATAACTTAAATGTTTTGCTATGCTCGTCTGTCTCCGCCATCTTTGAAATATCTTTTTAATAAGACCGAGATAATAGATCTTGGTTGACTGATGACTGACTTTTAGCATCGTTCCAGTCATTATTTTCAAAGTAGGAGTCTGTCAGTCTGGCTCCAACACAAAGCACTCAACAAAGGAATAACAACCGTATTTAGCTCCAATGTGTTCGTAGCCTTTGTTTGAACGCAGCCGTAGGGCTTGAATTGCTTAAAGTTAGCATGAAACAAAATTTGCAATAGTCATTTCTTTCCTACTGTGACTATCCGAGTGAAACGGCTTCTGAAACGGGGTTGAAAAAAGGCCAGGGCTTGATTTTGTCAATGGGGAATTGATTGGATGGTTTGTGGTTTGCTATTGGTGGATCTCATGTGAGTGACAGGTTGCCCCGCCCTCGTGCCAGTAAACACTTTATCAGAGAAGAAATGTCGCTGCAGCCTAGAACTGCTTTTCTGGCGGACTAATAACAGCACTCGGGTGTCGGTCCGATACTGTGCTCATGTACTCCTACTCGTAAAACTACCCCGATACAACCGCATCCGAGTCCACTTTAGGGGCCGTTCACATATTGTGTTTTTTGCACGCAAATTCGTTATTTCAATTGTAGGCGCGTGTGGCGAGATGAAAACATTGTAACATCTCATCTCAACAGGCCATGTGACAAAAACCAACCGATCAGCTTCGGCCTTTCTGTAACAACATCGAAAGCTCGGCCGAACAGCTGATCATAGCTGTACAGGGTGGCTTTTTATTTCTCATCTCCATAAATATATCTAGTAGTTAAGCTAATGCAAGGGCTAGAAATCAATTCATTCTTTGCTGATACTTCCTCGTCCTCATGGAGAGCGCCGCTTTCTCCTTGCTATGCAACCATGAACAGAGGCGGCCTGGAAAAACGAGCGCGCTTCCCGCGCGCCTACATTTGAAATAACGAATTTGCACGTGCAGAAAAACGCGCTATGTGAACGGCCCCTTATGGCAACGTGACATTAGCCTAATCGAAAATATTTCCATATGTGGCTCTTTCCTCCTTTCTTGTCAACAAGTGGATTCAGAGCCGGCGCATTAGCAGTGTTTTTAGGTGTAAGTGAATGTCGTGATATTACTGATCATGTGAAGATTTTGCAGCGGCGCTGAAAATCCAGTGGCGGCGCTGCGCCATTCCGACATTGTAGGGGAAACACTGCCGTTACAACCCTAATATTAAATAGTCTTATAGTATTGTCATCTAGTTTATCTTTATTTGTACTGATTGTTATAATGTGAGGCATACTCAGTTCAGTTTCCTACTGGTTACATGTGGTGATGTTTGACAGGACTGATAACTCCATAAAGAACCATTGGTATTCAACCCTAAAGCGTAAAATGGACAAGGGCACCTATAAGATGGAGGATGTGGATCTGAGTGATCTGGGAATCTACCTGACGCTAAAGGAAACCTCTGCTTCCACCAGTCATGAAAAGGTACTCTATATTCTTTACCCTGTGCTGTCGTGTTAATATCCAGTTTGATCAGCACTAGATCTGGCAGAAGTCTTCACTTCTGTTAATTTAGTCAGACTGAATTACTGTGGTCAGTAGGGCTAGGCGATCTGATGATATTATTGTATATATTGATGATATTTCACGAGTGGCCGATGTTGATTTCAGCAGTCAGATTATCGACGGTACTGGGAAAAATGTTCAAATGTTAAAAAAAACGTCTCAGGTTACGACTGTAACCCTAGTTCCCTGAGAAGGGAACGAGACGATCCGTCGATGACGCTTTGGGAACGCTCCTGCGTGATTGCGTCTAAAGCACTTATGTCAACTAGTCTAACGGCGAGAGTGAGTGTCACGGGCGGGTGACGTCACGACCAGGAAAGGATAAAAGCACATCCGGTTTAGAACCGGGTTAGCTTCGAAAAAGGCCGAAGCAAGTCGATCACAGGGATGTAGGAAGTATGGCAAAGTGACGCATCGTCTCGTTCCCTTCTCAGGGAACTAGGGTTACAGTCGTAACCTGAGACGTTCCCTTTCGAGTTTACTCGCGATGCGTCGATGACGCTTTGGGAACGAGAATTCCCAACATGCCATACGAACAAGAGCCTGTCTGTGTGAATACTGAGAGCACAACTGAGACGAGAGCACCTGTGAACCTGGGGAAGCGCCCAGGTCGAAGTTGTAAAACCTTACAAATGTGAGTGGAGAGGACCAGCCCACCGCATACCACATCCTACAGGGATAACTACTTGTAAAATAAGGCTTCTAAGCCGTCATACTCCTATCCTGGTCTAAAAGCACCACGGAAGAAACGAACAAAGGTTTCCCCCCCCTCGGGGAAATACCACCAAAAGGGACATGGTAGGCACTAAGGCCGCCACGTACACCTTCAGTGTGGAAGGGGATAACCCTGCGGAAAAACGAACCCGCAGTAACTCCAGCACTGTACCAATCGGGCAGTAAACTGGGCCCCACTGTTTGAGATCCGCAATATGAAGTGAAAACCCATCACTTAATACATACAGTTTCCTCGTGGAGGGAGCGAAGTATGGTCTCCACAACCTCAGTTGAGAGACCAAAGACGATGAGTTGGGCCCCCTCAGAGGCCAAACCCACAGGTTCCAAATTTCTGGGCTGGGGTGAAGGGTCACCCCTTCCACCTGAGACCGAAGGTCCCTCTTGACTGGAATCTCCGAGGGAGAGCCGTCGAGGAGAGACAACAGGTCCGTAGGGCTGTCGCAGTGAAGGAATTTCCCTTGCGGTAATTTTGAGTGGCTCAATAGCGGCTCAATATGCGGTATTACCGCCATTTATTTATTTATATTTATTTGTTGCTATACAAATACGTGTTATGATGTGGTCAGCATACACAAAAACAATGTAACCGAAACTAAACGGCGTTTCTGCGCATTGAAAGGCTGTCACTCAGCGCGCACATTGTTACGCCAACGGACTGTCTTTGAGTGAGTCATTAAACCGTTCATTCAACAAAAACGTTCAAAAAGCTGATTCCTTAAATGATAGATGTAATGAAACAAGGTGTTAATTATTTTACTATTTAACTTTGAGCTCCACTTTTCAAGGCTCAGCTGGCCAGCAATGCTTCACTTTTGGGCAAAGCTGAAGCAATGCTTCACTTAATAAACCAATGGCATCGATTCAATGCGTGACTCGCCCCCCCCCGGCTTTCTCGCACTGTGTAATGCTGACCAGCGCTGCCGCCATTCATGGTAAACACTCTTACACGTTAAAAGGATGATACGACAAATATTTCACTTTCCTTGGAAACGGCAACCTTTTCACGAATATACATGACTTGACTTCAAAGACAGACGCAGGTAATCGCACGCACTCAGTCGATCAAATTCACTGTCTGTTACTTTAGGCAAATCCACGAAGCCTCTGTACAAATCACCATGATAAACACTCTTGTTATCATTATTAACTTACTTAACATTCAATACACATGGTACGAACTACGAAGGATGGCCTTATGAAAAAAGAAAACGCGGTTTGCGGTTGCTGCGGTTACTTGCATTCCTCTGCGGTTGGCCGCTCAGTAGCGCGGTATTGCAATATTGCGGTTATTGCGACAGCCCTACAGGTCCAAGAAAGAAAACCTCAGGAACCTCCTGTGCTGAGGGAGGATGGAGACATGGAAGTAAGCGTCTTTCAGATCTATCGTGACAAACCAGTCCTCGGATCTGATTTGAGTCACGATCTGTTTGAGTGTTAGCATCTTGAACTTGAGTTTCTGTACTGAACGATTCAACAGACGAAGATCTAAAATGGGACGCAACCCTCCATCCTTTTTTAGAACAATGAAATAACGGCTGTAAAAACCCGACTCTCTGTCGGGTGAGTACACCTATTCTATAGCTTCCTTCGCTAACAGGGCCTTTACCTTTTGCTCCATTACCAGAGCCTGCTCGGGATGTACTACTGTGAGTAACAATCCGTTGTAGCACGGAGGACGAGAACCAAACTGGATTCTGTATTGTTGTGGCTTTTTTGCTTCCCAACAAACATCATCACTGAGTAAGAGACACTCTGAGTCCAATTTAATAGTTTAAAAAGTATTTATTCTCTTGCAAGAGAGATCTTCGTCACTCATACACATTTCGTGAGTCAGTGAGGAGAGATAAGGAGAAGCAGTGTCTGTCTTTTTTATATCTTGTGTCCTCCAAGGCCTTATTTCTGCCCTCCCCTCACAGGAGAGATATACTTTGTTTTTTCCTATTTCTCCCTGGCCCTGAGAGGTAAATGCCCCCTTAACCCTTTAGGCTATAACGTACAAATGCACTCAAGATGACCCCTTGACCACCTGCTTTTCCTTACCTCCACTGACTCCCAAACACAGTAAATTATCAATCAAAGGCCCCCTCTCACTACATTCGTGAGAACAGATGAGGCCATCATTAGGAATCACTGAAATCAGAGCAATAAAGGAAAAATTCCATAACAGTATCCTTTTTCTACTGTCTGCAGGACCCATTGAAATATATTTCGCAGTAGCTTCCACGCTGCCAGAAAGTCTACTAAGGGAACCAGCCTCTCGAGGCTGGCCTCTGGTGTTATAGAGACAGCCAGTTCGGGAGCCTGAAATATACCGGCAGGAACTACCTGAACTGACTGTTTTTGAACCCCCCTCATAGGGTGCGAATTTGACACAGCGTCGTGGTGACACTGAGCCATGTGCTCGCTGGAGACCGCTGCGCCCCGAGGCACCAAGGGTGGTGGGGTTGGCAGGACAGCCTCCTGAGGGCACCGAGGTGAAGCGGGCACCGTATACTGAGGTGTACACCGCTCCACACCGGTCAGGGCTGCCCTCAGAGGTCTGACGCCAGTGGCACCCTCAGAAGCCTGATGGCCTCGGCGTAAGGACTTCTTCTTAGTCGAAGCCTTCTTCGAGATAACGATTGTCCTCAGATATGTCTTATCCCAAGATGACTATGGTTGAGAATACTAAAGGAACCAGCCTCTCGAGACTGGGCTCTAGTATAGCTTGAGAAGACAACCCGGTGTCCTGAAACGGATGACAGGCAGGATATAACCAAACTGACCCCTCTTAAACCTCCCTTCTGCGAGTCAGACACCGAGACTAGAACTCACTGGAGGGCACTGGCGGGAGATGGGCACCGAATAATGAGGTGTTATCCACTTGCCCCTGGGAACTAGCCATTTATTTCCTCAGAATTAAATGACTCCTCAAAGAAAGAAGAGTACATATTTAATTTTCTCGAAAATTAAATGCAGCCAAAATATCAACCGGACAAATAAACAGTCTGGGTGAAAAGCTGAATAGTATATTAATACGGACATTTAACTCCTCAGAGATTAGATGAGTACATATTTAATTTTCTCAAAAATTAAATGCAGCCAAATATCAACAAGACAAGTAGAAACGGTCTAGTTAAAAGGCTGAATATATAGTGTATTAATATAGACAGTCTCAAACAATAAAGAATACAAAATTAGTTTGCCCACAATAATAAGAGAATGGGAGAAAGGGAAATTCCCATCTGCTCAATTCCCTGCGCATATTATACATTGCGGACTATCATCTACACGTTGCCTCGGCAAACGTGAGATAAAGCCACTTAGTTATTGCAGATATGCAGGCCCATAATCTAAGCGGTGCCTCGGCGAGTGCGCGATCTGAGCCATAGATTCTTAGGCTGCGTCCCAATACCTCCCCTTACCCTAGATTTCTGCCCTAACCCTTGTTTTTGCGCGTTCTCGTGTAGGAGTAGGGTGTCCCAATACTCCAAAGAGCAAGGGGGAGTGCTATTCTCCCCTTAAAATCAACCCTCAAAACATAGTGCGGTCCGATGCAGGCTTAAAACGAAGTGGAAGATGAAATTACCCAGGATACCTTGCGAACTCAGCGAGCCGGTCAAATTTTTCAACTAAGATGGCGGACACCGCTGGAAAGGAACAATTTTATTTTAAGTAGATTTTCGCAAATACGCATGTTAAAATGTCGAAATATGTTGGTTAGTTTGATGCACATCCAATGGACTGTTGAGTTTTCAACACTAATGTTAGAAAATATTTCACGAAGCTATCTGACGATGTTCATATGATATCTGCCGAGTGCTTCAAAAGCAAATCAAATATACATCTGATCTGGGTAAGTTAGTTAATCTAATTTTATTTTCGATTTTGGCTTCCAAGGATTATAAAAAGAAGATATGTGAGGTAAAATTATTCAAAACTAGCCGCGTTCGTCTAGCGCATCATCTTCCCTTCACAGCGCGCTGTCATTTCTCTCTAAACCCAAACCTAACGTCAGAATCAGCACTGAGCACAATCGGTGATTGTTGTAAAGTGCAGTGTCTGCGGTTTCTAAATTGCGGGACATTGGTGGTAAAAACAGCTACTAAAAGCACAATGATCCGCGCAAGAGACGTTGCCCCGGTTCCCATGGCGGCGCGCGCGCGTTCGGAAACGGATTGCAACTAACGTTCGACAAGCAAACTTTGGGTTTTGTGTGTGCTTCTAAACGATCAGATACAAACAAATATATGGCAAAATTACCGGAAATGCGTCTTCTATATTCCACATGTCTTCTCTGTTGATTCATCAGATGTAGATAAACGAAAACAGCCCAGACAACAGGCAACACAACAACTGGAACCGGCAATTTTATGAATGAAAATAGTAGTAGAAGTAGTAGACACTTTGACGCTGCGCGTGACGTATTGAGGATTGCCGCGCTAATTTGCATATAGTGGTGTCCCATTTCATAGGGAAAGATCTTCAACTCCACTTCCCTCGTTGAGGGGACTTTACTTTCGAGGGCACTCAAAACCAAGTGGAAGTTTTAAGGGGGGAGAAATGGGACAGGGCCTTTTTGTAGAGATACAGACCCATAATCTACGCGCTGCCTCGGCAAACACGAGATCTGAGCCAATAGATTCTTATTGCAGACCCACAATCTACGCGCTGCCTCGGCACACGCGAGATCTGAGCCAATAATAGATTATTATTGCAAACCCGTAATCTTCGCGCTGCCTCGGCACACGCGAGATCCATGATCGAGTCAGAGAATCTTTATTGCAGACCCGTAATCTACGCGCTGCCTCAGCAAACGCGAGATCCGAGCCAAATAATCTTTATTGGCTTTCTTCCCTCATCTCCCAAACAAACAGCACATGAATCGTGTGTGTCCCCACTTGTAATGAAGCGAGGGCAGGGACGAACACACGATCCAAAGCTGTTTGCTCGCCATACTCCTGTCTAATATATAAATATGCTTGAGGACAAACAACAATAAATAGACAGACAGATTCACATAGAGCGCTTGCTGAGGCACAGAAGCTAACGCGGTTCTAAACCGGATGTGCTTTTATCCTTTCCTGGTCGTAACGTCACCCGCCCGTGACGCTCACTCTCGCCGTTGGACTAGTTGACATATGTGCTTCAGACGCAATCACGCAGGAGCGTTCCCAAATCGTCATCGACGCATCGCGAGTTCCCTCGAAAGGGAACTAGGAAGTTGCCACATATATTCTATGTAGCTCTGTAGTTACCATAGCCATACACATCTTTGTTTATTTTCTAAGTGTTTTTGATGCTATGCAGTTAAAGGAAAGCATTAAAGGTATTACGGATGAGATGCCGGGTGTCTGTTTCATCATCACACATGCAAGATCATAGTGGTCGACCGATACAGGTTTTTGATGGTCGATGGCTTTGAGAGCAGGGTAGCCGATATAAAGCCGATATATATAATATATATATATATATATATATATATATATATATATATATATATATATATAGGGCTGTTTTCGACGAAGGATTTTCATAGTCGAATCTGATTCGTTAGATTTTGCCGTAGTCGACTGATAGTCGAACCTTTTTTTTATTTATTTTTTTAGATAGCAGCTAGACGTTCGGTTGAATAACTGTTCGTCTCTTATAGGACAACTCGCTCTACGTTTAAAATGAACAGCAAGACAACTAGAAGTGAATGTGCTTTCCATTAAATGAATCCTTAACAATAACAAAAAAAGCTTTGTTTTAAATAAATCACACACAGTAAACAAAACCTTAACAAAAAAACTTTGCAATGAACTTTGCAATTTAGACGCGCAAACTGGTTGCCAGTGCGGTCGGTGAGACGTACATGCCCGAGCAGATTCGGCTTGAAGCCGTTCATCCTCGGATGCGGTGTCGCGCGCGCTGTTACAAAAAAAGCCGTGCACACAGCCAAGCGAAATGGGGTCTTGCCGGTCTTGCACACCCAACGCGTCATTTTTTGCCATGCGCACCTTCGCGCTCGTGCGGACGCGTCTGGTATAAACAAGGCTTTCTCCGTGTCAGCGCGCGTTCTGATCGGTGAAGATGCACAGACCTCTCCCGAATGATCTCCAGCACTCAGCCTCCGAACCACCACTAACTCCGCCTCCGTTTCCCTCGTAAGCTGATATTAGTATTTAAACATTCTCTATGATAAATTTTTTTTGTAAAAAATATTTTAATAGCACGGTTTTGGCGGTTATGGAGTTCTAATGACACTGTCGGTCTCATGGTTATATGATAACCGTCACACCCCTATTGGTTACATAACACTTCCCTACTGTTCGACTATGAGGTTCATAGTCGAATCAGACCTCTCCGAATCGAATCGTCGAATCCTCGACTATTAGAAGTCAGCCCTATATATATATATATATATATATATATATATATATATATATATATATAGTTTATAATTATTTTAATAAATATTTAATAAATTACAAATAAATATGAATGGTGCTTATACTTTATTAAAAATTAAAAATTTTGTTAGACCCTTTTCACATTTCCGGGTTTCCCAGAAGAGGAAGTCTTCATAGTTGGGTAAAATCCCATATCGATGAATGAGAGAATACATTAAATATATTTTTTGTGTTACCATTTGTTCAAATAGCAAAAGAAAAACTCCACAATAGTGTTTTCTCTTTCTCTTTCAAAAAGAGGAAAAAAATTGAGAGCGATTAATGACGGCAGTCAGAAGAGAGAAAGATGTCAACCTTCCCGTCACTCTCTCTGCCACTGTATTAGAAACTCCCTCACAACAGTGGTAACTCGTTTTTTTTTTGTGTAATTTTGATGCAAAGGCAATACAATACTAAGTATTGTGTAGAGATGCACCGATTACTATTTACTAGGCCGATTCCGATTTTTCCTTGAGTTTGACCTGCCGATACCGATTTTAGCCGATTCTGATTTAATTTTTTCAAACCACTTTACAGCACAAACAAATATTTATTTTCTATCTTCTCTTTAATAGAACATTTTGCATAGAACATTTTTTGAACAGATAATCGCTATAAAATAGAACTATATAAATTACTCCTGGTGTGGGAAATTCACACACATCTAAAGTGCAGTGTTATGGAAGAACCATGTCCTTTTCACATCCAATATCCAACTAAAAAAATGTGATATATTTAGCAAACTAAACTTCTGTATGAAAACAAGTAATGGCAATAAAATAATATATAAATAACAAATACAAATAAAATAAATATAGCCTTGCAGTATAAAGATATTTCTCTCTCACACACACAGACACACACACACACACACACACACACACACTCTCTCTCTCTCTCTCTCTCTCTCTCTCTCTCTCTCTCTCTCTCTCACACACACACACACACACACACACACACAGGCCTATTGCAATCACTTGTACATCAATGGCAAGTTATATTTCTCAAACAGTTCTTCTCTCATCTGACACATGTCCAGCCAAGCTAAACAGGACAAGTGGAGCATGTGCAGGGAAACGATTGGGAAATAATAAAAAAAAGTTTAAATTGGTAAATTTTCTATAAATATTTTTGAGTCTTCATTTTCTTTCTGACATAGCCTAGCCTACTTCAGTTCTTGTTAAAACACACCAGACATGCAAAGTCTGTGCATTTTGGGCACTTTTTGGATGAAATCATATTTATTTTGTCCATCAAAAGTGTGCTTTCACTTAAATTGAGCGCAGCAAAAAAAGACTCGGCGCCGAAACCCGCGCTTCCCGCACTGCTCCGGCTCCCGGTGTGAATGCACTCGTTGATTAACATGCATGCCGAACAAAAAAAAAAAAAACGTGCTGCTCCTGCTTGCGGTGTGAAACGGCCGTAATTCACGAGGTTTCCTACATGTGCGCGTTCCGTGTGCATGTGTGATGCTGATGTTGCGCGATGTTAATCATGCGGCGCCAGAGTGCATTTGACCAGCATAAAATCAGATTATGTCAGACTGACCGGCTGGTTGCCGATCATGGCCGATCACGTGAAAATCGTCCGATTCCGGTCACCAGCCGATCAATCGGTGCATCTCTAATATTGTGCTATAAATATACATACATAGTTTTAAAAAAAAGAAAATATGAAAAAACGTTGCAAGATTTACGATGCCAAAGAGCTCCGTTATATTACATTCGTTTTATTCATCCGTACCGACTGGACTAGTCGACATGGAAGGGAACGGTTAAGCAAAGAACGGTTTGGCCAGATGGTGGAAAAGTGGCTATTGTAATTGGGATAAATTAGTAGTAAATGTGTTTGCCTGCATTTGTGATTTTTAATGTTTGATTTTAATCCACAGTCAATAAGTGCAGCTGAGCCGTTGCCCAGGGTGAAGCCGCTGAAGAAGAAGGCTTCGGACAGAACCCCGAAGGCCAGCAGTCCCCCGCTCTTTCCGTCCTCACCCTCTTTCTCCAGGAGTCCGTCCATCGTGGACCCGCAGCACAAAGCGTTTGTAGATGATGTTTTGCAGATGATTGCCGAGGACATGCTCCCGCTAAACTTCACTGAAGGGTGTGGGTTTCGTAAGTTCATGACTGCAGTGGGTCCTCAACACCCACAGCTCTCGCAGCGCACGATCGCTTCACAACTGTACAGCGCTGTGGAGAAAACCGTCAAGCCACGGCTGATCCAGCAGCTCAGGAACTGTGTATCGCTGAGCGGGGGCCGTAATGTGGTGCACATCACCGCTGACATCTGGGCTAGTGAACACACAGAACCTCTTCTTGCCGTTCAGATGCATTTTCTTGATGACGACTGGAGCGTTCACAGCAGAACTGTGGCTTTTCGCCATTTGCAATGTAATCAGTTCACAGCACAGATCGGAGCAGAGATCGAGTCGGTTCTTCTAAGCTATGGGCTTTTCCCGCATAACATCGGGTACAGCATCATCCATGAGGCCAAGAACACTATCGCCACTCATGATCTGTTCTGCGACTACAAGATCATGTGTTCTGCGCAGAAGAGCGACCCCGATGAAGAGGAGTTATTGAGTTTTCTGGATGATCAGGTCACCATAGATGATTTCTCTATAGCGGAGATATCCTCCAGCAAACACCTGGATTGCGTCACCTCCCTCCTGCATTGCGTGATCAAGGAGGCGATAAAGAAGTCCAGAGTTGTGGAGCGGATACTGTTTGAGGTGCAAAGCGTGGTGTCTTTCTTCCGCCGCAGCGCCTACTGGCTTGAGCTTCTGGCTAAGAAATGCAAGCTCTCGCTGTCTGGCACGTTCGGCACAAGCGGCTACACCTGGAACTCCACAATCAGCATCATCCGAGAGATAATGCAGGAATCGGCGTGGGACTCGGTGATGAGCCTCGTGGATCAAGCCCACGCAGAGGCGAACAGCTGCCACGTGTGTCCACCTGTGGTCCATGTTACACGTGAACAGATCGTGGAGTTCGTTGGTTTAATGGAGCCTTTTGAAGAGGTGGTCCAAGTGCTTCAGGAAGATGGCGTCACCTTGTCCCTCGTCATTCCTACCATCATTGGACTTGATAAAACACTTGAGAGCAGGACCACAAAGTTTAGCTTTTTCTGCTCATCCCTGCGTTCTGCTCTCCGCTCTTACTTCCAACCTCTTATTTTGCGGAGAGATTTGATACTAGCCACAGTTCTGGACCCGCGAATCAAGCTTCAACCCTTTGACAATGGAATAGAGAAATTCAAGACTAGCACACTGTTCACCCCTTCCAAACACCGGGCGTCTTTAGTTGTGGAGTCAGCGCTGAGTGAAGCCGCTAGAGAGACCGGGTGTGATAAGCCAGAGCCTGTTGACATGTCTGAGCTGACTCAGTATCTGTCAGAGCTCTTGTCTGAGGAAGATGTTTCCGTTCAAAGCTTCTGGAAAGAAGCGACCCGCTTCCCTCGCCTGCGGAGCATCTGCCGCAAATGGTTGGCCGTCCCAGCATCCTCGGGGGGGTTTAAGAGGCTGTTCCCTCTGGCGTGCTGTATTGTGCGGGCCCGCAGGAGCAAGCTCCCGCAGCACACGGCCGAGCGACTCCTGCTGTACCGGGAGCATCTGAGGAAGAGCATGACCGCGGGGGGACACACACTCCGCTCTCTGCCTTGAGGAGCGGGGAGATATGCAGATATCAAATGTACTTTTTTTTTTTTTTTGATTCAGTGGATTTTTTTTAATTGAGTGACTTTTCATGAGCATGCCACTGACAATAAACCTGAAACTTGAATAATCTTGAAACTTTTGACATCTAGAACTACAGTGGTTGTCAAATTGTTGTTTCACAAAATGTACCTCTTTATGATTCTGTCAGTAACGTGATCGTCTTAAAGCGGAAATAAGTGTGAACATTTGGTTAAAGTTGCAGTAAGCGATTTCTGAGAAACACTGTTGATGTTTGAAATCAAGCCAAACACACACACACCTCCCTTTATTGCTCCGGCCCCAAAATGCACGAGCACGCAATGCAAGAGTGGCTATGTCTTTATCATAGCTGATGCAAAATAATGCGAACGACAAGGAAAAAACAAAAAATGAACACAGTATACAAGAGTTTACAAGCAGGATTTGATTTTGTCACCAGCAGCTCCAGACAAACAGACACTCAAACTGTCCTGTTACAATAGCTAACATTACAACAACAGCATATCTGTGGTTCTGTGAAACCGCTGTTACTCGCGTGTGGAGCAGAAGCGCCACCTCGGCGTCTGCTTTCCAGCCTTCCCACTCTCTAACGTCTCCAACGCTGGACAGCTTCTCTAATATTACCACAGGTCCTAAAGCACTTGCCTGATCATGACCTTCTTCTTCCAGTGATATTCCTCTGAGCTTTCCTCTTTTGTAATTAGGGATGTGCAGGACTAGTCGACTAAACGGTACAGCTGCTACTGGTCGACACTGAAAACAACAGTCCAGATTTAGGTTGCTGTGTGTGGGCGGCAGGCGGCACCTGCTGTTTACTTTCGTTTTAATAATTTTAAATAAATAAATGATAAACCGTTTACTGGTTCCCCATTCTTCCCTGCGCCTTGAACTTTGTTACGTTTATATTTAAAAGCATTTTAAATAAAACACTTGTAAAAACAATACCTCGAGAGGTAGGGCCTAATCTTTTTATTTGATTTATTTATTTTATTTTGACCTCAGATGCGTTTTCTTCGTGTCAGTCACACAGAGCACAGAAATGACCGCTCAAGTTAAACGAGTGTTTTGAATTAGAAATAAAAAGTAGAAGTTTTATGTGAGCTGTGCCATTTCAAACTGCCAGGATTCCTCTAGAGCATAACCATGTTCAGGACATGCGCGCGAGTGTGATAGCGACGCAAGCACATGCCCATCGTGGATTCACTTCAATCTGGGAAAAATAGCTGAGCTTCAGAATCAGAACGAGCTTTATTCACCACGTGTGCGGCATTTATTATGGGATTTGACTGTTTGATTCATAGATTAAGTGCTCAAATAGATCACATACACAAGTCAGAGGGTTTCTTACTTTAGACTAGTCGGTTACAAAACTTCCGTTTAAACGACGATGCGCACATCCCTATTTGTAATGTCTCAGCCATCTCTCTTTCTTCAGTCTTTCTTCAAATCTCCCTCTTGCTCACTCTCTCTCCTGAGTAACCACACCCCCCACTGCTGATTGGCTCACTCTCTCTCCTGAGTAAACACCCCCCCCCCCCCCCCCCCCCCCCCCCCCCAATGCTGATTGGCTCACTCTCTCTCCTGAGTAAACACGCCCCAACCCCCCCCCTGCTGATTGGCTCACGCTCTCTCCTGAGTAACCCCCCCCCCCCCCCCCCCAATGCTGATTGGCTCACTCTCTCTCCTGAGTAAACACCCCGCCCCACTGCTGATTGGCTCGCTCTCTCTCCTGAGTAATTGGCTGTCTCTTCTCCCTCTGCCCTACAGCACGCCAAAAACGCACACTCCTTTGCCCTATCTAATTATTCTGATCCTGTACTGAACTGTGATGGGCAACAAAAAACAGGTATACTTGAGCATTCTGCCCTTTTTAGGGTCGCATCCTGTGTCATCATGACCTATTTTTGATTCGTTTACATGTCTTTGGTCCGTGTTGCGTTCATATTTAATTCGAACCGCACCAGAGTTTGTTTTTAAGGGTAGCAAGTCCCGTCTTTTCAGCGTCTCTGTCCACTTGATCAGGGTTCAGATGGCAGCGTTCACACTTATTCCTGGGGCACGTTCAAGTTCAAAACGGTGCGCAACGTTTTGCTACGGTTTCCGGGTTGAACGTCATGTTTCCTGGAAACGGTGTGCACCGGTGTGCAACGGGGTTTGAGATACGTTTTCTCTTGTTTGGTGGGTGTGTCAGAACTGCAGTCCAATCAGCAGCAACATGTATATAAAGCACGCGGTTTTAAAGTGAACTCGCACAATGGGTTCGAGGAAAGTAATTTACAAATGTGTTCAATGTAGCTCGGTATACGCAAAAACTGAGGATATTAAAAGACATGTTTGTCGTAAGTTTTATTGTAAAAATATAGGATATCAACATAATGATGTAGTTGCTTATATGTTTAGCTTCATTTCAAGTGTATGACATTTTGGTATAGAAATAAACAATGGTAATTAAGTGCTTTTCCTAAAAATGAGAAATAAAATGCAGGGTATTAAAACAGTATGAACTACAGATAAAGTCAGTATGTGAGGCTAAATAGATGTGTTTTAGTCTGAATTAGGTAAGATGTGTGATTCCATTTCAGTTTCCATAAATCCCTTCACTCGATTGGGATGTTCTCTTGTGTTCTGGGCAGCAAGTGCAGTAACTGTGACATGGGGCATATGTTGTAGTATTAAACACATATTTATACCGACTTCATCAGACTCCGAAAATTCTTCACAAACACAAAGAATGGCCTTCTCAGCTGCCATAGTTGCAACTCTTGCATCATAACAGTGTCTTCAACGCATCACCGTTTCTGTTTAAAAAACGTTCTGCAATGTTTTGTCGGGGCTGCACGCAGCCCTGATGATCCGGTGGGTCAGGCTGTGAAACACTGAAGGAGTCGGAGTGTGTTCAGACCTGCTGGCTGACAGGTGTGTGTGTGTGTGTGTGTGTGTGTGTGTGAGTGAGAGAGATCAATCCTCAAGGAGAGGTGTGGCATGAGGCAGAAGCATGGGAATATAAACCATCTGTCCTGAAAGAGAAATGTCTTTGTATTTGTTTTGTTGTATACCTTGTACTTATGCAGATAAAGTTTATTAAAAAGGTAAATATTCACAGGATTTGTCAACTTGTCGTTAACTTAAGTGACAGAACAATATGTCAAAATACTTTGATTATTATTTAATAATACATTGGCATTTGTTATGAGAGTTTTTAAATGGAAAGGTATATATTGCAACAACAAACTTGAAGGAAAAAAGTATATTTAATTATGTATACACATTACCAGGAAACTCATTATTATTTATTAATATTATAGATGTCCAACAAACAAATGAATATACAAAGGATACTTTTATTAAAAATACAAGTTGATGCGTGTGCATTGTGGTGGCAGAAAAAACGGTAACAAGTGGAGGAAAACATATCTGTGGGTCAAGAATCGAAGGAGGATTCAATGTTTTGGGTTTTAAGATCTCTAACATGATATTCAAAATAAAATGGCTCAAAATTATTTAAAAATTTTAAAGTACATTGTATAACTAACTTTATATTTCAAAAGTAGGTGGCATACTGAAATGTGATTATGATATTAACAAAATAGTTATTACACATTACTTTTTAATGGACTCTTATGTATAGTCATAATTTCCCCCATAAATGTAGGAATAATAGAGTCATACGGGTGAGAAACTAATCAATATTTTTTTAAGAACTGGTTTAAAAAATAAGTTATTTGGGTTAAACAGTTGATCAAAAAGCGTGGTGTTTTATACAATTATACTGAATTTGTTCATATTTGTAACTTTCCAGTCGATCCAATATTCTTTGGTTTTACATGCAATTCCCAAGAAACTTTAGAGGCTATTAGAATATAATAATAATAATTACTCTTTGCAAACAGTTGAAGAGTGTACTTGTATTAAGTTGCAGGGCAAGGATTTCACAAGGTCTGGATGTAATAATATATATTGCGTTCCCTTCTTCCATCTAAATGTATATTTCTGTTACTACTTAAAAAACGTCTTGATTTGAGTACAATTTACAAAGTTTATAACATCACAATTAAAGTGAAAGGTTTCATATAACATTTGTCATCGAGGTTACCCAGTTAAGTCACTTGTGGGACAGCTTTTTAAAGTGATCATGGAAGATATTTGTGTTTTTGTATTTAAAAAAAAAGTCCCTTGAGACTTAATGTATTTGGGAGTGTCCCAAGACCCAAACGTTTAGGAAAGAACTCAGTAATGTTTTTCATTTGATAATGATATAAATATTTTCTTTTTATTTGATTTAATTATTATACTTGCCTGTTACTATATTCATAAATTCAAATAGAATGAAAAAATGCCACATTTGTAACCATTTAAACTGTATGTTAAAATTCATTTAGAAACAATATCCAAAAGTAAAAACTTAAAAGCAAGGAAAACTACACAGCTGTTTATTAGGTGCAACATTTTTTCTGTAAAAGGCCTTTTTTTCCCCACCCATTTTGTTTCCCCCTGACATGTATTGTCATATGTATTCCTGTGTGTAAATTATGTATTGTTCTTATAAAAATGCATAAAAAAAAAAAAAAACAAGTGGTGGAAAATGGTCTAAATCCACAGGATAACAGAAAACAATTCTTGCTGTGCCTTTAGATGTCAGAAATGTAATATAAAAAGATAGTCTTTATATGTACAGTGAGTGCTGTCGCCCTGTGCAGATAAACACATGACAGCTGTGGCTGGACTGATATTGAGGGCCCGAGCACCGATGGTGAGAGGACCCTATTGTTTTTGCTCCGTTTATTATTATTCCGCTTCTTCTTCTTCTCCTAAATGAATCGCTTTTTAGAGGGCCTAAACATGCTTGAAAACTCATGAAACTTTGCACACGCTTCAGAAGTGGTGAAAATGTACATGTGATATGGTTTTCAAAATTGGGTGGGGCAAATTCTGTAAATTATTGCCCCCACATTTTGCCCCGGCTCTACGTTTCACGTACAGGTATGAAATTTGGTACATACATGTAATGACCCAATACCTACAAAAAAGTATCTTGGAGCATAGCCCTAAACACAACAGGAAGTCAGCTATTTTGAACTTCCTCCTAGATTTTGTGCATTTTTCGTAATTTCCTGATGTTGTACTTTAACGAACTCCTCCTACAGTTTTGATCTGATCCTCTTCAAATTTGGTGAGTGTAATCTTAAGGCCTTTGCGACGTTAAATTGCGAAGATCTTGAGTTTTCGTCGAAGGGTGTGTTCTCGGCGGCCTGACAAATGTGTGGGGCAAAATGGCTCAATAGCGCCCCCTACATTATTGCCCCGGCTCTACGTTTGACGTACAGGTGTGAAATTCGGTAAATACATGTAATGACACAATACCTACAAAAAAAGTCTGTAGGAGCATAGCCCTAAACACAACAGGAAGTCAGCTATTTTGAATTTCCTCTCAGATTTTGTGTAGTTTTTGCCATTTCCAGACGTACTTTAACGAACTCCTCCTACAGTTTTGATCTGATCCTCTTCAAATTTGGTGAGTGTAATCTTAAGTCCTTTGCGACGTTAAATTGCGCAGATCTTGAGTTTTCGTCGAAGGGTGTGCCCTTGGTGGCCTGACAAATGTACACCCAATTTCAGCCTTTTGGTGATTTGTGCATGAATATGTCATATAGTTCAATATTGCTTGCAGTTCCGATGTTGCTAGGCGACCACAGACAGCCTGCAGTAACTCAGGCATACAATGTCCGATCTGCCCCAAACTTCACATGTTTGATAAGAGTCCTGTCCTGAACACATAACCATGCTCATATTTGGTTATAGCAATAGCGCCACCTGCTGGTAGCAGGAAGTGTGCAAACACTTCATACAGTGTTCATACAGCAGGGTTCATCCAAACTGCACATGTTTGATAAGAGTCCTGTCCTGAACACATGACCATGCTCATATTTGAGCACGTGTTTTTATGAGTGTATTGCGGTGAGAATGCTTGTTGGTAGTCTGCACACACTATATGCTGCTGGACATCTGAATTTCCCCTGTGGGGATGAATAAAGACATCTATCTATCTATTTGGTTATAGCAATAGCGCCACCTGCTGGTAGCAGGAAGTGTCGCAGATACAAATATTTTGACATAGTCCTCCTATATTTATTATCATTACATACTGCCCAACGTGTTCTGTCTTTCTAAAACTGCCGGGTTTCAGCGGCACGGGTGCGAGGGCCCTCTTCATCGCTGCTTGCAGTTTTATTATTGTTTTATTACGCGTCTTTCATAGAGTGCCACTGCAGAACTGGACTCCGCCCACAATATACGTCATCGGTGTCTGCAAACACACACATTAGTCTATTAATAATGAGGAATAACAGTTTGTGGAGTGTTGATCATACTGGAGTGCAGGAGGAGCGGTCGGACAAGGCAGAATAGACGGCAACTGCTAACTAACTAACTAACTCCAGGTGGCAGTAGTGCAACATTCAGGCAGCGAGCTGCCGTTACAATCCGAAGAGGAGGAGGACTGTGATGGCCGCCGTCGGGCTGAAGATGTGTCTGTTGCTGCACCTGCTTGTGTTCGGCTGGTATATATTTACTATCTGGAGCAACTGCAACCTACAGACCTCAGACAGACACCCCGGTGTGCGTTCATACGGAGGCCGCTGGAAGTATCTGACCTTCATTAATCTGGTAGGAGCGGTTCTTCACACTCACTCCACCTTTGCCTCCGCCGTCCGTTATTATATGACACGCCGGTGACGTCAGGCTAGCGTTTGACATGCGGGTTCAAAGCCATTAAACTCAAACAACTCAGATATACATTAATAAAACACAAACGCCCTTTGCATAGCGCATGGCTTAATAAAACAAAAAAAAAACATGTATATATTAGACCTATAAATCAATTAAACAATTTAGCTATATGGTTATGATATCAAACTAATAGTAAAATGTTCAGACAAATATCACTTTTATTGTTTTTTGAATTGGCATTTCATGTTTTGCAACTTTTCATGTATATACTGTGTGAATCCATTAAACTACAACACCGTTTAACCTAAAGGTATCAAACCAACTGTAAATTTTTCAGCTTATTAGTCTGGCATTTTTTTAAATGGTTTTAATGGATTTAAATGGGCTCCGTACTGTATATAGGGTTGCCACCTATGTCTGATAAAAAACCGGTACATATCGTTGACCCGCCCAACGGGGGGGGGTAGGGGTTCTTACATTCGCCTCTTTATATATCGATGACCCGCCCAACGGTGGGATCTTACATTCGCCTCTTTACATATCGATGACCCGCCCAACGGGGGAAGGCGATTACATGCGCTTCTTACATGCGCTTTTTGAGACACACATAGCACACACACGCAAGGCCTCTCGCTCTCTCCCTCCCTGTCGTGCGCGCGCTACAGTTTGAACATACATATTCACGTAGCCTTTCGAAAACCGGGACATTCAGTGTCCCGGGAGAATGCATAAATTTCCCGGGACAGGTGATTAAAAAGAAGGACAATCCCGGTAAAACCGGGACAGGTGGCAACCCTAACTGTATATTAAAAACACCAGATTAATTATCTGAAAAACAAGCCTTCTGCTATAAAAGGGCTATTATTCTGAGCACTGAGTTACTATTAGTTTGATATAATGTTAAATTGTTTAATTGATTTATAATGCTAGCCTAATTAATTTATATTTTATGTCTTGAAGGTAAGCCTTCCGCTATGCAAAGGGTGTTTGTATATGTGTATCTGAGCTGGTTTGTGCTGAAAACATGAAATACTCAGAGTTTAATCGGTATCAAACCGAATGTCAAACGTTAAATTACCTTTACAGCTGTAGTTATGACTGTGTTCATGTCACATGACTCATGTGTGTGTGTTGTTTTTGTGTCAGGTGCTGCAGGCGGTGTTTTTTGGATGGTGTGTGTTGGTGGATGTGACGCACATGCTGGTGCCGGTGAAACACACTCGCAGCGGGACTCCTCTGAGCCTCAGTAAAGCCAGAGACTTCTACTTCACTGCGCTGGCCTTCCCCGTCGGCACTGTGAGTACCAGTACAGGCCCAGTTTAACACACACATACGTTAACACCAGTACAGGCCCAGTTTAACACACACATACGTTAACACCAGTACATGCCCAGTTTAACACACACACACACACACACACACATACGTTAACACCAGTACAGGCCCAGTTTAACACACACACACACACACACACACACACACACACACACACACATACACATACGTTAACACCAGTACAGGCCCAGTTTAACACACACACCCACACACACACACACATACGTTAACACCAGTACAGGCCCAGTTTAACACACACACACACACACACACACACACACACACACACACATACGTTAACACCGGTACAGGCCCAGTTTAACACACACACACATACGTTAACACCAGTACAGGCCCAGTTTAACACACACACACACACACACATACGTTAACACCAGTACAGGCCCAGTTTAACACACACACACACACACATACGTTAACACCGGTACAGGCCCAGTTTAACACACACACACACACACACACACACATACGTTAACACCAGTACAGGCCCAGTTTAACACACACACACACACACATACGTTAACACCAGTACAGGCCCAGTTTAACACACACACATACACATACGTTAACACTAGTACAGGCCCAGTTTAACACACACACACACACGTTAACACTAGTACAGGCCCAGTTCAACACACACACACATACGTTAACACCAGTACAGGCCCAGTTTAACACACACACATACGTTAACACCAGTACAGGCCCAGTTTAACACACACACACACACACACACACACACACACACATACTTTAACACCAGTACAGGCCCAGTTTAACACACACACACACACGTTAACACTAGTACAGGCCCAGTTCAACACACACACACATACGTTAACACCAGTACAGGCCCAGTTTAACACACACACATACGTTAACACCAGTACAGGCCCAGTTTAACACACACACACACACACACACACACACACACACACACACACACACACACACACACACACACACATACTTTAACACTAGTACAGGCCCAGTTTAACACACACACACACACGTTAACACTAGTACAGGCCCAGTTCAACACACACACACATACGTTAACACCAGTACAGGCCCAGTTTAACACACACACATACGTTAACACCAGTACAGGCCCAGTTTAACACACACACACACACACACACACACACACACACACACACATACTTTAACACCAGTACAGGCCCCGTTTAACACACACACACGTTAATACCAGTACAGGCCCAGTTTAACACACACACACATACGTTAACACCAGTACAGGCCCTGTTTAACATTATAAATGTCTTTACTGTAAATTTTGATCAACTTAATGCTTCCTTGATGAATAAAAGTATTGATTTATTTTACACCCCCTCTCAAATAAATATTCTTACTGACCCCAAACTTTTAAACAGTAGTGTTTAATGTTACAAAAGCTTCCCATTCCAGGTAAATGTTGCTCTTTCTATTCATCAAAGAATCCTGAAATAAAAATTGTACACAACTGTTTTCAACATTGATAAAAATTTAGAAATGTCTCTTGAGCATCAAACCAGCTGAGTTGGTGTCTAGTTCAGGTGAAAACTGTTAAAGTAACACACATTTCATGTCTTATAAAGTCACACTGTAGCTGTAAGTCCTTACTCACTGAAAGTGTCCGTTCTTCTTCACTGTAATCATGTGGAAGAGTATCTAGGCTATTCCTTTGAGTAAATTACATTTGAAATGTTTGGCTCAATTATGTAAAATAATGCAGAGACATTCGAGCATGACTAGATGTGCAAATGATGTCCCTGGGTTTTTGGAAAGACCAAATACATACTGTTAATATTAAAATATAATAATAAAAACATTAACTGGGTGTTTATAAGAATTTTGAAAGTTTTATACTATGTCCCAGTGTGTGTAATTTCGTAAGTGTCTCTATAGTATGTGAATGACTGACACTAAACATGGATGATATTTTTAGGTTCCGATGTATTCGAATGTACATGAGAGTGGGGTACCATTGCAGTTTTTTTACCAATAGTCCAATTCAATGTATTTTAAAAAACAGTATTTCATGCATAGTACAAATATGTCATGCCGTCTCAATATAAGCATCAATATGAGCTCTTAAAATAACAATAGTAATTGTTGCTTCAATGCATTTTATTTATCATTATTTTCTATAACATTATTTTTCACAATTATCTTGTGTTCTCTCATTTGTATCACTTATATTAGATGTCGTTATCATCAACGGCTGTTTAAAACCTGTATTGGTCAGCTACTAATGTGAACTGAGTGTATTGATCTTCCTGCAGTTTGTGTTTGCTTCCTTCTGGAGTCTCTACACGTACGACCGAGAGCTGGTGTATCCCAAAGTGTTAGATGAGATCATTCCCATCTGGCTGAACCATGCAATGGTGAGAAGATTATTGACTATTATATATGGCAGTGACCGACCCTTGATTAGGGGTGTGTTGTGCACACACTGAACACACAGCCTTCATCTAGAGCTCAGTTAATGACGTCTGGACATTCAATTCAATTGCGTTGTAATTCAAATAATTACATTCATTTGTATAGAGCTTTTCTCAACACACATTGTTTCAAAGCAGCTTTACAGGAAATGCATTAATCGGTAACACTTTAGAATACTGTATCTTACTTACTGCATAACTAATAAGGAATTATTGAAGAACTAGTAGGCAATTCTTCATTAACTACTTCTTCACTGCTGTTAACTACTAAGGAAGATGTGTTAACTAATCAGTATGTAATAGAATTTTATGATTGTGTTAAGCTACAGTTAGTTAATCAATAACTAATGAATTCTGTCATACCTCCTGAAGAACTACCATTAATTATCTATTAATTAAGGTTCAAGAAAAATAACTATGAAGTAACTACTAATGAACAGTCATACACAGTAGTCATTACAATAATCCAGTTTTTTTTAGCATTGTAGTGGTGGAAGAAGTACACAAATCAAGTGCTTGAGTAAAAGTACAGATACCCCAATAAAATATTACTCCAGTAAAATTATAATTAGGCCATTTTCAAAATTATCTTAGTAAAAATACAAAGGTAATTAATTTTTTAAAGTACTTAAAAAGTAAAAAGCATATTATTATACTTAGTTCTTATACATTTTAAACTTATTTGGCACCATTCAAGTTCCGGCAATATTGCGGTGGTCTACATTTTACAGTGATTTGGTGATGCAAGAGCACGGGCATTTGCATCCTCTTCTGGAGAGTTCTCAGCGCCGCCGATTTGGTGCATTTCTTCTGCGAAATACAGGTTTGTGTACGTTTTATTTAATCTATAAAATCATTACTGTGCTGTAAATCATCTTATTTTATGCAAGGCAACAATACAAGGACGGGATGTCAGTTAGCCTATAGCTGAGTCGGTCTTTTTTGCGTGATGGAAACGCCTGATCCCTTGCATAAAACAAATTATTTTATTCATAAAGATAGTAAATCTATTTACATCAGATGTTAAAATATGTTCTTAGAGCTGTGCACTGTTTGTTTATGGGCAGGTTATGGAGTCAGTCACAGCATATTTCGGCTATGAGTGAAACGCAGGGCGGCGGTCTGAAGTTAAGCAGTTTCGCCGCTGAACAGGAGCCCAGGTCCCGCAAGAGATCCAGCAATCACTACCGTGGAAACTAGACCAGTTGATTACTTGAATTAATTTTAAAGGTTTAACTTTTGATTTTAAAATGTTTGTTAAACGAGTTTAAATGTAGACAGTATACATGTTAAAACAAAATATCATCTGAAATAAAGGAAGATATCATGTAGCTTAAACGAGTCATTGTAGTGTTTTTACAAAGGTTATAGATGATTATACGTTAATAGTGTTTTTTTACAGTAAGTTTTATTTGAGTCAGAAGTATGTGGTAATTCTTTATTAATTACTAATGGGTTCCCTATATTTTCACTTTAGAATACTGTTTCAGATTATAAGTAATTCCTGAAGAATTATCTAATAATTCTTTATTAATTACTAATAAGTTTCCTATATTTTCACTTTAGAATACCGTTTCAGGTTATAAGCAGCCTAATTCCTGGATAGTTATTTGATAATTATGTATTAATTAATGGGTTCCCTGTATTTTCAATTTAGAATACTGTTCCAGGTTATAAATAATTCCTGAAGAATTATCTAATAATTCTTTATTTATTACTAATAAGTTCCCTATATTTTCAGTTCCCCGCAATTGTTGCCTCAAATACATGAATTTACTCAATGGCATTCTATGCTGAGGAAAACAGACACACACAGTACTGTACATAAAATATAAAAACTAATCTGAGGTTAGTTTTGTATGACTGTTCATTAGTTACTTCTTAGTTATTTTTCTTGAACCTTAATTAGTAGATAATTAGTAGTAGTTCTTCAGGGGGTATGACAGAATTCATTAGTTATTGATTAACTAACTGTAACTTAACACAATCATAAAATTCTATTACATACTGATTAGTTAACACATCTTCCTTAGTAGTTAACAGCAGTGAAGAAGTAGTTAATGAAGAATTACCTACTAGTTCTTCAATAATTCCTTATTAGTTATGCAGTAAGTAAGATACAGTATTCTAAAGTGTTACCCATTAATCCACATTACAATTTAGAGCGATCTGTTATCAGAGGTGACTAAGTATTTCAGAAATGTACATATACAAATCACAGTTAGCTAAAAATGTATTAATTTTAACACTGTAATAATTTAAGCACTGTAACAGTGAGGTCATTGAAGTGATGAATAGCAGATGCTAATATGTGTTCTCCTGATCTGTGTGTCCTCCAGCACACGGTGATCATGCCTTTGCTGCTGCTCCAGATGTTCCTGCAGAATCACACGTATCCCAGTCGCACTAAAGGGATTGCTGCGCTGGCTCTGTTTTCCGTCCTGTATTTGTCATGGTAAACTCGCTCTGCCTGCATCTCTCACACGCACTGGGGCCGGTTTCACAAAGAGAGACTTTGACTGTGGCTTAGATATAGTAGATAGTCAGACTTCAGATAGACTCAATCTAAATCAGACCGTTGCACAAAGCACTTAAGACTCTGACTATCTTAAATAGGACTACACTGCAATGCATTCTGGGTAAAATAAGACTTTTCAAAACAAAAAACATGGCGAATCGACATTTCACAAGGACATTTCACTTGGGAAATTTAGTGGAGAATGTAGTAACAAGAAGAAATGTTTAATTTGGACAAAGATTGTTAACGGCGTTAATCCGACGTTAAAGACATACAGAAAAGATACAAAAACATTGTACAAGATGCCAAAAAAGACATATTTAAGAGTAAATCTCCAAAAACGGGAGGAGGACCCCAAGAGAAACTTAAAGACACTGAAATGCTGATGAATATATATGGAAATGGCCATTTTCCCTTTTCTTTCGGCTGTTTGTAATGTAACTGATTGTTACTGCTGGTTGCCAAGGTAACAGATTCTTAGACCTAAGTTAGCCTGGGGGAAAGGTGTCTAATTTTTTTGGTCTAAATTAAGTAAAATTTTACTTTTTTTGTGAAACAGTCTAACTTGCATTAGACTAGTCTATGAGCACATTTTAGACTTGTCTAACACTATAGACCGGTCTAAAATAGCTTTTTGAAACCGGCCCCTGGTTCTCCTCGCGTGTCCCGTCGGCACTGACGTGTGCTTCTGTCCCTCATCAGGGTGTTGTGGGTGCACCACGCCTCAGGGATCTGGGTGTACCCCATCATGGCTCACTTGAGTCCCGTGGGCCTGTGTGTGTTCCTGGGCGGCGCGTCCCTCTCCATGGCTCCTCTTTACCTGTTAGGAGAGAAGCTCAGCCGCACGATGTGGAGCTCCACAGGTGAGAGACCGACCCGCCACTACACTGACCGGTTTACAGTCACCGCTAACGTGGGACCATTTAAAAGTTCACCCAAAAATCAAAATGTCCTCCTGATTATTTACTAATGGCCCCCAGCCATCCAAGATGTACATTTCTTTCTTTCTTTAACCAAAAAGAAATCAAGGTTAGAGGAAAACATTCCAGGATTGTTTCTAAAAGAAGCTTTAAAGGTATGTTTAAAGGTAAGTTTCCTCCGACAGAGGTCGCATTTTCAAAACGATAGCAAAGAGGAAGCTTGATGACGCTACGAAGGACAGTGGGAAGATGGGAAATGTTGTCTTTCCGATTCAGAGATGTCTGGAACTCATGAATCATGTTCACGGATGAGGCAGGGCTCGACAGTGCAAGCATTACACTCGCATTTGCGACTGAAAATAGACGTGTGAGAACTGTAAAGTGCATTTAGGTGCACGTGTGCGAATAACGTTTTTTTGTTTTTTTTTTACAAAAAAGACAGAAAAAAAAAACACTTTGTTTTTTTTAACAAAGACTGTGCTGAACCAAAAAAAAAATCACTTGATCCACACAAACACGCCTTAAAGAAATGGGTTTCATAGCGCAGCGCATCATATTGCGTCCTAGGGATGCAAATTATCGATTAATTCATTAGTTGATCAACCTTATCGATCGATTAACGATTAACTGATAAGCGGCTATTTTCCTGAGAACGTAAATTTCTCACGGTATCAATTTAACATAAAAAGCAAACTATTGCTTATATACTGAATAAAAATGCATGTTATATTGCTCAATTGATGTTTTATTATAACAGTTGGGATACGTTACAGATAATGGCATTTATGTAGTTTAACAAAATAAGTTATACACAGAAAATTAAAATACATAAAAAATAATTGTGCACTGGCTCACCTGTTGCATGTGAAACATTTAGCAACAGAAAATACATTTTAAATAAAAATCTATATGGGTAGGCTTAGCCTACCTACACACTATATTAAGCCTACATATAATAATCTATCTGGTAAACTACTTATATAAAAAACTTGAAACATTAGCAGCAACACTTATAATATAGGCTGAGAGGGGGAGTAAAATTTACAACTTGTTACGAGTGGAAATAAGGTGTGGCCCCTTTAAGAGCTGCGCGCTCCCTGTTGAACTATCGGCAGTATTGTATTGTATGTGCCGTGCGCCTCGAACGTCCATTTTACTGTATATGCGAACACCCCAATGTATGCGGGTAATTTCTGTTTGATGCAAATTTTTATCTTATTTTGTTTAAGTAACGATGTAGACGACTAGTTTCCCGGGAAAAATAAACCGGGAGGGGTCCGGGAGATAGGGCTAAGAAACGGGAGAAACCCGGGAAAAACGGGAGTGTTGACAGGTATGAGCTAAGTTATTGTTAGAATACAGCTGGATTTTGGAGGTTAGCACGCTGTATAGCTGGTAACGTTAGTCAATATCGATGCACTCTACTCCGTTTTGACCACCTCATGTTTGGTTTCTTTTTTGCCGCCTCAAGTTTGTGTCGGCTCTCTCGCGTGAGAATCTCGTGTTACGTTCGCAATGTTCAATCAGCCGACAATTGATTTAATTTAATCAAGTAAATTCTTGTCGACAATTAATCGATAATCGATTAACCGTTTGCATCCCTATCGCGTCCCAATGCTAAACGCATGAAAAATGATGTCTCAAAGCGCTCGCATGGCGTCTGTCGTTGCTATGCAACCACGAACTGCGCTCTCCATGATGACGAAGGAAGTATCAGCAAAGCATTAGTTGATTTCTAGCCTTTGCATTAGCTTTACTAGATATATTTATGGAGATGTGAAATAAAAACTAATGATTTCCATGTTGTCACGGAAAGGCCGAAGCTGATCGATTGTTTTTTGTCACATGACATGCGCCTTGCGGCATTCTGAAAGGTTGAGATGTTTTCATCTCGCCGCGGCATAGAGCCTGGAAAAACGAGCGCGCCTACTATTGAAATAACGAACTTGAGCACGCAAAAGACGCGAGATGGGAACGGCCCCTTATGGCTTTGCTTGTCCACTGCCAGGTACGACTCGGCGCTTGTCCACTGCAGTTTAGAAGGCTATCGCTTCAAAGTGGGCGGGTTTAAAGATTGCTCGTTAAAGTTGCTGAAAAGCTTGATCTCTCGCTGGATCCGCTCCTCAGCTACCAACGAGAAGAACGTCTGCACCTCGTCTACTGACCAGCCATTTCAAGTTTCTTTTTTTTTCTTAAATCGTTTATTAAAAATTACAGAAGCGCAGCCTTGAGAAGCGCAGTCGAGCCGCACAAGGCAGTGGAGAAGCGCAGCCGAGCCGCACCAGGCAGTGGAGAAGTGCAGCCGAGCCGCACCAGGAAGTGGAGAAGCGCAGCCGAGCCGCACCAGGCAGTGGAGAAGTGCAGCCGAGCCAGTGGAGAAGTGCAGCCGAGCCGCACCAGGCAGTGGAGGAGCAGCCGAGCCGCACCAGGCAGTGTAGAAGCGCAGTCGAGCCGCACCAGGCAGTGGAGAAGCGCAGCCGAGGCGCACCAGGCAGTGGAGAAGTGCAGCCGAGCCAGTGTAGAAGCGCAGTCGAGCCGCACCAGGCAGTGGAGAAGCAGCCGAGCCGCACCAGGCAGTGTAGAAGCGCAGCCGAGCCGCACCAGGCAGTGGAGAAGCGCAGCCGAGGCACACCAGGCAGTGGAGAAGAGCAGCCGAGGCGCACCAGGCAGTGGAGAAGAGCAGCCGAGGCGCACCAGGCAGTGGAGAAGCGCAGTCGAGCTGCAAAGATTGCTCGTTAAAGATTGGAGAAGCGCAGTCGAGCGGCACCAGGCAGTGGAGAAGCGCAGCCGAGCCGCACCAGGCACTGTAGAAGCGAGGCCGAGCCGCACCAGGCAGTGGAGAAGAGCAGCCGAGCCGCACCAGGCAGTGGAGAAGCGCAGTCGAGCCGCACCAGGCAGTGGAGAAGCGCAGCCGAGGCGCACCAGGCAGTGGAGAAGAGCAGCCGAGCCGCACCAGGCAGTGGAGAAGAGCAGCCGAGCCACACCAGGCAGTGGAGAAGCGCAGTCGAGCCGCACCAGGCAGTGGAGAAGCGCAGCCGAGGCGCACCAGGCAGTGGAGAAGAGCAGCCGAGGCGCACCAGGCAGTGGAGAAGAGCAGTCGAGCGGCACCAGGCAGTGGAGAAGCGCAGTCGAGCCGCACCAGGCAGTGGAGAAGCGCAGTCGAGCGGCACCAGGCAGTGGAGAAGCGCAGTCGAGCGGCACCAGGCAGTGGAGAAGCGCAGTCGAGCCGCACCAGGCAGTGGAGAAGAGCAGCCGAGCGGCACCAGGCAGTGGAGAAGCGCAGTCGAGCCGCACCAGGCAGTGGAGAAGCGCAGTCGAGCGGCACCAGGCAGTGGAGAAGCGCAGTCGAGCCGCACCAGGCAGTGGAGAAGAGCAGCCGAGCGGCACCAGGCAGTGGAGAAGCGCAGTCGAGCCGCACCAGGCAGTGGAGAAGCGCAGTCGAGCGGCACCAGGCAGTGGAGAAGCGCAGTCGAGCGGCACCAGGCAGTGGAGAAGCGCAGTCGAGCCGCACCAGGCAGTGGAGAAGAGCAGCCGAGCGGCACCAGGCAGTGGAGAAGCGCAGTCGAGCGGCACCAGGCAGTGGAGAAGCGCAGTCGAGCGGCACCAGGCAGTGGAGAAGCGCAGTCGAGCGGCACCAGGCAGTGTAGAAGCGCAGTCGAGCCGCACCAGGCAGTGGAGAAGCGCAGTGGAGAAGCGCAGTCGAGCCGCACCAGGCAGTGGAGAAGCGCAGTCGAGCCGCACCAGGCACCCGGGGGGATAATGAAGGCCTTCTGAACTGAAGCGATGGGTTTGTGTAAGAAACATATCCATATTTAAAACTATCAAGTCAAGTCATCTTCATTTATATAGCCTTTTAACAATGGATTCTTCCAAAGCAGCTTTGCAGAGATAAACATATAATTTAAGGTAACAGAGATCGACTAAATCAACGACTAAAATAACGAGCTTCCGGCAGACGGCCGTACACAAGTGGATTTACGCCAAAAGAGTAACACTTGAACTCGCCGCACAGCGTAATGACGAGCGCGGTTGCCCAGCGCTGTGTGTGTGTGTTTAAACCGCGAGAGGCGTCAGAGCTCACGCTACTCCTACATCTACGTCATACATCGTCATCTCTTCTGGCGTAAGTCCACTTGTGTACGGGCCGTCTGCCGGAAGCTCGTTATTTTAACCGATAAAGTTTTAAATATAGGGTTTTTTTTAACCGTTTGTGACACTTATCATGGATAGATGCACTTTTATGGACTTCCAAAAAATATACCCATTGACTCCCATTATAAAGCTTGGAAGAGCCAGGACATTTTTTTATATTACTCTGATTGTGTTCGTCTGAAAGAAGAATGTCATCATATACACCTAGGATGGCTTCAGGGTGAGTAAATCATGGGCTAGTTTTCATTTTCATTTTCTCCTCCACACAGCGGGCGCTTCTTGCTGTAGGATCCTGTGTGCATGCTGGGTAGCTCACGCTGGTGAACTCAACCGTCTCGCATCGCACAGCTGGACCGAGGCAAACATTTGTAGTTGTGTATTATTATTATTATTCAGAAAATGACTGATTGTTTCGCTGAGGTCATGTGGAGCCCTTTAAAGCTCCTAAATATGGATTTTGGACTGTCAAAAATGGCCTATGGTGATCCCCGTTCACTTGCATTAGATGTGGAAACATCCTGAAATGGTTTCCTTAATTGTCTTTGAGTCATGTACATCCGGGATGGCCTGGGGTGAGCAAATAATCAGGACATTTTCAACTATTCCTTTAACCTGAATATCCAGCTAACTATATTTGTTGTCATCACAGAGTGTGGTAGATTGTGTTATTATAATGATCCATACTGACTGTAGTTTTTCTCTAAAAGGTAATCAGAAGAAGAAAAAGAAGTAAATGTCTACTGGAAAACACATTAACCATGTGGATCTCAATACCAGCCAAACAAAGGGAACAATGAAGAGCTGACGTCTGTTCTACAAGAGGGGCTTGATTCGCCCTCACAAACATACAGAATGACACTACGACACATCAATACACACATACTGTACACAAGGTGTGTGTGTGTACACCTAATAGTTTTATTCTTTTTTTTTTTGTGATAAGGAAAATCAGTTGCACTTACAAATTAAAATGCTGTATTTTTTTTAAGTAATATTCTTTATTTTATAATTTTCAAGCCTGTGTAATATCCCAGAATGCTGTTGTTCAGTGGTTAAGGGACAGCTAGTACCGAGCACTTTTCCCTTCTCAGATTCATAATTGTTTTTTTTTATGGAAAAAAAAGCTTGAGCTGATGACCAATTAATATAAAATAGTTTTTCTATGTAGTTTGTCAAATTGTGCAGTTGCGTCTAACGCAAGCATTAGGAGGTGTTTGGATATCGATGAGGCGAGTCTGAGGGCTCCTGAATGACCCCTGATCCTGGGTGAACTCGGGTAATCTCACTAGCGAAGCCCTTAATGTGATTTCCCGGCTTGACCGAGAGTTTGATGATGGACTTTATTGGAAACAAGTAAACCCAAGTAGTCTGGCACATTTCATCCACATCCAAAGAAGTGGCTCTGCAGTAATGCTTTTGATAACATCATCTTTGAGGCCTATCAATCGGAAAATGTTTTTTAATTGTTTCGTCGACATGTTATTAATCAGAATAGTGTCATTGTCATTACAGTGTATTACGCTGTTTTTTAAATGTGTGCAATCTTAGCTTGTTTGCATTAATCAAAAACACCTGTTGTAGAAACACCGGTTTAGGAGAACCGAGTTGACGGATCCGTGTCAGGTCATGGTCACATGATTCCTGCAGTGATATGGTGGGTTATGGCACTTGTGTTAAATGTGTGATGATGCACTGACTCTGAAGATGGATAATTACTGGTGTACACGATCTATGATTATTCATGTCATCTGTGTCCTTAATTCATAAACAATAATAAATCAGAGCTGTACTTTTATTCAGTTGAAGTGTCGTGGTGTCCTTTGCCTTTAAATGCGCTTGGTCTCGCTGCATCGGTTCATCTCTTGATGCCGGTGGAGCAGTGCGTCAGCTGTTTGTTAACTTCCTACTTAAGACTCTCCTTTAATCAGATTTACTGTAAGTCCATCAGTTTGCAAAGCTTTGAGAACGAAAGTCACCTCATTTTCAGTCACTAGGTTCAGTAGAGCTGCATTGGCCTTTTTAACAGTTGAATCAATGGTCCTACGCAAAAAGAAACTGAATATGTGCAGTATGTGGGGCTTGATGAATGCAGTGTTTATGTATTCATATTTTGAATAAAGGAGAAATTATTTTACTCTTGCTGAAATTCTGGACAATCATAGAAGGAAATTGTTTCCCCCTCATTTTCTTTCTGGAATAACACCATGAAATAGGAGTTCAGACAGCTATGATGGCAAGGGCGAAATTGTCAATCACACATTGGGGGGGACAGCTGTGGGACTTTTTGTGTTGGCGCATGCACACATTTTTTTAATCAAAATAAAATAAATGTTTGTAATTGTATAACACAACAAGGAATTGTATTACATCTGATCGTCAAACCAACATATACTCACCCTGTAATGATTACGGCATTAATTACAAGCCTGAATTGACAACAAAGCGGCCAGTGATCTCTCTCTTATATTCTTCTTTAAACATATAGTGGCAATAAACATTTTGATTAAATTACTGTTACAGGATAACAATATTCTAATATCAAGTCTTGAGCAATGATAGTAAAACAGTTATGTACTAATCAGGGAAAATGCTCTTTATTTTTTTTTATAGGGGAAAACCTCTTTTCCACGAGATATTGCATGAAGCCAAAAAATTATCCTTAATTTTGAATTTATGTAAAACGCGTTGCGGCAGCATACAGACATAGGCAAAGGTGGCTTGCGTGCCTATTGGCTGTCCTGCGGCAACTGCAGCAGCCTATCGAGAGAGGCCCTTTGGTGACGGTCCAATGGGGGGCGCATATTTTATGTAGAGCTATATCTGTGAATTGAATGCAGTAGCGTGTATACAGTAACGTTAGCTAGCTGTCGGATAGCTTGTCAATAGTCCCTCCCATTCATACAAGCTGTATAGTATTACAATCGAAATTCACAAATTCTACAATTCGAAATTCTAGTGAAATTCACCTGGTCATTATCTAAGGGATTATGTCAGCCAAATACAGGATATTTACCATTCATAGATATGTGCCAAATGTCTGTCAGATTTCGCGCTCCTAACTCTTCTTCAGTTTGGTTCTCTTACGAGAGGTTCTCTCGTATTGCGTAAGTTTAGCTTACGCTACGGGAAAGATTCATCTTCTCGAGATATTGAAGCCAAAAAATTATCCTTAATTTTGTATTCATTGTCAACGCAGTGCAGCAGCTAGCAGACCTAGAGCAGGCCATCTCGCGTGCTTATTGGCTGCCCTGCTGGCATCTGCTGCAGCCTACCAGTGAGCCCCGCGTGACGTCACGCCCAATGAAGGGCGCTCGCGCCTTCATAGCGTCACAGCCCGCCAGAATGGGCGTGGCTTAGCGTATAAAAGAAGGGGCTGTAGGCTGACTTCCCTGATTTTTCGACTCTTCAGCGAGCTCTCCGCATCGCTGGATCAGAGAGAAGCCACCGCCGCCGTCGAACAGCGAACAGCCAGCTTAGGCCAGCGCTGAGGAAGCCGGCCGCCTTCGCCACCTTCAGCCATCCGTGCGAGCTACGCTATCCGGCGACGTATCCTTTTTACACTGTTGTATTCTCTTCTAGCTTACTCCTAAAAGAGCGCGAGTGTCTTTTTAAAGATGCCTCGCATTTCCTGCGGCTCGTGTAGGGCCCCGGAGACAGCCGGAACCTGTGGCCACTGCGACGCGCTCGCCGGAGAATCTCCCTCGAGCCTCGCTCTCGCCTTCCCCGCCTTTCTTCACCGACGCGCAGCTGCCGCTCACGAGCCTCACTGCCGTCGCGTCTGAGGATGAGGTTGAGGGACACGCCACAAGGGACTGCTGTTCTAACTGCGGCTAGCTTCCTTTACGTTACAAGGAAGCTACCGCGCCCACCATAGAAGCAGTCACTCCGCCCTTTGTGGGACCGCGCAGTGATAAGCGCCATTCCCAAAGGCAGCCGGAGCCTGTAGCCACAGCGACGCGCTCGCCGGAAAGCCTCCCTCGAGCCTCGCTTTTCACCTTCCCCGCCTCCCTTCACCGACGCGCAGCTGCCGCTCACGAGCCTCACTGCCGTCGCGTCTGAGGATGAGGTCGAGGGACACGCTATGGACTGCTGTTCTAACCGCGGCTAGCTTCCTTTACGTTACAAGGAAGCTGCCGCGCGCGCTCTTATCTGCTCGCGCTACTTAAGCTTTCGTAGTTTCCCCCATGGCTCAGTGGCTAAACTCAAAGCATTCGCGCCAGAGACCCGTGTTCGATCCTGGCTCTCGCAGCAGAAAAAATTTATGCAGCTCTCCTCTATGAGCTCGCGACCAGCTTACTTACGAACAGAAAGCGAGCGAGCGCGCGCCCCCGAGCGCATGCGTCACCGGCGAAGGAAGGAGAGAGTGTGGTTTTTTGTCCCGCCGAGGCCTGACAAACCCCCTCTTTTTCTCAAACATTTTCCAGCTCCTCCTAGTTCGAGCGGCTGGTAATGTCTATACTGCAGTAGAGAGCCTGTTATAACACGCACGCCTGCAGACAATGCCGACACGCACACATAAAAACTGTGATGACGCTCTCTCTCTTATCTGCTCGCGCCAACTAAAGCTTACTAGGTTTCCCCTGTGGCTCACTGGTTAAACCCTAAGCTTTCGCGCCAGAGACCCGTGTTCGATTCCCGGCTCTCGCAGCAAAAAAAAAAAAAAAAGATATTGCAGCTCCCCTCTCTGTGCTCGCGACCAGCTTTCTTACGTACAGAGAGCGAGCGCGCGCCCCCGAGCGCATGCGTCACCGGCGAAAGAAGGAGAGAGTGTGGTTTTTTGTCCCGCCGAGGCCTGACAAACCCCCTCTTTTTTCTCAAACATTTTCCAGCTCCTCCTACTTCGAGCGGCTGGTAATGTCTATACTGCAGTAGAGAGCCTGTTATAACACGCACGCCTGCAGACAATGCCGACACGCACACGAAAACTGTGACGCTCTCTCTTTTATCTGATCGCGCCAACTAAAGCTTATGTTGTTTCCCCTGTGGCTCAGGGGCTAAACCTTAAGCTTTTGCCCCGGAGACCCGTGTTCGATTCCGGCTCCCGCAGCAGATAAAATTTACGCGGCTCTCCTCAGCAAGCCGCCGTATTCAAGTTTATTTCCCTGTCAGTCCCCTTCAATCAGGCTACTGCAGTGGTCCATTTAGCAGCCAACGAGCCGGCTCATTTGCCCTCTCGCCTGCACACATATACGCCGTCTTCACGGCGACCCAGAGAAAATCTCAAAAGAGTATAATGTCTGGTCCGGCTCACGCCATTGGTGTTTTAAGTGTAGTGAAAGTGCCCACGCCCCAGTGTTCACTCCTACACACAAGCACATCAAATCTCGTGTCACTCACAGAGCACACTCTCAGAAAGCGCAGAAAGGCTGCTCGAGTGTTGAATATAAGGAGTGTGTCCACAGGTCTGTGCCCACTATCTGCCCGCTCTGTTACACGGTCAATAAAACCGGTTATGAATGTAAGTCTCGTGCCCGCCGGAGAGCGTTCACGCTTACTGACACACACCTCCCCCCGGGCGCCGCCCGCGAGTTTAAATGTTATCACAAAACGCAGGGCATTGATAAGACGCTCCCCATCCGTTATGATCGGGGCGTCAAATACACTTGTAAGTCTCGTGCCCGCGCACACGCGCTCACGCTTACAGAAAGCTTTTCCACCCGAAGCGCTGCTGGCGCGTCAAAAAGTGAGAATAAAATGCTCCCCATCCCTTATGATTGGGACACCTCACATAAATCAGACGGTCTCGGCTTTCAGCGAGAAGCCATTGCCCAGAACCGAGAGCGCGCGCGCCGCGCTTTCGGCTCCGGCTCAGTTTCACAAGCCCGCAAATGGCGGCGATCTGAACCCGGAGGCCATTCGCCCCCTAGCGGCTCACATAGCTGCGTGGGAAACTATCCCAGGGATTTCAGAATGGGTTCTGAGCACAATAAGCAGGGCTATACACTTCAATTCATTTGCCGTCCCCAGCGCTTTCGAGCCCGGACCGCGACGATAGTGAATGCGGAAGTAGCACACCTACTTCACGCAGAAATAGCAAAGCTGCTGTGCAAAGGGGCTATAGAAAAGGTGCCGCCTTCTCTGAGCGAGTCAGGCTTTTACAGCCGTTATTTTCTCGTACCCAAGAAGGACGGAGCCTTCAGACCTATCCTAGATCTGAGACATTTGAACAAAGCGCTTGTGAAAAGACTGTTCAAAATGCTTACGACCAGGAAAAACCTCGCGCACGTTCGCCCGAGGGACTGGTTTATTTCTCTAGATCTGAAGGATGCCTATTTTCAGGTTCAGATAATACCCCGTCACAGGCAATTTTTGAGATTTGCCTTCGACGGTCAGGTATATCAATAAACCGTCCTGCCGTTCGGCCTGTCTCTAGCACCCCGTGCATTTACGAAGTGCATGGACGCGGCGCTCGCCCCCCTGAGAAGTCAGGGGCTGTGAATAATGAACTATCTGGACAATTGGCTGATTTTGGCACAGTCAGAGACAGAGCTGCTATCTCACAGAACAGTGCTTCGCAGTCACCTGGAAAGCTTGGGTCTCATGGTCAACTGGACCAAGAGCTCATTGCAACCCAGCCAGTCAATTTCCTTTTTAGGAATAGAACTGGACTCGGTGACCTATGTCGGCTCGTCTATCGGCACGGCGCGCGCTCCGTGTTCGCCACCTAGCCGCGTTTTTTCCAGAAGGACAGCTTTCTCCCTTTGAAAACATTTTAAAGGATGCTGGGCTGTATGGCATCAGCTGCAGCGGTGCTCCAGCTGGGCCTACTGCGCATGCGCCCGCTCCAACGCTGGTTGAATGCTCGCCCGTCCCACCGAGCTTGGGTTTCTGGCGGTCAGAAAATCGGAGTGACTCAGACCTGCATAGCGGCTCTGCAGCCCTGGTTAGTGGCCGACTGGTACCAGCTGGGAGTGAGGATGGGAACCATCTCTTATCGGAAAGTCATTTCGACAGACACGTCCAACTGGGGTTGGGGCGCGCTGTTCGAGGGCAGACCGGTCTTCGGCCAGTGGTCAGACCAAGAGAGGTGTTTTCACATAAACTGTCTGGAGATGATAGCGGTCGAGAATGCGCTGAAACGCTTCCTCCCGTTCATACAGGACCAACATGTTATTGTCCGCTCGGACAACATGTCTGTGGTATCCTATGTAAACCGTCAGGGCGGTGTCAGATCCAGAAATCTCTGCAATCTGACGGAACGCCTCCTTATTTGGTCGCAGATGCACCTGCCTAGGCCCAGACAAACTGTCCAGGGACAACGTTCCCCCAGGGGAATGGTCCCTGGGCCCCCAAGCGGTCCAGAAGCTGTGGCGCCTATTCGGCAGGGCGGAAGTCGACCTATTTGCGTCAAAAGACAACGCTCAATGCCCGACGTTCTTCTCGAAGGACAAGGACGCGCTGGCCCAGGTTTGGCCCAGCCTCCGGCTATATGCTTTCCCTCCGGTCTCTCTGTTACCACAGGTGATCAAGAGAATCAGGGAAACGCGCCACTCGGTGCTCCTCATAGCCCCGCGTTGGGAGAATCAGATTTGGTTCCCGGAGCTAGCACGGCTGTCACATGCAGCTCCGTGGCCTATTCCGGTGAGGGCAGATCTCCTCTCTCAGGCTCGCGGCACGATCTGGCATCCCCATCCAGAGCGCTGGTCTCTGCACGCATGGTTGATCAACGGGTACTCGTTGCCCTGCCAGAAGGAGTAATGAACACGATCGCGCAGTCTAGAGCCCCTTCCACGAGAAGGCTCTACGCGTCTAAATGGTCGGTGTTCTCTGGATGGTGCACGGACAGAGGTCTGGACCCGCGGACATGCGGGGTGGCGCATCTGTTCTCCTTCCTACAAGAGCTGTTGGATAAGGGAAGGTCCCCATCCACACTCGAAGTATACGTGGCGGCCGTGGCAGCGTTCGCAGAATCGACGCACGGCCAGTCATTAGGAAGACATGAGTTGGTCATCCGCTTCCTTAGAGGAGCTAGGAGGATGAACCCGCCGCGCCCCCCGTCGGTTCCCATGTGGGATCTTTCACTGGTCCTAGAGGCCCTGAAAGCTTTTCCCTTCGAACCACTAAACTCCGTGGGGTTGAAATATCTATCACTGAAACCGTCTTTCTGACTGCACTGTCGTCAGTAAAACGTGTGGGGGACCTGTATGCGCTGTCTGTCAGCGCATCGTGTCTTGAGTTCGGGCCGTATGACTCTAAAGTCATCCTCAGACCTAGACATGGCTACGTTCCTAAAGTGATGGGCACTCCGTTCAGAGCGCAAGTTATCTCATTGTCAGCTCTGCCAGCATCTGACAGCGAAAGTGATGTGAACCTCCTCTGCCCTGTCAGAGTACTGAGGTTTTACATTACGCGCTCCGCCTTATTCAGGCGTTCGGAACAGCTGCTTGTTTCGTTCGGTGGGCGCACCAAGGGTCTCGCCTCCTCGAAACAGAGCCTGTCCAGATGGATAGTGGACGCTATAGCAGCCGCTTACGCGTCAAAAGGTCTGCAATGCCCTCTGGGCATCAGGGCTCATTCCACGAGAGGCGTGGCCTCTTCGTGGGCATGGTCCAGTGGACTTTCTATCCATGACATTTGTGTAGCGGCGGGCTGGAGCTCCCCGTCTACCTCTGTCAGGTTTTATAACCTAGAAGTTCCTGCCTTGCAGGCTAAACTGTTGTCAGTTAAAAGGGAGGTGTATTCTGCCCAGACATCCTGCTCAGATCACTCTCACATGACTCAGCTCTCCTGGTTGAGCTGCACTAAGTAGGGTATGTGCCATGTGCCTATACAGACCGGCGCGCTGCTCTGTATTCCCTATGTGTGCGTATGTACAAGTGATGGCCCGCGTGGCTGGCCACCTTATTCTCCACCTTACAGGGTTCCCCTGAAAGTTCGGGGTCTCATGGTGGATGCTTGGCGCGCACGGCGTTGACAAAGTGTTCCCGTAGCGTAAGCTAAACTTACGCAATACGAGAGAACCTCTCGTAAGAGAACGATACTCGGTTACTAACGTAACCTCGGTTCTCTCTAGAGAGGGAACGAGTATTGCGTAACCGGCCGTGCTCGCGCCACGAGCGACTTCGCTTCAGTTGTCGAAAAACCAGGGAAGTCAGCCTACAGCCCCTTCTTTTATACGCTAAGCCACGCCCATTCTGGCGGGCTGTGACGCTATGAAGGCGCGAGCGCCCTTCATTGGGCGTGACGTCACGCGGGGCTCACTGGTAGGCTGCAGCAGATGCCAGCAGGGCAGCCAATAAGCACGCGAGATGGCCTGCTCTAGGTCTGCTAGCTGCTGCACTGCGTTGACAATGAATACAAAATTAAGGATAATTTTTTGGCTTCAATATCTCGAGAAGATGAATCTTTCCCGTAGCGTAAGCTAAACTTACGCAATACTCGTTCCCTCTCTAGAGAGAACCGAGGTTACGTTAGTAACCGAGTATCGTTTTTCCTACTCACTGACGGTGCACGAGCTACTAAAGGTATAGGGAAAACATGACATGGATTTCAGGAGAAATAGGTTTTGTTAATGGATTTGGGAAATGGCCCGGCCGGGATTTTATATTTGCGGAGCTGGAAAGAAAGACGTATTTGCAATCACATCGACATTGCCAGCATAATCATACAGTATGATCAAATATTGGGGGGGACAAATTGTCCTTCTTTGAATATTGGGGGGGACGTGTCCCCCTGTCCCCCCATAGAATTACGCCTATGTATGATGGAGATGGAGCCTGTGAGGTCAGAGAAATGGGCTTCTGCAGGAGTAAGTGGATTAGCTGTTAAATCTGCGCATCTGAAATAGCTGCTCTGTTCACTCTTTGGCTTGATGTGACCGCAGTATTAACTTCACCTCCACTCAGACACTTGCCTCTTGAAAATGACCAGGATGTTCAGTGTATCTGGATGGATCCACGAGTTTTGCACAGTGAAGATTGTGCATCTTAAAGGACGGCAAAACAGATGATAAAGTGACAATTGCTTTTTACTCTACTATCAAGTTATCAAATCAGCGGTGGACTCAATGGATCGAGGAGAAAGGACAGTTCGCTTTCTCTAGCGGTGTTTGGGTGAGTAATTCACACAACTCATTCTTTAGAAGAAATTCACATGATGCTTGCAAAGGATTTAGTTTCTTGAATGTCACTGAACAGTGAATTCACTGTGTACAGAGTGAATTTATAAAGATGTAAATGCATTTTGTATGAAGACCAGTTTTAGCACTGATTTGAAAAGCCCTGGATTTTTACATTTCACCCCAAAATTAAAACCAAACTCTATTTTGCATAAAGAATGAAACCTGATTTTGTGCATTGTGACTTCTTGTGGCTCACTTTTATCCCAAATTGTATTGCATCCAGATATTTAACTTTTGAGGTTTTTTTTTAAAAAGTAAAAATTATAGCTACAGTTTTTTTATTTAAATCAACAAAAAATAAAAGCAACATTAAAAAATACCATGTTGAACAAAATGTATATCATTGTTTTCCCATTACATTAGTGAGAACTAGGAAATTGTCCTGATTGTCACAATGCAAAAAATAGTCACAGTAAAAATAGACTTAACTAATAAATAAACAGTTTTCAACATTGATAATCATCAGAAATGTTTCTTGAGCAGAAAATCATCATATTAGACTGATTTTTGAAGGATCATGTGACACTGAAGAGTAATAATTTCCATAACAGGAATAAATAGCATTTTGCAAATTCAAATAGAAAACAGTGAATTTAAATGGTAAAAACATTTCACAAAATTATTGTATTTTCGATCTGATAAATACAGCCTTGGTGAGCTGAAGAGACTGCTTTTTTTTGCCCATTTTGTTTTGTTCTGAAATGACCTCTTTGCTGTAGTGCTAAAGCGTTTTCCCTGTGCCCGACAGAGATTGCCATGGAGGAGGGAGTATCATGGACTTTGGTAAGTTACAGCCAGATGTGTACATATATTGTATTAATAGTCAAGTCAAGTCACCTTTGTTGTGACTTAACAGCTTAACAGATTGTTTCAAAGCAGTTTTACAGAGATAACAGGTAAATAATGTTGTAATAATATTGTTAAATCTAAAATTAAATGTCCCCAACTAAGCAAGCCAAAAGCCAATGGCGACAAAGGCGTCGAAAGGCGACAGTGGGAAAGAACCAAAACTCCATCAGTGGCAGAATGGAGAAAAAAACCTTGGGAGAAACCAGGCTCAGTCGGGGGCCAGTTCTCCTCTGGCCAATGAAGGAACAGTGTATGATTATGATTCAGGCAGCATTACAGGTCAGAAGGTCAGATTGGATCAGAAATTTCATAATATTTATCCAGTTCCATCTGGTTGGAGATGGGAGTCACGCCGGTTTGGAGACGAGTTTGTTGAGGATCAGTGCCGATGGCTGTCGAGTCCATGAGGTCTTCACAGGGCTGATGAGGCTGGCACTTCAGGGATGCGTTGTGGCCGTGTCCAGGCGCAGGTCCTCCATCGGCTCCGACCGGGTCCGGCTGATTAGTTAACCTCGGAATAAACAGAAAGACAAAAATTAGCGTAAATGCCATTCTTCTTATGATGTAACGAGTACATCAGGTGTTATGTTCCCGGTTCCGGCTGACCTAATCTATGCAGCCTAATAATAATTTAACTGATTTAAATAATAAGAATGTATAATTTTCTATGTGAATGCCAGGTTGAAGAGATGTGTTTTTAATCTAGATTTAAACTGACAGAGTGTGTCTGCTTCCCGAACAATGTTAGGAAGCCTGTTCCAGAGTTTTGGTGCTAGGAAAAGGATCAATGCCTGCAGTCGATTTTGATATTCTAGGTATTATCAACTGGCCGGAACTTTGAGATCGCAATAGACGTGAAGGACTATAATGCGTTAAGAGCTCGCTCAAGTACTGGAGAGCTAAACCATTTAGTGGTTTGTAAGTAATCAGCAATATTTTAAAATGTATACGATGTTTAATAGGGAGCCAATGCAGTGTTGACAGAACCGGGCTAATATGGTCATACTTCCTGGTTCTGGTAAGAACTCGAGCTGCAGCGTTTTGAACTAGCTGTAGTTTATTTATTAAGCGTGCAGGGCAACCACCCAGTAGAGCATTACAATAGTCTAGCCTTGAGGTCATGAACGCATGAACTAACTGTTCTGCATTTGTCAATGAGAGCATATTTAGATATATTTTTAAGATGGAAGAATGCGGTTTTACAGATGCTAGACATGTGACTTTCAAATGAAAGGTTGGTATCAAAGAGCACACCCAGGTTCCTAACCGACGACGAAGACTTGACAGAGCAGCCATCAACTGTTAGACAGTATTCTAGGTTATTACGTGTGGAAGTTTTTTGACTAATGATTAGAATCTCTGTTTTTTTAGAATTAAGTAGTAGGAAATTACTAGTCATCCAATTTTTTATATCAGCTGTGCATCCCGTTAATTTTGTGAATTAGTAAGTTTCGTCAGGGCGTGAAGAAATATAGAGCTGAGTATCATCAGCATAACAGTGAAAGCTAATGCCATGCTTCCTAATAATATCTCCTAATGGTAGCATGTACAGAGGGAACAGCAACGGTCCTAGTACTGAGGCTTGTGGTACGCCATACTGAACTTGTGATCGATAAGACATCTCTTCATTTACTGCCAAAAACTGATAACGGTCAGATAAGTACAATTTAAACCATGCTAATGCATTTCCACTATTGCCAACATAATTTTCTAGTCTATTTAAAAGAATATTGTGGTCGATGGTATCAAATGCAGCACTAAGATCGAGTAACACTAATAGAGAGATACAACCACGATCGGATGATAAGAGCAAATCATTTGTGACTCTAATGAGAGCAGTCTCAGTACTATGGTACGGTCTAAATCCTGACTGGAAATCCTCACAGATATCATTTCTTTCTAAAAAGGAATATAGTTATGAGGATACTGCCTTTTCTAGTATCTTTGACAGAAAAGGTAGATTCGAGATCGGCCTGTAATTGACTAATTCTGTACGATCAAGTTGCGTTTTTTTAACAAGCGGTTTAAGCACAGCCAGCTTAAAAGTTTCTGGTACATATCCTAATGACAAAGATTAATTAATGATATTGAGAAGAGGAAATATGACCTCTGGAAGCATCTCTTTCATTAGCTTTGTCGGTATAGGGTCTAACATACATGTTGTCGATTTAGATGATTTAAAGAGTTTGGAAAATTCTTCCTCTCCTATTGCAATGAATGAATAAATTTTTTCCTCAAGGAGACTACAATGCACTGTCTGATTAGACGGTACTGTATTAAACGGTTGCATAGTTATAATTTCTCCTTGATATTATCAATCTTGTGAGTAAAGAAGTTCATAAAGTCATGTTGTGCTGTTTGAAAACATCTGGGATTGAAGCTTTATTTTTAGTTAATTTAGCCACCGTTTCAAATAAATACCTAGGGTTTTGTTTATTTTCTTCTAATAGGGTTGAATATAAAATAAGCAGATCTAGCAGATGTTAAGGCCTCTCTGAACGCAATCGTGCTCTCTTTCCATGAAATGTGAAAAAACTCTAGTTTTGTTTTTTTCAAGTTGCGCTCCATTTTTCTGGCAGGTAATAGTCAAATAATAACCATCAGAACGATGTTACACTGTGTTCTTCTAGAGTCTGACTTTACAAGAACCACCATCTGACCTTTTTAAAGGCATTTTGATTTCTTGCTTTAATCAGTAAACCAACAGGATCTGCATCTACTACACATCTGTATGGCAGAACTGAGCCAATCTCATCAGTTGGCCAATTTGTTTTGCTCACCTGAGTAGAAATTTATTTCAGACAGTCTTTCCCTAAGACAAGATTGAAAACGATTAGACTAAATTATGATTGTGTTTTTAAAGTGACGGGTTCCAGGGTTCCCAGAGCCAGATACACAATGGTTGGAGAGGCGCTGCGTTACATGATCCCCTGCCACATGCAGTGTTCCATGGGGTGTGGAGGACAGGCCTGCAAGTACGAGGACCCATCCCACTGGAGCGAGGACCGGCAGGCCATACGAGGAGTCTACTCATCCTGGTACACTTACTTAAACTTCTTCAGATATAAAAGTCTGGCAATTAACCTTCTCTATATGTTGTGCTGAGATCTGTCAAAGTATCATGTTCATTTTTCCTTATTATATGCCAAGCAGAATTGCAAAAATAATGATTATTTAATACAGAACACTCAACCTGTAATTAAAAGCTTGCTCATATTTGATTTTACACTATATTGCCAAAAGTATTGGGACACCCAAATCATTGAATTCAGGTGTTCCAATCACTTCCATGGCCACAGTTGTGTAAATCAACAAACGCAAACATCAAACAAACAAAAATCGCTTCTACAAACATTTGTGAAAGAATGTGTCGCTCTCAGGAGCTCAGTGAACTCAAGTGTGGTACCGTGATAGGTTGCCACCTGTGCAAGAAGTCCATTCGTCAAATTTCCTCACTAATAAATATTCCATGGTCAACTGTTAGTGGTATTATAACTAAGTGGAAACAACAGCAACTCAGCCACGAAGTGATAGGCCACGTAAAATTACAGAGCGGGGTCAGCGCATGCTGAGGTGCACAGTGCGCAGAAGTCGCCAACTTTCTACAGTCAATAGCTACAGACCTCCAAACTTCGTGTGGCCTTCAGAACAGTGACTCAAGAACAGTGCGTAGAGCAGGGGTGCCCAACCCTGCTCCTGCAGATCGACTGTCCTGCACAGTTTATCTCCAACCCTAATCAAACACACCTGAAGCAACCAATTAGGGTCTTCAGGATCACTTAGGATCACTTGAAAATTAAAGGCAGGTGTGTTTGATTAGGGTTGGAGAGGAACTGTGTAGGGCAGTCGATCGGCAGGTACAGGGTTGGGCACCCCTGGCGTAGAGCTTCATACAATGGGTTTCCATGGCCGAGCAGCTGCATCCAAGCCTTACATCACAAAGTGGTGCAAAATGTGGGATGCAGTGGTGTAAAGCATGGGATGCAGTGGTGTAAAGCGTAAGATGCAGTGGAGTAAAGTGTGGGATGCAGTGGAGTAAAGTGTGGGATGCAGTGGAGTAAAGTTTGGGATGCAGTGGAGTAAAGCGTGGGGTGCAGTGGTGTAAAGCGTGGGGTGCAGTGGTGTAAAGCGTGGGATGCAGTGGTGTAAAGCGTGGGATGCAGTGGTGTAAAGCGTGGGATGCATTGGAGTAAAGCGTGGGATGCAGTGGTGTAAAGCGTGGGATGCAGTGCAATAAAGCGTGGGATGCAGTGGTGTAAAGCGTGGGATGCAGTGCAGTAAAGCGTGGGATACAGTGCAGTAAAGCGTGGGATGCAGTGGTGTAAAGCGTGGGATGCAGTGGTGTAAAGCGTGGGATGCATTGGAGTAAAGCGTGGGATGCAGTGGTGTAAAGCGTGGGATGCAGTGCAATAAAGCGTGGGATGCAGTGGTGTAAAGCGTGGGATGCAGTGCAGTAAAGCGTGGGATGCAGTGCAGTAAAGCGTGGGATGCAGTGCAGTAAAGCGTGGGATGCAGTGCAGTAAAGCGTGGGATGCAGTGCAGTAAACGTGGGATGCAGTGCAGTAAAGCGTGGGATGCAGTGCAGTAAAGCGTGGGATGCAGTCGTGTAAAGCAGCCGCCACTGGACTCTAGAGCAGTGATACGTGTTCTCTGGAGTGACGAATCACGCTTTTCTGTCTGGCAATCCGATGGACGAGTCTGGGTTTTGCATTTGCCAGGAGAACTGTACTTGCTTGACTGCATTGTGCCAAGTGTAAAGTTTGGTGGAGGGGGGATTATGGTGTGGGGTTGTTTTTGGGCTTGGCTCCTTAGTTCCAGTGAAAGGAACTCTTAATGCTTCAGCATACCAAGACATTTTAGACAATTCCATTGGGGATGGTCCTGTTCCAACATGACAGCGCACCAGTGCACAAAGCAGGTCCATAAAGACATGGATGAGCGAATTTGGTGTGTAGGAACTTGACTGACCGGCACAGAGTCCAGACCTCAACCCGATAGAACACCTTTGGGATGAATTAGAGCGGACACTTGGAGCCAGGCTTTCTCGTCCAACATCAGTGCCTGACCTCACAAATGCGCTTCTAGAAGAATGGTCAAAAATTCCCATAAACACACTCCTAAACCTTGTGGAAAGCCTTCCCAGAAGAGTTGAAGCTGTTATAGCTGCAAAGGTTGGGCCAACTCCATGTTAAACCCTACGGATTAACAATGGGATTTCATTAAAGTTAATGTGCATGTAAAGGCAAGATGTCCCAAAACTTTTGACAATGTAGTGTACATCCCAAAAAGTTCAGCTTCAAGATTCAGCTTCAAGAACTTTTTTTGATTAAATAATAACCTGTTTTAATAGATTAGTTGTTAATGTATGGTTCAATTTGTCTCTTTTTCAAGGATTACTGATAATCTGCTGGCCATGGCCCGCCCTTCCACTGAAATTATTAAAAAATTCGACATAATAGACCAGTTTTTGAGGTAAAATTGACTTAATCCTAACTTAAAGTGCCTTCAGAATACTTGGTACACACTTATAATTCAACGTTTCGTTGTGTTAAGCTGTGGTTTGAAGACCGTCATTAACCTCCAATGCCCTGGTGAACATGCCAGCTGTGGAAACCAGCTAGATCCCGAGAGTGGCTTTACTTACCGACCCGAGACCTTCATGGAGGCTGGCAGTGAGTAACAGTTCATTCTGCCAAATGTGTGCTTTCCTGTGTAATGTGACATAAAGATATAAAGAATCTTCTTAACGTAATTAAGTAATACCATTGTAGCTGTGGTTGTTCTTTTGTCTTCAGGTTATAAAAGGTGCTCTTGTTGCTCTATTTTAGTATATTTCTACAACTTTAGATGGCATGACTATGGAGTAGCATCTCTCACATCAATCCTGGATATGGTGAAAGTCATGTCTTTCGCCATTCAAGAAGGCAAAATCGCTGTTCACTGTCACGCGGGGCTTGGCAGAACAGGTATAGTTTTGTTGCGTATGTTTACGGTATATTTAGATGAAAGTGGAGCAGTGGTGGCATCTTTTTTAGGGTGATGTGGCTTATAGGCTTAAGCGCTGAACGGTTGCTGGCAGCCATATGCTATCATTATTGTGTCCTCGAGAAAGACACTTAACCTCAGGTTAGTCCAGAGGGACCGTCTCAGTAATAATACTAGTGTCAGTCAAGCACTACCCAGCGAGCACAACGTTTTAGTAACACAGTGTCCTTGTTACACGTAATTACATGTAATTACTATAGTAGTAACTATAAATTGTGTAATTTTAAGCACATAACCCTATGGTAAGTACATTTAGTTAATAAATCTTACTTGGTACTTAAATGTACAATTACACTGTAACAAGAACACCTTAAATAAAGACTAACCAAATGTTTTTAAATAACTTGTGGATAGCGCTCCAACATATAGCGCAACAGCATTTTAGGCAATCTGACTTGTAGTCGTTTCTCAATACTGATATTTTTTTGGTAATACAAATACTTTAGCTGCATGTCGTGTTTTAGTTACAATAGAGGGAATGCATTGACGTCACTGTCCCGCGGGAACACACTCCCTCAGCCAGACTGAGTGGCAGAAGACATGACTGGATTTAATCGGCCAAACTTCAAAAACACAAGTAAAACGAACGATTATCAGTTTAAACTAAAGGTTGGACTCGATATAGTGTTCCTTACAACTTACGAAAGATCCAGTGATCCATGGATATTGACATGCAGCCAGGAATCGTGTTTCCTGACATTTATATGAGCCTGATTTCGACGCCGGGGAAATACATTCAGCAAATATCCATGGATCACTGGATCTTTGGTAATTGCAAGGAACACTTTAAGGAATCGAGTTTCCCCTATTAAATCCAGTCACGCAGCAGCTCTTTTGCCACTCAGACCGGCTGAGGGAGTGTGTTCCCGCGGGAAAGTTTAATTTAGGTGTTGTTCCTTGAAAGTAAAAAAAACTAAAACAAACTGAAACATATGTACACTAGCTGGATATAGGGGTGTAACGGTTCACAAAATTCACTGTTCGGTTCGATACGATCCACTGGTAACACTTTACAATAAGGTTCATTAGTTAACTACATTAGTTAACATTAACTAAGAATGAACAATACTTCTTCAGCATTTGTTAATCTTTGTTAATGTTAATTTCAACATTTACTAATACTTTATTAAAATCTTGTTAACATTAGTTAATGCACTGTGAACTAACATGAACAAACAATGAACAGCTGGATTTGTATTAACTAACGTTAACAAAGATTAACAAAAACAGGAACAAATGTATAGCTCGTGGTTAGTTCATGTTAGTTAATACATTAACTAGTGTTTAAAAAATAAACCTTATTGTAAAGTGTTACCGATACACTTGTGTCACGGTTCGGTACGTTTTCGATACAGCAAAAAGAAAGAAATGCCAGAGAAATATTTTCTATTTTTTCTATATTTTTTATTAAAACTAACATCATAAAGTATGATATTTTTTTACTTTGAGCAATGATGGAGCTATACTTGACTTTTCTTAGGAGGATATAAAATGAAACAGCTCCTTGGAGAAAATGAAATGTAATATTGTAGTAGTTATAAACAAAGGTTTATTTTAGTTCAGATTAACAATTGAGGGCAGCAATTGTATTCATAATGTCAAAATAAAACCGACGTAATGTTCCTTGAAAGCATTATAGCCTACTATTCCTGCCAAACTTCCATGGTTACAGTTAGTAGTGTTACTACAGTAAATTCATGGTGAATGTTGCTGATCTGTGGACACTGGACAGTTCATTCATGGCACAATGTTTCTTCCTGGTTTCCACGTCAGCGCTGTTTGATCCGTTAATAACAGAGAAATGTGAATGTTTCTCACTAGATCTCGCAGATGTTATTACTTCAGTGGCGAATTCAAATACTTTCTTTACTGTATTTCGCTGTGTAGTGACAGTGTCGCTTGATTAAGATCGGCTCGCGCTGCATTGGTCCAAACTGATAAACGGTCCGTCAACCACACAATAACGAGTAGCTCAGTTTCGTTCCGCTTACATTACATTTGCCATTTGATGTTAGGCAATGTTGTGGTCACGCCAGCGTCTCTTACATTATGAGCGCGCGACGCGCCTACATTTGAAATAACGAAATGTTGGTCGGCAGGAAAAATGGTTCAACGAACCGTTCGGTTTAAAAATGCGTACCGAAAACCGAACCGAAAGCCTCGTACCGAACGGTTCAATACGAATACGTGTATCGTTACACCCCTAGCTGGATACTAACTCTTTTTACACATTTTTGTCTTAGGTGTGTTGCTGGCCTGTTTCTTGTTGTTCACCACACAGATGACAGCAGATCAAGCCATTCTGTTAGTCCGAGGCAAACGACCGAACTCGATCCAGACGAGAGGACAGCTCCAGTGCGTGCGGCAGTTCGCTCAGTTCCTCGTTCCCCTGAGGAACCTATTCGCTAGCGGTGATCCTGGAGCGCCGGCCGTCACTCTTCCACAATATCTGATCCGGCAGAACCACGTCCTGCATGGATACGAGGCTCGGCAGCTGAGATTCGTGCCAAAGCTCGTTCCCCTCGTCTGCAGACTTCTCCTGGACATCGCAGAGAACCGGCAGGTCATCGAGGAGGACATCGTCGAAGTTTCCGAAATCACATCTGTCGTAGAGAAACCGATTAATGAGAACTCGAGCTATCAGTTAAACAGAGAGATACCGGGAAACAGGATGACGATGATCCGCCCACGTCTTCCAGGTCTTCCTAGAGCCAACGGAGACAGCTCACAACCTCTTTACTACGTGCGTAAGAGCCTCAGCTACAGCGAGTCTGACCTGCTGAGGCTAGCGGCGTCTCTCAACCTCTCAGATAACCCTCTGGGTCTTTTAGCCAGCATACACTCATCGACCTTCGGCAATCAGATGGGATTTTCCCAGAGCTATATCCCTCCTTCTCTTGGCGCTTGTAAGGACAATCCCATCTACAGCTCAACCAGCAATATCTGGGAGCTGAAGACACTCATGGACCAGGCCGAAGGATCCCACCTGGTCAAAAGCAGGAGGCAGTCCTTCCTGCAGCGGAGCCAATCTGTGGGCATTTCAGATGAAAAAAACTCCACAAGCATCGCCAGAATGTTGTCCTTCTGGAAGAAAGACTGCAAGAAAAGTTCTGCCCCCGACGAGACTGGAAATGTTCATGAGAAAGAGTATTCGGAGGTGCCTGTGATCAAGCTCCAGTCCGAGCTGTCTCTGGAGTCCCGCCGCCTCCTGGTGGCTCAGTCCCTCGCCGTGGACCTCGAGAAGGACGGGGGGAAGAAACACATCCAGAAAGTGGCCACTTGGCAGGTATGGGTGCATGTGCTGATGAGCTAAGAAGACTAAAAGTCTAGGGTGTGGGTTAGGAGTTCAGAACAAACATACCTCCAGGCATGTGTTTAGCAGGATGAGTTCGGGAACTGCTCCACAATATCATTTATAATCTGATGGGAGATGTTGCGCTTCTGTTCTAGGTCTTGATCTGAATCTAGGTTTTGGCTTATGGTCTCTTGTCCTAAAGGCAATAATTATCTTAACCACAGGTTTCCACTGTCTTCACCATTTTAGAAGTTGCATGGCTAAATGGCTTCTTAGTTTTTCTTAGTTCATTTTTAAAGAGTTTCTGACAAAAGTTCATGAGAAACGTGTTCATTTAATCTGACCAATCCGCCTTTGGCTTTTGGCTTGCTTAGTTGGGGACACTTAATATTCAACAATATTGTTGATCTTCCTGCTTTGACATTATCATATGAGAACTGAACTGATCTGGACGATGACAGCGATGACATCACTGTTTTCTCCAGAGTGGCTATATATAAATGAACTAAATTAATATATTTTTACAACAAATATGAACCATCACTGAACTTATTTAAGCTGGACTGTGACACTATTTTCTTCTGGAAACAAACTTTGTTGCATTATTTTCCTGTTATCTCTGTAAAGCTGCTTTGAAACAATCTGTATTGTAAAAGCACTAAAAAATAACGTTGACTTGACTTAACTGATCAATTTATTATTAGGATAAACCCCTTGAGGTGTATCATCTCATTTTCGAGGGGGTCCCAACATATAACACAATAATTACATAACAACACAGAAGTGAAAAATCAAAACAAAACAAACAGCAACAAAAACAACAAACAACAACAACAACACCTGCATATGTTCATCAATAAATTACAACCACCAAAAGGCCAAGATGACCAATAATAAGTAAACAAGTAAGCAGTATGAGTAAATTTCTAACTACAGTCAAATATAAACATTAGGTATGGACAGTAGATCTAAAAATTGCATGCATCTTTAATAACAGAGGCAGTTTATCTTAAAGTGAGCAGACAAGGCATGTTTAAACAAACCAAGTAAAGAAATTGATCTTATTTCCACAGATAGATTATTCCAATCTGCTAGAGCCTTCAACTTAAAAGCTCTTTTGCCAATAGTTTTTTAAGCCAAATATGTATACCTCCTCTTCATTAAAGATTACATAAACATGTGAACTAGAGAAATTAATGCTGTGAAAATTCAGCTTCTCTGTTTCAGTTCATATAAACGCCTAGCCTAGTTGTTGAACCAACAGGTCAGGGGTGTATGTGGCCTGGCGTAGACAACTCTACATGCTGAAGCTGAAAGGACTGGCATGACAAGTCTGAAGGTGTATTCACACCAGGAAAGTCCACCAGTTCACTTGCTTTTGGTGTGGTTCGCTTTCACACGGCCCTTTTTGCAAGTGACCAAAATTTGTAAACAAAACCACATGTGTGCTAAGGTCATCCATTCATTGGACAGAAATTCGAACCGTACCAGAGTTGTTTGGTCCGCACCCGAGAGCGATTGCTGTATTCACACCTGCCCAAAAGATCCGCATCAAGGGGGGAAAAGAACTTCAGTTCGATTCAATCGAACTAAACAATCGTCCTGCTGAAGAAAGGCAGCTCTGCATCAGGACCTAGTTAATGTCTTATCTAGCTAATCAACAATCTATTCACATCATATAGAAAATATGACCTTCGTTTTCTGAATGCAAGGTTAGTACATGTGTTCGTTCTTTTCTGCAGACCGACCTGAATCGGCAGGGAGCGTGGGAGCGACTGTGTTTGGAAAAAGACCCGTTTATTCTGTCTGGAATCTTGTGGTCCTGGTTGGAGCAGCTCAAAGAGCCGATCATCTCAGCTCATGATGTCCACGTGCTACACGAGGCCAGCCAGGACCCCACGACTGTCCTCAACAGCCTCGATAGGGTGAGGTCACAAGAGGCATTCCATTCATGATTCGAAGGCTGCATTTACACTGCAGGTCTTGATGCCCAAATCCGATTTTCTGACTATATCCGATTTTTTTTGACGACCCGCTTACATCATCTTTTAAAATTGACCTGTATCCGATTTTTGCATTTACACTATACACTGCTGAAACTACCAAATGTAGACGTTCTGACCCGGAAAAGGAAGTAAAACAGCACGAAATGCAATGGATGCAGATGCAAATAAAATTATCCAGTCTCTTAACATTGGTCTCGTACGGCGGAGAAACGAGAGGAGAGCCCTTGTTGGCACTGTAGCCATGAGTGCTTAAAACCGTGCCTCCCCGTATCTCGTGAAATGTCTTCAAACACGGATTTATTTCTGTAACAACCCTGCATTTTTGCCTGCACTCTTCGCCCCAAACACTCAAAAGACATGAAACCTCCGCATTGCTCCAGTGTGTGTATCCTTCGTCCTCCATCACGCCTATAATAAGTCATGTGATCTCAGTTGGTGGTGTCCACCTGAGTTGACGTCACTTTTTTAATGACGTACGACTCGCATTTACTGGGGAATATCCGATTTGTCTGCTTACATGGCACACGCAAATGCACGTATCCGATTTATTACCACATATGAGTGAGGCCTGAATCCGATCTGAGAAAATCGGAATCCATGCGTTTTTTTCCTGCTTACACGTTCACCGGTCATATACGATCTGTGCCACGTGAGAGAAAAAAAAACGGATTTGGGTCACTTGAAACATGCAGTGTAAATGGGGCCTAAATGGAACTGATTTCATGGAACTAATCTGAATCCATTCTTATTACCAACTCCAGGCTTCCAGAGAAACGGTGAGGTGTATTCTGGACTGTTTCGCTCATTTATTTACAGTACCCGAGGAAGTCGAGAGCGCTTTTCTGGAGCGAGCAGCAAAAGCTTTCACACAGGTACTGTCTCATTCTAAAGATGTGCATAAATGCATACATGCACTTTTATTCACTTTTTGCTTTCTTCAGATGAAAAGCTCAGATGGTGGGAAGAGCGTCTGGAAGCTTGTTCTGCATGATTTGAGGTCGGCCGCTATGAACGAGTTTGAGGTGTAACACGGGTATCAAGACCTAACTGAACACCTTCACTGCAAAGAGAGTTAGTTCATTTACATCTGTCCATCATCAAAGAAAAGCTCCACACATCAGTTTCTCAGTGACCGGTGAAGCTTGGCACAGGACTGAAGAACAGGGTCATGGGAGGATCCGTATCAAAGTCTTTGTTTGTTCCTCGGCTCTTAGTTCAGATGAACAATACATGATCCATTGTTCCCATTTGTAAGTGCTGAAAAATGCATTTTATATGGGTAACACTTTACAATAAGGGTCATTAGTTAACTACATTTGTTAGCATGAACTAATAATTAACTGCACTTATACAGCATTTACTAGTCTTTGTTAATGTTAATTTCAACATTTACTAATACTTTATTAAAATATTGTTAACATTAGTTAATGCGCTGTGAACTAACATTGAACAGCTTTATTTTTTTATTAACTAACATTAACAAATATTAAATATTAAAGAAATACAAATATTAACAAATACAGTAACAAATGTATAGCTCATGGTTAGTTCATGTAAGTTAATACATTAACTAATGTTAACTAATGAACCTTATTGTAAAGTGTTACCGTTAAGTGTTTTGATGTAAATGACATACTGTATATTATGTGCCATGGTGTTAATACTTGAAAAGCACTGCAACTGAAACCTCATTTTTGTATCATGTTTGTACAGTTATTTGTAATAAAATAAGTAGATTGTATGCAAACGAAAAATGAAAACTGTCTTCATTTTACATTAATGTAAAGGCTAAGGTGTTAACTGAAGATTAGCTTATTGCAAAGAAGAAAAGTTGTTTTATGCAAACAGTTAAGCCTTTTAACAGTTTTGAATTGTTTGAAAACACTTTTTTATTGTCTCATCAATGCAATATCATCTTTGGCTAAACATGGATCTGGTCAGTGAGTGCAAAAGATCTGAACACATGTGGTGGTTTCAGAAATCAAAGGTATAAGCCTTCAAAACATCCTTCCCATCCAATGACTCCACAGAGGCCACAATACTGGAGTAATCACAGGCAACGTTGGTGAATCCTCTAGACAGAGAAAAAAAAGAAGAAAAAAGTCAATTTACAAAATACAGTATATGTGACCATCACTTGTAACTAGGGCTGTCAAATCGATTGCACAATCGATCGGACAAACCAACAAGATTCGACAACGAAAATAGGGAATCGATTTTAACAGCCTTTTTTTTTTTATACAAAAAATGTGTTTTAGGTGGACAGATCAATACAGCACACAGAACATGTAGGATGTTGGAAAATAACAAATGTCTTTTCTGTTAACCAAATGCTTTTTAATATTCGCTATTACTTCAATGCAAGTGAACAAGCGCCGTTATTTGTTGCGTAGTGACGTGTGTGTTCAAGTAAGACAGAAATGTGCAGATTCTGCGCTATACGCTGTATTTAATATATCATGAGGACTCACGAGTTGCGTATTTGCGCTAAATCTGCGCAGATTTGGCTTACACGAACTTCCCCAGCAAAGTGAGTAAACAGAAACACACCAGATCGGCTCGTGATTTGACAGCGTTTCCTGCCAAAGTTAATTTTTACCCGCATTTGGAGGGTGTTAATTTCAATCCCTAAATGTTGCACTCCTGTTTGTCATTGTGCACGAAACTTCACACCAATAAATCATCAGAAATATTGCTGACTTGTGCGCGTCTCAAGTGCTCTCTTTACGCTCGTCCTAATGCCTGTTAGGTGTCCGTGGATTTGCCTATATTTGGTGATGAAAATGGAAACGTCTTTAGACATGGAAAATCGATTTTACAATCGATTCAATGAAAACTTCGACACACAAAATCGAACAGGATTTTTTCACAAAAGTGACAGCCCTAGTTAGTACGGGTGATTGCGCTGTACCTGGATCTCTGGAGGGATCCTCCGAGCAGGTGATACTGGCTCTCCAGGGTCAGCCCATGCTCTGGGTCATTTCTCCAGGTCAGTACTCTGAGAGACAGGTCTCGAGATGCGGTCACCACCCGGAAACTGTCCTGCAGAGTCAATACAACGCATGCTTTATGAGCGAGACGACTCACGGGGAAAGTGTTGATGCGAGTGTTCAAACACTTACCACACAGAGAGCAGCGATTGGCTGTAAATGGTCTTGAAAACTAGCCACAAGTTCTCCTTTAAACGTGTAGACCTTCAGATGGTTCCCGTCTGCGACCAGAAGAGTGCTGTTCCCTCTCGCCTCGAGGACCACGTCTGACCGATGGCTCAGCGCGACCCCGAAACACGCCACTTGCTGAGCTACATCGGGAAGGCATGACATTCAGGAAACATCGCATCATAATATTTTTAAATTGTAATTTGTAGGTCCGTGAAGATTGTAAACAACAAATATTGCACTAAAGGGGACATATCATGAAAATCGAACTTTTTCGGTGTGTAAGTGCTACAGTCGGGTCCCCTGTGCATCTACCAACCCAGAAAACCTGAAAAGTGAAACCCAGTAACTTTGTTTTGGTGAGCCTTTCTCTGCAAGCATGTCAAAAAAATAAGCTGATCAGATTTCGCTCCCCTTCTGATGTAGGAAGGGGATCTTATTATAATATTGCCGGCCCTTAATCTGCACGTTTACACACACCAGCCGACATTTGGTTTCACAAGCAACAACAGTGACCAATTCTAACGCAACGCCAGAAGATCCAGCAAAGCCTGAAACTGTTCTGTGGTTGAGCACAGACGACGAGCACTGAACAGAACATGTCACCGCTGTCTTATGAACACCTCAGGAACTGTGGACACTTGTGTAAAAGTTAAACATGACGGTACATGCAAGTCGATGAGGTGAATCAATGTAACCACAACAACTACATACATGTCTCCACTAACCATTCAGAAACGTCCAGGTGCGTCTAAAGTGAACCTCTTCCTGAGTCTCTCCGTAAGGCTGCACTCGCTACGGATTATTTCTGAGTTTTGGAGTGATTGGTGTGTTTTGTTATTGCTGGAGTCTCTGAAGCTTGTGTAAAGGCTCCGCCTTCTTCTGAGCGGAGGCGGAGCAGCAGCTCATTCGCATTTAGAGGGACACACACAAAAACGGCACATTTTTGCTCAGACAAGAAAAGCAATAGTTTTCTAAGGCTAACCTTGTGGTTCCTTTTTGTATTTGGACTCCTTTAAGGCCAGGTCGAAGACTGCGAGTGTTTTGTTGGTGAAGAGGCCGTCAGACTGGATCACTGCGAGTCGAGCCGGTTGAGACGGGAGGAAGACGGCGACACAGCAGCCAGAGACGGGCAGACTATCACACACACTGTCCTCGTTTTCAGCAGGACAACACACACTCTCACTGTAGAAAACCTGCCCAAACACACGCCAGTCTTTCCAAACTAACTTAAACATGCATTTCAAATGGGATATCTGTAATGTTGTTATGCTGCAGGGATGGTGTATTTTTGTAGGCCAAAACTTCTAAATGAGTTGCATTTTAGCACTTCTGGTTCCATTGTCTCAAAGCCAGTGGGTTTTTGGTTAAATACCTGAAATAAGGTCTGTGGAGAACACAAGCTCGAGATATTCTCACATTTTATTCTGTGACATAAAATACATCATATTCTCACATTTTATTCTGTCACATAAAATACATCAGAGTTATGGGACTACAGATGTTGCCGGGGACATTAAACATCACATCGAACAGGTAAACTCATCCACTCACTAGTCGCTTTCACAACCTCGTTGTGCTTATAATCACACTCTTGAAAACTATAACTTTAGGGAAAATGTTTTTTACGTACGAACTGAAAGCAATAAAAAATGACGAGGATGACCGTAGTGCAGTTTGTTTATAGCCTGCTTTTGTACTTCTGGCTTCAAAATTCATGTTCCTTGGTGAAGATTATCACGATGAACAAAACATATAAGAATCCTGAACTTTCACAGAGATTATTTTATGCAATAATCCAAAATCAGTTCTTTCCCCACAGGCATACGAGTTCAAACCCTTGGAAACCGGTGAGCTCCAACATGAAACATTTGATTTGAAGAAAAAATATTTTTGAAAAAAGATCAAAAGTATAAAATTGTATACTTGGAACTAATCAAATAAAAATGTACAAATTATTGGCTTTAAAGCTGCAGTCCGGCGTTTTTCCTCTTTGTCGCCATCTCTGTTCAAAATCTGCAATTGCAGTCATTCGCGGAGTTATCAACTTTACGTGAGTTGTACTTCGACACCATCGACACGGCACAGCGCGGATGAACACAATGTTTGAGGAGAGTGTGTGTCTGTCAGTCGCCGCCGGTGTGGATACTGGCATTCAGAATCACAGATTATTCTTTTTGGAAGTATGAATAATCTCACCTGAACAAGTAAGAAACATCCACTTTTGTTCTGGTTCTGACATTGCAGTAAATCGCACTGATTAAATCTAACAATCGCTTATAAGTTATCATATCACGCAAAACCGTGCAAATTATATTTTGTTCTCAAATTGTTAATGTTAACAACGTCAGCATTGCGTGACTACATGTCCTTCCGATATGTATCCTTGTTTTCGCATGGCCCGGTTGCATTCTCTTTTTTTCTGTAGCCACTTCGAAGTCCAAACGAAGTCTTTTGCATTTTACAACGGGTGAATCTGTTGCCACTGGTGATTGTCGTTTGAACCTTTCTGGATGCGCCATCAAATTGATAAGTTTAATTATATCAAGTGCTGTGAGAAAAGGCTATAAATCTCCACCTCCAACATCCTCACACGCAATATAGCCTACTAGCCGAGACTCTTCATTATGTGTACAGATGTGACGTAATGACGCAAAGACATGCTCGAATCTCCCGCGGAAATCCACCAGTACCACTGGAATTAAAAACATTATCACAAGCTTGCCATTTTGAATCGAGCTAAGGCAAGCAGAAAGTTTTGAACACTGGCTGGTTATGTATTTTCTCAAATATGTATTTTGGATCATTTTTAACCCAAAAAAAGCTACGGACTGCAGCTTTAAGTAATATACACATTAAATACCAGAAGATTATCACAAAGCATTCCATACACATATTCAACTATGTACTCAGTTCAGTTCAGTGCTTTATGGGACTGTGTGATTGCTATTGCTATTGTTTTTCCAGTGAGAATTTGACTATTAAACGTTATTTTTAACAAAAGAAGCTGAAATTACACTTGCGGTTTCTGAAGTATATATTACATGGTAGCTCTGTCTTGAAAGGTTTATGTTATATTAAAATATGTATATTTCTATGCAGATTTGGGGTTTTTATATCTGGAACCCATCTATTCTGATCTGTTCCAACGTTGAAAAGGACTGAAGCTAGTTTTGAGTGCTTGGCTTACCTTCGGGCTCGAGTTAAAGTTTTCTTTGGAGGCCGCGAATATCCATTTTTTATCTGGCGATGAGAGGAGGAGGTTCACCCTGAAGGAGTCGCACACCACGTGTCTCGAGACTTCACACAGTGCGGGGCAAGTCAGGATGAGCAGAGACCCTACAACAGTTCCCACCTAATATATCAATAAATAAATATATTAATCAATGAAGAGGACATATTGTTACCCAATAGTACATCGCACGACAAGGAAGAATACTAGGAGATGGGCTTCAATAGCAAACAGGATAAACTCAGGAGAAATACACACACATTAACGCTGTCATTAACGAGAACGGACGAAGACTGAGGGTCTGTTTACACGACAACGTTTTATGCGTTTTGGCCGTTCATTTACACGACAACAGCGTTTTGAGAGCCTGAAAATGCAAACTTGATAAAGGGTTTCAAAGTGCAAGTTTCTGAAAACGGTCTCAGTGTAAACAACAAAAACATGAATCTCTGAAGACGATGACGTCATGCACATGCGTATTACGTGTTCAGTCTATAGTGTTTCATCGCCATCTACTGGCCTGGGTGCAGAGTACAGCGATTGTAGTCGTTTTCGTGGATCGGTGTGAATGGGGATCACGTTGACAATGATGTCGTCTGTACACGGAAACTGAACGCAGAAAAACTTCTCCATTTTAAGCACATCGTTGTCGTGTAAACGTTCCCTGAGGGAGAACACAGGGACTAAATACATGGAGCTACAGTAACAAAGGAGCTTGATTAGTAAATGAACAAGGTAAATGACGTCACTGATTAAACTGACTGGGGGAAACTAGCTCACAGACACTGAACCAAGAACACGATGAAACACAGCAGACTAAACATGTAACACATACATGTCAGAAAAGCTTTTTTAGCCAATATTTAGTAAAGTCTCCTTCACTGAAACGTTCCTAAGATGGAAGATGAAAAGAAACGTTTGTGAGGTGTAAAACGTATGTAATCTACACATCACGGCACTGTATTTTTAAAATCCAATTGAGAAAACGGTTGGATTCAAGCAATTCTGGATTCAAGGAGTTTTCACTTAGGTCTACAGCACATACCACACATTGATTGTGCAGCTACACACTAGTAAACGATAGCCTACCATGAGGAAAGAGCTGTCTCTGTAGCTGAACGACAGCAGTGTGGTCTCGGAGAACCCAGACGTGAAGCAGGCCAGCTCCTCTCCGCTGGAGCCGCTCCAGGTCTTGATGGTCCCCGCGCTGTCGGATGTGACGACCACAGACTGCGCCGGGTCCACTGTGAGGTCCTGCATCGGGCTCTGGGCCAGACTCGACCACACACTCACACCCTGCAGCAAACCACAGTTACTGTATAGCTGGTTCAGAAACTGACTAACTTCTATTTGGTTGCACTTAACTGTCATAAAAAATAATGTCATAGCACAAAATAGTCCTTACAATAGGCTTCAGTTTCTTTATGCATAATAAATATGAGATCATGTTCAGTCACCCAGCTGTATTATAGGGTTTAGAATGTCAAAATCGACTGCAGGCGGTAGATCCTTCTCCTATTTAGCACCAACACTTTGGAACAGTCTTCCTAACATCTGCCTCAAAAACTCATCCTTCATTCACTGCCATTATAAAGCTTGGAAGAGCCATGATATTTTTTTATATTATTCTGATTGTGTTCGTCTGAAAGAAGAAAGCCATATACACCCAGGATGGCTTCAGGGTGAGTAAACCATGGGCTAGTTTTAATTTTTGGGTGAACTATCCCTTTAATATTCAGCAATATTATTGACTTCTTCCCTTTACCTCTGTACAGATAATTGTTGTCGGGATGGATCCGGTTCGCGTGGACACGCCGAAGCGATGAAATTCTGTATTATAAATTTTAAGGCCAGACTAGTAGTTTGTTGAGGGTTGATTTTTAAGGGAAGGACTACATGCCTGCGCACATATATTCAAACGCGCATCCCTTTAGAATGAACTCTTAATAACGCATGTGCACGCCATCAGCGTTCTCACAGGTTTGCGTTTTTACAATTTGCGTAGAGAGAAGTTAATAGTTTTCTGTTCAAACGGTGTTGTGTTAGCGGCCCCAAAGTTAATAACTAATGATCGTTGCGACGGAAGTGAATCAATTAAAACTAACTTTAACTGGAAAATAACTTTATTCTAGAAGCTGTCATAAATCCAACACAATCTGTTACTTTCATTTCCTATTGTCACTGTAAAGCAGCTTTGGAACAATCTATATTGTTAAAAGCGCTATATAAATGAAAATGACTTGACTTGACTGCTCTGACATTATTATGAGAAGTGGACTAAACTGCTTTATAGCTGAATTGAACTCGATCCATAATTGATTAATTTTAAACAGTTATTGAATAGAAGTGAATCTACACTGAACTGATTTCAACTGAACAATGACACTATTGTCTTTTTAGAGCTGCTTTCCGGCAGAATTACACTCTGTTTGCATCAAGCTATGCTCTCTCTCTCTGATTTGGGGGTGAAATATATGGCGTTATATGTGTGCCTCAATCCTGAGCGAGTAATTGTACGTTTTGAGCACAGAGAACTATATTTTGCAAGCACATTGCATTATATTTTGAACAGAAATTAACAATCGCAAAAAAAAAATTCGTTTGCAACGATTCCGTGCTCAATAAATATATTTGCTATTATCCATATTAACGTGCAATAATAACCCCTCTCACGCAGTTTACAGGTGCTCTCTCACAAACGTATTCTCTGCGCTCCTGTCAAGTCCCTCTCTCTCTCTCTCTCAACCTCTTAATTCTGTGTGCGCTCAACTCTTGACACACACGCTCGCTCAACATACAACAGCGTTACAAGTCACAATTGACCTTTAATTTTCCGATTGGCTGATTTTGTGGTACACTTGTAACGCTGTTGTATGTTGAGCGAGCGTGTGTGTCAAGAGTTGAGCGCGCACAGAATTAAGAGGTTGAGAGAGAGAGAGAGAGGGACTTGACAGGAGCGCAGAGAATAAGTTTGTGAGAGAGCACCTGTAAACTGCGTGAGAGGGGTTATTATTGCATGTTAATATGGATAATAGCAAATATATTTATTGAGCACGGAATCGTTTTTTCTTTGCTCAAACGAATTTTTTTTTTTGCGATTGTTAATTTCTGTTCAAAATATAATGCAATGTGCTTGCAAAATATAGTTCTCTGTGCTCAAAACTTACAATTACTCGCTCAGGATTGAGGCACACATATAACGCCATAGAAATATGCCACAGGTGTTTCTTGAGATCCAGCTTCAGGCCTACACACTTTCATCAGGTCTCTGCCACACAAACGAGAAAGCCTGTAATACCCTGTGAATGTCCCAGGCTTTGACTGTCCCGTCTGTCGATGCACTGCAGACAACTGGAGCGCTTCTCCACACGTCTGAGCGGCCGTCGTTCCCAGACAGGTACGCCAAACCCACAACCCTGCCTGTGGAGGAACAGTGACTCAAAAACTCAGATTTACATCAATCCGAATGAACCCAATCTGATTTCAGATTAATAATACTAATAATACATATTCACATATTCATTTACATGTGCACTACATGTATTCTGGAAAACAAAACTGCCTATTTGCTGCGTTCAGAGCCAGAGAAAGCATGAATGTCACCGTAGATAGAGTGTAATTGTTGCTTTAGCAAATATATTTATCAGATATTTTTTAGCGAATCAATTAGATTCAAGCAATTACCGTTATTATGTCAGGTCTACACCACCCCTTCCAATCTGATTCACTTTACTAACAGATTATTTGGTTGCATGTAAATGTGGCCAATGTGTCATAAAATCAACTGAAGACAATTTAAATAGCCCTTGATGTGATTTGCATTGGCATTATAGCATGTGTTTGTCTGAGATCACTTGCCGTTGTGTCCTCGTAGTGTTTTGCACGTGTAGTCTGCACTCGACCTGCCGGTCTTCATTTTCATCTCCAGGAGAGAACGACGCAGGTAATACGCTTTCCATGAGTGTGTCCCGGTGTCTGAGAGATGCTGGGAAACATTGCAGAAACTCCATCTCTGCAGACACATTCTCCTACACAAGCATTCGATCTTCAGCGTCTCAACAGGAGAGTGTGCTGATAACACAAGACATCCTCAGAGGAATGCCATTCATGCGTCATCCCTGGCATTCAGGGCCATCAAACTCAGTTTTTAAAAGAAAAATCATTAATCATGATGATACGGTGATGGAAAACATTTGAAAAAAGATTTTGGTAAAGCTCAATTTAACCATTTATTAAACAAAATCAATGAAATGGAAGATCAAAAATGTCCACAGGGACAAAAATACTTCTAATTTAGATTCTAATGTATGGACATTTTGTACATTTTCTTAGACAACTCATGTGCCTTTGTCCTTTTATGAATTGTACTTTTTTTACAAACACATCATTTTACATTTTTTGTTTTCAGATCAAAATGCCTAAAAGGCCTTTTTGTTTACGTTTTAAAGTATATCATTGATACTCCAATACATTTTCATTGTCACTGAATTATTAGGGTTATTATTAGTGCTATTTTTATGAAATTATTGTAAACAAAACTGCTTAATATTATATTGTATATAGATAGTTATATTATTGATCTGCCTTACGATGACGCAATTTCTTCTAGAAACAAACTTGCTGTATTATTTTCATGTTATCTCTGTAAAGCTGTTTTGATACAATCTGTATTGTAAAAGCACTATATAAATAAAGGTGACTTGACTTAACTTGACTTAATAGGGTGGACTAAGTAATAACAGGGTGGACAAGTGGTATAAAAATGGACGGATGGATCTCTCACCTACAACCAGTTACAATATTAATTTAGTTTGAACAGAATTTTGATAAGAAACAGTAAAACATTACTAAAGAACTTTAAATACACTACTTCTTGAACTTTAAACATAACTTACTTTCACAATCACAATGTTTACTCTCAGTGTCGACTGGTTTAACACGTCAGAGCAACAAGAAGCTAACCGAGACGCTTTAGCAAATAAAGAACGGCATGGTTTTCAAACTGTAATTTTAAAAATATGGGTTTTCTACTTAACAGAGTGGACGTGTTGACCACATACAATTTGAAAGATAAAATTGGTCAAATAGACAGTTAAAATAATAGTTCTCACAAACTTGCCCAAGTTGTTGTCCCTCCGAAGAAGTGGTGACTGCTTTATGATATTGTGTCATTTAACTTCTCCAACTTTCATTAGAAGGGAAAGTAGTCCAAAAACCAGAGTGGACAATAACTTGAGAGACTAAAAACTTATAATTGTTCAAATATAATACTGGTAATTGAAGAAACTATACATTATTAGAGAGTCATTACTTATATACCCAACAATCTACATTGGAAAAAATGGATATATGGTGATATATGGTCAAAATGCTGAAAAATATTTATATGTTGATAAAAATATCCTATATGCTTATAGTTTAAATGTTGATATTTATGACTAAGACAGCTTTAAAATGGATACTGATCAACATTTTAATGCAGTAAGATCATGATCTTTACTGGGGACACAAAAGGCACTGAATCCCAGGAATGACCCTTATATAGCAAACAGTACCGATAATTATTGTAATTGGACAGTTTAAGCGATGTTTAACGACATATAACCTTTACTGACTTACCTCCACAACCACGGTGTCTCCGCAGCATAGCACCAATCCTACACAAACATTAAATGTGCATGAAGATAACATATGTGAGGTCCACAAGACTGACCACTAGTGAAAATGCTTCCATTTAGCTCTTTTTTTCTGTTTTACAATTTATATCAGCATCACAATTAGTGCAAAGTTGAAAATTATACATGAATTCGAAAATAGCAGTATTTGGTATGTGTCCCTTTTACTTTATGAGAACAGCGAGCTGGCATTGAAAAAAACAGATGATCCATGTTAGGAATTGCGATTTTTTTCAAATAGCATCTTTTGTGTTTCACATGCTCAATGTCACACATATGATAGTTACCTAGAAAATTTGATATTTCTGTTATAAATGTATTAACGTTCATAAAATCTTCAGTTTTTCCAGGTTTAAATTGGATTTTGAATCCCAGGTTTTCAGTGTGATATATGTAGACTCATAAAACTGTAGTGTTTGTAAAGTAAATGTAGTAAATGTAAAGTGTGCAAGATTTCTAATTCATGTTCTTGTCGCAAGCAATCAATTCAGGTAACTTCAACTGTAAAGTAGTTTCCATCTCTTTCTAATGGAAACAAAGGGAGTCAGTGTCCAGAATAATAGAACCTGCCCTGTCATCAGTCTGACTCTCGGGCTTTCTAGACTCTTCTTCTTCTACGCGACCAGACACAATTTATAAAGGACTTTGACGCGACTGACGTCGATTATAATATGTGGATGTCATCATTATCGCTTACCTTACAAACTGTGGATGCTCTGATTAAATCTTCATCTTGAAGAAGAGAAAATATGCTGATCAGACAGTCCAGAGGTAAACTTTGCCAGATCTCCATTCCTCACAGCAGAACTGCAGCTGCTTTCAGTTTCGGGATGATGACGTCACGATGATGTTTCCTACGGAATAACCTCAGGGACACACGACACACGATGCCTGTAAACATACACTTGCAATCAAAATTATTCAACCCCACAGAGACTGGAATAATTTACAAATGTAAGCACTTAGTGGCATATTAGAAATGATAATGTCAATATGTAAAGATTTTTTTATAGGCCTAACACATCTATTTATAATTATTCAACCCCTATTCAACATTGCTGTTTTCAAATCACTTATGGTATAGGGTACAAAACTGTGGTTACAAATATATATGTATAATAATTAAGCATTAGGGACCTCTATATCGACACTTAATTATCTGTAGTTGTGACACATGCATAAGTTTAACCAATGCATGTGCTGATGTTGAACAGCAAATATAGCCAAGACAAGAGAGCTCTCACACAAGTTGTATTACATCAAAAAAAGGCCATGGCTACAAGAATTACAGTAATACATTTGTATAATGTTCAGAGCTAATTCGATTCTGAACTCGGTAACTCAACTTTGCATTCTCAGAAGCACTCAAATAAATGTTATGAAATTCATATTTGAATGGTCAAAATGACATGGTAAATTGGAATGTTATCGAGCATTGAAAAGAAAAGTCTGGCAAAATATCTGTAGATATTTTTGTTAATGTTAGTGAATATAAATACAGCTGTTCATTGTTTGTTCATGTTATTTCACGGTGCTTTAACTGTTAACAAATACAACCTTTGATTTTAATAAAGTATTAGTAAATGTTGAAACTATGAACTAAGATTAATAAAGGCTGTAGAAGTATTCTGTAATGTTATTGAAGTTCATTAAGGTAGTTAAATAATGTAAAACTAATTAACCTTATTGTAAAGTGTTACCAGGTTTTTCAATGTCTATAGCTATAGTATTTTTTTTTTTTTTTTTTTTTGAATATCAGTTAATCTTTTTTCCCCAAGTGATTGGTTTTTTTTCATGGTCTTGGTTTTAGTTTTAGTTAATAGGCTAACCTTGGTTCACATGTTGTTATGATAACATGCTTTTTAAAATGTTCACAGTCTACACTCTTTACCCCAAAATGATAAAGACAGATTTGCCATTACTTTGCCAATGTATTTATTTAAAGAAAAACTGAATGAAGGGGTCTGAGTGCTTTCTGAATGCACATATAAACTATAAAACTTTACAAGAGTGTCACTGTCCGAGGAATGTTTGATTTGCAGGCTTCAGGCATCACAACACCATTACTTCGTGACCTTCAAGTCAGCCATGCGCTTGAACAGAGTCCAGTAATGAAAAGGCATCTCGTCTTGACATGCCCAACGGGACAGAAACTCAGCCCAATCTGAGGCGAGGAACCAGTTTGAGACCAAAAGTAACATTACCTGATAATAAGTAAGTGACAATATGCCCCATTTTTGTCAAAATATACTGTATAGGAACAAACTTTACAATGACAGTTTTCATGTGACAAACATGTATCACATACGTTTTAGCTTATTAGCGTAGTCCTGTTTATCTTTTTGCGAAAGTTGATAAGGAGTTTGAAAAAACTATAAATATTAGGTCATCATAAAGTTTAAAAGCTCATATAAATAGGGCACTGGAACTTTTGATCTGATATTTAAACATGAAAGTGCAAAATTAATTTCATAAATGAATTAATAGGATTGACCACATTTAAGAAAATAAACCTTCTTGAAACATAGATAAGTTGTGGTTTCACAAATACTCGCACTCAGATGTACAGTATAGGCCTGTGTTGCCTTCATTGAGTCATTTAACTGATCATGCCTGCAGGGGGAGTGATTGCAAAAGATGTTACAGTAATGTTTTCTTGAATTGATAAACAATGCTGCTAAGTAAAAAGCTGCAAAGTATTAAAATTGGGATTATATGCCTTGCTCGAGTGTATAGAGAATGGACGGACAGTCTTTCTCCGATCTGCAGTTGTTCCTGAAGCACCTGCAGTCTAGACTTCAACACTCATAAACCACAGCAAACACAACTGAGAGTTCATCATCAGCAAGAGAGAAAGAAAGAGCGTCAAGAAAGAAGTCAAATTGGACAAAAAAAAAAATATTTCGCAGTATTCTGTTCTCTAAAGACGATTTTTAGATACATTTATTTATTTTTCCAGTTTCCTGTTTAGCGTTTCTTTAGAGTACAATCATTCTGAATTGTTCTTGGCAATTCACATTGATCCACAACAGCAAAGATTCAAGTGCGCAAAACCACCTGTTATCAGAATCAGAGCTTTATTCGCCAAGTGCGCGCAAACACATTGAGATTTGTTGTAGTTTTCAGGAGCTTTGGAACATTTATTCATTCACGCATATATATTTGCATACATAACACAGGAGAATAGAAAGAATATTTCAATAAGTAAGATTAAGAAAAAATAATAAATTAAAAAAATAAAGTAATATACATCAGGTTCCGAAGGCCTGGTATGTTGAGTCTTCCTAACAACGTATTATGTGCTTAGTGTTAATTGATTATTTTCCAGCCTGTGTCAAACGGTTTGTTTCATTAACAGGATGATGGAATAAAGCATATAGGGCTACTGTAATGCATATGAGACATCATGGGTGTCTCTAAAGCCCGTGAGAACACGCCCAGAGATATAAAGCCGTCTTCAGTGTGAGGATGAAGGGCTCAGATCACACACATCTGCTCAACCTGTGCCGATATGCGCTCTCAACACCTGAAGGTGGACACACACGACCTGGACACACCGTGAAGGTGGACACACACGTGCGGGGAAACTATCCTTGCTGGGACTTTAGTGCAAACTGACTTTATTTACTAATAGACTGGATATTCAAGTTCCTCGTTCCTTTTGAGCGCAAACGAGACAGGACCATCATGAGCAGAAAAACACGACGCTGGATATTTCACACTTTCCTTTGTCTGGGAATAATCTACTTGAAAATGGGGTGAGCTGATAAAAACTTTACCGTAGGTAAATAGGTCATGCTGTTTGGTGTCTATAAGTTCTACTTTTCTAGTTCCAGCTGAAGTGAAATTGATGTAGGCTATTATCAGATTATTTTATAACAACGATAGTGAGAGAACAAATATAATAGTTTTTATTCAGTGAGAAATGCACTTTTTGGGGGAAAATACAAGCCATTTAAATTATGATGCTTTACAGAGACATTAGGGGATCCGCTGCGCACTTCGGGGCTCTTCGAAAACCTGTGTGGACATCTTCGGTGCGCCCGTGAGCGCGTGAGCTGTCCAGTGCTCGTCCACGCGCAGTAGCCTATCCTATATAAACTGCACTAGGCTGTAGGCTATAATATATATATATATATATATATATATATATATATATATATATATATATATATATATATATATATATATATATATATATATATATATATGCTATCTCCTACAGGTCGTCCAGTTTTTAATCCTACAGTATATTGGGCATGCATTCAAAGATCAGTTTGATTCGCGCTCTTCTCTGATCACTTCTAGGGGGTTCTCCACCGTACTGGCGCTAGGAGCGAGCATCATATGCAATAAGATCCCGGGCCTGGCGCCCCGTCAGCGGCTCATCTGCCAAAGCCGCCCGGACGCGCTGGTCGTGATCGGCCAGGGCGCACAGATGGGCATCAGCGAGTGCCAGTTCCAGTTCAGACACGGCCGCTGGAACTGCTCCGCGCTCGGCGAGAGGACCGCTTTCGGGAGAGAGTTGAAAGTGGGTATGTTGGACATCTTCTCATGTATGTCAGTCGAAAACAGTGTTTGGGGGAACATGTGCCACCAAAGATATGAGGGAAGTGTTTACTAATGTGGTTACGGATTATGCAGTTTGTTTAATTTGGGGTAAAACAGTTACCTCCTTTACTAGTCGCAGTTCATTGGCTTCCATATAAAAATCGACCGGTTGAAGTTAAGATTTCCGCGCCACATGCCTGAAATGTCTGGTAGATGAGATATAACGTCTAGGCTATATATGCGCGCGCATGTTTCTCACCTGCGGTCATAGCTATTCATGATGCGCTACAAAACATCTCATTACAATCGCAGAAAGTAACCAATCATTAAAGATGGGAATATAATAATAGTATAAATAATATGTTTATAAATATCTTCAGGAAAGATACAAGCACAAGCTCTTCTTGGAGGGCTGTAGGCCAACTTGAATTGCTTTATTAATTTACTGTACTTTTTTTAGATTAAAAAAATGCTTGAAGTTTAATAGCTTTGAGATCAGTATTTCAGTGTCTCGGGCTCTTTAAAGCAAGGCACCGAGGGTTTTGTAAAGAACTAGAAGTTCTCTGACAGAATGACTACTTGGTTCTTGTTTGAACCTTTATTTTTAAGAATACAGCCCCCTTTCCAAACGGAAAACTGTCATGTGAGTTTGGTACTAACATTGTTCATGCATATATCAGTGTTTGGGTTAGTATTTGCAGCCTAAAGAGTTTTTCCACAGGTGTAAATTACAGAGCATGAAAAGATGTCACCTGAGACAAAAGGACTTTTACTTTGCCAAACCAGTGCCGTCAGATCAATAATAGTGTTCGATATTAAGTATATGTAATGACATGGACAAAAATATAAGTATATTTCTTTGCAACTTAAGTAGCTTCAAAAATCCCCGATGAAAATGTTACATTAATTCTGCATGGGCTCTGCGAGAGCTCAGATATAAAACATGAATAAAAACAATGAATTTTTACATTTTTGACTTTACATTCATTGATTTATCACATTATCTTGGATGACAGCTCTAATTTACAATTCGAGTTAATGGTTATACATCTGCCAATTATGCAAATACTGCCGTGTTTGTCAGTGATTCATGGAGAAGCGATGAGTGATAACCTCAGGAAGTAGATGTTCGGAAGTTCATTCCTTTCTTCAAGTAGATCTTTTTTTTTTTTTTTACTTTTGAGCTCATTCATATTTTGTCTAATTAAATGTATTAAATGTTCTCTGTCTGTGAAATATATATATAAAAAGTATAAAAAACACACACTTATTAGTCAAGTCACATTTATTTATATAGTGCTTTTTACAATACAGATTGTTTTAAAGCAGCTTTACAGAGATCACAGGAAAATAATGCAACTAAGTTTGTTTCCAGAAGAAAATAGTGTCACTGTCCAGCTTAAGTAAGTTCAGTGATGGTTCATTTTTATTGTAAAAAAGTTATTATTTATATATATATATATATATATAAAAAAATAATAACTTTTTTACAATAAAAATGAACCATCACTGAACTTACTTAAGCTGGACAGTGACACTATTTTCACTATTTTATATATATATAGCCGCTCTGCACTGAAAAAAGTGAAACATCAGTGCAATTCATTCAAAATATATATTTACATTGGTCCAGTGGAAAATTGTGATTTTCAGTTTATACCTTCTGTTTTCACTTTGCCTCAAAGTACATGTTACTGTTACGAAACTGCTCCGAGACTTGGAGGTGAAGATCCAAATGCAGCTTTATATAGAATAGTCGTACAGGCAGGGTCAAGAATCAGCAAACAGGACAATGGAGAATACACAGAGAGAATCCAAGAAACAGGCAGAGGTCAGGGCAGGCAGCAAGAATCAGAGTCCAAGAACAATCCAAAGTCAAAAACAGAAAAACAAACACGGGAAAACGCTCGGAAATGCAGACACACAGTACAACAAGACTTCGCGGTGAGTGAATGAATGAACATGGTATAAATAGACTGAGACTAGCAGGATGACAAGACACAGGTGAATACAATCAGTGATAATGAGGTACAGGTGAATGTGATCAGTGATGATGAGTCCAGGCAGTGAGTATGGTAAATGTAGTTTGTGAGGAAGTGATCATAGTCTATTGTGGAGTGCCCTCTGGTGGCTCTCGAGGGCACTCCAGCTGGTGATCGTTACATAGCCCCCCCCCAATGAGCGGCTTCCAGACGCTCCAAAACTGTCCAGGTGGGTGGTGGCATGGAGGCGGATCCGGGGGCGGGATGGAGGGTCAGGTCCGTGGAGCAGAAGAGGACCTGGAGACTGCGACAGGACGGAAGGCCAGGGCGGAGCAGACAGTCCATCGGGCGGCCAGGGCGGAGCAGACAGTCCATCGGGCGGCCAGGGTGGAGCAGACAGTCCATCGGGCGGCCAGGGCGGTGAAGACCCTTCGGTCGGCCACGGTGGTGAAGACCCTTTGGGCGGCCACGGCGCAGGAACAGGCACCGGCTCAGGAACAGACACCGGCTCAGGAACTGGGACAGGAACAGACTCTGGCTCAGGAACAGGAACAGGAACAGACTCTGGCTCAGCAGACGCAACGTGAACAGTCTCTGAATCGGCCATCTTGTCCTTAGACACTGGGTCGGAGGCGGCCATCTTGTCCGTAGACACTGGCTCGGAGGCGGCCATCTTGTCCGTAGACACTGGCTCGGAGGCGGCCATCTTGTCCGTAGACACTGGCTCGGAGGCGGCCATCTTGTCCGTAGACACTGGCTCGGAGGCGGCATATATAATGATGTATATAATGACTTAATAAAATCTGAGTATCATAGCAGGATCTTCTATAGCAGTAGTGCCATTCAATTAACAACTAATATTTAATGATTTAACCAGTTATTAATAAAACAGCCAACTACTTGATTATTATCACTAATAAACAAAATCTTCTGGTCAGAATTTCTCTTGGATTCCTACAATAACACATATGTATCAGAGACACACAGTTACAGCAGCCTGAGAAAAAGTAATGTAAAAACTAAAGGGTCAAGAGACCAACTAAAGCAAACACTGATCTCCATCATGGTGACATCAAACTGTATTATTTTTTAATAAAAAATTTATGAAATATATGTGAAATAACTGTGTTTCTGTTAAAAAGCTTAATGAAGATATCTGTAATAGTCTTTTGCACTTATTTAAATTAGGATATTTTACATTCATTTTATGTTTTTTGTTTGGCAGCTGCCAGTCATTGACCGTTTTTTTAAGATTTTATTTTTTACAGTGTAGGTTGTATCAAAGCAAAAAAATTACACACATTCTTTGTAACAAACGATATAATTACTTTGGGTTAAGGTAAAACGTTGTGTTGGAAAAAATGAAAATTTTGGTTTGACATTAAATCAAAATTTACGGTTTTAACTAAATCATAAATACAATTTGAGAAAATCTATAAAAATTAGATGTAACAAATTACATCAATTTTTTTAAGTTAATCCAAAGTATCATTTTTTTTCAGTGTGGAGAAAACCGTGATGTCATCGTCCAGCTCAGTTCAGTTCTCATATAATGGTGTCAACACAGGCAGATCAGTATTATTGTTGAATATTAAGTGTCCCCAATTAAGCAAGCCAAAAGCTAAAGGCGAAAAAGGCGTATAACAGACTACTTAATTGTCTGCACATAACCAAACGTTTTTACAAATACATTTGTAAGTTTACAAAGTCATTTGTTTTTGCGCTTCTAATTCTGCTGGCAGGCAGTCGAGAGTCCGCGTTCAGGTACGCCATCCTCTCGGCCGCGGTGGCCCACGCCATCACCTCGGCCTGTACGCGGGGGAACCTCAGCGCCTGCAGCTGCGACCGGGACAAGCAGGGCTTCCACGGGCACGCCAGCGGCTGGAGGTGGGGCGGCTGCTCCGCAGACATAACCTACGGCCTGGGCTTCTCCAAAGTCTTTATGGATGCTAGAGAGATCAAACACAGTGCCAGGGCGCTCATGAATCTGCATAACAACGAAGTCGGAAGAAAGGTATGTATTTCAAAGTCCCTTGCATCTTTGAAAGGCCCCCGGGCCGCGGTTTTAGTCATGCAAGTACAGCTCATATCTCTTTGAATGGGGAAACATCAAATGCCAAGTGTACGATTAAAGGGTTAGTTCACCCAAAAATGAAAATTAAGTCATTAATTACTCACCCCCATGCTGTACCAACCCCGTAAGACCTTCGTTCGTCTTCGGAACACAAATGAAGATATTTTTGATTAAATCTGAGAGGTGTAACACTGCTACATAGGCTGCCTAAGGGAATGAAACCTGACGGCCCAGAAAGTCAATAAAGAAAATGATTAAATATTCCATGTCACAACAGTGGCTCAACTATAAGTTTATCAAGCGACGAGAATACTTTTTGTGCGGAAATAAAACAAAAATAACGACTTTATTCGACTATTCCTTTTCTTCCTTGTAGGCCTGAAACGAGACTTCAAGAGATTTCCACGACGCATGCGCGAGAATTGTGATCTCCTTCAACTACTTCAGTTAAGTTCTCGCGCGTGCGCGTCGTGGAAATCTCTTGAAGTCTCGTTTCAGGCCTACAAGGAAGAAAAGAAATAGTCGAATAAAGTCGTTATTTTTGTTTGTTTTCGCTTGATAAACTTATAGTTGAGCCACTGTTGCGAAATGGAATATTTAAACATTTTCTATAATGACTTTCTGGGCCGTCAAGTTTCATTCCCTTAGGCAGCCTATGTAGCAGTCATCCACCTCTCAGATTTAATCAAAAATATCTTCATTTGTGTTCCGAAGACGAACGAAGGCTTTAACCCCTCAAAACAAAGCAGTTTATGCCATTTCTACTATTTATATGATAATTTTTAAAATAGTTATATGTATTTTGACATTAATGTAAATTGTACATTGTTTTTTATGCATTAGAGCTAATATTCTGCTCATAAGGTTTTTGCTGAAGAACTTAGGCCTTTGGTACAGCATGGGGGTGAGAAATTAATGACTTAATTTTCATTTTTGGGTGAACTAACCCTTTAAATTTCATATTTGAAGTCACCAATAAAATCTGACATGAACTGTCTGCCTCACAAATGTTATTTCTTACGCTCATATGGCGTATATTTCAGGTTGGTCCAGCCAATGCACATTTGCATGAGCCTCAGGTTTCTCTGAATTTACCAAATCCTGATTGGCTTTTTTATTTAGAAGGCGGGACTTATTCCGCCATATTGGCTGATGCAGTTTCCGCCATTCATAGTAATACAAGAGATCCGTCTTTGTATATCTGTAGTCTTCGATGTATTTGATTGTAAAGGAAAGGTTTCCGTTTGTATCTTTGTCGTAAATGAAAAGCTGCCAGACACGCTTTAGTTTCTAGTGCTTGCTTTAAAAGAACAGTTGGCCCACAGTATAGAGTAACTATTTTACAAGGTGGCGATTTCGTATAAATTTGTATGATGTGAATTGGATAAAAAGTAGGATGAAGGTTCACCCCTAAACATATCCGTCATTTGGGGGAAAACATAGATGATTCAAAACCATGTGAATGAGATTGGGCAATTTCATATGAATTAGCCACGAGTTCCCCAGTTTGTCACCCTTGTGTTGTGTGACTCTCTCTCTGTGGAGCTCAAAAGAGTTCAACCCGTTATTTTACGTTCCCTTAAAGCATACTAGTGACAAAATCACACGAGAAGTTTCATAAAAAGTAGTGTGTATTCCACCACATAATAAAGATAACTGAAACTTTTTATCTCACAATTGCAAGACAAAAAGTCAGAATTGCAATTCTGACTTTTTTCTCGCACTTGCAAGTTTATATCTCGCAATTCTGACTTTATAATTTTATAACAATTCTGACGTCACGTGGGATGTAAACTCGCAATTGCGAGAAAAAAGTCAGAATTGTGAGATTTTTTTATTCTGTGGCGGAAACAAGCTTCCATATGTTCAGCTACGAGACATGACGTTCGGTCATGCCTTGTCACGTCATGTTGGAAAACGAGGATATGTGGATGACCTACGAGAGCTTCATGCGGGTTTTGAATGGCATGAGGGTGAGTGAATGACCGAATTTTCATTTTTGGGTGAACTATTTCTATAAGAGGTATTATCTACCAGCGAAGTGATGTTTTGGTTACACTGAACGGATCAAGTGAAAGTCAAGTACAGGGAAGGATTCAGTAACTATGGCATTGCGGTTTGCAGCCGTCAACAATCCAGCAGCAAAGCCAAGACTGGCCTGGCACTGCGATAATAGGAAGCTTTTAGGGGTAAGAGCAGTATAAGTGCTCGAGTTTGATTACAAATCAGATGAGCTCCAACACACTGAGCTCTGTACAAAACCACTCCCATTTTCTGCTCTGTTAAATAGACACTGGTTACACCAGTATCCCCTATCTCTACCTTTGATGGAAACGCTTTATCTTTGATGGTGTGCTTTTGTCTCATCTTTCAATGCTCAAGCCGCCAGAGGTCCTAAAAGGCTTTTTCACTTTCACCTGGAGGCTGTGCTTTTCCCCAGATACAGTTCAGACATCTGTAGGTTGTCTTTGATGTGGAATAAGGGATACAGTCCCTTGGGGCAAAAGTGTGCTTAAATGTATTGAATGTGCACTTTTAGTGTACTTTTTTTTAACTGTACATATACGTACACTTAAGTACTTACTACTTTAGTAAGTTACTACTTTACTACTTTAAAGAACATTTTAAATCATTATGTTTTAGTAATCTTTTGTCAATATTTAACAAAGTACACATATTGTGATGTGTTGCTTGACATACTAAAGCACAGGTATTGTGTTTCATGTATCATTTAAAATTTAGAGTGTTATTTTACATTATATTTAAAGTTAAATACATTTTATTTGTATTAAATTGCAACTTCTTTACAAATGTGTAATTACAAATATATTTGAATATGTGAATACAAGTTTCAATAGAAATTACATTAAAGTATACATTAGTTTGCCATAAATACTTGTCAGTACATTCGGCAGTACACATTTTAACCATATTTCAAAGACAATCAAATTATGAAATGACAAATAAAGATGCTAAATACTAAAGTCCTGTTTAAGTGGGTCAAAAATGCTCTCTGAAGTTCAGCTAATTGCAATTAAAATGTAAACTATAATACATGTTTATTTACTTGTAAATATCATGCAATTAAAAACATTCAGTTTGACTTTTACAAACTTCAATTTGTATTTTTTTAAAGAATATTATTTCCGTGATAAGGACTCTTTATAAAAGAATGCTTTTTAAAGTGTTGCGCAAATTTGTAATGGGAACGCGTTTTGTGATTTCTTTTTGCATTGCTTCATCAATAGGAGGAAAATTACAATAATAAAAATAAAGTTCCAAGTGCCCAACCAAAGGGAACACTAATCACCATAATGGTGAGTTCAAACTATTTTTTTTTTAGGAAAATCCACATCAATTTATGAAGTCAGCTTATGTGATGTTCTCTCAAATCTTTCAGTTGTATTGACAATTCAACATTCAAGATAACTTCTGGAAATAAGTGAATGCAACTAGACTAGACAAAGATAACTGCAGAAGTGGAGGAAATGAGCAAAAAGCCTATTTCCCAAGCACTCAAACCACTCAATTAATTTTAACTTGTTTTTTTTGAGTAAACAGTAAATAGTATGTGAAGAGTAGAGTTTACTAGGTTTTTACAATCAAGTTAAGACATAAAGTGTTAGTTAGAACAACTGTTGGATTGTACAGTGTAGTCATTATGATGCACTATATATTCCAAGCCACTATATATTCGGACGTCAATGAAATCAAACATCATTGGTTCTCGCATGCCTCACGACCAAACATCAATAATGTCAATGCAGTTAAATACAGTTTGACAGAAATCGCATTTATCATACAGCGTTTTAATTTTTGAATGAAAGAGAGACTAATCAGTCAAGCTTAATGAAGGGTAAAGAAGCTTCCCGCGTATCTAGTGTGTTCCACCTTTGGTCACAGAGAGCTGATTCATGGCACCAACACTTCTCCTCATTCACCCTGACATTGTGCAGCTAGTTGAACAGCCTTTTCTGTGGGACTGCGTTCATACGGTCTTATCTGAGACGCTAAATTGCCTCTTAGTGAACTGACTATCCCTACAGGATCATTCTAGCTGCAGGTTTTGTGTTGAGCAAACTAAAAGAGTGCTCTGTTTGAATGCCCCCTCCCTTTCTTAACTTATGCCAGCGAATGTAATGACATTGGCTCATGGTGCCCATCTCTGAAGAACAGATAGCAGAGGGTCTTGGTATGATGAGAGGATGTGCGATTTGACTGGTGTTATTGTTGTTGGCATGTTGTGGAGAAAAATAACACTATGTGCAATGACAATACAGTTATTGTACATTTGTTTGTTGAGTGTGAAGTCATGTAATTATTGGTTTGCTAAGTGAAGCCTCACTTTTGCTATTGCTCATACAGGGTTTGTAATTTAAACAAGCAACCTTAAATTTAACTAACTTAAACTAACTAACTTGTTAAACTAACTAACTTGTCCCGTACCATTTGTGCTGTGAACATAAATACCTGATAGAGAACAAGAACCTTATACTTTTTACCTAATAGAGGAAAGAACCCAAGCCATTTTTGAGAACAGAATAGAGACTTGGGAAGCCATCTAACAAAGAACACCCTAGCAACCACTTAGCAACCATCCAGAAGACCCTACAGTAAACACCTAGAGTTAGCAAGCATGAAGACCCAAGCAAGGACAGTGTTTCCCAACCCTGTTCCTGGAGGCAACAAACTCTCCCTAATCCAACACACCTGAATCAAGTCATCAACTCATTTTAGTAGCTGCGTTTACATGGACACTTATAATCGGATTGACGGCTCAATCGGACTAAAAAACCTTCATGTAAACACCTTAATCGATCCGATTGAGCTCGATCCGATTGAAATTTAGATCCGATTAGCTGCGTTTACATGGTTCAATCGGAATGAAATCAATCCGATTGATGAATCCGAACACGGTGTTTACATGAACGATAAATAAAGTAATCGGGTTGATGTGCGCGTTTATATGTCACAAGATTCAAATCGGAATTGATTTTTTGACATGCGCACACTGCACGAATATGCCGCTGTTCGCGCATAACTATTCTCCTTATTGCATAACTATTCTCCTCTATTGGTTCTTTATTTTTTTTAAACAGCAGACTTAATATGTATCCATCTCTGGTCATGATTTGGAGACGATGAGCATGAACCGCTTTGCCGTGCTGCTTATATTGATCACGCAGTAAAACCCAAAACTAGTCGTCTATGGATGATAATCTTAAACAAGCACTGGTGGGACGTTGTCCTGCTTCACTTCACAGACGCTGAGTGAAATGAGAATTTTTTAATAACGGAACACTCATTTTATATTCACTTTATTCAACAGGAAGAACAGCTCGTTCCGTGCGTCATACGTCATTACGCTATTGCAACGTCTTTGCACATGCGCAGTCCTTTTAGTATCGGTTTTCAATCCGATAAAGTGTTTACATGTTCTCTCGATCGGATTACAAAAGGAGTAAACCACCCCTTTCAATCGGATCTAAATTTCAATCGGATCGAGCTCAATCGGATCGATTAAGGTGTTTACGTGAAGGTTTTTTTAGTCCGATTGAGCCGTCAATCCGATTATAAGTGTCCATGTAAACGCAGCTAGGGGGTGGTTTACTCCTTTTGTAATCCGATGCAGAGAACATGTAAACACTTGATCGGATTGAAAACCGAAACTAAAAGGACTGCGCATGTGCAAAGACGTTGAAATAGCGTAATGACGTGTGACGCACGGAACAAGCTGTTCTTCCTGTTGAATAAAGTGAATATAAAATGGTTCCGTTATTAAAAAATTCTCATTTCACTCAGCGTCTGTGAAGTGGAGCAGGACAACGTCCCACCAGTGCTTGTTTAAGATTATCATCCATAGACGACTAGTTTTGGGCGCGCGGGGTTTTACTGCGTGATCAATACACGGGTTTCTTGTATACAAACAATACCGGATGCGCGCGCATCCAGGGGGCAAAAAAACGCTATCTGTTATGCCGAGTTCTGTAAAAGAACATTGTATTTAACGTAGATTTCGCATTGACTCAATAATAAACTGCAATTTCAGAGTTGGATCTGTTTGTTTGTGTTTCATATTAATATAACATTATGTAAAACGCCCAACTGTTTACGATTCAAAATCCGGACATACTGTGATGCATGTATGAATCATCATGTTAGACTAAGTTAGTAATGTAATTGCCTCTATAGAGCCCGAATTTGCTTTTATATAAGTTAACTTTGTTTACGTTACTTTACGACCTACAACATATCATGACTGCACACATATTACTTTACTGTAAATCAAAGATTTGACGATGGATTATGTGGGAAGCAGTAGGCTACCTCCGACCGTGGCGATTATATTAAAAAAACGTACTCTCAGCAATGGTGAGATCTTGCTGGATCCCTACGCAATACCTGACGATCTTTGGATTGTGGATGACAAGAAGTGGCCAGCAATTGTATGGCCTGATAAATATAATTGTCTAATTCAGACACCAAGTGTGTATACAAGAGAAATGATTAGAGCGTACAAATCCCTTGATGCATACAACTACGTGCTATGTGGTCATGTGCAGCTCGTCAAATACTTTGATGCTGCACCGGATTTTTGCGTGTTGAGGTCAGATGTGCTCCCTAGTCAAAGGCAAGGCATTAAAGCCGAGCCTTATGATGCCTGGGTGTATGTCCATAAGGGCCTTGGTTACATCCTTACGGCTAACTGCAAATGCATGGCAGGGTACGTCTATCAAAATGTATCTGCCATCAGAAACCCTTTACTCCGGTACGAAGACCGCGGGTCTTTTGCCCCCTGGCTGCGTGCACAAGTAGTGATGACGTCGCCGAGAAATCCATGTATATAAGCAGCACGGCAAAGCGGTTCATGCTCATCGTCTCCAAATCATGACCAGAGATGGATAAATATTAAGTCTGCTGTTTAAAAAAAAATAAAGAACCAATAGAGGAGAATAGTTATGCGCGAACAGCGGCATATTCGTGCAGTGTGAGCATGTACAAAAATCAATTCCGATTTGAATCTTGTGACACATAAATGCGCACATCAACCCGATTACTTTATTTATCGTTCATGTAAACACCGTGTTCGGATTCATCAATCGGATTGATTTCATTCCGATTGAACCATGTAAATGCAGCTACACATGACAACGATATGAAGTTTAGAAGTTTTTCCTTTGAGTTTTCCACGTACAGACGACATCATTGTCATCGTCACAAGGATCCACGAAAACAACTAAAAACGCTGTATTCTGCTGCCAGGCCATTAGATGGCGATGAAACACTATAGACTGAACATATAATACTCATGTGCATGACATCATCGTCTTCAGAGATTCACGTTTTTGCTGTTTACATGGAAGCCATTTTCATGCACCCAAAACGCCATTGTCGTGTAAATGAACGGCCAAAAATCACGTTTTTAGTTGAAAACGGTGTCCCCTCAAGACCAGGCACCGGTTGCACCCGCTGTGTAGAAGTTACAACTTAGCCTAGTTTTGACATAAAGGGGCTCTAAAGTATTTACGCACTATTAAATATTTCTCCATTGCACCATTAAATGTAGTTGAAATGTTACGCTACTTATAAACGAAATATTTATGAAAGCCTCTAACCAGGAGTAACGGATGTAATAAAATATTAGATTGACTGAGTTTCATTAATACGGTCTTGATTTCAATTCTTTAGACATATCTGGTAATGTTGACATTTATATGAATTTACATTTTAAGAGAGAGAACAGTATCTGAATTTATTACTTGGTTGCGCTTTATATCAATAGTCCACTTTAGACATTCTACTAAGATTCTTCATTCTGATTCTAGCATCTAAATAAAGAGTTGGCAGATATAAAGCAGACAGTCTATGTCAACTACATGTCAACTTATTCTACTAACCCTAACCCAACATGTGGTTGCAAATTAATGAGAGTTAGTTGACATGTAGTTGCAAAGTTACTTATAGTTAATAGAATGTCTAAAGTGTACTATAGAAATAAAGCGTAACGCATTACGGTGTTTGCGCTCTTCAACACAAACTCGACTAAACAGTGTGTCTTTGTTTGCAGTGGTCCATGTCAAATTTATTGTTTTGTTTTATTTGTCATTGGTATTTATTGATCCTTATATTAATTTCAAATACAGTTGAATGTTATATACCTATTATGTTACTCATGATTAAGTACCCAGCAAACAATTTTGCATTTAAAAGACGTCTAATAGCCATCCGAACACAGCCCAGACGTCTAGGCTAAAACAAGGCTGAATTTGGGCTGTCAGGGAACTTTTAATAGACGTCTAAAAACTATAGCCCAAGAATAGACCAGCCATCAATTAGATAACATGTCAAAGAAATTAAATCAAACACCTTGCAATCACAGTTGACTTTGCTCACACAATGAAATATCATATATCTCACAAGTTATGTTGGCAAAAACGACATGTAACCAAATTCAAACTTATTTTGCCTAGAAGTGTGTTACTCATAGCCAGACTATATCGGGTCTATAGTTAATCTAGACGGTGACATGACGGCTATTGACTGCTGGGTAGTATAGTATTTCAATGGGAACATATTTTTCCGGTAGTTATGTGAAGCAAAAAATGAGTCAAGAATAAACTTCAAAGCATTTCAGCACAACTTCTGCTCATGTATTTGAAGGATGCTATTAGATCATTGAGGGTAAACGTCATATTATGCGTTAGACCTACTTCTGCATTACGTTCCTACGTTCTGCCTTAAGAACAAATGGTGCAGCCAAATAAAGTACAGACTTAGTTACTGTGGCGAGCAGGACGAGGCTGAGGGCCGTGAGAGAGCGGCGCGAGTCCGGTGGCGTGATTACTGATAATGAGCGACACCTGCGCTACGGACCGGTCTCGTATCTCTCACGGAGGAGCGGAGGCACAAAGAAGGAGCGACGATAGTGAAGAGAGAGAGAGGAACAGCCCTGGACATATGTTGTGTTTGTTATATGTGACAGCAGTCGTCCGTGAGGGGCTGCTGTCTTAACTTTCATTTTGTATTTGTTTATTTTACGTTTATTAAAGTCTTTGAATGTTCGCCAGTTCCCACAACATCTAACCTTGCTACAGTTACAAACTAGGTGTGGAGTTTACGCTCCAATTTAAGAAAGACTGCTAGTTGACATGTAGTTGCAATGTTACTCATCATTAGTAGGGGAGCGCGGGGCACAACCTAACGCGGGGTTAAATGTAACACGGACTTTTTACATAGTTAGTCGGGATCAAGCCGGTTGTGTTTCCGCTTTTTTTCTCTTGCTGCCAGAAGACGGTCTCCCGCGAATTTGTGGAAAGTTTTGATAAGATTTCATGAAGATACTGGACAAAGAGTGTTTTGACACCATGCAAGTAATTTATTTCATCATAGGTTTTTTTTGGTTTTTGAGTTGGGTGTGTGTGTTCGTCACCAAATCTAACTTTATATTGCCTTAATTACTGTCTTGTTGGCTAAAACATAGCACCGTTTTGAAACATGTCAGCAAATCCTAGCAACTGTTAGCTAGGCTTATGTTTTACACAGCGGGGTTAGTTGTAGCACGTGTTACAACTATAAGCCGCCAAGTGTACAATGATAATCAAATGAAAACAGGGAGCCACACAACTTTTCAGGTTTGAGTATTTATTTATATATTTAACTTTGTTGGACTTTCACAAACAATGTTGAATTTAATTTTTTTTTTTTAGTTTACTATGCATTGATCACTTGTTTCTTTTTTAAAAATATAGCCTGGTTTTAATGCAATAAACCCTTTAAATTTTTATTTTAAGCTCGTTTTTATTATTATTACTGTTATTATTATCAATAATAATAATTTTACATGCAGCTGCCACACATAAATGTAATTCAATTGCAATTACAATATTTGATGATTTTATTTATTTATTTATGTATTGCTTGCAAAACTGTGCACCCCTTTTCTATGTCTCTATCCATGATATTGATCCATAATAGAAGGATGATTGGATGAGGGATGGATGTATGGATATCTATCTATACAGATGCACAAACAATATCAAACTATACAGATAAAATAGTACTGAATTATGTGTGTTACACACAAGTGTTACAACTAACCCCTCTGTCTGTTACAATTAACCCCGCATATGGGGTAGGTTGTAACATTTGCACTTCTGTCACTTTCAGTGCAACTGTACGAAAATGGAAGCTCCTAGAAAAAAACTTTAAGTGTTCATTTGTAGCAGAGATGTGTATGTTGCTTGTGTAAAAAAAAGATGAATCTAACTTAATTATTTTTTAAATAATTGAGCCAAAACCAAAATGTGTTAGGTTGTGCCCCGCTCTCCCCTAGAATGTCTAAAGTGGACTATTAAGTCTGGGTTAGGGTCATTTAATCACAAAACGACATGTGGTCTGTTGGACACTTCATGCATGCAATGGTCGCATAGCTTTCTTTACGTAGCCCTATAGCAACTACATGGCAAAGGTGTAAAAACAACCAGAATACTTTTGCACCAGCAACAAATTCTAGTTCTTTGTCTTGTGTAGCTTCATGAGGATTTTATACCTAATTAAGCAACCCTTTTTAATCTGAATACTGAAGTTCAAACAAAACGTCAACATGAAACGATATAGCAAGCTCCCAAATTTTTGTAATTTATACAATGTAGGTGTATTTGTAATGTATGACATCATTTGAGTGTGTTGACAATTTGTGGTGTATTCACAATTTGTGGTGTATTCACATTGAGTAATGAAGCATTTGCTTAATGAAAGCGCTCATCCACCCCCCCCCCCCCCCCCCACCCCCCCACCCCTCCTCTTGCTGCTGTGCCTGACGCAGGTCCTAGAGCGGAGTATGCGGCTGGAGTGTAAATGCCACGGTGTGTCTGGATCCTGCACCACCAGGACCTGCTGGATGACCCTGCCCAAGTTTCGTGAGCTCGGCTACATCCTCAAAGACAAATACACCAACGCTGTCCACGTGGAGCCAGTGAGAGCCACGCGCCACAAACGACCAACATTTCTCAAGATCAAAAAACCCTACTCGTACCGCAAGCCCATGGACACAGACCTGGTGTACATCGAGAAATCTCCCAACTACTGCGAGGCGGATCCGGTGAGCGGCAGCGTCGGCACTCAGGGGCGAGTGTGCAACAAAACGCTGATGCACCACCACAACGGCTGCGACCTCATGTGCTGCGGGCGCGGGTACAACACACACCAGTACTCACGCGTGTGGCAGTGCAACTGTAAGTTCTTTTGGTGCTGTTATGTCAAATGCAACACGTGTAGCGAGAGGACAGAGGTGTACACGTGTAAATGATGTAAATTTTGACTCCCTGACCTTAAAATATGACTCAATCAGGTGGCATTTATTCTTTTGCACAAGACTTTACTTTAGACATGCTTCCTTCACTTTAATGGACGATCATCGAGTATTCATCGTGAGAAGTGTATATTGCTCTATTTCTGATGCCACGCCGTTTTACCTGCTTTCTTCACTAAATCTAGAGCGTGACTTGGGTCTGCAGGATCCTGAAGCTATCTGGATTCAAATAAGGCTTTCTTGTCTTCGACCTGCTGTAAAACTGATGACAATTATCTGCACATTGATTTTACCAATGGAGTTACTGGGACATGGACGTCTTGGAATTAAAACAATGGAGAAAATACTCCAGCTGAGCACAACAGCAGGGTTCCAGAAGTAAATCCTATTCATCATCTCTGATAATGTATGACGTTTCAAGACAGACCTACCGTGAGTCAAGTCAAGTCACAATTATTTATATAGCGCTTTTTACAATACAGATTGTTTCAAAGCAGCTTTACAGAGATAACCGGAAAATAATACAAAAAAGTTTGTTTCCAGAAGAAAATAGCGTCACAGTCCAGCTTAAGTAAGTTCAGTGATGTTTCATTTTTGTTTTAAAAAAAGTTATTAATTTAGTTAATTTATATATAGCCTACAGTATATATCCGCTCTGGAGTAAACCGTGATGTCATCGTCCAGCTCAGTTCAGTTCTTGTATAATAGTGTCAATGCAGGCAGATCAATATTATTGTTGAATATTAAATTAAATGTTAAATGTGAGTGTTATTTATGCATCTGTAGAAGCTACAAGTCAAAGTGGATTAACTGCCATATTTTTGTAGTGAATACCTAGACTTTACACTATAAAAGCTGTTCTGAAGACCAATCAGAGAAGTCAAACTGAGATAAACTGAAGAACTCAGTAGTGAATCTCTCTTACTTTAATTTAATACTTCAAAGCCGCTTTGGAACAATCCTTTGTTAAAAGCTCTATATAAATGAAGATGACTATTGACTATTGAATGACACATTCACGTTGCTCTACTCTCAAATAACTAAATTTTATTAAATATTTTTCAATTAAACAGTTTTATATTGGGTCAATTTTAATATATTATATACTTTGATATGTTTATATACATACATAGTGTATATATACTTCAAATCAAGATTTGTGATGTTGTGAAGCTGGTTGGTTCGGTTCATGAATCTGAATGCCTTACTGAAGACAATGAATGGGAAAACTACTTCCGGAACCAAGGTTGCTAAAAAATGTTGGCGATAATTTTTGTGCTCTGCTGTTTAATTCTTCCAAACAACTGTTTTTATTTATTTATTAAAAAACTTTGATAACTGTAATTAATGAAACATTGAGCAGAAATAATGGTTAAATGCAGCTCTGCATGTTCATTAATGCTGAATTTATTCAGAAAAACACTGAGCTTTTTTCCGAAAGAATAGCTTTTTTAGTTTACACAATCAGTCATAAGACAACAAGCAATATTTTTTTCTTTGAGAAATTTCCTGTATGCTGCTACTAGTCTGGAATAATCACGTTTGCTGTAATATTAAGAGACTACTGACCACAAGCTTTTTGTAACTGGTATAGTGATAAATCCAGACATAGAATTTACACTGAAAATATCCGTAAGAGAGTATATTTTGTGAAAGACTATTTTTATATGAATGTTTTATTTATACTTTGTCATTTCGGACAATTCAATGCCTTCCAGTAGCATTATGCAGTCATTTTAATTTGTGGGTGACAAAGTTGGAATGTGAATGTTAATTATTAAAATAAAACTTCTAGATCTAATCATGCAAACATGGTTGTCATGAAGGTACACAGAATTTCAATGCGAAGTGATTTTAATAAAACAATAAACACAGGAACAGACAGAAGGTTTAACAGTGCGTTTGTGAAACAGGGGTAGACACACACACACACACAACAAACATCGACCGACAACTGAAGACTGAACAAAGAGGAACTAAATAATGTGCAGATTAGTGTTACACAGAGGTAAATCTAAATGATGGGCAGCTTTGGTGGAAGATTAGTGTCCATGGGAACAGATGAGTGACGGGAAACGAAGAAACGTGTGACTGATGAAAACAAACTAAAAATTGTCCAAAAGTGAAACTGAAACTGAAGATGAACAAAACTGAGTGCGTGTGACAGTGGAGATATTATTAATTGTGTTGTAGGGCAAGCATCTCTATTACTTTTGCTCTTACTTAGGCTTAGTGGTTTGAACAAATAGTCCCAGGTATTGAACATTAGTGTGTTGAAGATAGGTGTGCTGTTGCTTTTCTGGTGGATGTTAAAATGGGCAAACAAATTGGGACATGATACATATAAATATTACAGACAGAAGAGTATTGGGTTTAAGCTCTTTTGACTTGAGCCAGTAATCATCACCCAAAAACCTGAGTGACTGCAATGCGCTAAAACACTTTAGCAAACACATACACATCACATTAAACACCCTAACATCGCACAACACAAGTTTTCCACTCACATTTCCTTGACAATATGTAGAAATGTTGATAGTGTTAGTGTACCTCGTGTCTTAGCATGTGTGAAACTTCTTGTTAAGGAATTCAAGCTAAATAAAAAGTGATATGCACAAATACTCCGTTTAGGACAGTAATTCGGGGCTCCTCATGTAATTGATGAGCGCAGTGAGTGTTATGGTGATGACTTGCTTAAGTGGGTGGAGCTGGACCTGTCAGGTGATTGATGACTCTGACATTTCTTTCATTCAGACCTTTACTTCTAGTTGCTAAACAACTCCACTGCCTGCTGCAAAATGTCAGCCAGTCACTCAGGGAAAGTCAGTTTGCCCATTAGTGCTGACGTGTGTGATAGCATTCAGATACACACAGAGAGGAAAGAAGGACAGTACAAGGCATTACTTTCAAGGTCATAGTGAATTAAGATAGATAGATAGATAGATAGATAGATAGATAGATAGATAGATAGATAGATAGATAGATAGATAGATAGATAGATAAAACCCTTAATGCGATCAGGCCGCTCATTCACACAACAGCAGTGCCTGGGGATTGAGAACGCAAACCATGAAATAGGTTCCAAGGTACAAGCCTTGAAAAATTTATAATGCAGAATTTTTTATCGCTTCGGCGTGTCCACGTGAACCGGAAATATCCCGACAACGATTATCTGTACAGAGGTAAAGGGAAGGAGGCCTTCACAGGGAGGGACTAGTGACACTTCAGGACTGCGTTGTCGTCGTGTCCAGAGGCAGGTCCTTCATCAGATCTGGATACGGCCTGGATCCGGCGGACTGCGGTAAACCTCGGGATAGAGAAAAACTAATATTAGCGTAGACGCCATTCTTCTTATAATGTAACGAGTACATCAGGATTTATGGGAAGTGTTCCCGGTTCCGGCTGACCTAATCTATGCAGCCTAACATTGAATTATAGAAGTCTATAATGTATTATGTGAATGCTAGGTCAAAGAGATGTGTTTTTAGTCTAGCTTTGAACTGATAGAGTGTGTCTGCTTCCCGGACAATGTTAGGAAGACTGTTCCAGAGTTTTGGTGATAAATAGGAAAAGGATCTACCGCCAGCAGTCGATTTTGATATTCTAGGTATTATCAACTGGCCAGGTCAAGTCATCTTCATTTATATAGCGCTTTTATCAATGGATTGTTTTAAAGCAGCTTTACAGAGTTAAACATATAATTTAAGGTAACAGAGATTGTTTTGGCTTTATAGCGGTTCTTGAATAATGTTATTTCCAGCTAAAGTTAATTTTGATTGATTCACCTCCGTCGAAATGATCAGACTTTAAACGCGAACCTGTGATTAACGCTGACGGCGTTCACATGCTCATTCAGAATTGATTCTATAGTTATGTGCTTTTGAAAATATGTGCGCAGGTTTGTAATTCCATACGACCCATGCCTAAACAAACTACTTGTCTTGCCTATAAATTTTGATACAGAATTTTGTTTTATCACTTTGGGGTACGCGAACTGAATTTCACAACGCTTTATCTGTAAAGTGGGAAAGGGATCCTCCATAGGGAGAGGATAGTTGACACTTCAGCACTGCATTGTCATCGGGTCCAGGCGGATCTCCTTCGTCAGATCTGGATACGGCCTGGATCCGGCAGGCTGCGGGAAAACCTCGGGATAAACAAAGACACTAATATTAGCGTAGATGCCATTCTTCTTATGATGTAATGAGTACATCAAGATTTAAGGGAAGTGTTCCCAGTTCCGGCTGACCTAATCTATGCAGCCTAACATTGAATTATAGAAGTCTATAATGTATTATGTGTATGCTAGGTCAAAGAGATGTGTTTTTAGTCTAGCTTTGAACTGACAGAGTGTGTCTGCTTCCCGGAAAATGGTAGGAAGACTGTTCCAAAGTTTTGGTGCTAAATAGGAAAAGGATCTACCGCCTGCAGTCGATTTAGATCTTCTAGGTATTATCAACTGGCCGGAATTTTGAGATCGCAATAGACGTGAAGGACTATAATGCGTTAAGAGCTCGCTCAAGTACTGCGGAGCTAAACCATTTAGTGCTTTGTAGGTAATCAACAATATTTTAAAATTTATACGATGTTTAATAGGAGGCCAATGCAGTGTTGACAGAACCGGGCTAATATGGTCATATTTCCTGGTTCTGGTAAGAACTCGAGCTGCGGCGTTTTGAACTAGCTGTAGTTTATTTATTAAGCGTGCAGGGCAACCACCCAGTAGAGCAATACAATAGTCTAGCCTTGAGGTCATGAACGCATTAACTAATTGTTCCGCATTTCCCAATGAGAGCATATGGCGTATTTTAGATATATTTTTAAGATGGAAAAATGCAGTTTTACAGATACTAGACATGTGGCTTTCAAAAGAAAGGTTGGTATCAAAGAGCACACCCAGGTTCCTAACCGACGACGAAGACTTGACAGAGCAGCCATCAAGTATTAGACAGTATTCTAGGTTATTGCGTGAGGAAGTTTTTTGTCCAATAATTAGAATCTCTGTTTTTTTCAGGATTAAGTAGTAGGAAATTACTAGTCATCCAATTTTTTATATCAGCTGTGCATCCCGTAAATTTTGTGAATTGGTACGTTTTGTCAGGGCGTGAAGAAAAATAGAGCTGAGTATCATCGGCATAACAGTGAAAGCTAATGCCATGCTTCCTAATAATATCTCCTAATGGTAGCATGTACAGAGTGAACAGCAACGGTCCTAGTACTGAGCCTTGTGCTACGCCATACTGAACTTGTGATCGATAAGACATCTCTTCTAATGCTAATGCAATTACACTAATGCCAACATAATGTTCAAGTCTATTTAAAATAATGTTGTGGTCGATGGTGTCAAATTCAGCACTAAGATCGAGTAACACTAATAGAGAGATACAACCACGATCAGATGATAAGAGCAAATCATTTGTGACTCTGATGAGAGCTGTCTCAGTACTATGGTACAGTCTAAATCCTGACTGGAAATCCTCGCAGATATAATTTCTTTCTAAAAAGGAACATAGTTGTGAAGATACTGCCTTTTCTAGTATCTTTGACAGAAAATTATATCAAATTATAAAACCATTAACAGGTAACCAGCATCACCTGATCTCATTTCACTTTAACATTCTTTGTTGCTGCAAATGTGTTTGACACACACACTGTCACAGCAGCCAAAACCGTCAAAAGATATAAAAATACGAGATAAGAGCCCAACTAATGGAAACACTAATCACACTAATCACTGTTATGGTGACTTCAAATGAAACACATTAGAGTTAAACCCCTGTTAATTCTCAATAAAAAACTTTGTAAGAAATCTAACAGAAATAAAGTCAGTCTGGTTAATAATAAGTGAAGCTGGTAATGCTGTTTGTGGAGTTTTTCAATCCTCCTCTGCTGAGATCAGTGATTCTTCTTGTTAACAGGCTTATTAAGGATGAGATGACTCCATATTCAATTTGCACAGATTTTGTGGCTCAGATAAGGTCCAGTTCTGGTTTATTTCTTTGCTCTTGGCTGACATGTGGCATTGCTTTGGCCTGTTTGTGGCCCAGATCTGGCAAACAGGAGTGAGCCACCCAAGGGCCGTCATTCCACGCTGCATGTGGGCCAGATCATCTTTCCACATGTGCCAGGTGTGGGCCGGATCTGGGCCGACACAATGTTGATAGATAGATAGATAGATAGATAGATAGATAGATAGATAGATAGATAGATAGATAGATAGATAGATAGATAGATAGATAGATAGATGATCACTTACAGATATTTTCTCCATCCTGATCCTGTCATTGAAACACAAGCTTCTGTTTGTTATTTCATGGTAGGCATTTTCCAAAGAGTAGTAAAACTATCACTTATCTAGCAATTAAATTGTCAGCTGTGTTTGTACATAAACATCTCCATTTCACTGACAAACCTTGAATATGATGTAGGATATGAAAGGCTATTTTTGTTTGATATTTTATTGTATTTTCAGAAGGGCAGTTGATCTTTTTGGAAAGTTGTTTTAATGCATAAAAAAGTCAGAAGTCAATATCCCGTACAATCAGAGCATAGAAATATAAAATGAATGTGAATAGCTCAAAGTTCAAATAATTCAAAACTCATTGATCATTTGACCTTTTGTGAGTTTGTTGAGAAATTTTAAGTTGATATTGAAATCTCAGACTGCAGACTGGTATCTTGCCTAGTAGACTGGTCTAGTGCTGGTCTAGCTGGTCTACCAGCACTCCCACTTCCCATGACCAGCAACCAGCGTCCCATTCAAAACATACCTGATTTTTTTTAGCAGGGACAGATAACAGAGTTGAATTGTAAACAGATATGCTTTTCTGCAATATGCTTAATCTCACCATTTTTCACTTAAATTGAGGGTAAAATCCACAAACTATCAGTAGTCTAAAGATAATAATAACAGCAGTAATAGCATGTAGTGAAGAGGTGGAAGAGACGTGTGTTTTGCACCCGCTGCCTGTCTATAAATCACCCAACACATAATTCCATCAGTCATATGTTTGTTTTTCATCTGGTTGAGACATGTACATGCATCTGAAGAGCTTGCAAATTGCAAGGCAGTCTTTCTCTGGATTTCATACATGTGCAAAGAATAAGTGTGAGTTTGACTTCTCCAGTGCCATTTCAAAGGAGCAGTTTTTACCAGCAACACCATAACATATTATGTTATAGAATATGAACTGTTGTTTTTGACAGCTTTTCTTTGCCTGTGACCTTTCCAAAAGGTTCAAAGCTTTAGAAACCCCACAGGGAACATTACTAGACGCTTAGATTAGACTTGTAAAGTTGCAGCTCTTAGGCAACCAAAGCTGATATTGTTAAAAAAAAAAACTTCCCTTTAGGTCTGTATTTCACAAGACTGTTTGAGATATGGGGAGATGGATTTGTGAGTGAACCTAAGTAACAATCGCCTTTGAAGATCATGCATAAATTCCTGAATGTGTTCTGGGATTCATACTAATCTTAGGGTCCCATATGATACGTTTTCATCTTCTGCTGTGTGGGGTATAGTGGTCCCTCACAGGCCCCTCCACCTTTAATGGCATCTGAGAAACGATTACTGTCTGATGAATCGCCATGTGGAAAACAAACATAACCTCGATGCTGAGAGATATTCAGGAATCATGCCATTTTTCTCTTCTGATGTTTTGGGGGTGTTTCAAACCTGACACAGACAAACCCCATGTGAACATTGAGAAAGCCATGCTTCTTATTGCATCAGTCAGTCACATGAACAGTTTTCATATTTGTTCGCATTTAACTAACATTTTTGAATGATGATCTACATCTACATAATTAAAACTGCTTTTATTCAAGTCATAAATATGATCTAGAATGACTGAATAAATCAGAATATTTGTTCATATTTGATTGAGTACAGATAATCCAGCATGACCTGCTACACCAACAGAAATCTTTAAGGGTCCAATCTGAGAAACAACAGCACATTTCCCTTTTTACAATCTATGAAAGTGTATAAATACAGAGTATAAAATGTCCACTTATTAAAGTGTATAAAAGCCGAAACGCTTGTGTGATCAGTCAACAATACACATTGTTCTCCATATCTTTTAGATATCTTTATGAATAGATATATCCTTATGAAGCAATGCTAGCATATTAGTGCTGGCAAATGGAGATGAATACTTCTCTTTGAACCTCCTGTATGTCTTTATGTCCTCTGGCTTAATGACCACATGTGCAGATCAACAATGTTGTGACAACAGCACAACGTCTCGTCCAGATTACTGTTGAATTAAAGACATGTTTACTGTGTCAACAGTGCTTTAATATACAGAAAAACTGATCTTGTTTTCCTTTTTGCTCACAAATGTAATTTGGTACCACTTAGCTACTATGGTAAAAGATAAATACTCATTTTAATCATTTCTACTCTGAACTACAAGGAGGAAAAAACTCAAAGATTACTTTGTGTTTGCCCTAATCAGTTTTGCCATACTACATACTGTATTTCTAATGGCATAAATTAATAAAAACGAATCCTAAAGGAACAAATAAGAATTGTGTAATCTGTGAAAGAATCAAATAAGATCTTACAGCCCTGGCCTGTGACAGTTTAGCTCCAATCCTGATCAATATCAGTACATGCTCTTCTTCAGAATCATAAACATTAATACACAGAAGTCTCATTTGGCTTCAGTTTCATCGGGTAGGATTTATTTGCTCATTTCTCTCCTTCAAACAACGACTGTTCATCAGATATACATAGAAAGAAATGATATGCAAATGAGTGTGGCTGTATTGCATGAGTTGATAATATGATTTGAATAAATCACGGTTTTATGGATGTTTTTTGGATCATTGGATTCATTTATGTTTATTTAGTTTAGTTTTAAGTTTATTTGTATAGGGACAGTACAAAAACACATGATCACAGTCAAAAACTGTAAAAAAAAAAAAAATGTATTGCACATCAAGAGTATAGCATAAGCTAATTTGCGTCCCTAGAAAGGTTTTTCTAAAAAAAAAATAATAATAATAAATAAATAAATAAATAAATACTAATCATAGAATAAAACTAACACAGCATGTCATTTATACACATACCTATATACAGTATGTTGCATATATAATCTCTAGTCTCACCACTTTCACATGATTAGAAGCTTTTTACCAATACTTTATTTTGAATTTTATATCATTTGCACAAATATGCAGAAGAGTCTGATGTTTATTACAAACTAAATCTTGTGAAATTCGCTGGGTTGGAATGATCGTTGAAGATCCCCTCATACAACATAACTCAGCATAACAACATAACTTATTCAGTAAGATTTCAATTGTACTTTAAGGAATCAGTGAGGATGATGGGGATGCTTTAAAATTTCACTCTCCGTCGGCGCTGATAGCCTCGTGGCCCAGTGCGTGAGTCGAGTAGATTACACATGTGTTTTTGCCCTTTATTAGGATAGGACAGTAGCTAGACAGGATGTGAGTTGGGAAGGGATCGGGAAAGGTCCACAAGCCGGACTCGAACTCGGGTCGCCCGAAGCACAGCGGCGCTGCATGTCACGACTCACGCACTGGCCCACAAGGCTATCAGCGCCGACGGAGAGTGAAATTTTAAAGCATCCCCATCATCCTCACTGATTATTGTAAGTCTATGACAAATGAGCAGAACAGGTGGACAAACATCCACAAATCAATGTGAAATGCATATTTATGTAACAGTGTTTTTTTTGTTTTGTTCGTATGTCATGTTAGTTTTTACCATACACGGAATGTTTACACATTCCCTCCCCTGTTTTTCTGTCTCTTTCTTTTCTGTTTGAAGTAAATGTAAGTTAGAGGAAAGATTGATGTCATAATGTCTATGATGGCATGCTTTAGTCATTTAAACTGGCAGTATCATCTCAAATTATTTCATGGCTTTCTGCAATGATACATTCAGAACAGGTCCAGACAGGAGCGGAGATATACGAGTGAAAGCTGAGAGAGGTTGTGTGTTACAGTGCCTGGAGGACATGCCTCACTCATGTCTGTGTTTTCATGAGGAGCTCACTGTAGGAAACATCTGTATGATTCCTGCTCATACTCATTTTCAAGTGCATTGAATTGAATCTGGAATTTGCTCTACATGTAGGATAGCAAGCTCATAGTTCCCTTTGTATTGCGTTTAAAGTCGCAGTGAAACAGAAGTGGCAACAGATTTTTTACTTCCATATTGTGACGTATAACTGAGTTTAATGTATTATCGAAAAAGTAAAAAATGTAGAGCGAGAACTATTGGTTCTGTGGATCGCTCCTACATCCTCGCTTCCTTCCCTCGCGTCTCAGCTCCAGGACACAAGGAAAGAAAAGGAGGACGGAGGAATCGGATGAAAGCTTGTTTATACATTGGAATACTTGATCACTGGAGCGTCTCTTCACAGCGTCATCAGCTGCGCTCAAAGGGTCTGCCCTTATGTTGTTGAAGTTTGGTTATTTAAGAAATTCATAATAAATAATAATAAAGCAAGATACCCTGTTGCAATATGTGTGATATGGTTTATATAACTGCAAAGCTAAAGTATAAATTAAAATGATTGTGACCGATGTGAAGGGGAGGAGAATTTATACGTGTGTCACGTTTAGTCGATAAAACTCTTCCACATAGGACACACCTGTGTATCATCGCTCATGAATCCTCTGGAAGATCCTCACTCCTCGATCCTCGCCTCCTCGATCCTCACTCCTCGATCCTCGCCTCCTCGATCCTCGCCTTCGCGATCCTCGTCTCCTCGATTTTTGCCTCCTCGATCCTCACCTCCTCACTCCTCGACTCCTCGATCCTCACCTCCTCACTCCTCGACTCCTCGCCTCCTCACCTCCTCTCCTCCTCGATCCTCGCCTCCTCGATCCTCGCCTCCTCGATCCTCACCTCCTCGATCCTCGGCTCCTCGATCCTCAATCCTTGATCCTTGATCCTCGATCCTCGCCTCCTCGATCCTCGCCTCCTCACCTCCTCACCTCCTCTCCTCCTCGATCCTCGCCTCCTCAAATCTCACCTCCTCACTCCTCGCCTCCTCTCCTCCTCGATCCTCGCCTCCTCGATCCTCACCTCCTCACTCCTCGCCTCCTCACCTCCTCTCCTCCTCGATCCTCGCCTCCTCGATCCTCGCCTCCTCGATCCTCATCTCCTCACTCCTCGCCTCCTCACCTCCTCTCCTCCTCGATCCTCGCCTCCTCACGTTTAGTCGATAAAACTCATCCACATAGGACACACCTGTGTATCATCGCTCATGAATCCTCTGGAAGATCCTCACTCCTCGATCCTCGCCTCCTCGACTCCTCGATCCACGCCTCCTCGCTCCTCGCCTCCACACCTCCTCTCCTCCTCGATCCTCGCCTCCTCAATCCTCACCTCCTCACTCTCTTGCCTCCTCACCTCCTCTCCTCCTCGATCCTCGCCTCCTCGACTCCTCGATCCTCGCCTCCTCGATCCTCAATCCTCGCCTCCTCACCTCCTCTCCTCCTCACCTCCTCGATCCTCACCTCCTCACTCCTCGCCTTCTCACCTCTTCTCCTCCTCTTCTCCTCCTCTTCTCCTCCTCTTCTCCTCGCCTCCTCGATCCTCACCTCCTCACTCCTCGACTCCTCACCTCCTCGATCCTCACCTCCTCACTCCTCGCCTCCTCGACTCCTCGATCCTCGCCTCCTCACCTCCTCTCCTCCTCGATCCTCGCCTCCTCGATCCTCACCTCCTCACTTCTCGACTCCTCGCCTCCTCTCCTCCTCGATCCTCGCCTCCTCGATCCTCACCTCCTCACTCCTCGACTCCTCGCCTCCTCACCTCCTCTCCTCCTCGATCCTCACCTCCTCACTCCTCGCCTCCTGGACTCCTCGATCCTCACCTCCTCACTCCTCGATCCTCGCCTCCTCGCCTCCTCGCCTCCTCACCTCCTCACTCCTCGATCCTCGCCTCCTCACCTCCTCTCCTCCTCAATCCTCGCCTCCTCGATCCTCACCTCCTCACTCCTCGCCACCTCGCGGTGCAATCAGAGAATCGAGAGAGAATCGAGATGTCCTTCAAGATGGCTGAGCTCGATCGGTCTATGGGTCACAAGATGGAGGACAGAGGAGAGAGTGTGTGTTAACCACACGGTGTGTTAACAACACAGAGAAGCTTTCTCACCAATGCTCTCTTGTGTTTGTGCCCTGTTTTGAGGAACTTGTGTTTTCCGAACTCAAATAAGGTTCATCGTTTAAGCATGGAAACAACTCAACGATAAATACGACCCTGACCAAAAAGGGATTCATTGTCTTCGTTCTGCCAACAACACCCTTTCCATTTATTGTTAATTTCATGAGCTACAGACAGTTCATCCACATTACCAACAGCCACTTGGAGACTCATTTGCATGGCTTCATCAACATTGCACTTAAGCACTGTTTCATCTCGATCCTACTACTCCAATGACTGAGCCAAAAATCTTGGTAGCCAAAAATCCTCTACAAAAGTCTGAACTCATTGGTGTTTGCCTCGCAACTGAACGGCTATGTATGTTATGTGTTTGCTGACTGTGTGTTGATTTGAAGTGTAAACTTGGATGTCTCTGGAAGTCTCTGGTCCCTTAATTCTATATGCAGCCTCAAAAATGTGTTAAAAGCAGGTGTTACAACGTGGCACTAAAAAACGAAAGCGAGCTTGCTGTCGAATTTACATGATTGGAGAAGTCACCAGAGAGAAGTCTGTCCTTTTTAACCGAAGTTATGACATTGTGATTACAAGCATTAAACGGTTAAAAAAAGTGATATATACACATGGACGTGTCATTCACAATATACGGAGCCCCATATAAAACATGCAGAGGAAAAATATGTATATCATGGCCACGAATCAACAATTTTTCCCACGATTTACTAATAGGTCAGCATGTTTTACTAATTCGTTCCTATTTTAAGTTAACTCATTTCATAACTCATAACTCATTTCAATAACTAATTTTTAATCAAGTAATATTCTAAGCAGTGACTTTAACTTCTACCAAAGTCATTTTCTCGTAAGTTATCTACGTTTACTCAAGTGTGGCCAGGGCCGGCTCTAACCCTTTGGTTGCCCTAGGCGATATTGAGTTTTGGTTGCCCTTCAAAAATTATAAGTATTTATTAAACTAAATAGTCTCTTATAGTCACTCAAAAACTTCAACAATAAATTGTTCATACAAATGCTACAAAGAACGTTCAAGGATATTTATATCATAGTTGCATTGTACAAATATTTTTTCTGACCATAACTTGTAGTAGATAAATTACAATTACTACCACCACTAGGCGTACTATTATTACTAATCTATTAGGCTGCTACAAGGTTAAGGGGGTTTCGGGGGTATTTCCCCAGTAAGAAAATGTTGTGCATTTTAATGTTAAATTCATCAATCTGGTGCACTTTGAGAGTTCAAAACTAAAAGCTCCAACCCATATTCAGTGTGCAAACTGAACAAAGAAAAAATCTCAAACCTCTTTTAATTACAGTGTCTGTCTATATTGCACTACTACATAATAATAAATATAATATTAATCCCATGACAGTAATAGCCATGGGCTATATTTTAAAACAAATGCACTGAAAAATAAAGGAAACTTTTATAAGTATTGTACAAATTTCTATACTTGAAAGTAAGTTATATATCTGGAAGTAACCCAGCGCCGCCAATTAAGCAAAACAAAACAAAACGAATGGGCCACAGATGTACGAGTTTTATGGGCCGTTAAGACAAAAATAGAAAAATAAAAGTATGAGATAGGCCTATGTATCGGCCCAAAAAGCACGTCGGGCCGCGGGAATCTCCCGGTAGTCCCGATGGCCAGAAGATTTGACACCTTAATGGCTGAGATGAGAAGACTTACCTCTATACTGGGCTTTCTTTTTATCTTGTTGCTTTCTCTGTTTTCATCCCTGTGCACCAGAGGGTTTAGACCGCTTCATTTTCGATCAGCGCGCGCAGCAGCCGAGCACTTGCCTAACGTAACCATAGAACGTAACGTAACGCAACTAACCCCCGCCCCCCCTTTAGGAAATGATCGACAATAATCATCCATTCAATCTAATAATCAGGACAAGTTATTAAACGTATGGCTGAGGGCCGCCTTAGGATGATCATGTAATAAACATGTTTTTGTTCGCTTGTCATTCTAATTATGTGATTAATGGGAAGTAGGCCAAGGGCGACACTAGAGGGCGCCCGCGCCCCCAACACATTTGTCGCCCTAGGCAACCGCGAGAAGAGAAGATATCATTGCCCTTCACAAACAAGGAACAGGATGCAAAAAGATAGCGAATGCACTAAATGTTCCAAGAGTCACCGTTGGAAGCATAGTTTGCATGTTTAAAGTGAAAGAAACGGTGGTTACACTACCTGGAGGGGGCAGAAAAACCCTCGAGCGACTGCAGAAGACCTGCAGCAAGACTCGTGGCCACAGGCACTGAGGTTCAGCTGCACCATAAGGCCCGTTCACAACGCATGCCAGAACTCCAGGACTACACCACAAGACAAGTACTCAAAATCATATAAATAAGCCACAGAAGTTTTGAGATTCTGTTCTGTGGAGCAATGAAACAAAACTGGAACTTTCCGGCCCTCTGGATCACCGGTGTGTCTGGAGGAAGAAGAATGAAGCATATGCTGAAATAACACTGTCTACAGTTCAGCGTGATGGGGCTCGTGATGCTCTGCGGCTGCTTTATATCCTCTGGCTCTGGACTCATTTTTGTAGACTATATCAGGAAATCTTAGGAGAAAAACATCAAATTCCACCAAGGTTTGGTTGCAGAAGAACTCCTGGAAGATACAGTGGCATCACAGTCACCTGACTCGAACCCCATAGACAATCTGGTGGGATTTGAAGAAGGCGGTTGCAACATGCAAACCCAAGAATATTCCTGAACTGGAGGCCGTTGCTCTTGAGGAACGGGTTCAGATCGCTCAGAAACGCTGCCAGAAGCTGCTGTCTGGTTATTCTTCTCGTTTTCAGCAGGTTGTAACAGCAAAAGGCTGTTCTACTGAGTACTAAAGATGCTTGCCCGAAGGGGTTGAATAATTTTGAGACTGCAGAAGTCATTAAAAGTTGCATTTTCAGTTGAATTTAAGGGAAACCACTTGAAAGATTTGTTGTGTTGAGCTATTTCAATTACTTTTGTTTGATTTGTTCTTTGCAAACAGCTAAAAGTCTGTACATTTTGCCAATAAACCTGATTTGCAATGGGGGAAATCAGATATATTGCCAAAATGTACAGGCTGTTAGCTGTTTTCCAATGAACAGATCAAACAAAAACTTTATATAGATCTGTGTGATAATACAGTCACGCAGTCGAGATGTGCAAGGCCTGTGCTGGTTCTGATGGAGAGTTAGTGAACATTTGGACTCAGTTAGGAATTTAGAATAAAACCCTAAAGTATGATCAATAACAGATTCACAAAAAAATTAAATTGAGTGTAAAATTTAAATGTGATGATCAAAAGTTCAAATGATCAAAAGTTCTAAACCTCTATTTAGTGACTTTACATGACCTCTTTTAGCAAGAGTTCAGAGTAAGGTCAAAGGTCGTGCTCGGTGTTGATGTGGCACCGCTGAAGAATAGGAATGTTAATGAGTCAAATTTGATGTGACAAAAGACATAATGGATAAAAAGAGAAAAGCCTTTGTATGTCACCAAAAAGACAGAGACCCTGGTGATACAGCACTGATGAATATTAACCTGTACTCACAGACAGCCAGTTTCACACTAACTAACTCTTTCTGCTCGAGTTCGTGAGATGGTTGTGCTGCACAACAGTGTCCAAAGGCAGAGGCAGACAGAGACGGATTTACTCAGAGAGGCTATTGTCTTCTGTTGTGCTCTATCAGGGTTTCTCCTGGCTCACAGAAGCAATCTTTTCCATTTGAGGGAACTGTCAGTGGTTTTAGCCAGTCATTGAATGTGGGAAGGTGTCAAAGGAGTCTTTTCAAGCTGCGTCTCGGAGGGGAAAGTGAACACCGGCAGCGCGATCTTCCATTGTCTTGGGAAAAGAAAGTAGCACACTGGCATTCTGTGCTGTAACTGGTGTCATAACCCTCCTTTGTAAATGAGAGACTTTCTAAAGACGGAATCTCCCATTACATTAAAGACAGAAGAGTCCAGAAAGCCGGTGAGGACAGGGAGGAGTCGCACAGCATCTGAATGAAGCTGCTGCAAAGGAGACGTGCCGTAAAGACAGACATTAATGACCCACAGGTGTCTCCTATAGAGGAACGGGCCGACACATTAGCAGACCATTGTCTTCCTCAGCCAATTGCCTTAAGGTACATGAGATACTGATGCTGGGCTGGGCAACCCACCACACTATTTGACTGTATAGTCTTATTCAGCTTTCAGCAGAAAAACGTTCTTTAACGACTCACTTAAGATAGTTGTTTTCTGTTAATAAATATTCATGTGTAAAAATTTCATATAAATCAGAAAAGCACAGTGGAATGGCTCATATTATATGTAATGTCATTGACATTGATATTCTGGTTATTAAAAGAAATAATCTTTTTAACATTCCATATTATTTTCTAAAACAAAACTATGTTTTCTATTTGGAAATTGACTGTGCTCATAGATTTATGTTATGTTTCAAACTTTTTTTTTTCTTTTCTTTTTGCCCAGATGCTGTGTGTCTTTTTCTAAACTAAATGGGCAATTTCACTATTATTGTTGTAGCAGTTGGCAAAACAAGTGAACACAATAAAATCCCACTGGCATTCTCTCACACAAGTGTCTATACTGTATGGTGAACTTATATTTATCAGGTAGGTATTTTTCATAAATGGCAGATCGGGGCAAGTTATCCCATGTTTTTCAAATGTAAATGAATTGATTACACTATTTGTTTTAAAATGTTTTATGGTGCCTTTTACATTTGACTGTTTGTTCTCTGTTTCCTAATAGTTTTGTGTGCTGATCATGTCAGTACTAAACCACGCTTCAATTCACACTTCAGTGAATATTTCTTAGGGAATCTTTGAAAGTCACTTTCTAGACATCTACTATTTTGCAGCACAACGTTTCTTTAAATATACTTTTCAAATGCGTGTCATTAAAATGTTGAATGTGTTTTGTAGATTGATCTGAGTGAAAGGAACAGGTTGGTTCTCGCCTTGGTTCATTCGCTTCGAAGCCTGTCAGATAATCACTCCCGATATGAAGACTGTTCCTCTATAGCTCCCATTAACAAATATGACCCTTGAAAGACCTTTTTTGTTTTCAGAGATATGCTTGGCCAAGACTGAGACGCTTTCCGAATGCACATCATACTTGTTAAGACAAATAATTTTTTATGGGTAGGCTTAAATTGGCAAGACAATCTAAATCCTTTGCAAGAAGAAGCCTGACAATATGTTCCAGGTAGAGTTAAGAGTGAAGCTTGTTGGGACCAAACAGGGGAAGTCTTGCTGCAGGTGACAGTCGCTCACAATCCGGGAGAGAGGAACAAGTTTGCACACAATGAAAACACGCTGGATGTTACATATAGACTGCTTTTGGATTCAGGTCATTGTCCCATTCACACTACAATTTTAATGCTGTTTATTTTTAGAATAGCTTGTAAAAAGCAAACCAAAAGTAAAGCAAGCCTTGGAAGTCTTGCCTCTGTAATATAAAGTACACAAGTTATTTGTATGGCACTTTATACAAAACAGATTATTTCAGCAGCTTTGCATTGATAAGAGGAAAATAACGATTCAGTGATACAAACAGAGTGAAACTCTGCTGTAAAGCTTTAGCAGAAAAAACAGTCATTCAGTTTAAATCAGGTCAGTGTTGATTCAGTTTGGTTCAATGTAAAGTTAATCAGTTATGGAATGAATATCATGCATTCCATGTTGTGAATTGGTAAGTTTCGTCAGGCTGCAAAGAAATATAGAGCTGAGTATCACTAGCGTACGGAGACCCCTAGTCCCACTTTGTCAAAAAAATGTATTATAACTATCTCGTGGCCTCAAGATAGTATCTCGTGGCCTCAAGATACTATCTCGTGGCCTCAAGATAGTATCTCGTGGCCTCAAGATAGTATCTCGTGGCCTCGAGATAGTATCTTGAGGCTACGAGATAGTATCTTGAGGCCACGAGATACTATCTTGAGGCCACGAGATACTATCTTGAGGCCACAAGATAGAGATACTATCTTGAGGCCACGAGATAGAGATACTATCTTGAGGCCACGAGATAGAGATACTATCTTGAGGCCACGAGATAGAGATACTATCTTGAGGCCACGAGTTACTATCTTGAGGCCACGAGATACTTATCTTGAGGCCACGAGATAGTTATAATAAAAATTTTTGACAAAGTGGGACTAGGGGGGCTCCGTACTAGCGTAACAATGTTCAATGTGCAGTTTATTTATAAAGCACGTATTAATACAACAGTTGACCACAGTGCTGTACATGGGACAAAGCAAAATAATCATAAAATCACATTCAAATTATATATCATTACAACACAGTCACAGATAAAACCAGAAAATCAATGAGGCATTAATAAAAACCCGTCACACCACTAACACAACAATCAAACGCCTGAATAAAAAAAAAATTACTATTTTAAGAGTCGTTTTAAACTCTCTGCCGGATATAAGAGCAAATCATGTGTGACTCTGATGAGAGCTGTCTCAGTACTATGGTACGGTCTAAATCCAGACTGGAAATCCTCAAAGATATCATTTCTTTCTAGAAAGGAACATAGTTGTGAAGATACTGCCTTTTCTAGTATCTTTGACAGAAAGCGGAGATTGGAGATCGGCCTGTAGTTAACTATTTCTCTAAGATCAAGTTGTGTTTTTTTTTTAATAAAAGGCTTAATAACAGCCAGCTTGAAAAGGCACACCAGACGCATCACTCTGTAGTTGAGCACTGAAGGTCAAGGCGGTGTGGGAGTCCTGAACAGTCACGCTCAGCGCCTCACAGCACAACTTCATGAATGAATAGAGTAGCATTGGTGACATGAAGTTTGGTGTTTGGAAGAAAACACAAAGGGAAAGAGAAAGGGTGCTCTATTATACTTCTCTAGACTTGTGCATTAACAACAATGTAATGAAAAACTGAAAACGGCATTACCAGGTGTAAAGTAAACAAGCATGCTAAAGAGCATCGTCTTTCTGAAAAGAGCCCATTGCACTGATCGAGAACAATTTAAGGGTTTCATTGCAGTTCACTATAGAAACAACAGGCAGTCTCTGATGGTCCTTGTTTAAAGAAACATTCACATTAATGCATTTGACAGATGTGTTTATCCAAAGCAACATACACTCACCTAAAGGATTATTAGGAACACCATACTAATACTGTGTTTGACCCCCTTTCGCCTTCAGAACTGCCTTAATTCTACGTGGCATTGATTCAACAAGGTGCTGAAAGCATTCTTTAGAAATGTTGGCCCATATTGATAGGATAGCATTTTGCAGTTGATGGAGATTTGTGGGATGCACATCCAGGGGACGAAGCTCCCGTTCCACCACATCCCAAAGATGCTCTATTGGGTTGAGATCTGGTGACTGTGGGGGCCATTTTAGTACATTGAACTCATTGTCATGTTCAAGAAACCAATTTGAAATGTTTCGAGCTTTGTGACATGATGTGACATTTGAACGATGCCCAATTGGCACTAAGGGGCCTAAAGTGTGCCGAGAAAACATCCCCCACACCATTACACCACCACCACCAGCCTGCACAGTGGTAACAAGGCATGATGGATCCATGTTCTCATTCTGTTTACGCCAAATTCTGACTCTACCATCTGAATGTCTCAACCGAAATCGAGACTCATCAGACCAGGCAACATTTTTCTAGTCTTCAACTGTCCAATTTTGGTGAGCTCTTGCAAATTGTAGCCTCTTTTTCCTATTTATAGTGGAGATGAGTGGTACCCGGTGGGGTCTTCTGCTGTTGTAGCCCATCCGCCTCAAGGTTGTGTGTGTTGTGGCTTCACAAATGCTTTGCTGCATACCTCGGTTGTAACGAGTGGTTGTTTCATTCAAAGTTGCTCTTCTATCAGTTTGAATCAGTCAGCCCATTCTCCTCTGACCTCTAGCATCAACAAGGCATTTTCGCCCACAGGACTGCCGCATACGGGATGTTTTTCCCTTTTCACACCATTCTTTGTAAACCCTAGAAATGGTTGTGCGTGAAAATCCCAGTAACTGAGCAGATTGCGAAATACTCAGACCGGCCCGTCTGGCACCAACAACCATGCCACGCTCAAAATTGCTTAAATCACCTTTCTTTCCCATTCATGACATTCAGTTTGGAGTTCAGGAGATTGTCTTGACCAGGACCACACCCCTAAATGCATTGAAGCAACTGCCATGTGGTTTGTTGATTAGATAATTGCATTAATGAGAAATTGCACAGGTGTTCCCAATAATCCTTTAGGTGAGTGTAGATTGCATTAAAGCTATGTATTTTTTCAGGAGTGCTATGACTTTAGAAAAAGGTAAAAATAAATGTAAAATGAAATTAAAAATGAAATACATAAACACATTAAGATACTTTAAATGCTATAACAAATTCTCATTACTCATTGTAAATTAATGTTACTTAATGCATTAACTAACATTGACGTACTGTGACCTTATTGTGTTATCAGTTTTATCAGCTGATTAGTTTATCAGTTTTATCAGCTGATAGCTCCTTAGGTGTTGCTGTAGGAGCTACAGGATCTGAAAGCCCGGAGAGGTTTGACACTCACTGGTTAGACAATAATACAATAAACAAGTGTCAAGCACTTCAGGCTCATGTGTGTTGTCTCTCACCCTCAAAACCATAACCAAAAAAAATACTTGTGTTATCATGGCATCGTATAGTATGGTACAGGGAAAAGCACAAAAAAAGCATGGTAATACTGTTACTTTTTGTAAGTTAAAAAAATCCATCCATCCATCCATCTTCTTCCGCTTCATCCGGGGCCGGGTCGCGGGGGCAGCAGTCTAAGCATAGATGCCCAGACTTCCCTCTCCCTAGACACTTCCTCCAGCTCTTCTGGGGGGACACCGAGGCGTTCCCAGGCCAGCCGGGAGACATAGTCTCTCCAGCGTGACCTAGGTCTTCCCCGGGGCCTCCGCCCAGTGGGACGTGCCCGGAACACCTCCCCAGGGAGGCGTCCAGGAGGCATCCTGAACAGATGCCCGAGCCACCTCAGCTGACCCCTCTCGATGTGGAGGCGCAGCGGCTCTACTCTGAGCTCCTCCCGAGTGACCGAGCTTCTCACCCTATCTCTAAGGGATCGCCCAGCCACCCTGCGGAGAAAGCTCATTTCGGCCGCCTGTATCCGGGATCTTGTCCTTTCGGTCATGACCCAAAGCTCATGACCATAGGTGAGAGTAGGAACGTAGATTGACCGGTAAATCGAGAGCTTTGCCTTACGGCTCAGCTCCTTCTTCACCACAACAGACCGGTACATCGACCGCATTGCTGCAGAAGCTGCACCGATCCGTCTGTCAATCTCCCGTTCCATCCTTCCCTCACTCGTGAACAAAACCCCAAGATACTTAAACTCCTCCACTTGAGGAAGGATTTCTCCACCAACCTGAAGTGGGCAAGCCACCCTTTTCCGACTGAGGACCATGGCCTCGGATTTGGAGGTGCTGATTTTCATCCCAGCCGCTTCACACTCGGCTGCAAACCCTCCCAGTGCATGCTGAAGGTCCTGGTGTGAAGGGGCCAACATGACAACATCATCCGCAAAGAGCAGAGACGAAATCGCGTGGTCCCCAAACCTGACACCCTCCGGCCCCTGGCTGCGCCTAGAAATTCTGTCCATAAAAACTATGAACAGAACCGGCGACAAAGGGCAGCCCTGCCGGAATCCAACATGCACTGGGAAGAAGTCTGACTTATTACCGGCAATGCGAACCAAGCTCCTGCTTCGGTCATATAGGGACCGGACACCCCTTAGCAAAGGACCCCGGACCCCATATTCCCGGAGCACCCTCCACAGGCCGCCTCGGGGGACACAGTCGAATGCCTTCTCCAAATCCACAAAACACATGTGGACTGGTTGGGCAAACTCCAATGAACCCTCCAGCACCCTGTAGAGAGTATAGAGCTGGTCCAGTGTTCCACGGCCCGGACGAAAACCACACTGTTCCTCCTGAATCCGAGGTTCCACTATCGGCCGTATTCTCCTCTCCAGTACCCTGGCATAGACTTTCCCAGGGAGGCTGAGAAGTGTGATCCCCCTGTAGTTGGAACACACCCTCCGGTCCCCCTTCTTAAAAAGGGGAACCACCACCCCGGTCTGCCATCCCAGTGGCACTGTCCCCGACTGCCACGCGATGCTGCAGAGGCGTGTCAACCAAAACAGCCCCACAACATCCAGAGACTTGAGGTATTCAGGGCGGATCTCATCCACCCCCGGTGCCTTGCCACCGAGGAGTTTCTTGACTACCTCGGTGACCTCAGCTAGGGTGATGGACGAGTCCACCTCTGAGCCCTCAGCCTCTGCTTCCTCAATGGAAGACGTGACGGTGGGATTGAGGAGATCCTCGAAGTATTCCTTCCACCGTCCGACGACATCCCCAGTTGAGGTCAACAGCCGCCCACCCCTACTGTAAACAGCATTGGTGGGGGACTGTTTCCCCCCCCTGAGGCGCCGGACAGTTTGCCAGAATCTCTTCGTGGCCAGCCGATAGTCCTTCTCCATGGCCTCACCGAACTCCTCCCAGGCCCGAGTTTTTGCCTCCACTACCACCCGGGCCGCAGTCTGCTTGGCCTGCCGGTACCTGTCAGCTGCCTCCGGAGTCCCACAAGCCAGCCAGGCCCGATAGGACTCCTTCTTCAGCTTGACGGCATCCTTTACTTCCGGTGTCCACCACCGGGTTCGGGGATTGCCGCCTCGACAGGCACCGGAGACCTTACGGCCACAGCTCCGAGCAGCCGCTTCAACAATGGAGGTGGAGAACATGGTCCACTCAGACTTAATATCTCCAGCCTCCCTCGGGATCTGGTCGTAGCTCTGCCGGAGGTGAGAGTTGAAGATCTCTCTGACAGGAGATTCGGCCAAACGTTCCCAGCAAACCCTTACAGTACGCTTGGGTCGGCCGAGTCTGTCCAGCCTCCTCCCCCGCCATCGGATCCAACTCACCACCAGGTGGTGATCAGTTGACAGCTCCGCCCCTCTCTTCACCCGAGTGTCCAAGACATACGGCCGCAGGTCAGATGAAACGACCACAAAGTCGATCATCGACCTACGACCTAGGGTGTCCTGGTGCCACGTGCACTGGTGGACACCCTTATGCCTGAACATGGTGTTCGTTATGGACAAACTGTAACTAGCACAGAAGTCCAATAACTGAACACCACTCGGGTTCAGGTCGGGGGGGCCGTTCCTCCCAATCACGCCCCTCCAGGTGTCGCTGTCGTTGCCCACGTGAGCGTTGAAGTCCCCCAGTAGAACGACGGAGTCCCCAGTCGGAGCACTTTCCAGCACTCCTCCTAGAGACCCCAAGAAGGCCGGGTACTCTGCACTGCCGTTTGGCCCGTAGGCACACACGACAGTGAGAGACCTATCCCCGACCCGAAGGCGCAGGGAAACCACCCTCTCGTTCACCGGGGTAAACTCCAACACATGGCGGCTGAGCTGGGGGGCTATAAGCAAACCCACACCAGCCCGTCGCCTCTCACCATGGGCAACTCCAGAGTGGTGAAGAGTCCATCCTCTCTCAAGGAGTGTGGTTCTAGAGCCCAAGCCATGCGTAGAGGTGATCCCGACTATCTCTAGTCGGAACCTCTCAACCTCACGCACAATATCAGGCTCCTTCCCCGCCAGCGAGGTGACGTTCCACGTCCCTAAGGCTAGTTTCCGTGTCCAGGGATCGGGTCGCCGAGGCCCCTGCCTTTGACTGCCGCCCGATCCTCTCTGCACCGGCCCCTTACGGCTCCTCCTGCAGGTGGTGAGCCCACGGGAAGTTGGTCCCACGTCGCTCCTTCGGGCTGAGCCCGGCCGGACCCCTTGGGGAGAGGCCCGGCCACCAGGCGCTCGCATACGAGCCCCAACCCCGGGCCTGGCTCCAGGGTGGGGCCCCGGCTGCGCCATACCGGGCGACGTCACGGTCCTTAAAACTGATTCTCTCATAAGGGGTTTTTGAACCGCTCTTAGTCTGACCCGTCACCTAGGACCTGTTTGCCTTGGGAGACCCTACCAGGGGCATATAGCCCCAGACAACATAGCTCCTAGGTTCATTTGGGTACTCAAACCCCTCCACCACGTTAAGGTGGCAGTTCAAGGAGGGGCAGTTAAAAAAATCGTATTCTAATATTTTGCTAGTAGAAGTCAGAGACAGTAGGCAAACTCCTGTGTCTTGAGTCTGTTCTCCCTCATGCAGTGGAAAGAAACTCTGTGAGCTCAGAAAGCTCGTCAGGCAGGTTTGCTGTAATTATGTGAGAAATGGCCTCAGTCCCTGGAGGCTGTGAGCGATGTGATCCGGCACGCACTCACTGTCCCTGCGCGCTTCACACACTCCTATCACGCCAACTACTGTGTTGGATCATCTACATGTTTTAATAAAGATCTGAATACATCTGTACAGAAACTAAATAATTAAATCATAATTGCTGATAATTATATATTCATCTTCCGAGTTACCTGTAAAGTCCTTCTGTGAAACATCTCTATATAACTAACAATATAGAGTGTAGACATTTATAACATTTAGACAAAGCACAATTTCAGATAACAGTGTTCTCAAATTGTTTGAATAATTTCCCTTAACACAGACACGTTTTAGGTTCTGTCTACTGCGTTTGATGAATGCATGATTGATCTCACATTGCATGTTTATTTCACTGTCCTGAAAGACAGTACGTTATTATGGGTTACACTTATGTATGTGATTTGTCTTGTTTTTTATGTATGAACAAGTTGTGGACATTATCATACATCATACATGTGTTTAAGCCCAACCTGCAGATGTGACTGAATATCACGTTTGTGATGTTTACATGATTACATATTCAGATTGTAATTTGATAACAAGAGTTTCTTCGATCTGAATGCGCTCTCATCGACGCACACGAGGAAGAAAGAGATTGAGATAAAGAGATAAAGGGAAATGGTAATGAAGCCGTAATCTCTCTTCGCCTTTATTGTTGGTTGTTTCACAAAATTTCATAAAATAAGAATTTATAACAACACCATTCTCTTTACATATATTTAACATGATCCTGCTTGGCTCATGTCATGTTTAATGTCATCATGGATTACACAGTTATCCATGTTACTAGGGTTGAATGTCTCAGTAGTTGCTTGCTTCTTGCCATGCTTGTTTTATAGTGTTTGAGTTCTTTGGTCCTGTGGAGACAAGTTTGCAGATCGCCCATAAAGGAAGCCCATATTCTGCTCAGCGAGGCAGAGGAGAGCAGCACGGCCCTGCAGGTAGCCATTATCCCACCGCGACGCCTGCGCACCTCGGCTGACACTGAGAACTACTGATCCCAAGGAGGAACTCGTGTTACAGATGTGAACGCATACACACTCAACTGAGACAACTGCATGTTTGAATAGTGTAAAGATCCACCGCAAGAGGGATGCAGAGAGGAGGCCATACACATACTTCTGGTGTTTAAGGACAACCTTTCCAAACAAGTAGTGGTTATAAAGGTGGTCTGGTCGTAGTTGTGGTTATAAAGGTGGTCTGGTCGTAGTTGTGGTTATAAAGGTGGTCTGGTCGTAGTTGCGGTTCTAAAGGTGGTCTGGTCGTAGTTTTAGACACTTTCTGACACTGAGATGCAGCTATAGTTCTCTAACTGTGATTCTCAACTCACTCTTCTTGTATGAGTGGGGAAACATGTCTTTTCCAGGTCACTTGTTCAGGTTCACTCTCCATCTTCTTGATAATTGTCCTGTTAGTGGGATTGAGCACTCCAACTGTATTTCCTTATAGCCATTTCCTTCATTTGAGAAGCTCAACAGCTTTAACAACATCATTAATGTATGTTTGGGTTCTTCCCGCTGATGTGATCTTGATACGGGACGATCTCGGGTGTCATCTCATGTTCAGACCGGAACAGGACGTCATGGATTGCATTTAAAGAATGATATTGTACAGAGATACTATCCTTACTAATAGTGATATTAAAACACATTTTAGGCTTAATATTAAGAAATGTGAAGAAGTACTCCAAATAAAGTTTAATTACAATATTTCTATCAGCAAGTCTCAAGCGACATGTAAATATGTTAATGGATTTGTGCTGTGCTTAGTATGAAATTAATGTATTTTAAAATAATTTTTGGTATAGGTTTTTTTCACAAGGGTAATCACTAAGGTAAACTTAAAAACATAACATTTTAATGGGAGTATATATACTTCAGTTTGATCTTTACTTGATCTTAATTTTTAGGGGTGCCAGTATTTTGGCAGAAAAACTTCCCTGTGAATATTTTGAATGAAGGATTAAAGGGTTAGTTCACCCAAAAATGAAAATTATGTCATTAATGACTCGCCCTCATGTCGTTCCAAGCCCGTAAGCCCCGTAAGACAGTTTAAAGATATTTTAGAGAGCTTTCTGTCCCTCCATTGAAAATGTATGTACGATATACTGTCCTTGCCCAGAAAGGAAATAAAGACATCATCAAAGTAGTCCATGTGACATCAGTGGGTTAGTTAGAATGTTTTGAAGCATCGAAAATACATTTTGGTTCAAAAATAACAAAAACTAGGACTTTATTCAGCATTGTATTGTCTTCCGGTTCTGTTGTGGATCCGCGTTCACGAGTCCGCAGTGACGAGCTGCTGACGTAAGACGCTGCTCTGGTGCGTCCGTGTATTCGGGTTCAAATAAATATGGCTGGGCAAAAAAATGCAAGTCTTCCTCTGTGTGGAAATCCTTAGACATGTTTGCGAAGATTGTTTTGTTTACAGCGAAAACAAAAAATTTTTTTGTTTACTCCCTCAGATTGTAAACGAAGCTCGGCCGCACCAGATACACGTCAGCAGCGTCTTACGTCAGCAGCGTCACTGAACGCGGATCCACAACAGAACCGGAAGACAATACAATAACTGAGCAGATTGAAATACTCAGACCGGCCCGTCTGCCACCAACAACCATGCCACGCTCAAAATTGCTTAAATCACCTTTCTTTCCCATTCTGACATTCAGTTTGGAGTTCAGGAGATTGTCTTGACCAGGACCACACCCCTAAATGCATTGAAGCAACTGCCATGTGATTGGTTGATTAGATAATTGCATTAATGAGAAATTGAATAGGTGTTCCTAATAATCCTTTATGTGAGTGTATATACACTGAATAAACATACAAGTTACAATATTGATTGTTTCACAGCAGCTTCACAATAGTAACAAATTCAGGATCGCATGAGAAGCAGTTCTAACAAGCCAATATTCAGAAGTGTTTTACATTTTTCACATCTGTGTGTAGTTTGGCGTGTATGTGGCTAGTCATTTTATGTTTGTGTGTAGTCACTACACAAAAACACCATTTTTGGAAGAGTTAAAATAGTTTTGAATGATGTGTTTGCTTTTGCAAGAGAAGTCTGATGTTTTGCATGTTTTGTGGTTTTGTGTGTAGAATTTCAAGAAATTGAGCCATGGTTTCAGAAATTGTGTTGTTTAAGCATTAAGCAATTGTGTATTTTACTTTAAATGTGTACCTTTTATGATTTAACTTTCCTATGCTGAAGTACAATCGAATAGTATGATGGAAGTCAAAATAAATCATTGGTTTTCCAAGCAGATGATTTGGGATTTCTTGCACATAAGGAATAGCCTACCAGAATAAGGAAATAGGACATTAAATAGTGAGTACTGTATTTGCTCCATCTTTCTCTTCAACATTTACGTGCATTCATTCAGCAGACGCTTTTATCCAGAACGACTTGCAATTGAGGAATTCATCTTGTAATTAAAACCCTGTCATCTGAATATTTAGCAGAATCCTATAAGTCAAGAATCACTTTGTTGGGTGTCTTAGGTAGCAGTCGGCTTGTCGTGCTCCAGGAAATTCCCATCTTCAAGTAGTTTTGTTGAGATGCCTAAATGTCACGAGTAATGAGCCTTCACACCTGAAACATCGCACATGAAAGACTTGACCAAAATTAAGCGTCTCTATTGAGGTTTCTAAATTAGAAGGAGCGGAAATTCCCTCGCAAAGATCAACACTGAGGAAAGCCTGGTCTCTAAATGCATGTTTATAGATGTGGCATTTACCATGATGAAACTTGTGTCTTTAAGATGGTTTCATTTATTTTACAGTGTCTCACTGCACTCACTTGCACTTGTGTAAACAATCATCAGCAGAAAATGTCATAATGTGACGGATTGGCTACAATGTCTCTTCTTCATATTGCAGTTGTAACAGTATTAGCTGTTACTGTGATATCATACTCACCACTAGGGGGGCTCATGAGCGTTAGAACCTCTGGTATTTAAAAGGATGGGAGTATAGAAGAAGTCAGTTGTTTGGAAGAGGGAAGCGGGGGCTGCGTTCCAAACCGCATACTCAACGAGTAAGTACTTAATTTCAATAAGTACTTACTTAACGAGCTCGAAAAGAGTAGGTACTTTATAGCCAAATCTCGTTGAGTATGAATGCGATCCGGACATCTGCCATGTTGACGTTATCATGTGACCTACGACGCGTTATCACAAGCGCGACAACTTAAAATATATGAACGACACGTTTAATTCATCTGATCTATCTGTAAATATCTTGATATTGATGCAACTTGCTCATTTTGTGGTAGTATTGTTGAAGAAACAGCTGCCCATTTATTTTGTGAATAGTTGATTTAAGTTGTTATATTTTAAACCCTACTAATGTTGTGACCCAGTTTTATCCTTAGGCTATAACGATATATTTATTTATTAAGAAACCCCCAAATCGTCATCTCTTGAATATGTTGTTAATTTCTTTATTTTATACCCAAAAAGTTTCTCCTTTAAGTTTTCCTTTTTCTTGATGAAACCTCTCGTTTCATCCCTCAGACTTATAACAACAATTTGTTTTAATGTATTATGAAGAACTATTTAAAGATATTTAGCCTTGTTATTGTTCTTTTTTCCTGTGTATAAATATCATATTATAATGTATACAAACCAATGATCTTTATGTTTTCTGTTTTGTCATCATGATTGTTCATTGTTAGATACAACTATGGTATCTTTCCATGATCTTGTATGTAATAATTTTAAATTATATGAGTGACAGGTGCACTAACACTTCATAACATCAGTAACTCGACAGCACAACCTAGAACAGTTTTCCTCGGCGTTTGTAATGTCTGCACAAAGGAGACGGGCCGCTGCTCGAAGATCTCTCCTTTGGAGAAAACTGTTGATTTTTTACTCGAAAAATTTAAGTATCACTCCTTAAAAATTAATATTACCTCAGAATGAATTGCATTGTTAGCCCACCTCAAAACATAAACAAAATAATAATATTAAATGCTGACCAATACTTAATTATATTACTTTTTTACATACTAAAAATGATATAATTGAATAAAACAAGCTAAATGTTATTTTTTTTGCCATTTGACATACTTATGCATGAATACATTTATATTGATAAATGCAGTGAAACATCTCAATTGTCAGTCAAACAATGAATTAATGCATACATCAATTAAATAATTATATTTTATATACTGACAACAATAAAAAACATGAATAAATGAGAAAAAGAACAAATAAAAGTAACCATCACAATAAACAAATGCATATACAAGTCAACAACACATGGAACAAAGCTTTATTCAAACTACAAGCATGTATTTACAGGCGCTGAACCCCAAATCCTACTGCCATCTCAACACAGCGGTTCCCATTCTGCAGCTTTATTCTGATGAATTCACCAGAGGTGACCGTGCCTTCGTGCCGGAGCTTGTGGAGCAGGTGAAGGGATGGAGGGTCTCATAAGGGCAGATGGAGTGATGGAAGGTCTCATAAGGGCAGATGGAGTGATGGAGGGTCTCGTAAGAGCAGATGGAGTGATGGAAGGTCTCATAAGAGCAGATGGAGTGATGGAGGGTCTCATAAGGGCAGATGGAGTGATGGAAGGTCTCGTAAGGGCAGGTGGAGTGATGGAGGGTCTCGTAAGGGCAGGTGGAGTGATGGAGGGTCTCGTAAGGGCAGGTGGAGTGATGGAGGGACTCATAAGGGCAGATGGAGTGATGGAGGGTCTCGTAAGGGCAGGTGGAGTGATGGAGGGTCTCGTAAGGGCAGATGGAGTGATGGAGGGTCTCATAAGGGCAGATGGAGTGATGGAAGGTCTCGTAAGGGCAGGTGGAGTGATGGAGGGTCTCATAAGGGCAGATGGAGTGATGGAGGGACTCATAAGGGCAGGTGGAGTGATGGAGGGACTCATAAGGGCAGGTGGAGTGATGGAGGGTCTCGTAAGGGCAGGTGGAGTGATGGAGGGTCTCATAAGGGCAGGTGGAGTGATGGAGGGACTCATAAGGGCAGGTGGAGTGATGGAGGGTCTCGTAAGGGCAGATGGAGTGATGGAGGGTCTCGTAAGGGCAGATGGAGTGATGGAGGGACTCGTAAGGGCAGGTGGAGTGATGGAGGGTCTCGTAAGGGCAGATGGAGTGATGGAGGGGCTCGTAAGGGCAGGTGGAGTGATGGAGGGACTCATAAGAGCAGATGGAGTGATGGAGGGTCTCATAAGGGCAGATGGAGTGATGGAAGGTCTCGTAAGGGCAGGTGGAGTGATGGAGGGTCTCGTAAGGGCAGGTGGAGTGATGGAGGGTCTCGTAAGGGCAGGTGGAGTGATGGAGGGACTCATAAGGGCAGATGGAGTGATGGAGGGTCTCGTAAGGGCAGGTGGAGTGATGGAGGGTCTCGTAAGGGCAGATGGAGTGATGGAGGGTCTCATAAGGGCAGATGGAGTGATGGAAGGTCTCGTAAGGGCAGGTGGAGTGATGGAGGGTCTCATAAGGGCAGATGGAGTGATGGAGGGACTCATAAGGGCAGGTGGAGTGATGGAGGGACTCATAAGGGCAGGTGGAGTGATGGAGGGTCTCGTAAGGGCAGGTGGAGTGATGGAGGGTCTCATAAGGGCAGGTGGAGTGATGGAGGGACTCATAAGGGCAGGTGGAGTGATGGAGGGTCTCGTAAGGGCAGGTGGAGTGATGGAGGGACTCATAAGGGCAGATGGAGTGATGGAGGGTCTCGTAAGGGCAGATGGAGTGATGGAGGGTCTCATAAGGGCAGATGGAGTGATGGAAGGTCTCGTAAGGGCAGGTGGAGTGATGGAGGGTCTCATAAGGGCAGATGGAGTGATGGAGGGACTCATAAGGGCAGTTGGAGTGATGGAGGGACTCATAAGGGCAGGTGGAGTGATGGAGGGTCTCGTAAGGGCAGGTGGAGTGATGGAGGGTCTCATAAGGGCAGGTGGAGTGATGGAGGGTCTCGTAAGGGCAGATGGAGTGATGGAGGGTCTCGTAAGGGCAGATGGAGTGATGGAGGGACTCATAAGGGCAGGTGGAGTGATGGAGGGTCTCGCAAGGGCAGATGGAGTGATGGAGGGGCTCGTAAGGGAAGGTGGAGTGATGGAGGGGCTCGTAAGGGCAGGTGGAGTGATGGAGGGTCTCGTAAGGGCAGATGGAGTGATGGAGGGACTCATAAGGACAGATGGAGTGATGGAGGGTCTCGTAAGGGCAGGTGGAGTGATGGAGGGGCTCGTAAGGGCAGGTGGAGTGATGGAGGGGCTCGTAAGGGCAGGTGGAGTGATGGAGGGTCTCGTAAGGGCAGATGGAGTGATGGAGGGGCTCGTAAGGGCAGGTGGAGTGATGGAGGGTCTCGTAAGGGCAGATGGAGTGATGGAGGGGCTCGTAAGGGCAGGTGGAGTGATGGGGGGTCTCGTAAGGGCAGATGGAGTGATGGAGGGTCTCGTAAGGGCAGATGGAGTGATGGAGGGGCTCGTAAGGGCAGGTGGAGTGATGGAGGGTCTCGTAAGGGCAGATGGAGTGATGGAGGGGCTCGTAAGGGCAGGTGGAGTGATGGAGGGGCTCGTAAGGGCAGATGGAGTGATGGAGGGTCTCATAAGGGCAGGTGCAGTGATGGAGGGTCTCATAAGGGCAGGTGCAGTGATGGAGGGTCTCGTAAGGGCAGATGGAGAGATGGAGCGTCTCATCCATGGCACCACTTCCAGGATTCAGCTCTGGGCTCCTCATCCTCAGTGCTCACACCAGTCTTGAGACTTCAGATCCTACAAAAATTCACAAACATTATACAAAAGCAGTCATTTTAACAGCACAATGTCATTTGATTTATGTATTCATAATAACAAAAATGACCTTTATATTTGAGTAAAATCCCTAAAACCTTTTTTTCCCAACAAATGCTGCCATCATCTTTCCTTGCAGGTCCTGCTCCACCACAAAAGCTCTGCAGCAAATGCACAGAAATCAAGAATCAGAAAAGTGCTGCAATTTCTCCATGAAATTACAATAATTCAAATAAACTACAACTTAAGATTTAATAGATGTTTTATCCATTTCTGTAGTATACTCACTCAAAGCCTTTGACGACAGCATTCAGCATCATAAGCCTCTCTCCACTGGATAAACACATGCGTGTTCTTCCGTCCCTGTAACATACAGACAAGATTCACATTAACGTTACCTCTGTGATTTATAAGCTCAATACTGCATTTACATGCTGAGGTTGTAGCTGATGTGTTAACTCACTTTTTATCCAACTTAAATGTTCCTCAATTTATCAACAGTAATAAGAGACAAATAAAATATATAACTTGTTTATTTACTTTATAGATTTGTTTATTTACCTTATTTATTGCACATTTGTCTAATGTAAACAGTGTTGACAACAGTGAATTATCCTACATAATAGCACATATTCATCGCTCAGATGTCTTATTCATATTGGGATGTGCTCATCTGCAATACTTATACAATATTTTTCTTTCAGATGTAAATAGACATTTTAAATAAGCGTGTTTAAGATGTATATGGTTATTTAAATTCAGTTTAGAGACGTAACTTATAACGTTACGTGTGCTTACTGGAGCTCCCCTGTTAGCTATACATAATAAAACATGTTTTCACAGCTAAATCACAACTATACTATACTGTCTAACTCCTTTACACCTTGAACAGTTAAAACGTTTACTCTTTAGTAGTTTAACACATTCGACACAAGGAACCGTGTTTACTCACATTTGAAAACCGCCGCGTCGCTGATCTCCGTGATGTTTGATAATGACGTATCCTCTCGCGTGGCCTCCTGGGATAGAAGAGTATCCATCGGACGAGCACTCAAAAATCTGGGCACAAGCAGTAAGCCATCCGGGAACTTCTCACGTACTCTTTTATGAATACTGATGTTTCGAACGTACTGCTTCCTTCACGTACTGTTTTCGCCTACTATATAGTAGGAAAGTAGGCATATTCGAACGCACTTAAGTCCGAATCTCGCGATAATTATTACGTCACCCAGGTAATTCTCGCCTACTCTTTTGGATTCATACATACTTTTTCGCTCGCCTACTCTTTTTCCCATACTAAATAGTAGGGAAGTATGCGGTTTGGAATGCAGCTATGGTTTTATTCAAGCACCTCCTGCAACACTTATTGGAGTCCTGATTGAGAAACATTGTTTCCAGTTCAATCATGTAAGTTTTGTTCCTCCTTATGTTGTGTAATTGTTTTTCATTTTGATTTATATAATAGTACTATAGATATATTTTTCTTTTTTTGTTGTAGACGGACTCTTTATACGTTACTTTATATTTTGAGACGGTTGAGTCCATATGAATTGCTAAGGCCCAACTGAAATGGACGTCAAGTGGTTTCTAAACCAATGGATTGATATCACTGCATTACCATGTGGATTAACAAATATCCTAAGTACAAGATTGTGATTTTGTGGGCTATCTAGTTTTTTTATGGATTTCTTTGGACTACTGGAAGAGCATTTGAAGGTTGTTTTTTTTGCTTTGGACATTCAATTTTCTTTGTAGTGATTCCCTTGATTACTCAAAGAATCATTCAATTACAAGATTTCATTTGTAATTTTCTTTTCTACTGATTAAGTCTTTCTTTATAGACCATGAGAGTGGATATTGTTTTCATTTGTTGAACTGGTTTCATTTCAATTTATTTTCATATAAATGCATTGTTTTGTTTGTTTGTTTTTTTGTTGTTTCCTAAATTGATATAAATGTATAAAAAGTTCATTTCTGTCTTTATTGTTTGTGACTTTACAACTGGGTAACATATTGTAAGATACAATATCTTAAGATTTTGCAACAATACGTTCTTAGCTGGTGGGCCCTTCCTATTATTCAGATATATATATGGCTGCATGCCACTAAAGTGGACAGTGGTTATATAAATGGCGCCCAAACAGGGACCACCAGACTTCAAAAAGGTTGTTGAAAATATACCAGTGTTTGTCACCATATAAACCCTTACACGTTAGTAAATAAATAAATAAAATGGCTAGTCTAGAAGTGTTGGATGAGGATGAGCCCGTACCCAATACAGATTTCTCATCTGCACCATTTAGCACCCACAGAGAACCACTACGAGAGTTGATTAATACGTTCAGTGATCTGTACCTTGATTCAGAGGAGGAATAAATTGTGGACGACGACCAAAAGGAAGTCCAATTTCTACCTCCACCACCACCTGAAATTTATGCAGAACCGACACACCATCCTTCCACGGCTGTTTCAGATATGTTAGAACAACTCACAGAACGTTTCACCAAACTCGAGGAGCAGATTACCGACATAAATCAACGTGTGAGTGAACAAGTTTCCTTCATTGATTTTGAATCGCAATGCAAAGCTACAGAAGATAAATTGTTATACCAAATAGACCGTGAGTGCAGCAGAGTGAAAAAACATCCAGAACTGAGCATTCAAGATCTTGGACAGTCAATGCTAGACTGTTTGAAGAGAAGAGACCAACAATTGGAACAGAGATTACAAGCTTTCCAGCCTTTTATATCCACCCCAAATCAGCCTAAGAATACCAGTACTGTTCACAGATCACTGAGAGATCAAACCTACAGTCTTCAGTCAAATAATCAATCTGTCATGGACAGTTCAAACCAGTACAACCCACCAGTCAAACTTGAGTTCCCTAGTTTCAGCAATAGCCCGGATGAAGATCCTATCTTATTCATCGAACGATGTGAGGAGTATTTCGCTGTTCGACCTTTGAAGAATAGTGAAATTTTAGCTTCTTTAACTGCTGTACTTAAACATACTCCAAAAGATTGGTGGATGGCAGAGAAAGGGAATGTCCGTGATTGGAAACAGTTTAAAAAATTATTTCTGCAATCTTTTCTCAGTGAGGATTATGAAGAGTTGGCAGTAAGGAAGCTGATGGAGAGGAGACAAGGTGCAAGAGAAAGTTTCAGAGACTTTGCTTTTCACTATCGAGCTCTGTGCTTGAGATGGAAGAAGGACATGGTAGAAAGAGAGGTAGTGCAAGCTATTTTACGTAACTGTAACCCACGGCTTGCTAGTTTGCTACGTGGCAATATAAAAGATGTAGGAGAACTCGTAAAAGTAGGTACACAGATAGAACGAGATTTTTTTGAGTCCAAGAAATACTGGAGTCAAGTTAATGGAGATGAGCAAAAGAAGAGAAATCCTCCAGATCACGATTCACAACGCAAATCAGCAGCAGCCAATACCAGAGTTGTCCAGACTTGCCAAAATTTTATGCAACACGACATCAGAAACCTTATCATTCCTATAACTCTACAAGACACGCATGTAACTGCTATGGTGGACACTGGCAGTACTTTGTCATTAATTCAAAAGTCATGCTGGAAACAGTTAAGCCGTCAAGAAATATACCTACCTGGTGGGGGACAAACTTTCCTTTTAGCCAACGGACAACGCCAAACCGCTGTTGGAAAGGTGGTGTGGAAGAGTGAAGTGCAGAATCGTCCAATAGAGCTTATCCTGTATATAATGAATGACACTGACTTAACAGTACCCATCATACTGGGCATGGATTTTCTGTTGAAATCAGGAATGGTCTTGGATTTCAATAATGCTCAGTATGGTTTTTTTCCAATAGAAGGCTCTGAACCACCAATTTTCTTTCCATTCCTTCATCAGGACATTCATTCTACCATTAACTTTTACCTTGCCATACCTTTACAGCCTTACAGTGATGAAGTACTCCATTCTATACATCAACTATCGGAGAAAGCAGACACTGACATGCAGACACAGCAAGAGCTGGAAAATCTCATGTTAAGCTGGCCCACTGTTTGCAACCAGGAGATTGGATATACCAATTTGATCAAGCACTGCATCATCACCACAGATGAAGTACCTGTTAGAAAGAGAGCATACAAGGTTTCCGTTGAAAAAACAGAGTTTTATTGAAGATCAAGTCAAGGAGCTGCTTGATAAGAAAATAATTCGACCATCTTGCTCTCCATGGGCATCACCAGTGGTGGTGGTTCAGAAAAAAGATGGAGGATCAAGACTCTGTGTTGACTACCGTGGGTTGAATGCCAAAACTCATCTGGATGCATATCCAATGCCACAAATACAGGACATCTTAGAGTCATTACATGGGGCAACTGTATTCTCTACACTGGACTTAAAGAGTGGCTATTGGCAACTGGAAATGGAGTCTCATAGCATTCAAAAAACGGGTTTCATCACATCCTCAGGGTTATATGAATTTCTACGTCTTCCTTTTGGACTGAAAAATGCAGCAGCGTCTTTCCAGAGACTTATGAAACATGTATTGCGGGAGTTGAAAGGTAAATGTTGTATGGTTTACATTGATGATGTCGTGGTGTATTCCAAAAATGAGCAAGACCATCTCCAACATCTCCAACAAGTTTTCAATTGTTTCCACAAAGCAGGTCTCACACTCAACCTGAAAAAGTGCAATTTCATTCAAAAATCTCTCACTTTCTTAGGCCATGTTGTTTCAAGTGAGGGAATCAAAACCGATCCCACCAAGGTGTCAGCAGTTAGTTCATTTCCCATCCCACGGTCTCTCAAAGACGTTCAACGATTTTTGGGGATGACCAGTTGGTACCATCGGTTCATTCCTAGTTTCTCAGAGAAGGCTGCTCCACTTCATGCTTTGAAACAGAAAAACTCTACCTGGACTTGGACAGATCAATGCCAACAGGCACTCGATCTCATCAAGCAAGACTTAATGCAAGCTCCCGTTTTAACCTCCCCTGACTTCACTCAACCATTCCGAGTTCAAACGGGTGACGTTGGTTTGGGAGCCGTTCTTACACAAGAATGTGCAGGGAAAGAACATGTTATTGCATATGCATCCAGACTACTGAGAGGGGCAGAAAGGTCATACTCGGTATCTGAGAAAGAGTGCCTAGCAGTGGTGTGGGCAGTGGAGAAATGGAGGCCATATCTCGAAGGACGACTATTTGAAGTATTAACTGACATTGACATGGGCTTTTCAACATCCCAAACCATCATCACGTCTCATCAGATGGACCATAAGACTACAAGGATTTCATTTTACTGTTAAGTACAGAAAAGGTCAGTGTAATGTGGTACCTGATGCATTATCCAGAGCTTCAAGCCTCACCATTTCACCTGACATTATTGCTGTAGCTCAAGCATCTAATTTAATATCATCACCAGTCAGTATGCCAGTAGATTTATCTCAGATAGCTATAGCTCAAAACAACGATCCAGAAATACAAGAATTGATTACCAAAGTACCATCTCAAATCCCACAAGACTCATCACGAGTTCATTATGTAACAGAAAATGGATTCCTGTTCCGTAGTGTTCCAGATGGACGGAAAGGTCAAAAACTTCAACTTGTCATTCCCTCCATTCATCATCAAGCTTTTGTTCAGTATGCTCATGACAATCCTCTCAGTGGTCATCTAGGTAAACTCAAGACCTTGCTCAGACTACTGGAAACTGTATACTGGCCAACTATCAGAGCTGATGTTTGGAAACATTGTAAAGAATGCCAAGTCTGTCAAAAATACAAACCATCCATGTCAAAATTATCTGGTTACCTACAGTCTACACCCATTGTTGAACCTGGCTACATGATGGGCATCGATCTCATGGGGCCTTTTCCAAAAAGTTTCAAACAAAACGAGTATCTTCTTGTTATTGTGGATTATTGTTCTAAGTGGGTGGAGTTGTTTCCCCTTAGGTCTGCTAAAACCCCTCAGATAGCCCGAGTTCTAGTAGAGGAGATATTTACCAGATGGGGAACACCAGCCTACCTGGTATCAGATCGTGGTGCCCAATTCACCTCTCAACTCCTTGGTCAGGTGTGCAAGCAGTGGGGAGTCATTCAAAAACTGACCACAGCCTACCATCCCCAAACAAATCTGACAGAGAGAGTCAATCGAAACTTGAAGACCATGATTGCCTCTTACGTCGGAGACCACCATAAGTTTTGGGATAGATGGATCGCCGAATTCAGGTTTGCTATTAATACAGCCTACCACGAAAGTACAGGTTTTACACCTGCTGAAGTAGCGCTTGGACGTAAATTAAAAGGTCCAATGTAGAGAGCCTTACCTAAACCGCCTGATCCTAATAACCCTGCATATCCCATCCTTGGCAGACAACAAGAACTCCTTGCTATTGTGAAAGAGAATGTGAACCGAGCTCAAGCCAAGCAAAAGCGATACTATGATCAGCATCGTAAGCCAGTGCATTTCCAAGAGGGAGATGTGGTTTGGGCACGGACACATCCTTTATCTAGAGCCGATGAAGGATTCATGGCTAAGCTGTCTGCTAAGTGGAAAGGGCCAGCAAAAGTTAACAAAAAGTTAGGGCCAGTTAATTATTCTGTTTCTTTTATTTCTGATCCAGACAGTACTGAAACGTATCACGTGCAAAATCTTAAGATTTGTCATGGTTATGGCAAATCTCTTTCTGAGGAAAGGGGTATGTAACAGTATTAGCTGTTACTGTGATATCATACTCACCACTAGGGGGGCTCATGAGCGTTAGAACCTCTGGTATTTAAAAGGATGGGAGTATAGAAGAAGTCAGTTGTTTGGAAGAGGGAAGCATGGTATTCAAGCACCTCCTGCAACACTTATTGGAGTCCTGATTGAGAAACATTGTTTCCAGTTCAATCATGTAAGTTTTGTTCCTCCTTATGTTGTGTAATTGTTTTTCATTTTGATTTATATAATAGTACTATAGATATCTTTTTCTTTTTTTGTTGTAGACGGACTCTTTATACGTTACTTTATATTTTGAGACGGTTGAGTCCATGTGAATTGCTAAGGCCCAACTGAAATGGATGTCAAGTGGTTTCTAAACCAATGGATTGATATCACTGCATTACCATGTGGATTAACAAATATCCTAAGTACAAGACTGTGATTTTGTGGGCTATCTAGTTTTTTTATGGATTTCTTTGGACTACTGGAAGGTTGTTTTTTTTGCTTTGGACATTCAATTTTCTTTGTAGTGATTCCCTTGATTACTCAAAGAATCATTCAATTACAAGATTTCATTTGTAATTTTCTTTTCTACTGATTAAGTCTTTCTTTATAGACCATGAGAGTGGATATTGTTTTCATTTGTTGAACTGGTTTCATTTCAATTTATTTTCATATAAATGCATTGTTTTGTTTGTTTGTTTTTTTGTTGTTTCCTAAATTGATATAAATGTATAAAAAGTTCGGTAACACTTTATTTTAAGGTGCTTGTAATAAGCAGTAATTAACAGTTAAAAAGACACTTATAAGACCTTATAAGATGCATATAAGATGCATATAAGCATTAACTACTTCATATAAGGGTTAATTAAAGGTCCAGGCCCTGAAGAGATCAGGGAAACTACTCCCTCTTGGGAAGGTCAATTTTTAAGTGACTGGGAGTTTGTGTGACCCTTTATGTTTGTTCGGCTGTTCTAAAAGTGCAATGTATTGATACTTGAGAAATTTATTATTTATTGAATTTTTTTTATTATCATTAGTTAATGCTTATATGCATATTATATGCTTATTACAAGCACCTTAAAATAAAGTGTTACCAAAAGTTCATTTCTGTCTTTATTGTTTGTGACTTTACAACTGGGTAACATATTGTAAGATACAATATCTTAAGATTTTGCAACAATACGTTCTTAGCTGGTGGGCCCTTCCTATTATTCAGATATATATATGGCTGCATGCCACTAAAGTGGACAGTGGTTATACAGTGTATAGCGGCACCAAACGGTATTATTGCACCAATAATAAGGCTTCAAACAGGTTTGAACACACACATTTCTGCCATTGTTCAGTCTATATTAGCTGGAGAGAGCTAATATACTTAGACTTTCTGTCAGTATAAGTCAAGTATACTTAAGTGTAATTTTAAGCATATTTCTGAGAAGTACATAAGACGACTATCTTCTATTTTTTTTAAATTTTTTTTTTAAAGAATTATACTAATAGTGCACTTGAATAAACTTCTTTTTTGTAAGGGTATGACTATAAAAAAAGTCCAAAAGTCAAAAGTCAAAAATACATACACAACAACAAAACTCTAAAACCCTTTTCTTTCGTTGTACCCCCCGAAAGAATTTCCGTTGTGTTTTTGCAGTTTGCAGTTCGTTTCCCTATTTGCTCGTGCTGCGAATATTTGCAGCGTTCGTGATGTGAAATCGACGAAGTTGTTTTCTGAATTTGGATGTATTTTCTGAATATGTAGTTGTTGTGGCGTTTGTATGTGTTTTCTGAATTTGGAAGTGTTTTCTGAATATGTAGTTGTTGTGGTGTTGTTTGCATGTGTTTTCTGAATATGTAGTTGTTGTGGCGTTTGTATGTGTTGTGACCCTTCTCGGCCACCGTACTGAATTGTAAAAGCGCCATATAAATAAAGGTGACTTGACTTGACTAATGGCTGTTGCCCGCAGTCCGCCCAAAGACACTGAACACCATTAAGGCAATAGAGCCTTGAGTGCTGAGCCTTTTCTTCATAAATGCAATAGGCCTAAATATTGTGATTTATAGATTTTATTCTGCGATGACATAACAAAGGTTCATTTGGTAACACTATATAATACTGTTCCTTCATTAATGAATAACTACACAGGAACAAATGGGTAACACACAATTAACATTCTAGTAACTAACTTACTGTTAACTAACAAGAAACTCTGATTAACACATTAGTAAGTAATAGCGCTCAGATGAATGTGGTAATTCACTATTAGCTAATCAATAACTACTATTTTTCATACCTCACTGAAGTCTACTATATACAGGTTCATAATTAACATGAATATGTTTAATTATTTGGATCAGTATTATAAAGTGAAAAACATAACTAATACTGAAGTCACTGTAAGCTTTTGAGATTTTTGTAAGATTTGTGTGCTTTACAATACTGATTGTTTCAAAGCAGCTTTACAGTGATAACAGGAAATAATGTTTGTTTCGGCTGTACAGCAGGGGCCGTATTCACAAAACATCTTAAGGCTAAAAGTAGCGCAGATTTAAGTGTTATTGAAACGTAGACCTGAAGTACATGAAAATGAGAGGATAAAATCAGTGTTGAATTCCTATCATGTCCTATCATAAAGCAGCTTTGCACAGGGGACGTATGTGTTTCAGATCTCCTATAGAGCCTGCAGATCTGCTGAAATGATATAACTTCACCTGTAAACAGTTTTCAATGTGTAAATAGTTATAAAAACAAAATCAGCATTGTCCTTTCCTGAAGCACAGTACCACCTGCTGGTATCTTAGCACATGTGCACGCAGGTTTGTGGACGCTGATGTTTCCCAATATTACACTAATTCTTCAGTCCCGGGACAAAATCAGACTGCAAAACTGAAAACATAAAAGTGTAATCTGTCCAATATTATTATATACTATATTTGATGTGACAACACAGATACAGTATTAATATAAATGTTATAATAACTATATATAATAACTATATAAAAAATCATTTTAAATATAAATATTGAAAAGTCCCACATTTTTCAGGTTTTGCTATTAACATGATGCAAATTATTCCCAAAAATCTCAATTTGTATGACAGCGCTGCCATTTTTGGTTGGGACACAGTATAAGCACATAAGTGGGATTAAAGTTATATTGTCCCACGTCTCAAGAATTAGAGAAGGATGAAAATACTATATATGATCATAGACATATAATGCATGCGTCATCAAGTAGATCTTCTGTATAGCTGACTTCTTGAAATGGGAGACACTTCATGCATTTGCTCTAGGGAAAACACAAAATTTTCTGTGTATCCTGCAGAAGCCGAGATCTTTTTGGATGGGGTACACAGGATATTGTCACCGGACCTGTAGGGGAAAGATGAAGAAAAATAGTTAGAATGTGGTTTCTGTGGTATGCAGCATGAAAGACCTGCCTGTTGTGTCTTGCAACAGTCAGTTTCTGAAATATGACAGTTTGTCTGATATATGTAACTCTGCCTGTATGCGCAGGACTGCATTCAGAGACTAAAGACATTGCCACAATTATCTTTCACATTTTTGATAGTCACGTATAGGGGAAACAGAACATCAGAAATAACTTTAATTTATTAACCCTTCCTTCCTTCTCTTGAATGTCACTGATGTCAATATATATATATATATATATATATATATATATATAAACACACACACACACTCACATATACAGTACACACAGCTAACAGAGTTTTGTTACAAGAACGTTCTCCAAATATTCAGTTTTGGTTCTGGGAACATATAAAGGTCCAGTTTTCTTGACGTTAGAGGAACGTGTTTTAAAAGGTGAGATGTTCCTCAAACGTTCTTTCAACTTAATATTGATTAACAATTCAACATTCTAGGAACGTTGATTTGTAAAATTCCAAGAACATAAAAATGTCTAGTTTCCTGAATGTTAATATAATGTTATTTAAGGGTTAGTATGATGTTCCTGAAACATTCTTTCAATCAAACACTGCTATGAACAAGCACTGAAAGAAAGAGAAATAAGAACATAAACTACAACTTTCTTCAGCCACAGCCTTAGATGAACTGAAGATAAAAGACGACATTAAATCTCTCAAGATCTCATCAGAGGAGGATTAAACAACTCCACAAACAGCATTACCAGCTTCACTTATTACTAGCCAGACTGACTTTATTTCTGTCAGACGTCTACAGCAGTTCGTATTGAGAACTAATAGAGCTTTTAGATGATGATGATTTATTGTTTCATTACCATTATGGTGATCAGCGTTTACTTTAGTTGGGCTCTTGACCCTTAACTTTTTTTCAGACATTGCAGGTGTTTTCAGAAAACATTTCTCCATTGATAAAGCAGATCACCATGGCTTCTTCAATGGTCAAGTGATTGCATTAAAGTGATTTAAACAACTGCTTTTTCTGTAGTTTTGCTTATTTATAGAATTATTATTTTTTTGAGAATTAAGTTATAAAGTCAACCATGAAAGTTAAGATGTTGAGACACACTTAGACATCAACACGCATCATACAAACCTCAACAATGATGACAATCCAAAAATAATTCAGCTGCATAATTTATTCATGCCACAATGCATGCTGGGAGCCATTAATGTGTTTTGTATGCTGGCCTGCATATCTCACCATTGTTGAATGTCACCATTGTTGTTGCATATGCCGAATGTTGATGTCTGAATGTATGAACACAAAACAAGTTTTAAATAAGATTAACAATGACAGTGTTATTTGTACACTCACTGACATCAACATTCAGCATCTGATGTGCAACAATGGTGTTACAAATTATCTTTATCACATCAGCTGAGATACTTCAATAATCCTTCAAATCCATAATTCAGCAATTACAGAAAAAGCAGTCATTTGACCATTTGAAGCAGTCATGTTGATCTGCTTTATCAATGCCAGAAATATTTTCTGAAAACATCTACAATGGCTGAAAAAAGGTAACTTACCAAACGTTACGGTTCAAGAGCTCACCTAAGGCAAACACTGATCACCATGATGGTAACTTCAAACTAAACAAATCATCAACATCTAAACATCTGTTAATTCACAAAAAGACCTGCTGTAGACGTCTGACAGAAATAAAGTAAATCTGGCAATGCTGGTTGTGGAGTTGTTTAATCCTCTGCTGAGATCATGAGAGAATTAAGCTCCTTTTTTTTATCTTCAGTTGATTTCATCTAAGACTGTGGCTGAAGAAAGTTGTAGTTTGTGTACTTATTTCTCTTTCTTTTAGTGCGTGTTCAAAGCAGTTGTTTGAATGATTGGGATTCGTTTCTCTAAATACCCGGCTATGTGTAAATGTGGCCTTAATGCAACACCAACATGTACAGGAAAATGTCAACAAGGGCGGACACTTACGACCTTACGACCGAGAAGGCATCTGCCAAAACATTATCCTTTCCACGAATGTGACAAACCTAAATATTATAATAAAAAACCATGCAAAAACCCTGCAAAAACAAACTCCATCGCATTAAACGCTGGTTGGAATTGCTCATGCTGTCGAGAAAAACAAAAATATTATGATCAGGGAACACAATAAGTGGAACACTGAATAATTTTGATGTGTATGTTTAATCCAGAGTAAGAATAAGGGCCAAAGCTTCCTTTTCAACTATAGAATAGTGCTTCTGATGGATATCAAATTCCTTTGAAAAAATAGCACACAGGATGCTCAACTCCTACTGAGTCATCTTGAAGTACAGCACCCACACCAAAATCACTAGCATCTACAGCTAAGCTTGAAGGGTCTGTTGAAATTAGGGGCAGCAAGATTAGGAGAACTGCTCAACAATGCCTTCAGATTTTCTAAGGCCGCCTGACATCACTCAGTCCAAACAAAAGGAAACTTGGGGCTAAGCAGGTTAGTTAAAGGTGCAGCAACGGTGGCAAAATTTCTGCAAAAACTCCTATAGTATCCGGCCATGCCTAGGAAACATTTTAATTCCCTTCGAGATGATGGTACAGAAAAATTCATAATGGCTTCTACTTTTGCTCCTACTAGAGACACATGACCATGGCCAACAACTTTGCCCAAGTAAGTTACTGTGGCTTGTCCAAACTTACACAGAGAGGTTCAAGGTCAAATTTGCAGCCATTAAGCGCTTGAACACATCCCCAAGCTGGGCCAAGTATTGAGACCAGGTAGAATTATAAATATCCAAATCATCAAGGTAGGGCTCACATCCTGCAACTCCTGCAAATGCTGACCAATTAACTGAATAACAGAGCGCTCAGAAAGATTCAGATAAGACAAATGAAAGTCCAAATCAGCCAAGATTTTAGAATTTGGCAATCTACTCTAAGCAATCTCAGAGACAGCAACACCTTCTGTCTCAGTAGATGGAGCATTCAGCCGAGGTCTTGACCTCTGTTGACACTGTTTGATTACGGTCAAATTAAGGCTTAAGTAAATTAACATGGCACATTCAGGTTTTCCTTTTATGATCTGAAGTCTTAACAAAATAGTTGCACTCACCAACTTTTTGATCAATGGTATATGGACCACTGTATTGAGCCTGAAACGCAGAACCCAGTATTGGTAAGAGCACAAGTACTTGGTCTCCTGAACAAAACACACAATGCTTAGCCTTTTGATCATACCAGTCTTCTTCATCTCCTGAGCTGCTTTCAGATTTTCTTTGGCCAGTTCACAGGCTAAGCCTGAAATGAAAGTTAGACACTAGTCCAAGAGGTTAGTAGAAGCAGTATTCTCAACATCTAACCATTTCTCCTTTACCAATTTCAAGGGCTGCCTCACACTATGGCCAAACAGCACTTCAGCTGGACTAAAACCAAGGGATTCCCGAACCACCTCTCTAACTGCAAAGAGGAGTAGTGGAATGCCATCATCCCAGTCTCTCTCAAACTCACTGCAGTAAGTCTTCAGCATAGCCTTGAGACTCTGGATGAAATGCAGATGAGATGTTGTGCTGAATAGACAACTGCTTCAACACCTGGGAGAAAAGGCAATACATAAAATTAGACCCTTGATAAGACTGATCAAATCTTGGTAGCCCAAACATTGTGAAAAACTTAAGGGCTCTGAAATGGCAGGGACTGTGACCTTGCGCAAAAGGACAGCTTCAGGAAACCTTGTTGCTGCACACATTATTGTAAGAAGCTATTGATTATCTGACTTGGTACATGGAAGAGGTCCAACACAATCAATCAATACATGTTCAAATGGCTCTCCAATGGCAGGAATAGGGTGTAATGGAGCTGCAGGGATAGACTGGTCAGGTTTGCCTACAACCTAACAAACATGACATGATCTGCAATACTGTGCCATGTCTGACCTCACACCAGGCCAGAAAAAAATGCCTTAACACACGATCCAAAGTTTTCCTGATACCCAAGTGGCCAAACAGACAATTATCATGTACAATATATAATATGTCAGACCTATAAACTTCTGGAACCGCCACTTGAAAGACTACTCCAGTCATCCTCACTTGACATTTTTGGATCTGTCCACTGCATCAAAACACCATCACTGATAAAATAGCCAGAAGCTACATTTGGTAATGCTTCATCTGACACTACATCTTCAAACATAGGTGACTGAGTGGGGTCTTGTTTTTGTATCATTGTTCTTGTTTATAATAATAATAATTCGTTACATTTATATAGCGCTTTTTCTGGGACCTCAAAGCGCTTCACATATGGAAGGAGGAATCTCCTCAACCACCACCAATGTGCAGCTCCACCTGGATGATGCGATGGCAGCCATATTGTGCCAGAACGCCCACCACACACCAGCTTACTGGTGGAGAGGAGACAGAGTGATGAAGCCAATTAGTATATAGGAATGATTAGGAGGCCATGATGGACAGAGGCCAAGGGGCAAATTTGGCCAGGATGCCGGGGTTAAACCCCTACTCTTTTTCGAAGGACACCCTGGGATTTTTAATGACCACAGAGAGTCAGGACCTCGGTTTAACGTCTCATCCGAAGAACGGTGCTCTTTAACAGTATAGGTGTCCCTGTCACTACACTGGGGCGTTAGGACCCACACAGAGCACAGGGTGAGCGCCCCCTGCTGGCCTCACTAACACCTTCCAGCAGCAACCTGGTTTTTCCCTGGTTTTATCAAAGTGGATATGTTCACAATAAGGCATCATGTAAAATTACAGATTAAAAAGCTCCTGTATCTCTGCAGATCTGGATGGCTTGCTTTTGTTCAGGGTCAGAAGACAGACACACAAAACCATTCATCAAAAATGATGATGAGCCAGCTAACTCACCTTTCTTGCATGAAACATTAGCAACCGAGCATGCCAGAGAAAGACTTAGCACAGGGCTTACAAACGCTACAGTTTATGCGGATTTCTGTTTCTTACTTGGAGCAGGACAGTCTGTGATAAGATGGCATTGTCTTTTACAATAAATGCTTACTCTGGCCCTGAAACTCAGCCTGTTTGTCACCAAAATGTACCTTATAGGTTAAAACTCATCTGCCAGGATTGAAGCTTGTTCTACAGTCACTGCCTTCTGCTCATTTAAATAAACAGACACAACCTCAGGCAGACCGTTTTTAAATTTCTCGAGGAAAATTAGTTGTGATGTACACCAGTGATCAAACAGATTATCCTTCTGTTTTGCAAACTCCACACATAAGTGTTGTAAGCAAGTTTGGAAACTTAGAAAACGCTGGCAGTAAGCTTCAGGAACTAGCTCATATGCCTTCAATATATCTGCTTTAACCTTATCATAAATAAAACTCTTCTCAAGGCTTAGAGCGGAATAAGCTTCCTGAGCTTTACCCACCAAAACACACAGCAAAATCCCCAGTGTTAAATTAAAGGCACTATGCAGGAATTCCGTTTTTGTCAAACAGAGACCCCTAGAGTCGCTGTGGAGTACTTGTATTTAATGTTACTGTTGTAAATACCACTCACGCAGAGTGTTTCTGCACTCACGGCCTGATACCCCTTCAAAGCTGTTATATTAAGGTACAAATCTTGCATAGTGTGCCTTTAAATGAGTTGTTTGAACTCAAACTGAGCGCTCGTGTCCGCTGCTGTCAGTGTCATGGATACATGGTGTCTCGTGTGGCGGCGCACGCGCAGTCTTCACTCGATAGCTCTTTAATCTATCGCCGTTGCAGAGACTCTCTATTCTTTCCGGTGAAATCACAAAATAAAATGCACACAAACTTAGAAAGATTTACTTACTAGTCCATCAACAAGATCGCCAGGTCAGTTTCACTGTTGCATTCAGTGGTGCTTTTTAGCTCGCGCCAACTAGTGAAAGCCCGACCGAGTGGGACTCTTGTCCGGTTCCTCACGCGGTCAGATTCTCTTTTCCTTTTCCTAGTCTCTTCCGACCACGTTTTCTTTGCTTTTTCCATCGTCGAGTATCACGTCTGAAATGCGCGCAAGTGTCTTCGTGCTTCATATGTTGTTGTTGATGTGTGTGACGTCGTTGCCGTAAAGCATGTCATGATTCTCGCGAGATTTGTCGGGGGCGCTCCTCTCAAACTTGCATTGCTGGTTTTTACAGCGGCGTCCCCCCCCCAAGCTTTACTACCAGGATGATTCGCCCTACTATGAGTTTGTTTACCACCGAAATGACTTTGAAGCTGTTATATTAAGGTTAAATTCTTGCATAGTGTGCCTTTAACACTCCTGGTGTACATATAGGTCCAACTACAGGGTGTTAAAAATTAACACTGAAGCAGTGTTGAAGTTAATGAGATAATTAAGTGATTAATTAACTGATGATTGGCCGTTAGTGGTGACACCTAATGTTAATAAGAAGAATCATTGAAGGAAAGAGAAACAACAAGAACAGAAAAAAGAGAAACACAAGAACTATTGACTTCGAGCCATTACACATTATTGCACTTATAGATGGAAATGTTTTATGGAATTTTTGTTTCAAGTAACCATTATGATGGTCAGCGTTTGCTTTAGTTGAGCTCTTGACCCTTTTCTTTGTTTATTTAGTTAGATTTTCTCTGTCTGTTCAAACATTGTGTTTGTAAAGCACATTTGTTACTGCAAGAGAAAACCTACACACAATATGTTTTGATGACGACATTATCATCATGTATAGTGACCTGATTCACATTCAGAGTCTAAATCTTTGACTATATGCTTTATGTCTAATTTTAGCATTGGTGATTGTAGCCCTGAGATTCAACAGTTTGAGATCCAACAGCAATATGAACAATTTTGAAAATACTTTGTGCACAGAAGCTATTGTGTTTGGACACACAGACATCAAGAATCAGCATATGAATCTCAACAATGGTGACAGATCAACTCTGAACATCAAGCTACTAAAGTCCTAACAAAATAATAGCAAAATAAAAGCAAACAGGAAAAACCAATGAAAATTACAGGACAATTCAGCTGCATAATTTATTCATGCCGTAATGCATGATGTGAGCCATGGATGCGTTTTGATTGGTGGCTCCCATCATGCACTGCAACATGAAGCATTTGTGTGATTGTCACCATTGTTGAGATTCATATGTAAATTCTTGATGTCTGTGTGTGATTTTAAAACCTTCAGATTATTAAAGCACTGCTGGAATTAGCTACTGTAATGAATATGAATTAAACATTTGTAAAGTCAGTTTATAATGCTGGTTCAATGTATCAGGCCACTGCAGGATTGTATAGGGGTGTAACGATACACATATTCGTATTGAACCGTTCGGTACGAGGCTTTCGATTCGGTTTTCGGTACGCATTTTTAAACCGAACGGAATGGTTGGACCATTTTTCCTGCCGACCAAACTTTCGTTATTTCAAGTGTAGGCGCGTTGCGCGTGGCAAGCGGGCTCATAATGTAAGAGACGCTGGCGTGACCACAACATTGCCTAACATCAAATGGCAAATGTAATGTAAGCGGAACGAAACTGAGCTACTCGTTATTGTGTGGTTGACGGACCATTTACCAGTTTGGACCAATGCAGCGCGAGCCGATCTTAATCAAGCGACACTGTCACTACACAGCGAGATCCAGTAAAGAAAGCATTTGAATTCGCCACTGAAGTAATAACATCGCTGCGAGATCTAGTGAGATCATTCAAATTTCTCCGTTATTAACGGATCAAACAGCGCTGACGTGGAAACCAGGAAGAAACATTGTGCCATGAATGAACTATCCAGTGTCCACAGATCAGCAACATTCACCATGGATTTACTGTAGTAACACTACTAACTGTAACCATAGGAGTTTGGCAGGAATAGTAGGCTATAATGCTCTCAAGTAAAATTACGCCGGTTTTATTTTGACATTATGAATACAATTGCTGCCCTTAAATGTTAATCTGAACTAAAATAAACCTTTGTAACTACTACAATATTACATTTCATCTTGTCCAAGGAGCTGTTTTGTTTTATATGCTCCTTAGAAAAGTCAAGTATAGCTCCATCATTGCTCAAAGTAAAAAAAAAAAAAAAAATCATACTTTATGATTTAAGTTTTAATAAAATATAATTAAAAAAATTAAATCAAGGAAAGTTCTCTGGCATCTCTTTCTTTTTGCTGTATCGAAAACGTACCGAACCGTGACAAAAGTGTATCGTATCGAACCGAACCGTGAATTTTGTGAACCGTTACTCCCCTAGGATTGTAGGATTTGATTTGATCTAAACATTACCATCATTACCTGGGCTTAATTTCCCAAAAGCATCTTAAGCCTAACTTGATCGTAGAACAATTGCAACAAATGCCTAAATACAATCAATTTAGGCTTACAATGCTTTTGGGAAACGCAGCCCAGGTCATAGTTTATCTTGCCACAACAAATGTGCTTTATGAACACAGAGTTGGAGCAGCCAGATGCAAACTAATACTAAAAAGTAAAGGGTCAAGAGCCCAACTAAAGCAAACACTGATCACCATAATGGTGACATGAAATGAAACATTCCATAAAACATCACCATCTAAGCTTCTGTAAATCTAAATAAGGGTGCTTTTACACTTGGCTCGTTTGCTGCGGCCCGAGCCCGAGCTCGATTGTTCCCCGCGCCCCTCACAGCGTTGGTCAGGTTTCACACTAGGGCTGAAACAACTAATTGATTTAATCGATTAAAATCGATTATTAAAATAGTTGTCAACGAATGTCATTATCGATTAGTTGGTCTGCTTACGTCACATGTAGCGTTTACTGGTGATTGGTTGAAACAGGTTAATCATGATGCTCTCTGTCTTACATGCGCTGCGCTTCATAAGACACACGCAAGGTCTCTCTCCCTTCGCCGATCACCCGTGCGTGCAGAGACCGAGATCTTTTTTACAGTCTTTGTTTGGAGCACAGTCTCTTCTGTATTGCATGCGCGCTCTTGCTTGCGCGCTCTAGATTCCGGGAGTTTGAACTAATTTGCGGGCATCAGGGAGTCGCTATCAATATGCGGGTGACTTCCGGAACTTCCGCGAGACTTGGGACGTCTGTATTTTGTCTCGAGCATCAGGTTGCGCTATCAGTTTGCTCGCAACATAAGTGATGGATTAAAATAGCGCTACCGCAGAAATAGGTTAAATTAAAACGGTGTTTACAAAGTGAAGCACTAAATATAAAGGCAGTTAATAACAGCAGCAGTAAAAGATTGTTTTTTTGTCACTGTACTCAGTGGTTTTCAGCGAATGCTTGTGCACTAATGCATAATTTTCCCTGTCCTTTTAATCAAGCCTGTTAGCTTGCTGCGTAACGTTACCTCTATTCAGTTTTCTTTTTATAGCATTTGCCTACTATTAAGGTTTAATTGTTTTTCAAACGCGATCTACTGTGGCTCTACGTTCACACGCTTGTTTTCAGTTTTTCTATATTTTATCAATTATCCTTATAATTAAATTCATTTTAAATTAAAAACATCTAAAATATATAATTCATTTAATTTTTGTTTATATCTTCACATCTGAACAACATGTCTGTAAATTTGTTTTAACAAAAATTGTGTTAAAACATATGTTTAGTTTAGTTTATTTGGTTTTTAATAACGTGGACAGTCCCTTTTTGAAAGAAAAAGAGCAGCTTTAGCCTCAACGGCTAATTTCCAGCTGTAGTCCCCGGCCAGTTGTCAATGGGCATACATCAATAAAATACATTACAATTATATTTACAGCAGGACTTATCAAAAGGGCACAGACATACTAAACATGTGACACACAATTCAAACAAATAAGCAAGCAGACACAGATTGCAAAGGCACAATAACAATTCATGCAGTAAAACAATACAACAAGACAAACAATAATCATACAGAGGCCACATTAAGGCACATACTGGACATAACATTGAGGCAGGCAGCAGAAACCAAGTGGCAACAACATGATTGTCACATCGAATGCACAACACATCTGTCAAATTAGTGTGTGCAGCTGTAATTGTCAGACAGCCAGTTTTTAAGATGTATAGTAAAATTGGAATACATATGCATATCTTTGATTGTAGTGGGCAGTGAATTCCAATTTTGTATCGCTTTAACAGAAAATGATAATTCACCGAATGTGCTTTTCCTAAATGGGATAGTAAGATCACGTCGTGTGGTGCTTCTGGTAATCTGACTGTTGTTATGGCGTTGGATTATAAATGAATTGAGAGGAGCTGGAGCATTATTATGGATAATTTTGTGGACCAAACAGATGTTTTTGTATTTAATTACATCTTCCCAGCTTACCAGTTTGATTTTTAAGAATTATACAATGATGGGAACTATTAGGCTTCTGGTCCAAAACTTTGAGAGTTTTTTTATAAAGGGTTGCCAATGGCTTTAATGATAAACCATTAGTTTGACCCCAACTTGTCAGACTGTATGTTAGATGTGACACAATCATGGTATCCATAAATAATTTGGCAGCATGAAAAGTCAGTGCATTTCTAATATGTCTAAAATTAGCTAAACTAAACTTGACCCTTTTGCACACGTTTTTAATATGTGTTTTAAAAGAAAGATTAGAATCAATAATAACGCCCAAATACTTAACTTGGGGCACAATACTAATGTTTTGACCAGATATCATTATGTTTGAAACAATATTACATTGTCTCTTAGTGAAAAACATTCCCACAGTTTTATCTATGTTTAGTTGAAGGCACGAGCGATTTAGCCAATTGGTGATTTGATCCATAGCTGTCGTAAGTTTAGCAGCAACCAGATGTTTTGTCTTGGCATGTACATAAATTACAGTGTCGTCCGCGTACATTAGTGTATTAATATCCGGGCAAACTGATGGCAGATCATTTATATATACACTAAATAAAAGCGGACCAAGGATCGATCCTTGTGGTACTCCTGTGTGTAAGTTGAGAACTGGTGAACGATGATTGTTCACAGAAACACACTGACTTCTACCTGATAAATACGATTCAAACCATTTAATTGCAGAAGAGGATAAATTAAAATTAGAAAGTCTCGCAATAAGGACCTTATGGTTGACTGTGTCAAAGGCTTTACGGAGATCTAAAAACACAGCACCAACAACACCTCCCTTGTCAACCATTGCTCGAACAGTCTCTAAAAAGAGAAAGTTAGCTGTTTCTGCCGAGTGATGGGCCCTGAAGCCAAACTGTATCGAGTGAAGAGGGAATGGACTATTGTTAAAAAAAGAGACAAGCTGCTCTGATACAAATTTTTCAACAACCTTGGAGACCACAGGTAGAATACTGATTGGGCGGTAGTTACATATGTTCAAAGGATCATTTGATTTAAATATAGGAGTTATTATCGCCGTCTTCCAGATAGTTGGAAATATCCCCTTTAATACTGACTGGTTAACAATTTGTGTAATAGGGTATGCTAGGTGTTCATTCAGGAATTTAAGCATTTTAGAATCCATTCCATAGAGATATTTTGCTGTTGAGATTTTAAGAGAATTAATAAGTGCCTGAGTTTTAAATTCAGAAATAGGTTGAATGCTAAAAGAAGGCTTACTTTTATCTATTTTGACAATATCTGCAGTTGTTAAAGATAAATTACGTGCTATTTCATCCACAGAATTGACAAAATATTCATTAAGAGCTACAGCTATTTGTGCTGGATCTTGTATTAATTTACCTTTTAGGTTCAACTCTAACTGGTTTCTAGGCCTATGCCAGATTCCCATCACATTCTTAATCTGTTCCCATATCAACTTTGTATTACCCTTTCCCTCATTAATAATTGTTATAAAAAAATTGGCCTTGGCCTTTCTGATCATTTTAATTACTTGATTACGTAATGAAGTGAACCTATACCTATCACTGCTTAACTTGGTTTTTAATGATCTTTTTAAGGCAGAATCTCTTTCTTTCATCAGATTAAATATGTCAGTATTAAGCCAAGGGAGCGAATTCGTTTTTGTTTTCTTTCCTTTTACCTTTCTAGAGAACTCCTTTACTAGACATTGTAGCTTGGTCGCAAATGTCTTGCTCACTTCTTCTATGTTATTCCCTGTAAATATATTTGTCCATTTAGTCTGCTGTACTGCCCTTTGAAAATGATCCATTTCATTCTTTGGAATCCTGAATTGCTCCACAGGTTTATTAGAGTGATGAAAACGTTTTTTTGTAAGTTTTCTTGACAGCAATATCAGATTATGGTCAGACAGTCCAGTAATAAAGTTAAATGTTTTTACAATTCGTTCCGGCTTGTTACTAAATATTAAATCTATCTGTGTCTGGGATGATGTGGTTATTCTAGTTAGACCTTCCAACAATTGAGTAAAATCCAGACTGTCTGTGATCTGCTTAAGGGGTTTCTTATTAGTCTTATTTAGTCAGTTACAGTTTAAATCACCAAGAAGTATTACCTCGGTTTTAAAATCACAAGCTTGAAGTAGCTTTTTAAAAGTGATATAAAAGTCATTGTTAGAAGAGGGTGGACGATATACAACAATAAGCACAAAAGACATTTCAGATGAGAGAACTATATTCAACCCAATACACTCCAAATCATGGTCAAAAGGCCAGCATATCTGGTGACAGTTAATATGAAAATTTATGTAAATCATGACCCCTCCCCCTCTTCCCTCAGTTCTGTCCCGTCTAAAGATAGTATATCCTGGTACATATAGTGCAGCAGATGGAGAGTTAGTATGTAACCACGATTCTGACAGGCCTAAGAAATCTAAGTTAGAGTTAGCAAGAAGATGATGTACTTGTTCAGATTTTGGGGTGAGGCTACGGATGTTCATATGTCCTCCAAAAAGACCCCTAGGTTTGAGTTGTTGATCCCAGATCAGTCGAGAGTGATTGACAGTTTTAAAAAAGTTCAGTTTGCGGTGTTTTTTCAGAGCAGGATTTATGATGCTTTTGAAAGCACTGTGGGTTGTGCCATGCAGATTTTCGCGCTTACCTTGTGCGTGATGACCAGTTACCGTGTCAACAGGACGATATAGTCCAGTAGGGTCAGAAACGTAGGGCAGGGAAATAGATGTCTGCTCCTCCACGGTGAGAGTCCCGTTGTTGGATATAATTTTTAATTAATTTTACATTAATCATGGTTGTCAACTTGCCATCAGCAATTATCATTCAAAACAAAGCAAATATTGATATTACAGTTTTTTTCGATTGCTAAACGACAATGAGCACGACTGGAGCTCCATGTGCAAAACTCTAACTACAGTCTGCACAGCAGCAGTTCATGTGGACCAAACTCTAGTTCGTTTTTCAATGCTTGAACACAGTTTTCAAAACTCTACACACTTATCCAATGACTTTAACCATAACCTGCACAACACTGTGAATTTACAGCACTTTGTTCAAATGCTAACACCCTGCTGTCAAAACTGTGAACCACACATTCAGAACAGAATAGATTTCAGCCTTGTGCCTTTCACAAACTGCTGACTGCACTCTCAGCTGAAAGGCTAAGCAGGTGTCTTGTTTTAGACTTGTTAGTGAACACACACAAATATATATATATATATATAGGTAGAGCTCAGAAAGACTAATTTTGGAAATGGAACAAGGAAGACGGGTTCGTGGAGGGAGAAGGGTGGCAGGGAGAGGGCGGGTTCGTGGAGGGAGACAAAGAAGACAAAGAGCTGTTATTTCAGATGAAATAAGGGCTACACTTATAGACCACGTCGTGAACCATGGTCTCTCATTGAGAGAGGCAGGGTTGAGGGTGCAACCCAATCTGCAAGGATCCACAGTGGCATCTGTAATGCGAATTTTCCATCGTACAAACAGGTGAGTTACATCCTTACAATAAATAAAAACATTACAGGAAATTATTTTGTATTGCAATTATAGAATATTTACACAGATATATAATACAGTAAGTTTGACTGTAAAATATATTTTTACAACAGGACCCAAAGGCTGCCCCCAACAGGAGGAAGAGCAAAATATTTTCTGATGCGCAGGAAAATGCTATTGTTGACATGGTTGTTGTCAACAATGCAATAAAACTGCGGGAGATTCAAGATAGAGTGCTGGCTGATAATGATATATTTGAAAATGTTAATTCTGTCAGCACAACAACTATTGGTCGAGTCCTACAGAAACACCAAGTTAAAATGAAACAGTTATACACTGTACCGTTCGAGAGAAACAGTGAACGGGTAAAAGAGCAAAGATACCAATATGTCCAGGTAAGACGTCTGAGGTTACATACACAGCTATTACAGTAAAAATATTTACAGTAAAAAAAAAACCCACTAGCATTGCTACAGTTACGTAAACTGTGCACTTACTGTTTTTCAGAGAGTAATGGAGGTGGAAGCACTGGAAACACCACATTCATTTGTAATTATCGATGAAGCTGGATTTATCCTTGCCAAAACACGGCGCAGAGGAAGGAATGTTATAGGTCAAAGGGCCACTGTGGAGGTTCCAGGCCAAAGGGGGGGAAATATCACCATGTGTGCTGCAATGGCCAATGATGGTTTGCTTCTCAACACACCACTCATTGGCTCATACAACACAGAAAGGCTTATAGCTTTCCTAGAAGAACTCTATGCTCAGCTAGTGCCAGCAGAACAAGGGGAGCCAGTAAGAAACCCCCAAGTTTTTGTTATAGTTTGCGATAACGTTGCTTTTCACCACTCTGCAGCTGTCACAGATTGGTTTGCAGCACATCGCAGATTTATGATTTTGTACCTGCCTGCATATTCACCCTTCCTCAACCCAATAGAGGAGTTTTTCTCTGCCTGGAGGTGGAAAGTGTTTGATCACCACCCACATGACCAAATGTCTCTTTTGGAAGCCATGCGTGCCGGATATGAGGCCACGAGTCCAGAGGACTGCCAGGGATGGATAAGGCACTCCAGAAGGTTCTTCCCCAGGTGCATGGCAAGAGAGAACATTAGATGTGATGTTGACGAAAACCTGTGGCCTGATGCTAGAGAGAGGCAGGATTAGCCCCTCAATTTTTTCTTAGAATTACAGTGTGTACTTTTAGTTTCTACCTTTTTTCTCATTACTGTAATTTCGTAAATTACAGTACTACAGACTATTGAAGCAAACTGCTAATTTTCATTTACCTTAAAGAATTGTTATGTTCTAAAAATGTAAATAAATCATGTTCATTGTTCAAACTGTAAAGATGAAAAGTTAGTATTTTCTGTATTGGTGTTTCATGCTAGTGTTTTTACTCTCAGTGTGTTCTGATTGACAGTGTGTGTTATCTCAGTGAGGGTTGTGCATAGTGTTTAGCTGCACTGAGCCTGTTTTGAGCCAGGTGTTAAGAGTTGTGTTGCTTGGAGTGAGTTTTGCAGGTGATGTGAACTATTTAGCTCAGGTGACTGTTGGTAGTGCAGACTGTAGTTAGAGTTTTGCACATGTAGCTCCAGTTGTGATCACTGTCGTTTAGCGATCGAAAAAAAACTGTAAATAGCAATTGTCATTTACTGTAAGTGAAATTACTGAACTAACAGTAAATATACAAGCTTGATAAAAATTATCATTCTAGAAGAAAATTTCAAATGGCACTTAGAGGCTTTTGCATCTGAACTCTTCATATATATATATATATATATATATATATATATATATATATATATATATATATATATATATATATATATATACACACAGTATACTGTATATATAGGTAGAGCTCAGAAAGACTAATTTTGGAAATGGAAGGAAGATGGGTTCGTGGAGGGAGAAGGGTAGCAGGGAGAGGGCGGATGCGTGGAGGAAGACAAAGAGCTGTTATTTCAAGATGAAATAAGGGCTACACTTATAGACCATGTCGTGAACCATGGTCTCTCATTGAGAGAGGCAGGGTTGAGGATGCAACCCAATCTGCAAAGATCCACAGTGGCATCTGTAATGCGAATTTTCCATCAAACAAACAGGTGAGAGTTACATCCTTATAGTATGTACAGTATGCCGGATGTGAGGACACGAGTCCAGAGGACTGCCAGGGATGGATAAGGCACTCTGGAAGGTTCTTCTCCAGGTGCTTGGCAAGAGAGAACAGTCAAGTCAAGTCAAGTCATCTTCATTTATATAGCGCTTTTAACAATGGATTGTTTCAAAGCAGCTTTACAGAAATAAACATATAATTTAAGGTAACAGATTGTTTTGGCATTATAGCGGTTCTTGAATAATGTTATTTCCAGCTAAAGTTAACTTTGATTCACCTCCGTCGAAATGATCAGACTTTTAAACGCGAACCTGTGATTAACGCTGACGTTAATCACATGCTCACATGCTCATTCAGAATTGATTCTATAGTTATGTGCTTTTTAAAATATGTGCGCAGGTTTATAATTCATACAACCCAGCCTAAACAAACTACTTTTCTTGCCTATAAATTTTGATACAGAATTTTGTTTTATTTTATCACTTCGGGGTACGCGAGCCGGAATTCACAACGCTTTATCTGTAGAGTGGGAAAGGGATCCTCCATAGGGAGAGGATAGTGGATACTTCAGCACTGCATTGTCATCGGGTCCAGGCGGATCTCCTTCGTCAGATCTGGACACGGCCTGGATCCGTCAGGCTGCGGGAAAACCTCGGGATAAACAAAGACACTAATATTAGCGTAGATGCCATTCTTCTTATGATGTAGCGAGTACATCAAGATTTAAGGGAAGTGTTCCCAGTTCCGCCTGACCTAATCTATGCAGCCTAACATTGAATTTATAGAAGTCTATAGTGTGTTATGTGTATGCTAGGTCAAAGAGATGTGTTTTTAGTCTAGCTTTGAACTGACAGAGTGTGTCTGCTTCCCGGACAATGGTAGGAAGACTGTTCCAAAGTTTTGGTGCTAAATAGGAAAAGGATCTACCGCCAGCAGTCGATTTAGATATTCTAGGTATTATCAACTGGCCGGAATTTTGAGATCGCAATAGACGTGAAGGACTATAATACGTTAAGAGCTCGCTCAAGTACTGGGGAGCTAAACCATTTAGTGCTTTGTAGGTAATCAACAATATTTAAAAATTTATACGATGTTTAATAGGGAGCCAATGCAGTGTTGACAGAACCGGGCTAATATGGTCATATTTCCTGGTTCTGGTAAGAACTCGAGCTACGGCGTTTTGAACTAGCTGTAGTTTGTTTATTAAGCGTGCAGGGCAACCACCTAGTAGAGCATTACAATAATCTAGCCTTGAGGTCATGCACGCATGGACTAATTGTTCCGCATTTCCCAATGAGAGCATATGGCGTATTTTAGATATATTTTTAAGATGGAAAAATGCAGTTTTACAGATACTAGACACGTGGCTTTCAAAAGAAAGGTTGGTATCAAAGAGCACACCCAGGTTCCTAACCGACGACGAAGACTTGACAGAGCAGCCATCAAGTGTTAGACAGTATTCTGGGTTATTACGTGTGGAAGTTTTTTGTCCAATAATTAGAATCTCTGTCTTTTCAGAATTTAGTAGTAGGAAATTACTAGTCATCCAATTTTTTATATCAGCTATGCATTCCGTTAATTTTGTGAATTGGTAAGTTTCGTTGGGTTTTGAAGAAATATACAGCTGAGTATCATCGGCATAACAGTGAAAGCTAACTCCATGTTTCCTAATGATATCTCCTAATGGTAGCATGTACAGAGTGAACAGCAGCGGTCCTAGTACTGAGCCTTGTGGTACGCCATACTGAACTTGTGATCGATAAGACATCTCTTCATTTACTGCTACAAACTGATAACGGTCAGATAAGTATGATTTAAACCATGCTAGTGCAATTCCACTAATGCCCACATAGTTTTCTAGTCTATTTAAAAGAATGTTGTGGTCAATTGTGTCAAATGCAGCACTATGATCGAGTAACACTAATAGAGAGATACAACCACGATCGGATGATAAGAGCAAATCATTTGTGACTCTAATAAGAGCGGTCTCAGTACTATGGTACGGTCTAAATCCGGACTGAAAATCCTCGCAGATATCATTTCTTTCTAGAAAGGAACACAGTTGTGAAGATACTGCTTTTTCTAATATCTTTGACAGAAAAGGCATATTCGAGATCGGCCTGTAATTGACTAATTCTGTAGGATCAAGTTGTGTTTTTTTAACAAGCGGTTTTATCATAGCCAGTTTAAAGGTTTTTGGTACGTATCCTAGAGACAAAGATGAATTAATGATATTAAGAAGAGGATATATGACCTCTGGAAACATCTCTTTCAGTAGCTTAGTCGGTATAGGATCTAACATACAAGTTGTCGATTTAGATGAATTAACGAGTTTACAGAATTCTTCCTCTCCTATAGCAACAAATGAATCAAATTTTTCCTCAGGGAGACTACAATGCACTTCCTGATGCGATACTGTGGTAGACGGTTGCATAGTTATAATTTTGTCCCTGATATTATCAATCTTATAAGTGAAGAAGTTCATAAAGTCATCACTGCTGTGTTGCTTGGACACTTCTGAGCTTGAAGCTTTCTTTTTTGTTAGTTTAGCCACTGCTTCAAATAAATACCTTGGATTATGTTTATTTTCTTCTAATAGGTTTGAAAAATAAGCAGATCTAGCAGCTTTTAAAGCCTCTCTGTAAGCAATCGAGCTCTCTTTCCACGAAATCCGAAATACCTCTAGTTTAGTTTTCTTCCAGTTGCGCTCCATTTTTCTGGCTGCTCTCTTAAGGGCCCGGGTGTGCTCGCTGTACCACGGCGTTGGGCTATTTTCTTTAATCTTCTTTAAGCGCAACGGAGCAACTGCGTGTAAAGTGCTGGAAAAGAGAGAGTTAAACGTTTCTGTTGCAATATCAAGTTCTTCTAAGCTATCCGGGATGCTGAGATGATAAAAACTGATTAGGAAGATTATTGATAAAGCTATCTTTAGTGGCAGAAGTTATAGGTCTAACGTATTTATAACACGGAGTCGGCTTTGCAGCCTTGGCTAAATGTAATTTACATGAGACTAGATAATGATCTGAGATGTCATCGCTCTGCTGCAGAATTTCAACGGCATCAACATCTATTCCATGTGATAATATTAGATCTAGAGTATGATTACGACGATGAGTA